>OX451740.1:1295054235-1295739045 GCA_948472305.1 Vicia faba
CCACTTAAGTGAACCGTACTTTATAGTGTATTGTATTTCACTTAAGTGCATTATACCTTATGATGTTCTACAATTCACTTAGGTACATCATACCTTATGGTGTTCCTTATTTCACTTAGTTATTATATCTCTCATCAATTTGTACTTATGTGTGTGACCTTATAGGTTCTCATGACATTGAAAATTATATTAAATTACACATTTAATTTAAAAAATAGTGAGCGGTGTCATACTCCAAATTTACCTGAATTGGTGTTAATAATCAGTTTATCTTATTAGGTCATTTTCATACTGGTTTTGTTATTACATTTGTTTAGAATTATGTTTTCATGCATACTAAAAATTATTTATATTTTGGAGAAGTTAATTTTAATGGGGGATCATAAAATTATTAGTCATATTGTGATACGGTGGGAGAACTGACTTGATTGTTTTGCGTATATGTTCACAAATGTTGCGGTTTAGCAAGAGTCGCCACCGACTTTTATTTTATCCAAAAGGAAAGGTGAAAAAGCACAGGAAAGACCTTTAGAGATGTTTCTTGAGTTCAGGGGGGTAGATTATAAAAAGGGAAGGTATTAACATCCTTTTCATCCATGGTTTTCCATGGGCTCTTAGTTACTTGCTAGATCACTTGCTTTTGTTTGAAATTGTGCTTTGTGTGGTTTTGAAAGTATTTTGTAAAAGAGGTCATTGTTTAGGAAATCTTTGTAATGATTCTCGTTCGTAAGAATGTATACAATGATGTTTGTATTTTTTTTTGAAAATGTTTTCAATGTTTGTAAGATATTTGGAAATGTGTGTGTTTGTTTTGAAAATTGCAAGGATATCTGTTTTGAAATGGATCAAGTAACTAAAAGTAATCTACCTACTCAAATGTATTTCTTGTTCATTTTCCTTTCCTTTGACATTGTTGTCTTGCCATTGATTTGGCAAGCAACCCTATCTTTGGATGTTAACGGGACGGGCGTGGGTCATCGTATAGCCATGATTAGCAATGTTGCAAAGTATCTTAGCATTTTTTGAGGGACTAAGATCATTTTGTAAGGTAACTTTGAATAGTGTCATCGAGGGACTATGATCTTGTATTTGTTTGTTTTTGCTAAGACACTTTACATGCGTAATATGGCCATTTTGTATAAGGAAACCAAGTGGGATAACCCTAGGGGTGTCTTGTGTGCAAGTGTGTCATTTTCATGCTTGATTTTGTCTTGGATTAGGGTTTTCTATTTGATTGATTTTATCTTGCCATACAAACCGTAATTACTAACATGTTATATTAAAGCGATAAATTGCAAAATTTAAATGATTACTACGCTATTACAACACTTTGTGGGAGGGGGGGGGGGGGTATACAATTGATGAATGGGGATTGCAATAATATAAACCTAATTAATCTATTACAATCAAATTAAATTTATACAAGTACTGTAATAAATAATGTATAAGATAACTTAAATATGCAAAGATATATAAATGCAAAAGAAGATTTTGTTTTGTTCTTTTTATGTACATTTTTTTAACCTAATCCTAATAAACAAATTAAGATTAAACTTAAATTAATTAAGGAAGGAAATTATTTTTAGAAAAAAGATTTTGATTAAACCCTAATTCTAATTTATTAAAAGGAAATAAATTTCTTTAAGTATTTTTGTATTGAAAATAATATATGGTATTTATGAAGTATTTTGGTCTTTTTATATGTTAAAATAAATATTTAATAGGTGTGAAGAAAAATAAGTATTTAAACTAATTTTAATTTAATTTACAAATTCATTTAACAAAAATAGATAATATATAACTAAATAAAAATTTTTTATGAGAAAAATAAAATAAAATAAAACAAAATATAATATTTATCATTTTTATATTTTTTATGATTTTTTATTATTAAGAAAATATATTTGATAAAATTTAAAATAAAAATAAAATAAGTAAATAAAATATGTGGGCCAAGGGTGCTGAAGGAAAATGGGGGCAAGAGGTTAGCAAAAAAACACAAGGCCCAATGTGCCGAAGCCCATGCTGCAAAAACAACAAAAAAATGGAAAAAAAGTATGAAAAATTGCAAAAGGAAACGCCAAGGCTCGAACCCGTGACCCATGGCATTTTTGCGCGCTGCCTTACCACTGGGGTGGCTGTACATCCGTTAGTCTAAATGAAAACAAAAATACATAACATAAAACATTGCCTTGCCCTGTACTTCATCTTCTACCTCTAGCCAGCCGGACCTCCTATAACTTTTTCATTTCTCAATAAAAATGGAAAGTGATAAAATGAACATTATAGCATTTTACCTCCCGATTCTAACCATGTACATAACTAAAACTATAAGTCCAAGATCAAAGAGAATTTTATTGGCCCTAATTCTTAACCTAATTTTTTCAGAAACTTCAAACTTAAAATTCTCTAAACTCAAGCCAAATAAATGCGAACTATGGATATGTACAGCTTCGTAGTAGTGATGTCTACATTCTATATTCACAAATGGAGAGCTAACTATGCCTGTATTAATAGTTAGAAAAACAGAAAACTCACCTTGAAAATGGAAATCGTGTTTTGAAAATGAGCTTGCTTTAGGATGCTGTGATGATCAGGTTAGCTTCCTTGAACCTCTAGGAAGCTAATGCAATGCTTAGCTTGTCTTAAGGGTGGCTGGAATGGTCTGGAAAAGTCCACCCGTGTTACTCTGTTTTTGAACTTCAACAATGGGGAAGATGGAGTTACAGTGATGTTTCACGTTGTGGGATGGTTTGCTTGTAAGGTAAGGAAGCTTGGGAAAGCAAAAGGCCTTAAAATGCACGAGTGAAATGGAAGATTCAATTCACAAGTCAGAAATGGCAAGTTTTGAGGCTGGGTATGCAACTTCTGATTCTAGGGTGTTTCAAGGCTTGGGCATGCGTGGTTTTAGTTGCAAAATGATGGCTTTATATAGAGCAAGAGGTTAGAGGACTTGTGCTTGCTCAGAAATACAAGATCACATGTCTTGCTACATTTCTTGTTTTTGAAGCAAGTGTGAAAAATGACTTCTTAAGGCATCAATCTGAGCTTATAGGGTGGCTTGAAGCTTTAAACATGTTTTGTTCAGGTTTAGAGACTTGGTTTGTGCAGAGAGAACAAGTCCAAGGCTCAAGAAAATGGAAAAATGCAAAAAACATGCCTTTCCAAAATGGCAATGTTGCCTTTCTTCCAAAAATGGCTATTTTATTGTACAATGCATTGAATGCTTGGCTTTAGGGCATGAAACATTGTGCAATTAATTAATGGTGGAGTGATAAACGAGTTTGAGACCTGAAAAGTGAAGATTGTACAGCCAATTTGCAAATTTGAAAACTTGTTCTTCATGAAAATGACCTATAATCAAAGTGATAAAAGCCTAACTTCATCTCTTCGATTCTCGCTACTCAAGAATGATCTCATGGAGTTATTGGACATTTTGGAAATCTTGCAATGTGCTCTACAACCCATATTTGAAATGATTTTGAAAATTCCTCTTGGGACTAGGTGAAAAGTTGCAATGAAGTTAGGTCAAAAACCTGCCTAACTAGGGCAAAATTTCACTAAGTTATTTTAGTTCATGAGCATGTATTCACAAAATTATATCTTGATATCCAAGCATATTTAGGAGAAATTGTGTGAAGAAAAGTTGTAGATTTCATGGAGATCTACAACTTTCATGTTGGGAATTTCCTTTGAATCATTTTGTATCATGGTGAAAATTTGGCCTAAAGTTGAGAAAAAATAAGAAATTTTCTATACTTAGAAAAATTTCTAAGTTAAGAAATTTCAAATTTCAAAACAAAATATTCAATCCTTGATTTCTTGATGAACAAGTTTCAAATTTTGACATGTTTTGATGAATTGTGATCCTTGGCACTTGAATTTTGACAAAAAGTCAAAGTTTGACTTTTCAGTATACAATTGACTTTTGATCAGTTGACTGCAAAATTCATCTGTCAATCCAATGAATTTGTAATGTTTTGAATCATGTCATTAGGTCAAGATGATGCAGTTGAACTCTTGAAATCATGCTTCAAACCAATTGGTCATTTGCTAGGTCAAAAATCAGAAATGGCCCATTCTCAGTCAAAACCCTAATTTTGACCATTTTGCCCTTTTAATGATTTGATCAAATTTCTTGAGGAATTATGGTCCAAACTTGATCAAATGATACATATTGGATAAGATGTTGATGTGGATCAAAAATTATGAAGTTTGACTGAAAATTGGCCATGGTTGACTTTTCCCCCAATACAATTGATTTTTAGGTCAACTGCCCAATTGATTGATCAAAAGTGTGATTCAAAGCTTGAAACTTGACATGAGTAATCTTGAGGATCCATAATGATCCATAAAAGTCATATGAAGCATTGATAGTCCAAAAATCCTTGTGCAAACTCAAACCCTAATTTTGGTCATCAGTGCATGAAGAGGTGTCTTAAGCTGGTCAAACCCTAATGCAGTCTTGAGTCAAAGAGATCTTGTGAGAAAATTCTTGATAAGTGAGAGGGAAAATTTTGGGGTACAACAACTACCCCTGTTCAATCTTCTTAAACCTGAAGAGTTAGACTGGCGAGCTTTGCCATTCGTGACTCGAAGGTGGAAGATGATTGGACACTGGAGTGCCCATAAATTTCCACTCGATGATGTAGTGATAGAAGGAACGGGCTTACAGATGCGATTTGGAGAGGTGACAGAAAGTTGTAGGATATGGGATTAAAGATGCCATCAAAGGTGATTGTTGAATTGTAATTTGTAAGCTGGAAGAATGAGTATCAGAATAGCGTCCGTGTTTGAAGTGTATCTGTACTATATCAAGAATGGGCTTTGATTAAATATTAGAACGGAATCCGTGTCTAGAGCGTATCTAAATTGTAGCTGAGAGTTGATTTTGAATGAGCATCAGAATGGCATTCGTGTCTGGAGTGTATCTGAAAGTTGAATCTGAATGAGTGTCAGGATGGCATCCATGTCTGGAGCGTATCTGAACTGTATCAAGAGGTTGAATCTGAATGAGTATCAGGATGGCATCCATGTTTGGAGCGTATATGAACTGTATCAAGAGGTTGAATATTGTTAATGATAGCTGTTAATCTTATCCTGAAAAGGGTAAAATGTTAGCTAAAATACATAGTCACATTGCATGAAATGTATGATGTAATGTATTTGCTTTATCAATGTTTATGATATGTGGATGCAATGTATGCGTATGTGAGCTAATTTGCTGTATTGCTGTTAGATAAATCCTTGACTGTTGCTGAGGATATGTAGGTCTTCATGTTGATGAATTTCTGTTTTGAGAAATCAACTCCGTTGTAAATACCATGTGCTGCTTGTAAAACCTGTTGGGGAGCCCTGAGAAATTTGACAACTTCCACTGGGGATAAATAATTTGAAAACTCGTTCCACTAGGGATTTGAACGACGTACTGCAGGAGGTTACTTATGGAATATCCTAGAGACATTTCTCTATCCTTTCAACCTATCAGTAATTGTCTTTCCTATTTAGTTTTATTTGTAAACAGTAATTATGTTCAAATGCATATGCTCAACAATGAATCATTGGACGTGTTTGTAAACAAAACACAAGTGTAAAGAAAAGAAAAATAGTTTTTCACTTTCGAAGGAATATTTTGTATTGACTTTGAGTAAGTTTTTTTGTACAGGGAGACAAACATTCTAGTAAGAGAATGTTGTCGTAAAAATGAAAATTTTGATACAAAGAAAAGATAGCTATATGTACAAAAAATCCCATGGGGTTTCCATTATGCTATAGCCTTCGTATCTCTGAGCATCTTGTCTATTTGTTGCCTTGTCCGAAGATAATTGAATTGATCAGAACCTCTGAGTTTGTCAGTGGAAGCCAAAGTTTGTCCATAAAGTGATCCAACGGGACATAGTCATACGCTTTAATTCCCTAACTTTTGCCTGGACCTCCCTTTTGGGTTTTCAGCCTACCAGGAAACCTTTTTTTGCCTAAGTCTCCCTTTCGGGTTTTCAACTTGCCGGGTGTACAGATTTTTTATTGTTTTATCCCTAATTTTTGCCCGAACCTTTTTGGTTCGTAGGGATGCCCTTGTTTTGCCTAGGTGTGTCAACCTAGTGGGTCTCTTATGCGTAGTATCTTTTGACTATATCCATGTTCGCAGGGTGTGGCAGGTTGTCGCCATCCATGGTGGTCAAGATCATTGCCCCACCGGAGAATATGTTTTTGATTACAAATGGTCCTTCATAGGTAGGAGTCCATTTTCCCCTGGGATCACTTTATGGCAAGATGATACGTTTGATCACTAGATCCCCAACTTGATACACTTGGCGTCTGACTTTCTTGTTGAAAGCCTTGATCATCCGTTTTTGATACATTTGATCATGGCAAACAGCAGTAAGTCTCTTTTCATCAATCAAGTTTAGTTGATCAAGTCGAGTCTGGATCCAATCGTCTTCGTTCAATCTTGCATCCTTCATAATCCTCAGAGAGGGGATCTGAACCTCATTAGGCAGGACGACTTCCATGCCGTATATCAAAGAATAAGGTGTTTCCCCCGTTGATGTGCGAGTCGTGGTACGATACCCGTGGAGAGTGAATGGTAGCATCTCATGCCAGTCTTTGTATGTGACTGCCATTTTCTGTATCATCTTTTTGATGTTTTTATTTGCAGCTTCTACAACACCATTCATCTTCGGCCGATAGGGAGAAGAATTGTGATGTTAAATCTTGAATTGCTCGCACAATGCGGTGATCATAGTGTTGTTGAGATTTGTACCATTGTCAGTGATGATCCTTTCTGGGATGCTGTACCGGCAAACAATATTTTGCTTGATGAAGCGGGCAACAATGTTCTTGGTGACGGAAGCGAAGGAAGCTGCCTCTACCCACTTTGTAAAATAATCAATGGCCACTAAGATGAAGCGGTGTCCATTGGAGGTTGTCGGCTTGATTTCCCCAATCATATCAATTCCCCATATAGCAAAGGGCCCATGAGCTGTCAAGACATTTAGAGGAACCAGAGGTATGTGCACCTTGTCAGCATAAATTTGGCACTTATGGCAGGTTCAGGAGTGTTGATAGAAATATGCTTCCATGGTAGACCAGTAATAACCTGCCCGTAGGATTTTCTTTGCCATCGTATGCCCACTAGAATGGGTGCCAAAAGTGCCTTCATGCAATTCAGCCATGATCCTTTCAGCTTCAACCTTATCTACGCACCGAAGTAACACAGAGTCATGATTGCGTTTGTATAGGATGCCATTACTAAGGAAGAACTTAGCAGAGAATCTCCTTAAGAACTTTTTATCATTTGATTGAAGCTCCTTCTAGATACTCTTGAGCCTCAAGATATCTCTTGACTTCGTGAAACCAAGGCTGGTCCACTACTTCTTAAGTATTAATCTCGTGACAGTGTGCTGGTTAATCCATACGTTCAATGGTGATATGGGGAGCCTCGTTATCCCAATTAAGTTTAAATATAGATGACATTGTGGCTAGAGGGTCTGCTAGCTGATTTTCTTCTCACGGGAAGTGCTCGAAGGTAATCTCCTCAAAATGTGGTAGCAATGTCAGAACATGTTCTTTGTAAGGGATAAGGTTTGGGTGTTTGGTGTCCTATTCCCCTTTGATCTGACTGATGACCAAGGCTAAGTCTCCGAATACGTCCAATGATTTGATCCCTAAGTCTATGGAAGATCTGAGACCAAAGATGCATGCTTCGTATTCCGCCATGTTGTTCGTACAATTGAAGCAAAGTCTGGCAATAAAGGGAGTATGACACCCTTCCTGAGATATAAGCATAACACCGATACCATTACCAAGTGCATTGGATGCTCCATCAAAGAACAGGGTCCATCGAGAACCTTGTTCAGGTCTATCATATGGCCTGAATTCTTCGCAGTTGTCTAATGTCATGATGTCTTCATCCGAGAACTCAAACTTCATGGACTGATAGTCCTCTACAGCTTGGTGAGCAAGGTGATCAGCTAGTACACTACCCTTTATAGATTTCTGGATGGTATATTGTATGTCATATTCTGTTAGGATCATCTGCCATATCGCTATTCCCCGAGAAAGAGTAGGCTTCTCGAAGATGTATTTTATCGGATCCATCTTAGATATCAACAAGGTAGTATGAGTCAGCATATACTGTCTTAGCCGGCGAGCAGCCCATGCCAGAGCATAACTAGTTTTCTTGAGCAGTGAATATCTGGTTTCACAGTCGGTAAACTTGTTGCTCAGGTAGTAAATAACGTGCTCTTTTCGGCCAGACTCGTCATGCTTCCCCAACACACACCCCATTGAGTTTTCTAAAACGGCCAGATACATAATCAACGGTCTTCCCTCGACTGGTGGCATCAACACAAGAGGCTCTTGTAAGTACTCTTTGACTTTATCAAAAGCAACTTGGCATTCATCATTCTAATTGACTGCTTGACCTTTCTTCAATAGTTTTAAGATTGGCTCACAAGTAGTTGTCAGGTGAGAAATGAATTTGGCGATATAATTCAAACGTCCCAAGAATCCTCTGACTTCCTTCTCAGTACGAGGAGAAGACATCTCTTATATTGCTTTAACTTTGGCAGGATCGACCTTAATACCTTTGTTGCTGACAATAAAACCTAGGAGCTTACCATACCGTACCCCGAATGTGCACTTGTTTGGATTCAACCTTAGCTTGTACTTCGGTCTCTCAAACAGTTTTTGTAAGTGATCAAGGTGCTCTTCTTCTGTTTGCGATCTGGCTATCATATCGTCTACGTAGACCTCTATCTCATGATGTATCATGTCATAAAGCTACCATGGCGCGCTGATAGGTTTCCCCAGCATTCTTCAGTCCGAATGGCATCACCTTGTAGCAGAACGTGTCCCACTGTGTGACAAATGTTGTTTTCTCCATGTCCTCAGGCGCCATTTTTATTTGGTTGTAACCTGAGAACCTGTCCATGAAGGAAAACACTTTGTGTTGTGCTGTATTGTCAACTAGGATATCAATGTGGGGGAGTGGAAAGTCATCCTTAGGGCTCGCCCTATTCAAATCTCGGTAGTTCACACACATTCGCACTTTGCCGTCTTTTTTGGGCACGGGAGCAACATTGGAAACCCATTGGGGGTAAGATGTGACAACCAAGAATCCAACGTTAAATTGCTTCATGGCCTCTACTTTAATATTTTTTGACATATCATGCCTCATTCCACATACCTTTTGCTTTACTGGCGGACAATCTTCTCTTGTATGCAGACGATGTACCACAATATCTTCATCAAGTTATGGCATGTCTTCATATGACCAGGAAAAGACTTGGACATAATTATGAAACAGCTGAATCAGACACTTCTTGACACTGGGTTCTAGATTGGCGCCCACTTTGACCTCTTTTTTGTCTTCTTCGGTACCCAGGTTGATTGTATCTACGGTTTCCTCGTGAGGTTGAATGGTTCTTTCTTCCTATTGTAGCAATCTAGCCAGTTCCCCTAGTACTTCACAATCTTCCTCACTTTCGTCTTCGGCTTGGTAGATTAGATTCTCAGAGTCACAAAAGGCCATAGCAGTATCGTTACCCATGGGATCCAGAATGGATAGTGTGATCGGTGGAAATAGAACTGACTGTTTTGGAATGCTGGTTCGCGTTTGCGTTTGTTTTTGCAAAATGTCGCGGTAAGCAAGAGTCGCCACCGTCTTTTATTTTATCCAACAAGGGAAAGGACAAAAGCACAGAAAAATTCCTTTTCGAGATGTTTCTCGGGTTCGGGAGGTAGATTATAGAAAGGGAAGGTGTTAGCACCCTTTCTATCCGTGGTTATCCACGGGCTCTTAGGTACTTGCTCACTATGTTTTCAAAAAAAGTTTTGCTTTTCTTGTGTTCGTGGGTTTTGAAAAGAGTTTTGTTTGAAAACTTCGATTTAACTCTTGTTTCTGTCCTCAAGAGTGTATGAAGTGTTTGTTAGAAAATTTGTTTGAAAAGTGTAAGTGCGAAAAATTTGTTTCGTTTTGAAAGAGCAAGTACCTGAGAACCTCTACCTACTCAAAATGAATTAAACTGTGTAAATGTCCTTTAGACAGTGCTATCCCACTATTGATAAGTAGGTAGCATCGTCGTTGGAGTTTTCGGGTCAATTCGGTTAAGGGACATGTGGTCACTAAAGCAACGTTAGGACGCCTTAGCGGTAACCCTAATGTCTTAGATCATTTTTTCCGAGGCAACTGTTTCGAGGCAACTTTGATCTTTAGACAGGAGGGCGACCTCTAAAACTTCCTATACTCAATGACCACGTTCGAGGCAACCAAGTAAGGCGTACCCTAGGAGTGGCATGTGCAAATGTGTCAATTTTCAGTTATGTTATCTTTGTACATGTTATGGTGAGCTACGGTTGATTTTAAGTTAAGATAGATCTTATCATGCATAGCCTATTATTCATACATCTAGCAATTAATGGTTGCGGAAAATAAAACTAAGCTATTACAAGGCGTCGGGTATTTACGTCGCCAAAAACAAACCCTTGAAAAGTAAATTGCGAAAAATAAATAAAAAGAGATAGAAAGTCCTAAGTCCAAAACTATTACATCCTCGGAGCAATTACAATTATATGGATCAAAAAGTAATACGCGCGAGAAAAACTGAATCGGAGAGTTTTAGGGTTTTGACCCCTTTTTAGGAAAGAAAGAGATTTTTATATTATTTTGAACTAAATGAAATTAAACCTAAGTTAATTAATTAATAAAATAAAAAAAGATATTTTTTTGGGTTTTTGAATGTTTAAGGAAATAAAAATAAGATGATTAAATATATTAAAAAACCTAATTCTACATTGATTTTAATTTATTACAAAAATATTAATGTTATGCCTAATTAAAACTAAACAAATTATGTTAATATTTATTTACAAAATAAACTAATGAAATTAA
The DNA here is from genome assembly GCA_948472305.1 of Vicia faba. Classification (NCBI taxonomy): domain Eukaryota; kingdom Viridiplantae; phylum Streptophyta; class Magnoliopsida; order Fabales; family Fabaceae; genus Vicia; species Vicia faba. The sequence continues at coordinate 1,295,065,130 of OX451740.1, forward strand.
ATTTAATAAATAAAAATATTATATTTTTTGTTTTCTGATTTTTTATTATGAAATAAAAGAAGTTAATTAGTTAATTGGTTAATTAAATAAAAATAATAGAATAAATCAAGTAAAAGAAATATAGAAAAAAAAAAGAAAACCAAAAAAAAAAAGGATCTGGGCCCAGAAAGGGGGATGGTTCAGCAATTTTCCAGGCCCATTATGCTTCAGCCTCGTTGACCTTTTCAATCCAGTGGGCGCCTTTGACTAGGGAACATGATGGTCCCCTCATTCCTGGCCACCAGATCTGGCCTGAAGGCCATCTGGCGTGTTGATATTTGCAAGCGTATGGTGGATCCCCCTTTGAATGTCACATAGAATCACCTGAAGAAAAGTTGAATAAATGTTTTGGGGGACCTGGGATTCGAACCCAGGTCCCAATGGCTTTTTCACCCACCTGCTTGCCAACTCAACTAGCGCGTGTCTTTGTTGTTAGAATAAATAATGGATATTATATGTAAAAACAACTAATATGCTGTAAACAAAAAAATAAAGCGCGTAATTCAAACACACGAACCAGATGACAACACGTCATCATCTTCAACCTTGGTCCTGCATAAATAGGATCAAATAGCAGGGGTTTTTAACCTCCATTATCTCCTGCACGAAAAATAGCGAATAGACACAGAGCAAAAAGAAATATTTCGCGAGGTATGTGTTGGAATCGTCTTGGTCTCACTAATCCAACCATGTATCCCGTTGGTTCCAATTTTTCCAGGTTTGGAAAGCCTTATTTGAAAGCTTGAAAACCCTAGAAACTCGACCATGGCATCTCTCGGTTTAGGGCACTATGGTTCAATTAATTCATTCCATTAGCTTTGTATAATCTCTAGCAACGCAAATCAATCACAAAAACATATCAAATGCATATGAATTAAGAGATACAATTTTGAATTAGAAGTGCAAACCGTGAGATGGTATTTCGTGATTCCTTGAGCTTTGGTGCTTGAATTTGATTGCAAATCACTCCTGGTACCTCCTGCAATGTGTTTGGATGGACAAGGCACCTTGAATTGGCCTAGATTGCAAGAACAAGTTTTGATTTTTCTTGAAATTTCTTGAAATTGGTATGGCCGTTTCTGCAGTCCTTCAGTCGTGAATTAGGTTATGCTTGGCTTGCTTGCATATAAGGGAATCAGTTTAGGTCAAAATTTGCACCCATATCCATGTGCATTGAAGATTGAATCTTTGATTGACAAATCAAATATTCTTGATTTTTCATGATTGAACAAGTTGCCAAAATTGGATATTTTTGTATCTTTTAGCTCGTGCACGAATTTGCATTGCTTGGTCAACATATTTGGATCACATTTGGTTCACAAATAGATTTAAGAATCAAATCTTTTATTTTCTTATGATTTAAATTAATTAAATGAATTAATATATTTAAAAATCCATTTAATCAATAAATTTAAGAAAATAAATCCAATTTAACTTGGTGGGTCGTGCATAGGTCATGGATGAAGTTTCAAAAAGAGATTTGAGGCCCATTAGCAAAAAGAAGGTGTTTTGAGCAAAGTTGACTTTTGCAAATTCATGAAAATTGCCCAACTTCTCCATTGCATAACTTGCTCAATTTTGATCATATGACCATGTTCTTGGACATTTTGAAAAGCCCTTGAAGTCCTCTAACCAATGCCTTTGGTCCCATGTCATTTGGATTTACCAATCTCAAGTTATGGCCTTTGACTCAAAGTGTACTTTTGTTGACTTTTGAAATTGACCTATAATGTAAAATTTGTAACTTCTCGTGAGTGCATTTTCTGATCTTGGGGTATGAAGATGGATTGTAGGAAATTGCATCCTCTTAAAAATGAGCTTTGGATGGAATTTTTCTGATAAACCATGAAAGAGTTATGCCCTGGTCAAAGTTCAATTGACTTTTCTACTGTCCAAAAATAGTAACTTTTTGCATCTTGATGATTTTTGAGCTATTCTTGTGGGATCATGATCAAGACTTGGTCAAATGATGATTGTGAACTCAAAAATAAGATGTTGACCAAGAATTCTGACTTTTGACTTCAAAATGACCATTTTGCCCTTGTAGTTGACTGTAGATCAAATGGGGCTTTTGACTGTGCAAACTGGCACTGTGAGTCTTGAAACTTGGCATGTAGGTGCTTGAGAATGTATATAGGCCTATGAGACTTGATTGAACCATTGAAAACCCCAAATTCCTTGAAAGAACTAAAACCCTAATTTTGAATTGACTACATTAGGAGGTGATTTGACTGTACACCCTTGAGCCATTTTGAGCAATTTGAAGATCATTCTTGACAAATCTTGAGGAATATGGGAGGGAAAATTTTGGGGTACAACAGTTGCCCCTGTTCAATCTTCTTAAACCTGAGGATGTAGATTGGCTTGCGTGCCTTTCGTGATCCGAAGGTGGAAGATGATTGAACACTAAAGTGCCCAGAAATTTGCACTCGCATGATGTAGTATCAGCATTGTGATATCAGGAATGGGCTTACAAATGCCATTTGGAGATTGTTGGTAGGAGGATGGGCTTATAGATTCCATCTGGAGATTGTTTTTTGAATTGTAATTTTGTAAGTTGAAAGAAGGAACATATGTAGGGTTGCCTGATGATGAGTCCGTGTAAAACTGCATGTTGGAAGGAAGGAAACTGTGTAGGGTTGACTGATGATGAGTCTGTGTGAAGCTGCATCTTGGAAGGAAGGAACCCGTGTAGGGTTGACTGATGATGAGTCTGTGTGAAACTGCATCTTGGAAGGAAGGAACCTGTGTAGGGTTGCTTTGCAAGGAGTTTGGGTAAAACTACGTCGGGAAATTGTAAGGAGGAATCTGGGTAAGGTTACTTCGGGATAAGTTCGTGTAAAACTTCCGGAGGAACCTGAGTAAGGTTACTTTGTGATAAGTCTGTGTAAAACTTATGGAGGAACCTGGGTAAGGTTACTTTGTGATAAGTCCGTGTAAAACTTCTGGAGGAACCTTTGGTAAGGTTACTTTGTGATAAGTCCGCGTAAAACTTCTGGAGGAACCTAAGTAAGGTGATAAGTCCGTGTAAAACTTCTGGAGGAACCTGGGTAAGGTTACTTTGATGATGAGTTCGTGTGAAACTGCATCTTGGAACGAGAAGGAGCCGGTGTAGGGGCGCCTGATGATGAGTCCGTGTAAAACTTCATTTTGGAAAGAGAAGGAACCTGTGTAGGGTTGCCTGATGATGAGTCCGTGTAAAACTGCATCTGAAATTGAGAAGGAACCGGTGTAGGGTTGCTTCATGATGGTCAAGTAGATAATTGTCCTGTCTGGTTTCAGGTATTAACCTACAATCCGTCGTCCACAGAATTTTCCTGGCTTGTTACAGGTATTAATCTGGAACTTGAAGAGGTTGGCCGATGAGATAGTTGTCCACAAATGCTTTTCCTGGCTTGTTATAGGTATTAATCTGGAACTTGAAAAGATTGGCCGATGAGATAGTTGTCCTGGCTGGTTACAGGTATTGATCCCTGACCTGAGAAAGAAAGATGATCTTCCTGGCTTATTACAGGTATTGATCTTCAATCTCTTCATGTAGATAACTTTCCTGGCTTGTTACAGGTATTGATCTACAATCAGTCGTCCACGGATGTTTTTCCTGGCTTTCTACAGGTATTAATATGGAACTACAAAGGTTGATTGTAATCATCTTTTGATTGAACTTTTCCTGAAAAGGAAAAACATTAGTTGTATGCAATGTCATGATGTATGAAATGCATGATGTTCTCAAAATAAATGAGATCGTGTCGTATGCACTTTATCCTGTATGTAAATAGGAGGTATGAAATGTGAAATGTTTATGAGTGTATTTTCGTCTGGGAAAATAAATCCTTAACACATGTCGGGGAGTTTGTTAAATCCTGGACTGATGTTGAAGAGTATGGTTGAATTCTTTGTTTTTGCTGGGGATGATGCACGAAGATGGTTGCAAGAGTAAACCTGTAGGAGAAGATGACCCCGTTGGGGAATAAACCTGGTGAAGAGGTTACTCTGCGGGGAATTACTCTGTGGGAAGAGATGCTTTGCTGAGATTTTAACGATAACTCAGCTGGGGATTCCGTTGATAAGCTCTGTTGGGGTTTTTGATGATGAACTCTGCTGGGGCTAGAAAGAACTTCGTTGGGGACGATCTTTCAGTTGCAACTTGCTGAGTATAACCCAGTTAGACTCTTGTGGGGGGTAACCTTCTGAATATGGATGGAGAGATACATTTGTACTCTGCAGGGGACAAGCTTCCAAAATATACTGGGGAAGATGATTCAACTCTGGTGGGGAAGCTTTTTTAGACTGCGCTGGGAAATGGCTCCATTGGGGGTATCTTGTATTCCGCCGGGGAACATTCTTATATTTTGTTGAGGAATATTAAGACTACCGGGGATACTCTTTACGCTTGCTGGGGAATATCTTTATACTCTGCTGGGGAATATTAAGACCTTCCGGGAATACCGAGCCTTTTCGGGACTGACGGTAGACTAACTCTGCTTGGGGGAGAGTATTGTTGATTCCTTCGTAGTTGCAAGTCTCAGTGGGGAGAGCTACCATTACTGTTTTACTCGGCGGGGAGTGAAAGTATCTTAGCCATATTCTTCAGTTGAATCTATCTTGTACCTGGAGGACAGAACGACTTGTACAGTTCGGACAATTCTTATTGCCCCAGTTTCTGCGGGAGAAGAAGGCCTATGAGGTGCTTGATAACTGCTGATTGACAAATCTTCTTCTGGTAGGCAAGTGATGAGATGACGGGACATAGCCGTACGCTTTGATCCTTAATTTTTGCCTGGACCGCCCTTTCAGGTTTTCAGTCCATCGGGATACCCTTTTTTTCCCAAGCCGCCTTTTCAGGTTTTTGACTTGCCGGGTGTACAGATTTTTTTATTTTCAATCCTTATTTTTGCCCGAACCCTTTTGGTTCGCCGGGAAGCCCTTATTTTGCCTAGGCCAGTCAACCTAGCGGGTCTTTGATTATGCGTAGTATTTTTTTTTACTATGTCCACGTTCTCAGAGTGCAGGGAGTTGTCACTGTCAGTAGTGTTGGGTTTCCATACTACCAGAAGATGTCTGATCATGCAAGATTCGTCGCTGGAATTCATGTCCAACGCCCCAAGTGATTCAGACGGAGATCTGCCCCTGGCTATTTGGCATTTTGAGAGATTCCTTGAATCTTGACTTGACTACCCCAGATGATGGAAAATGATCATGTCTGCCCCTTGGTTGGAAGTGTTTCTTCCACTTGAGATGACCCTTTTATTGAGAAGGTTTTTTGTTCACTAGATATTCATCGTGCGAATTTCTCTGATGTTTAAACAAGTAGTCATATGCAAACACTGTTATTTTAAGAATGCAAAGCTTATGTCTATTTTGAAGTTTTTTTTTTTAAAATGCATTTTTTCAGTAAGATAGGAAAAATTTGTAAAATGTGACGTCAACTCAGGATTTACAGCAAGCCCTACAGAAGTCAGGATACCTTTTGTAACAGTATGCTTTCAGACTAACCCATGCTTCAGCTAGGACTTTTAAGGGTTATAACGTGGCCTGGTTCACGGTTTAAGAAACAAAGGATAAAGGCTCAAATTTTATTTGTACCCACCCGTTCTTCGTGATGTTCTTCAATCCTAAACTCAGCTAATCATGCATTAGATCTTGTTTGAGTCTTTGCTCTGATATTCCGGTGATGGTTCGGATACTGACAGTTTATTTTGAACAGGCAGTCATTTTTATAAGAGTTTGTAGGACCCCTTTCTTTTTTATTGTGTTATCCCTGTCTTTTTCCTGAACTGTTTCTTTTGTGATTACAGTCAGCGGGATGCCCCAGTTTTTTGTAAGTCTTCTTCATAGGTTTTGACTTATTGGGCTTTTATTTTGAGAAATAATGACTTCCTGTCCTTACGATTATACGGAACCATCACCGTCTTTTGTCTCGGAAGGACTTCTTTGATGCCATTCATTGTGCACCTGGATCAACTGAGAAAACTACCCTGCCCCTGGTTATAATTAAGGGTTTTAATTTGTGAAAAGAAAAAAAACTCCAACTTCTTTGGCTCGAAGGGGTTGACGAGGGATTATCTTCCTTATAACTCCACTGTTTAGGATTTGAAACAATGCCTGTACCTCATCAGTGGGGTCTATTCAAAAGCATACTGTAAATATCATGGTATCGTTTTCGTCATCCTCCCTCAAAAGGCTTAGAATTTTTTAATCGAGAGTTGATCATCATAAAAAATAAAAGCAATTTGAATATAGTGAAATACGAATGGATTGATTCAAAACAGACATATGCAATGCATTAATGAAATAAAAGAGTTCGACATGATAATAATTGTTTGAATAAGCAAAGAAAAATACAACTTCAGAATTCAAATGAACAAAAGTCTCTTTGTTTGAACTAGTCATCTCAGATGGAAAATTCTCAGCGGAAGATTTTCATCTCGCCATCCGGCATGAACTCCAACACCCTTCCGTCAATCAAGTCTTGGATCTTGTTCTTCAAAGTCCAACAGTCGTCGGTGTCATGTCCAGGACTATGGGAGTGGTATACACAAAATGCATCAGGGCGATAGCCAAGAGCAGAGGTGTTGGGATTCCGGGGAGGATCCTTTAAAGTAATCAGATTGACCTCCAACAAGCATTTCAGTATTAGAGATGATGGTATATCAATCTCAGAGAAATGTCTTCCAGACGTATTTCGCTTACGCCGATTACCCCGTTGATGCTGGCGAGGTTGATGCTGGGCTTGTGACCCTGAAGCAAGCTGAGGAGCTTTTCCTTTGTCTTCTTGTCTCAAAGGAGGTTGAACGATGATTTGATCTTCAACCCTAGTTGTTTGCCCTACTTGGTTATTTTGAAGCAGCTTGTTGACGAGGACCCTGAGCTCTTCTTATCTTTGAGCTAAGTCTTGAATGAGAGCCATCTAGCCCACCAGCTGTCCCATCATCTGGATCTTCATTGTTGCCAAATCAATCTGTAGCCCTTCCAATTGATCATTCCTGACGCCGCCTAGATTCCCTAGGACTAAGCCCCTTGTGAGGAGAGCTTTTATCTCTTCTTGCCCCTGGGATAGGTTCAAGAACATTTCTTGAAGTTGGGCGTTTTGAGCCCGGAGATCTTGGTTGTCTGGTTGGAAAGCCATTGTTGAAATAAATAGCGAGAACATGAGAGACCTGTATTGGATGACCTGTTATGCAATGATATGTATGTATGCAATGTTTTCAAGGATCCCGCGGGGAAAATAAGAAGCTTGTTAGAATTTGAATTTTGCAGCTTTGATTGAAGAAACTTCATGTTGTTAAGAGTCCTTCTTCAAGAGTCAAGCTCACCATATCGAGTGGGTCATAGCCCCTGACTCAAGTTATCATGCTTGGATTTCTAGACAACTTTGGCTAGAGGAAAATAAATCCCCTTTGCCCCTTGTTTGACGTCTGGTTCATCATGACCTGCATCACAAACCCTTGAGATCCTTGAAATGGTTAAGGAAATGCTATGGTATGATGTTATGATGTGTATGCTATGCATTTAAGCGAAAGTGTGAGGTGATGTAAGTAAGCCCTGCTATAAATCCAAACTGTTGGATAAGGACTGTAAACAAAACCTGCAAGGAACTCATGCTGTCAGATAACAAGAATGTGCAAGTAGTTCAAGTTTGAAGGCACACAAGTCACACGAATAGCCTTAAGTTTAGGCTGGCATGGAGTTTAGGTAAAACCCTCTTTCAGTTTCAGTTGGTTAAGACCTGTCCTAAAAATAGTAACCGGGTTCTAAAGGATCTCAATGTCACTGACTACCCTCAATCGGTCATAATTCCAGTTTAGCAACCTTTTCTTGCAGCCGGAATCATCGTGAGAGTTTAGTCTCAATGAGTGTAGCATACTGCTACTGTCCTATGGCCAAGTTGGTCAATTTAAGATTCTAAGGTCAGTTGGTGCTTAATGACCCCTTAGAAGACCCATATTCTCCTCGTTCCAACACAAGGGATATCGGTACAGACTAAAGTGCCACACCAACGAAGCTACTGCTTCAACTGTGTCGATCTACGCCAGACAGTTCCCTCACAGTTTATTGCTACTTACCTAAAGGGTGCCCCCAGATCCGGGTTAGGATCTATAGAAACTCTGATACAAGCCCAATAAATTTAAAGCATACAAAGCATACAATTGAAAACACAAGTGATCTAATCCTAAGGTACACCTCACTTATAAGAATCCCCAGCAGAGTCGCCAGTTCTGTGATCGGTGGAAATAGAACTGACTGTTTTGGAATGCTGGTTCGCGTTTGCGTTTGTTTTTGCAAAATGTCGCGGTAAGCAAGAGTCGCCACCGTCTTTTATTTTATCCAACAAGGGAAAGGACAAAAGCACAGAAAAATTCCTTTTCGAGATGTTTCTCGGGTTCGGGAGGTAGATTATAGAAAGGGAAGGTGTTAGCACCCTTTCTATCCGTGGTTATCCACGGGCTCTTAGGTACTTGCTCACTATGTTTTCAAAAAAAGTTTTGCTTTTCTTGTGTTCGTGGGTTTTGAAAAGAGTTTTGTTTGAAAACTTCGATTTAACTCTTTTTTCTGTCCTCAAGAGTGTATGAAGTGTTTGTTAGAAAATTTGTTTGAAAAGTGTAAGTGCGAAAAATTTGTTTCGTTTTGAAAGAGCAAGTACCTGAGAACCTCTACCTACTCAAAAGGAATTAAACTGTGTAAATGTCCTTTAGACAGTGCTATCCCACTATTGATAAGTAGGTAGCATCGTCGTTGGAGTTTTCGGGTCAATTCGGTTAAGGGACATGTGGTCACTAAAGCAACGTTAGGACGCCTTAGCGGTAACCCTAATGTCTTAGATCATTTTTTCCGAGGCAACTGTTTCGAGGCAACTTTGATCTTTAGACAGGAGGGCGACCTCTAAAACTTCCTATACTCAATGACCACGTTCGAGGCAACCAAGTAAGGCGTACCCTAGGAGTGGCATGTGCAAATGTGTCAATTTTCAGTTATGTTATCTTTGTACATGTTATGGTGAGCTACGGTTGATTTTAAGTTAAGATAGATCTTATCATGCATAGCCTATTATTCATACATCTAGCAATTAATGGTTGCGGAAAATAAAACTAAGCTATTACAAGGCGTCGGGTATTTACATCGCCAAAAACAAACCCTTGAAAAGTAAATTGCGAAAAATAAATAAAAAGAGATAGAAAGTCCTAAGTCCAAAACTATTACATCCTCGGAGCAAATACAATTATATGGATCAAAAAGTAATACGCGCGAGAAAAATTGAATCGGAGAGTTTTAGGGTTTTGACCCCTTTTTAGGAAAGAAAGAGATTTTTATATTATTTTGAACTAAATGAAATTAAACCTAAGTTAATTAATTAATAAAATAAAAAAAGATATTTTTTTGGGTTTTTGAATGTTTAAGGAAATAAAAATAAGATGATTAAATATATTAAAAAACCTAATTCTACATTGATTTTAATTTATTACAAAAATATTAATGTTATGCCTAATTAAAACTAAACAAATTATGTTAATATTTATTTACAAAATAAACTAATGAAATTAAATTTAATAAATAAAAATATTATATTTTTTGTTTTCTGATTTTTTATTATGAAAGAAAAGAAGTTAATTAGTTAATTGGTTAATTAAATAAAAATAATAGAATAAATCAAGTAAAAGAAATATAGAAAAAAAAAAGCAAACAAAAAAAAAAGGATCTGGGCCCAGAAAGGGGGTTGGCTCAGCAGTTTTCCAGGCCCATTATGCTTCAGCCTCGTTGACCTTTTCAATCCAGTGGGCGCCTTTGACTAGGGAACATGATGGTCCCCTCATTCCTGGCCACCAGATCTGGCCTGAAGGCCATCTGGCGTGTTGATATTTGCAAGCGTATGGTGGATCCCCCTTTGAATGTCACATAGAATCACCTGAAGAAAAATTGAATAAATGTTTTGGGGGACCTGGGATTCAAACCCAGGTCCCAATGGCTTTTTCATCCACCTGCTTGCCAACTCAACTAGCGCGTGTCTTTGTTGTTAGAATAAATAATGGATATTATATGTAAAAACAACTAATATGCTGTAAACAAAAAAATAAAGCGCGTAATTCAAACACACGAACCAGATGACAACACGTCATCATCTTCAACCTTGGTCCTTCATAAATAGGATCAAATAGCGGGGGTTTTTAACCTCCATTATCTCCTGCACGAAAAATAGCGAATAAACACAGAGCAAAAAGAAATATTTCGCCAGGTATGTGTTGGAATCATCTTGGTCTCACGAATCCAACCATGTATCCAATTGGTTCCAATTTTTCCTAGTTTGGAAAGCCCTATTTGAAAGCTTGAAAACCCTAGAAACTCGATCATGGCATCTCTCGGTTTAGGGCACTATGGTTCAATTAATTCATTCCATTAGCTTTGTATAATCTCTAGCAACGCAAATCAATCACAAAAACATGTCAAATGCATATGAATTAAGAGGGGATGTTGTATTGGGGTGTTTCAGAGCTTCTTTCAAGGTCGCCAAGTTGGATCTCAGAATATGCGGTAATACTTGAGACAGAGTCATGTTGATTCTAGTGAATTGCCTGATTGGCCTTTCCACCCTTGGTTGATTACTTCTTTGTTGATCAGATGTAGGCTTGGGAATTATAACAGCCCCCACCATTGGTCGGCGTTCGACCCTATCTTGGTACCTTTACGGATATATAGCAGCTACCTCTTTCTTCCCAATGAAAGGCTTCCTTACAACTGTAGAAGAAGATGAATCCTTCTGAATCTTTCCACTTTTTATGCCAGCTTCCACCCTCTCTCCGGTTAATATTAGATCAGTAAAGCCTGCAAATGAACTTCGATTAAATGTTTGAAGAAAGGGCCAGATAAAGTGCCTAAAAACATGTCCACCAATTCCCTTTCAGACAGAGGGGGTTGAACTCTTCGAGCCAGGTCTCTCCATTTTTGTGCGTAATCTTTGAAACCTTTATTGGAGGCCATGGCCATACTCTGGAGTTGATTACGGGTAGACACCAAATCAACATTGTATTGATATTTCTTGTAGAAAGCTGCAGCAAGATCTTCCTAATTGTGAACATTGGCCCTTTCTAGTTGGTAGAACCAGTCAAGTTGAGTACTAGACAGACTGTCTTGGAAGAAATGTACCCATAAGTCTTTATCAGCAGTGTGCAGTTGAATTTTTCTCACATATGATCGGAGATGCATTTTAGGGCATGACACTCCATCATACTTTGTAAATATAGGCACTTTGAATTTCAGAGGAATCACAATCCCCGACACTAGTCCCAATTCCTCAAAGTCTAAGCCCGACACCTTTTGTATTTCCATCGCGCTCAAACGCTCTTTGAGATGTCTGTACTTGTCATTAGCTAGAGGATACTGTTTCTCAGAGTAGTCTTCCTCTTCTTCCTCCTCTTCTTCCGATTCTGACGGGACAAATGGTTCTTTGCCTTTCCCTTCTCCTTCACCAGATGTTCTTGTAAAGTCTAAGGTCCTTCTTGTCTGCCCATGAAATCTTCTTCCCATGTTTAGGACTCGGGTTACCTTCTTTGTTTTCTTTTTCCTCTCCTCAACTAGCAAAGTCTTCAACTCTTCTTGTCCTTTGGCTAGGGTCAAGAGCAACTGTTGAAACTGTGTATTCTGAGCTTGGAGGTCCTTCACTATTTGCTCGAGATCCATCTTACTGAAATAAATAGTAGAGAGATGAGGAGACTTGTTGCAAAAGACCTGCTTATGTTATGATGAATGGTATATGCATATGTAATGATTTCAAGGATTTCAAAGATTCAAATTTGTTTTAGACAAAAAGGAAACACACGCTATATTAATAAGTTAAAGCTTGAGTACATCAATGCTTCTTGGGCTTATAAGGAAATACAAAAGCTCTAAGATAAAAAGGTAGTGAGCATCCTCTTTGGCACGATGTAGGCATTGAGAGTCTACTCCTCATGAAGTAGCCTAGTGAGTTCCAAACCCTTCTTCTTGCTTGCATAGAATTGGGCTTCGAAAGTATCTCGCTCCCCCTTGAGTTGTATCCAATCTCTTTGTAGGTATTCAAGAGAGGTGGGCATATCAGGATGTAAGATAGTGTATGGAACGTCTCCCTCCATGACAGGCTCAATGATTACTGGGAGAATGGAGGGGTAAGGCATCATAAGACTCTGAGCACGAGTTCGAACCCATTTGAGATAAGGATCAAGAGGGATATAATTCTTGTGCCCCAAAGTCTTGCTATCCACCTTGTTTAGCATCCTCCAAGCTCGGATAAATCTCTGGCGAAGACCTTGATTGTTGTTGTCGTAGTCAAATACCAAGCCTTGAATCAGCATCTCGTGTGGGCCATCCCTTCGGACATAACCAAACTGTCTCAAGGCTAAACATGGGTTGTAGGTGATGCCTCCCCTAATGCCAAGTAAAGGGACATTAGGAAATTCTCCACAATGGTCGAAAATGATAACATTCACTTTGGATCGAGAGCACCAATGAATGTCTGAATGTTTGAGCGTCATCAACCTTTGTGACCACCTTGAACCTTGCTCATTCTTTAATACAGACTGGGGAAGATGAGAAATAAACCATCTTGCTAAGAGAGGAGTTCAACACATAAGGACACCTCTTTTCCTTATTGTGCGAGTGTGAAAAGAGTGTAGGATGTCCCCTAGCAATGTAGGTATCGGGTTGCGGGATATGAATATTTTGATGGCGTTCACATCTATGAGTTGATTAGGATTTGGAAACAAAACCATCCTATATATGAGGAGAGCCACAATTTCCTCAAAGGCTTGCAGGTCCAAAGAATCCCAACAGTTTTGGGCTTTCTCAAACAAGAACTTTGCTAGGAAACTTTTGACACCACTCCTTGTTTCCCAATAAGTTGTAACATCAGATGAGTGCAAGTGTAGAGCTTGAGCAATCTCTTCTGGCTTTGGATCTCTTTCCGTAGCATTGAAAGGTAGTTGATTGAGACTAGGAATCCTTAAGAGTTGGGAGAATTCTTCCAAAGTAGGCACAAGTTGATAGTCGGGAAATGTGAAGCAATGGTGCAAAGGATCAAAGAACTGAAAGAGCACCTTTATCATATCCTCATCTGTGTTGTAGGTGACCAAGTTGAGTAAACGACCATGTCTCTCGGTGAATGGAGAGTTTTCAGGAATGCTTGAAGATAGCTCCTTTAGTTGTAGAGGAATTCTTACAAGGTTGATTTGAATAGTTTTACTGCGAAGTGAATCCATATCCTACAAAACAAGAACAAAGATGAATCCTAAAATCCTTGAAATGGTTAGTGGATGTATATGATGTTCATGATGTCCATGATGTTATGTACAAGTATGAATATACAAGCAAAGCAAACAAGTCCTTAGTTTAGGCTTGCATGGAGTTTTATAGGTAAGTACCCTCTTGAAGTTTAGTTGGCTTAAACCTGTCCTAGTAATAGTAACCGGGTTCTAAGGAGCTCAATATCACTTGATTGTTTCCTTGGTCATTGTTTTAGCTTAAGCCTCTTTAATGGCGACCGAAATATCCCAAAAAACCAAACCTTAATGAGTATAGTATCGAGTATCTACCAACTTCGGACTGCACCAAAGCCGGTCATTTCACTACATCCTAAATGGCCAAGTTGGTCAAGTAAAGGTTCTAGAAGTTCATTAGTGCTTCATGACATCACTCAACGGCCCCGTATTCTCTTTGATTAACTCAAAGGCTACCCGTACCCACAAATATGTCGCACTAATGTAGCTATTGCTTAGACCAAGTCGGTATACCCAACACAGTTTCCACAATGTATTGATACTTACCTATAATGTATCCCAAATCCGGGTAGAGGATTCAAACCCAAACAAAGAACCATAATGTAAAGCAAACAAGTCAAACAATGTAAGCAAGTAAATGTGACTTATCCCTAAGGTAACCCCACTTTTTAGAAAATCCCCAGCAGATTCTCCAGTTCTGTGATACGGTGGGAGAACTGACTTGATTGTTTTGCGTTTATGTTTGCAAATGTTACGGTTTAGCAAGAGTCGCCACCGACTTTTCTTTTATCCAAAAGGAAAGGTGAAAAAGCACAGGAAAGACCTTTAGAGATGTTTCTTGAGTTCGGGGGGTAGATTATGAAAAGGGAAGGTATTAGCACCCTTTTCATCCATGGTTTTCCATGGGATCTTAGTTACTTGCTAGATCACTTGCTTTTGTTTGAAATTGTGCTTTATGTGGTTTTGAAAGTATTTTGTAAAAGAGGCAATTGTTTAGGCAATCTTTGTAATGATTCTCGTTCGTAAGAATGTATACAAAGATGTTTGTCTTTTTTTTTTTGAAAATGTTTTCAATGTTTGTAAGATGTTTGGAAATGTGTATGTTTGTTTTGAAAATAGCAAGGATATTTGTTTTGAAATGGAGCAAGTAACTAAAAGTAATCTACCCACTCAAATGTCTTTCTTGTTCATTTTCCTTTCCTTTGACATTGTTGTCTTGCCATTGATTTGGTAAGCAACCCTGTCTTTGGATGTTAACGGGACGGGCGTGGGTCATCGTATAACCATGATTAGCAATGTTGCGAAGTATCTTAGTATTTATTGAGGGACTAAGATCATTTTGTAAGGCAACTTTGAATAGCGTCATCGAGGGACTATAATCTTGTATTTGTTTGTTTTTGCTAAGACACTTTACATGTGTAATATGGCCATTTTGTATAAGGAAACCAAGCGGGATAACCCTAGGGATGTCTTGTGTGCAAGTGTGTCATTTTCATGCTTAATTTTATCTTGGATTTGGATTTTCTATTTGATTGATTTTATCTTGCCATACAAACCCTAATTAATAACATGTTATATTAAAGCGATAAATTGTGAAATTTAAATGATTACTACGCTATTACAACACTTTGTGGGAGGGGGGGGGGGGTATACAATTGATGAATGGGGATTGCAATAATATAAACCTAATTAATCTATTACAACCAAATTGAATTTATACAAGTATTGGAATAAATAATGTATAAGATAATTTAAATATGCAAAGATATGTAAATGCAAAAGAAGATTTTGTTTTGTTCTTTTTATGTAAATTTTTTTTAACCTAATCCTAATAAACAAATTAAGATTAAACTTAAATTAAATAAGGAAGGAAATAATTTTTAGAAAAAAGATTTTGATTAAACCCTAATTCTAATTTATTAAAAGGAAATAAATTTCTTTAAGTATTTTTGTATTGAAAATAATATATGGTATTTATGAAGTATTTTGGTCTTTTTATATGTTAAAATAAATATTTAATAGGTGTGAAGAAAAATAAGTATTTAACCTAATTTTAATTTAATTTACAAATCTATTTAACAAAAATAGATAATATATAACTAAATAAAAATATTTTTTATTAGAAAAATAAAATAAAATAAAACAAAATATAATATTTATCATTTTTATATTTTTTTATGATTTTTTATTATTAATAAAATATATTTGATAAAATAAAAATAAAAATAAAACAAGTAAATAAAATATTTGGGCTAGGGGTGCTGAAGGAAAATGGGGGCAGAAGGTTAGCAAAAAAAACACAAGGCCTAATGTGCTGAAGCCCATGCTGCAAAAACAACAAAAAAATGGAAAAAAAAGTATGAAAAATTGCAAAAGGCAGCGCCAAGGCTCGAACCCGTGACCTAGGGCATTTTTGCGCGCTGCCTTACCACTGGGGTGGCTGTACATCCGTTAGTCTAAATGAAAACAAAAATACATAACATAAAACATTGCCTTGCCCTGTACTTCATCTTCTACCTCTAGCCAGTCGGACCTCCTGTAACTTTTTCATTTCTCAATAAAAATGGAAAGTGATAAAATGAACATTATAGCATTTTACCTCTCGATTCTAACCATGTACATAACTAAAACTATAAGTCCAAGATCAAAGAGAATTTTATTGGCCCTAATTCTTAACCTAATTTTTTTTAGAAACTTCAAACTTAAAATTCTCTAAACTCAAGCCAAATAAATGCGAACTATGGATATGTACAGCTTCGTAGTAGTGATGTCTACATTCTATATTCACAAATGGAGAGCTAACTATGCCTGTATTAATAGTTAGAAAAACAGAAAACTCACCTTGAAAATGGAAATCGTGTTTTGAAAATGAGCTTGCTTTAGGATGCTGTGATGATCAGGTTAGCTTCCTTGAACCTCTAGGAAGCTAATGCAATGCTTAGCTTGTCTTAAGGGTGGCTGGAATGGTCTGGAGAAGTCCACCCGTGTTACTCTGTTTTTGAACTTCAACAATGGGGAAGATGGAGTTACAGTGATGTTTCACGGTGTGGGATGGTTTACTTGTAAGGTAAGGAAGCTTGGGAAAGCAAAAGGCTTGAAAATGCACGAGTGAAATGGAAGATTCAATTCACAAGTCAGAAATGGCAAGTTTTGAGGTTGGGTATGCAACTTCAGATTCTAGGGTGTTTCAAGGCTTGGGCATGCGTGATTTTAGTTGCAAAATGATGGCTTTATATAAAGCAAGAGGTTAGAGGACACGTGCTTGCTCAGAAATACAGGATCACATGTCTTGCTACATTTCTTGTTTTTGAAGCAAGTGTGAGAAGTGACTTCTTAAGGCATCAATCTGAGCTTATAGGGTGTATTGAAGCTTTAAACATTTTTTGTTCAGGTTTAGAGACTTGGTTTGTGCAGAGAGAACAAGTCCAAGGCTCAAGAAAATGGAAAAATGCAAAAAACATGCTTTTCCAAAATGGCAATGTTGCCTTTCTTCCAAAAATGGCTATTTTCTTGTACAATGCATTGAATGCTTGGCTTTAGGGCATGAAACCTTGTGCAATTAATTAATGGTGGAGTGACAAAAGAGTTTGAGGCCTAAAAAGTGAATATTGTACAACCAATTTGCAAATTTGAAAACTTGTTCTTCATGAAAATGACATATAATCAAAGTGATAAAACCCTAACTTCATCTCTTCGATTCTCCCTACTCAAGAATGATCTCATGGAGTTATTGGACATTTTGGAAAGCTTGTAATGTTCTCTACAACCCATATTTTAAATTCTTTTGAAAATTCCTCTTGGGACTAGGTGAAAAGTTGCAATGAAGTTAGTTAAAAAACCTGCCTAACTAGGGCAAAATTTCACTGTTATTTTTGTTCATGAGCATGTATTCACAAAATTATATCTTGAGATCCAAGCATCTTTAGGAGAAATTGTGTGAATTAAAGTTTTAGATTCATAGAGATCTACAACTTTCATGTTGGGAATTTCCTTTGAATCATTTTGTATCATGGTGAAAATTTGGCCTAAATTTGAGAAAAAATAAGAAATTTTCTATACTTAGAAAAATTTCTAAGTTAAGAAATTTCAAATTTCAAAACAAAATATTCAATCCTTGATTTGTTGATGAACAAGTTTCACATTTTGACATGTTTTGATGAATTTTGATCCTTGGCACTTGAATTTTGACAAATAGTCAAAGATTGACTTTTCCGTATATAGTTGACTTTTGATCAGTTGACTGAAAAATTCATCTGTCAATCCAATGAATTTGTAATGTTTTGAATCATGTCATTAGGTCAATATGATGCAATTGAACTCTTGAAATCATGCTTCAAACGAATTGGTCATTTTCTAGGTCAAAAATCAGAAATTGCCCCTTCTCAGTCAAAACCCTAATTTTGACCATTTTGCCTTTTAATGATTTGATCAAATTTTTTGGGGAATTGTGGTCCAAACTGTTAGAACAAAGTTTGAATCTACTACCCTAAGTTTAAGTTTTGATGATAACAAAATGAAAGGATATATTAATTATGTGATTCATGTATGAACTATTTGCTACCTAAAATATTACGTTCTGCTTTGCAGAAACTCTGATAGGTATCAGCAAGAGCACACCTAATCAGCATCAGAATATTGGTTCTTAACATCAGCATCAGAAGTTGCTATATCAGAATACCAGAATCAGAAAATTAACTCACGTGTATGCTGAAGCTTGATGAACAGAACTGCGCTCAACACTCTGATAAAGACAACAACAGTTCATCAGCAGTTAAGCAGAGTCAGAATGAAGCCAAGCCAGAACACGCTTTAAGTAGCAACGGCACTGTGCATTCAAGGCGAATTATTACCAACGGCATCATTCCAGACAAGATCTGCTCAATAAGGAAAGTCTGTTATTAGCATTGAATCAAGATTATTGCTCCAACGTTCAACAATCTCAGTGCTATATAAACAAGACTATGAAGATTGAATTGGCTAATGCTCTCCAACATATTACACGCCTAAAAGCTAATCATAATCTTCCTTCTCTCAGTTTTCTAAACGCTACATAATTCCTTACTCAATCATTGTTTAGCAATCTAGTTTCATAAGCTTAAATTGTGTAACATCACAGTTGTGATACAGTTTTGTAGAAAACATTTACACACCTAGATTTATCTTCTTTGTAAGAAAGTGTTTCCTTGACAAATCAGGTTGTGGTTTGCATCAAGAAGGCTTTAGCAGTTGTTAAAGCAGATTGTAATATTCAGTTGAATATAGTGGATTAAGACCTCGTTGGAGAGAGGCGAAATCACCTTGACGGGTGGACTGGAGTAGTTTGAGATCAAACGAACCAGGATAAAAATATCGTGTTCATTGCAATTGATTTTCAGTTTTACAATTCAACCCCCCCTTCTTGTGTTTTTCTCTTCTTCACAAACTTGATGAAATGATACACATGGGTCTAAGATGTTGGTGTAGATAAAAAATTATGAATTTTGACTGAAAATTGGCCATGGTTGACTTTTTCCCCAATACAGCTGATTTTTAGGTCAACTGTCTAATTGACTGATCAAATTTGTGAGACAAAGCTTGAAACTTGACATGAGTAATCTTGAGGATCCATAATGATCCATGAAATTCATATGAAGCATTGAGAGTCCAAAAATCCTTGTGCAAACTCAAATCCTAATTTTGGTCATCAGTGCATGAGGAGGTGTCTTGAGCTGGTCAAACCCTAATGCAGTCTTGAGTCAAAGAGATCTTGTGAGAAAATACTTGGTAAGTGAGAGGGAAAATTTTGGGGCACAACACATATTTTCTTATTTGGGCTCATTATTCAAACTGGTTGAATGGCCCATTAGCTTTGAGGCCCATGTTGGAATTTATTTCAATTAAAATATAATAATTATTTTTATCTCTTTTTTGGTTGACTAGAGTCGACGTTTGAAGTTATTTTGGTCCTTTTTTCTTTGCATTTTTATTAACATTTTTATTACAAAATTTATATAACTTGTTGCGTTTTATTATTATTATTTATTATTATTTATTATTATTTTATAATTATTAAATTATTAATAATTTTGACTGAGGTCAAAATTCGGGTTTTTTACACTTTGTACATTGATGCGCCCATGTTTATTGCTTCAACCCTAAGATTAAGAACAAAAGCAAAAAAATCTTTTTTTTTTTTGCAGTAAATCAAATCAAATCTTGGATTGAAAATCATTTTATTAAAAGTGAATACAGATATAATAGCGTCTAGATACATGAATCAAAAACCCTAATTTCTAAGGTACAAGCAAATCGAACCTAATTTATAAATCAAATCTCCTAATTGACTCAATCTAACTCCTAATTGATTTATAACAGCAAATCAGACTAAATGTATTTCCTAATTGATCTAACCTAAAAAACTATATAAACCCTATTCTTAAACCTAATAGAGGACCAAGAATTAGAAGTTAGAGAAGAAGAATGTAAGACAAAGCCCTTGTTCATTGTTCCTTTGCTGGTCCGTGTACCTGCAAACAGAGACAAAGAGAGATCAGAAGAAGGAAAGATACGAAGGGGAATTTATACAATAAGTTTCACTACATTCAAGTAAACCTCAAACTTAGCTTAGGTAATCTCTCTGATTGTTGTTGTGTTGACGAATCTATGGAATTCTGTGGGAAATAAGGGTTTTTTTCTGGAAAATTGGTATTAGGGTTCGTAGGGTTAGGTTTAGGGTTCTTATGGTTCAAGCAATTGGGGTTATGGTTCTAAGGATTGGAGCTGGGGTTCTGGGCTTAGATGAAGTTCCCGGAGAACTTCCATCCTGGTATGGCGGCCTCAACGACCGCTCAAGGTGGTTACGACCTAGGGTTCTTAGGTTGCTAAGGTTAGGGTTAAAATTCATAGGGTTATAGGGTTTCTGGGTTTTGTTTGAATTTTCCGGTTGATATTCAACCGGAAAACTTGATAAGATGGTGGTTTGGGGTGGTATAGGGTGGAGCCACCGTCATAAACGATTTCCAGCCGGTGGCAAAGATTTTCGATCGCCTAGAAAAGTAGAGAGAGGTCAGAGAATCTTTTTTTTGTTTTGTTTTGAGGAGTAGAGAGAGACAGTGAACAAGTAGAGATAGGGATTGAAGGAGAAAATGAGCTTTTTGAAAGAAAATGAATAAATGCTCCCTCTGTTATTTTGTAGATGAACAACGCGTTGCTCTTTACTGGCCATGCGATCAAGAGACCGTTGACTGACTTTCTGCACACAATCCAACCATACGCCCTAGTTAATATTGTA
The DNA here is from genome assembly GCA_948472305.1 of Vicia faba. Classification (NCBI taxonomy): domain Eukaryota; kingdom Viridiplantae; phylum Streptophyta; class Magnoliopsida; order Fabales; family Fabaceae; genus Vicia; species Vicia faba. The sequence continues at coordinate 1,295,085,683 of OX451740.1, forward strand.
TCGCTTCCCTCGGTTTGTAATACTTTTGATTAGCGTCCCAGATGAATTTCTTGTGACCCTTTGATAAAATCAAATGCCACTGGATGCATGGGTACGTTGTAACACCATAGGGTCACCCGTACCTTGTCCAAATAGACCTCAAACATTCATCCTGGACTTGGTCCTTTAATTTTAACACCCCCGGGCTTACTACTTGAGCTAAAAATGTATCCCCATATTATTGAACTCAGATTTCTTTATGGACTTAGCCCATTGCTAATTACACAACCTTAAATTATTACGTCTGAACAAAATGCACCCCCTGTTATTTACTTATATAATTTCATTTCTTTTTACTATTTTGGTATTTATTTATTTATTTTTCTTTTCTAAATTAATTTTCTTTTTTCTATTAAAATAACAAATAGTTTTTTTATTATAAATATTTAATTTATTTTGATAAATATATTATATATTTTTTTGGTATAAAATAACAAACTCTTTTCATAATTATAATATTAGTAATTATTTTCTTAAATTACTAACCATTTTTATTAATTCACTTAAACAAGTTTTACTAACTTCAAATATCTTTTTTATCAATCATGCATTAAAATAGCTAACCAATTTCAAACTGTTTTTTTACTAACTTAATAAAATTCAAGATATTTTTAAAAAAGGATTAAATAAAATTGCTATCAAACTTAACTGTGAATTGCGTCTACGATCACTCTTTTCAAACCCAGACAAGGCTTAAGGATAATTCAAAAGAGATTCTATGTGATCCTATAAAAAACTAACCAAACACATAATGAACTACGAAATGGAATCTGATTTCTTCACAAGAGGATACGTAGGCACGCGGTTGAAAAACCAAGGAGAGTCCCCTAACTAAAAATTAAACCTTTTATTTTCACATATATGGAAATAACACATTTAAATAGAGAATTCCCGATATGTCCGAAACCTAAATAGGAAGCCCCTCGAGAACAAGGGAGATAAAGGGTGTCTAACACCTTCCGTTTGTCTAACCAACTTGCGAATCTAGGGAATCTCTGAAAAATTAGGGTTATTCTTTCTTTTCCCCTCCTCAGGATAAAAAGTAGTGGTGGCGACTCTCCTTATTTTTGCCGGTTACGACAGTTGGCGACTTTTCCAGAGACATGACCCTTAGGTTAGAGTTTACCCCTCCTCTAGGGCTAAGGTTTTTGGGTTTCTATTTATGTCATGTTGATATTTCCATATTTGTTTATTTATTTGTTTATTTATTGTTATTTCATTTATTATCATATCTGTTTTTATATTGTTGGTGGGATTTTATTGTAACAAAAAATATCAAACCTTAGAAGAAGGGTTGTCAATTGGCCAAGGAGATTTAACATCCATAAGAGTTTTTGAGACACCTTCTCCTAGAGTCGGTCAAATTTAAAGAAATATCTTTAGAGGTCTATCCTATCTTGGAGATAGGACTTTGGATTTAATCAATGAATCTTTGACTAATCCAAAAATAAAATCTCATGGTGAGACCTTGTATGACCTACGAGACGAAAGTCTCGATCTACAAAGAGACTCCAATTAAGGGAGGCCCTTGTGCCTTTTACCTTTTGTGTTATCCATGACACCCTTAAGAAAACTACACTTATGGGAAAAAGGTATAATATCCATAGAATAAACTTATGAACCTACCCAATAAGGATACCTTTATAATCCCACCACCAAATTGCATTACCATACATACATACATCTTGCATTTAAAAATATTCTTTTTTTTGCATTTTTTGTGTCTTATTCACATGATTTCCTTGAAAAAAATAATACAAAGAAAGGTTTTGGTGAGCATCTCAAAATTAATACCGGTAAGAAACCAACCATCCGCATTTGTGCCACAATACCAGATACCAAGAAAATGAAGCTGGTTAGTGGAAAATTACCTGAAAAAGCTGTGAAGGGTTTTGTTCGTCGCTATGAAGATATTATGGATCTGATAAAAATGACTGTACAAGTGGAAGCTATCACTGCCCTTGCTCAATCGTACGACCCTCCACTAAGGTGTTTCACGTTCCAAATTTTTCAATTGGCACCTACTTTGGAGGAATTTGATAGGATTTTGGGGTTCTATCAAATCAAGGATGAAAATTATATAGGAATTTGGAAAACCATAAAAATATGAGACTTGGCTAAAGAATTAGGGATACCTTTCACTGACTTAATGCTCAACTACAAGAAGGATGGTGAAGGTATCAAAAGATAATATTTAGAATCTAAGGCTCTTTCTTTTGCAGATAGGAAAGAATGGGAGGCTTGTGAATATTGTTTAACATTTCTTATTTTTGGCTTGATCCCGTTCTCAAATATTGTGGACTATATATATTCGGTGACCATTAATGTATTTTGAGTCGTAAAAGTATTAAATGTTGATCCTACTCCTGCTTTGCTTACTGATGTGTATTACTCCATTTACATGCGTTATGAAAAAAGGAAAGGTGTGCTACTTTGTTGTATTCCTCTATTATACTCTTAGCTCATTACTCATATCTACAACTAAATCTATATGGTCAAGGATCTAACAAAGAATGAATGGGCTTAAAAATAATAAGATCTTAGTGCTGATTCTATCTTGTGGTATGCTAGAAATTTAAACATAGAGGAAATTGTCTATAATTATGGAGAATTTCCAAATGTTCCTTTGATTGGGACGAGAGGATGCATTAATTACAATCCAACTTTGGCTTTATGTCAACTTGGGTACCCTTTGGAAGTTAAACTTTCGACGAGCAACTTTAACAATTAATCCTTCATGATATGGGCAAAAGCAACCCCGGGCTACTCAAGAAAATCATACAAGCTTGGGGTAAAGTTCACAAGAAAGGGGCTGAATTTGGAAGGAAAAATGTTGTGGCAAGAGAGCCATATACTCAGTGGGTTTTGGATAGAGTTCGAATTAACAAGCTACGTTCGACATTAATCTTTTGTACAAGCCAGATATACCAGATCCTCTGCCAATATCAGTAGAAGAAGTGGAAGAGCTAAGGGATTCCCTTGAGCAAGCCCAAAGAGAAAATGAGGGATTAGAGCATAGACTTTATGACCTCGCTTATAAGAAAAATAAGTTGCAACATGAGCTCGAGCTAAAAGACCAATAAATTCAAAAAGATCGTGAAATAGCTGATAAGGAGAGGCTTAAATGAAAGCGTTTGACTAAAGGGTTTCTAAGTGCTACCTTTAATTTTGATTCCTACAACCAACGTTTAGATGAAGCGGCTACGGAAACTGGAAGACTAAAGAGATGGTATGATCAAGCACTACATGATAAGATAGAGTTGGAAGAGGCTTTGAAAGCCCAAGTCCATGAATTAGAAGGAAATGCTCAAGATCAAGAAGAACAGATCCAGAACCTTGTCACAAGTCTTTAAGAAAGCTAAGACTCAGAAGTAGGGAACGCCTTAGGAGGATGAGGGAAGAAAGACTCCTCTCCTAACGAGTAGGGGAGTATGAAGAAGTTTTTCAAGAACTAGAAGGCCTCCAAAAAAATTTCCTTATACAAAGGGAACTCTATAAGGAGATGAGAGCTAAAAAAGTGTATTTGGAAGAACAATATACAAAGATTTCCCAAGCAGGAGAAGATAACAAGATCATAATCCCGACACTTTACAAGGAGTATCGAAGGTACAAGGACAAGCATGCAAAGCTTGCCTTATTAGAAAACAACCTTATGGGTGATATTCCTAGAAGTTTAAGATATTCAGAAGCTACAATGATCCCTCTTCCGAAGGATGTTGAAGACTTCCTTAAGCTTTGTAGGGAGATGGTTGATGCTTTTAGGGCAGAAATTTGCAAGCGCGCTTAGGAGATTTAACTTTCCACTTTGTTATTTCTTTCAGTACTTGGAATTTTTGATTCTATATTTCCATTCAGTAATTGCTTCAATTTGAGTTGTATTTCTGCTTTGAGGATTGTTATGATTTCAGTATTCAATAAAAGCATTTTGTGTTGGTTTTATCTATATGTTCTTGGGATGCTCACCAATAAATAATAAGAACTTGAAAATAATAATAATAATAATAATAATAATAATAATAATAATAATAAAAAGGAATAACAAGTTAATAATACATAAAAAAAATTCTTAGAATATTCATACACATTCCTCAAACCACAAGCATTGCATCCCTATTTTCATACAAAAACTTATTTTTTACATCATCTCTAGTTAACTCATTGGGCAATACAAACTGACTTCATGACTTCCATATCAAACAAGAGCTCATCAAAATAAAGTAATGGAATTTATCAAGCAAAATCAAGTGGTATTTCAAGAAGACTTGGAACAAGTGAAAATAAGTATTGATTCAATGAAAGGAGACACGAGTCAAGTCCTGCTTGCCCTAAAGAACATCTTAGCAAGACAAGACGATATTTCTAAAGAAACTTTTGAGGAAGTATCTCAAACCATTAGTGCATCTAGCGGTCACCCACCAAGACAAGATCCAGAGTCGGGTCCCAACAAAGAAACTGTTGCCCAACAAGAGACATTTATAGCTCACACTGAAGGTTTTTTCCCGCCTCCTCCGAAGGTAGAGGCATCCCACACTCTACAGATAACAGTCAACAATCCTTCCAACATGGATAATCATATGGACCTACTAAAACAACCAGCTGAACAATCAACTGATAATGAAATCAATGAAGTCGCCATCGAACATTTTTTATCCCACAAGAAGGGAAAGGTAAACATCGAGTAAACCTGAGAAGGGTGAAATCACAATTAAACGACCGAGAGATCAGGTAAGGGAGTTTGTTACGCGATGAGAAGGTATTAGCACCCCACACGCCCGTAGTACTCTACGGTATCCACTCTTGTTGATCTAATCTTATGGGTGTGTTCGAATCTAAACTTAATAGCTAAAATAAAATGCAAAGGGGGAATGCATGCGAGAAGAAAAGAGAAAATAATGTAGGAAAAATGAAAGTTGTGCTCGTTCAGGACCTACCACAAGGCCTACGTATCCCTTTTAAGGAATCAGAGCAGCCGTAGTTCGGCTCCAAATGTTTTTGTTGGTTTGTATTTTTTAATGAACAATATTAATTTTTCCTTCTGCCGCAATTCAACCTTAGGAGATTTACGCATCAACACGGAAGTGAATTAACACGTTCTTTCTGAAAAGTGGAAAGGAAAGCCCGAAGGCACAAAAGAGTTTGCATTGATTGATATCTTTTACCTTAAAGAATGATTTAGAAGTTGTTAGATGTTTTATGTTTTTCAAGAGAAGATTTTTTTGTTTTAAATGCAAGGATGCAAAAGAAAAGAAAACATCTAAGGGAGACTAACCTAAATCTATCCCTAATGTTATCATACAATGATTGATCCTAAGGTTGAGTTTTGAAGGGAAATCTCTACCCTATGTTGACATGCTTGGATAAAAATCCTAATGTCTATCTCAACTCATTATCTATAGATGAATCAAGAAGTCCTAAAGGAGTATAGCAAGGGTCTATCACCTAAAACTATGTCTATCTCGAATCATCATATATAGTTGAATCGAGAGCTCTTAAGGGAACATGCCGACGGTATATCATCTCAAAACATGCACACAAAGAAGAAATCAAGCAAGCAAGCCAATAAGCTCAAGAGAACACACCTAGAGATATCCTATCTAGGTTAGTATGCCAAATAAAGTCTAACAAAACTATCCTACGGGGAACATGCAATGAGAGTGAAGTCGTGATCTCAATTTCTAAATTGAGTGACTCATCGATCAACAAGAAATAAAGGGAAGCAATAAAATCCTATAGGGAGCATGCACTGAGAGAGAAGTCGTGATATCAATATCTAAATTGAGTGACTCATCGATCAACAACCAAGGAAACAAACACAAGCATAACACATATAGCAAATGAAGTGCGAAATGCCTGCTACAGGTCTTTAAACAGCAACTTTGAGCGCATGCTCTTTATTTCCTACTTCTCCTGATATCTAGAAAGCAGTAAAGTGAAAAAGAGATAAACTAGAGAAAATACCAAATGGATATCAATCTGTAGGAAATCCTATCAAAACAAAGAAACTCGACGATCTTTGCGAAAGCTTCACCAATCAAAGCAAAGATTCAGAAATCAAATTCTTGGAATAAGCGTCGAAACATCATCAATGTGAAAATAAATCACAATTGAAATCTCAAGTGCATCCACATATCGCATAATAAACCTGTGTAAGGCTTAAATCTCAACAAGCAAAGGTGAATTAACAATCTCAAATATAATCGAATAATCAGGATTTAATTCCTAAAATCACATAAAAACTAACAAATTTTTATATTTAACTTTATTATTTTTATCATGTAAAAGAAAAAGTTCAAGCAAATCTAAATAATTCACAAAATTATTTAAAAGAAAATACTAAAAGAATAAGCTCAGGGGGGGGGGGATTCATAAGCGGGAGATATGCTGAAGCAATATGGGCGCTAGGCCCAGCCAAACTGAGTCCATGTGTCTATTTTTGTAACACAAGCTAACAAGATGCCAAAAAAAAGCAGTTGTTACGGGCCTGGAGGGAATGAGGTGCTGAAGGCCCATCACGAAAGGAGTCAAAAAGGGCTTTTTGTTTGCAACTAAGGCTTCTCCAAAAAAATAAGAAACGAGCTTAAGGGTTTGATCCAAGATTTCAATCCAATAACCAAACAAACTTCCAAGAATCACTTTTGACATTCCAACAATTATGTTTTTTTACTGAAACGAGTGAAAGCAACCCGTAACGGCTGCATTTTGCACTGCAATCTTAGGGTACATAGAGAAACTGTTTAACTTCTCCGATCAGATTCTCCTGTTATCCATTGCTCATATTTTCTTCTTCGATTTGCTTTCGACGTCTTTCTTCAATCCGCTTTCGACGTCCTTCTTCAATCCGCTTTCGACGTCCTTCCTTAACATTGATACGAAACTTCGGTCTTGTTTCAACAACTTCTTCGATGAGTTTCGTCTCAATTTATTTCTATGGTTGCAACTTCGTTTTCGATCTTATGGCAAACACGGTTCCATAGAGCCTCGTCCCTAACCTCTAATTCGCTTAAGTCCTCGTGCAATTCAGTTCCACATCAAGATACAGAGAATGTAAGAGCCAAGGAATTTTACATCGCTTACTTTCCAGAGAGAGTTCAATGCTCCTTTTACTTGAGAAGATGATGATTTCAAAGGTAGATTCTGTAGGTTTTCTGTTCGATGTTCACTTCTTTGATTTCTTCTTCCACACATTTGAGTCTTTCTTCTTCTGCATTTTGTTTTCTGTTTCCTTCTGCTTGTGAATTGTAAGGTCGCGTTGACATTAAAGCTCTGCGTGTGATTGTTGCAGATTGCAGTTGTAGAATGTTGACGTTGAAGATGAAGATGTGATGGAGATTGATTGTTGTTGTTTGTAGATTGTTGATGTGAATAAGAGATGGAGTTGAAGGTTTTGATGCTGATGATGCAAGAGCGATGAAGACGTGTGAAGATAGTTGATGCGAAGGACGTGGAATTGAGGTGTGATGAAGATGGTGGTCTTGAAGGTTGAAGAAGAAGATGATATAGGTGATTGAAGTTTCAAGAAGCTGCCGAAGAATTGGTGAATTCTGTTATGGATTTGATATGGAGAATAAGGTTGGAAGAGAGAGAGAGAGAGTATAGGGAAAAACTTCTGGTTGATTCTCCGGATATTGAAAAATGGAAGCAGAGATTTGGAGAAAGATTTCAGAGAGAGTTTTCTGTGATTTTTTTTTTGTGATTCTCTTTTTAAGAATAAATCTAAAATCCCTTGAAAAGGTGAGTTTTCTGTTATATAATCCAGTTCAAATCTGAAAGTTAGTTATGTCTCTTTGAATCTAAGCCTTTGCTTTCAAAAGTTTGTTACCAAAATAGATGGCTAGGATTGCATCATATATTGAGCTGGCTCTTGTTATCTTCTGAATTTATGTTATGATTTCCTAAACTCATCTTCTGATTTTCTAATGCAGGGCTAGATGTTTTAAGAATGCAGTAGGTCCGTTCTTTGTCTTGTCAAATGGAATGGAAAGCTCCTCAGCAATCTTCCGACCAATACGAAATGATTGAAATGCCTCAGCGAATTGAGTAACAGTTACAAATATGAATGGTTGGTCTGTGCGCACCCAGTACTGTGCTTGATCCTTTCTTTAAAATCACTTCTTGAGGGAAATTAGCAACACCTTTCTTTTCAGGACATCTGAAACCCATAGACTAAAAAAAAATCAAAAACATATTCATAGGGACCATGGTATCCAACTTGTCCATCAGAGATTAAGATGATGCCATCAAGAAGATCATAAGTCTCAGGTGCTGGCTGGAGCAGTGATATAACAGCAGTTCCGTTCATAATATGAACATATTACCTTATAGAGCTCAAAATATGAAAAGTTATGGATTTGTCAAACTCGTGATAGGATTCCAATAGCTGAGACTCTTCCTGATAATATCTTTCCGATTCTAACTTTTTCGAAAGCTTCTTTTCCTCTTCTCTTTCTCTGCACTCTGAAGGGACTTTGAGTACGAAGATGATGATCAATTGTTAAGGTTTCATATGCTTGATAGCTTCTTTTCTAGGATATTCTGTCAATTGGTTATGATTCTTGATATTTGGCTTGAATTTGTGATTTTTGTTTGTACTTGTTGATTTCCTGTGAGAATTTATTACTACAGTAACCTGATTTTGCTGAGACACGAAATTTGTATGCAATAATTTGTCTCTTCTTGAGTTTTTCTTATTATGAACCAAACATTCTCTTTACACTTGTCTGAGATTTGCAATAGGATGGAATTAGGCCCATGATTAAACTTGCATCTGATTTTTGTTTTGAAACAAATGAATATGAGGCTTTATTGTTCGATTTGTGAATATAATTTGAAAGAGAATTCCTTAATCCACAAACTGATTCCTTCGATCAAACCCTAATGATGAAACCGGAAAAGTTCTTTGAAGCTATCTTGCTTATACTCAAATTTTGTTTGCTAACCACCTTTCTTTTTCTTCCTTGTTTCATGAGATGGCAATAGCGGTGAGTGCATGGAGAATGAAGAAGTGCATGGAGAATGAAGAGGAGGTATCATAGGCCTAGAAAGGAAACTGCAAGATAGTCTAAGAAGGGCTTTGGAAAAGAAGATGAACATTATGTTTTAGTCTTAGAAACAAGATTTTAGGGTAACTTTTGATGTATGCGAAATAGTTTGAACTTGTAATGTTTTTTTTTATGTAACAAAACTTGGCTGGAATTGTAATGGTGAATGGATATGGTGTGTACTGACTTGAAGTTTAAGTTTTTGGAATTGTAATGGTGAATGGATATGGTGTGTATTTTGGATGAGCCAAATATGGTAGTTTCCTTTGTAACTATATAATGGCATGAGTTTTGTAATAGAATAAAGTTGAAATGGAATTGATTGGATAGAATTTGTATGAAGTTTGAATACTATTGAGTAAACTGTTTTGAAAATTATCATGTGGATAAATCTTGTATGGAAAAAATGGTGACATTGGAACTTGATCCATAAAAAGAAACATGCCTTGAACACTATGAATTTTCACTTGGACTTATGAAATAAGGTTGAACAATGATGAATGCTACTTGAATGGTCGTCATGAGATAAGCCTCAATTCGCCTCTTTTGTAGTTAAAACTTTTCTGCCATTGTTCCTTGCTTGAATCAGCTTTTTGACATCATGAATACATACACTCTGAACAAATTAATTTTGATATACCAAGTAAACAACAATGGATCCCTAATTCAATTTAATTCCCCAATCTAACCCAAATTTCTGTGTCAAGCAAAAAGCGTTAGAAAGAATGCTGCCTTGAATTGGTGAAAAATGGATACCCAATAGATATTTGTAATACGGTAGGAGAACTGACTTGGGTGTTTTGCGTTTTATCGCAAATGTTACGATTAGCAAGAGTCGCCACCGACTTTTCCTTTATCCAAAAGGAAAGGTGGAAAAGAACAGAAAAGAACTTTGAGATTATTTCTTGAGTTCGAGGTGTAGATTATGAAAAGGGAAGGTATTAGAACCCTTTTCATCCATAGTTATCTACGGGTTCTTAGTTGCTTGCTAGATCACCTGCTGTTGTTTGAAAATGTGCTCTGTGGTGTTTTTTGAAAGTATTTTGAAAAGGTGCCTTCGTTTAGGCAAACTTTGTAATAGTTCTCGTTCGTAAGAACATATACAAAGTGCTGGACTTTTGAAAATATTTCATGTTTTGGAGAGTGTTTTGTGTGTGTTTGTTTTGAAAGTGAGCAAGGATATTTGTTTTGAAAATGAGCAAGCAACTAGGAATGTTTCTACCTACTAAAAATTCTTTTTTGTTCGTTTCTCTCTTCCTTTGATATTGCTATCTTATCATTGATTGGTAAGAAGCCTTATCTTTGGATGTAAAGGGACGGACGTGGGTCATCGTATAGTCATGATAGCAATGTTGTGAGATATCTTAGCATTTTTCTTTGAGGGACTAAGATCATTTGAAAGGCAACATTCGTAGCGTCATCGAGGGACTATGATCTTGTATTTTTGATTCGTTTTTGCTAAGACATCCCACATGCATAACATGACCATTTTATAAGGCAACAAGTGGAATTACCCTAAGGGTGCATGTGTGAATAGTGTGTTTGATTTGCATGCTTTTAATCTTGGATTAGGGTTTACTACTTGTTGATTTTATCTTTCCATACAAACCCTAATTACTAACATTTATATGAAAGCGATAAATTGCGGAAAGTAAAATTACTATGCAATTACATCATTAGGGGACGGGGGTATACAAATTTACAAATAGGGATTGCATGGATTTAAACCTAATTATCTATTACAACCATATTGAATATTGTACAAGATTGTAAAATGAACTTGTTTTGTTTTTTTTTTAAATTAGTTTAGGAAAATATTTTTGGTCTTTTGATTTTAAAAGAAATAAAATAAAGTATGTGAATATAAAAATGTTTTTGGTGTTTTTGATTAATGGAAATAAGAATGAAAATAATAAGAGAAAAAGGGGTCAGAACCAGCGCATTGCTAAAATAAGAGAGATTAGAAGTAAGGGGCAGAAAATCTGATTCTGATACGCTGCAAGAAATAAATGTTAGTAGAAAAAGGGAAGGTCGGAAGTTTTGGGTCCGGGTACGCTGAAGTTCTAGGGTTGCTGGGAACAAGGGAAATCCTAGAAATTCTGATGCAACTGGCAACCTAGAAGTATTAGCATTACTGGGAGGTCAGAAGTTCTGGTGGTTGAGGGAGTTTGGAAATTCTGGAGGTTTAGAGAGAGTTTGGAAGTTCTGATGTAGCTGGAAACTTAGAAGTTCTAGTGTCACTGGTAAGCTAGAAGCTCTGATAATGGGTATGTGAAGTGTCAAGGCTGTTGGATGGAAATGTCTAGAAGTTCTGGTTCAAGACCACTGTTTTGGTAAGCAGTTAAAGGGGATAGATCTAGAAGTTCTGGTCTAACTAATGGGGTAAAAAATGTTAGGAAATAAACAAAAAAAGGTGTTTCTGGGGCTAGAACTCAGGACCCTTAACACTAATGTCTTATGCATATGTTCTCTACCACTGGGGTGGCTATACATCCGGTATTAGAAGCAAAAATATAAACATATAGCACAAAGTAAGTTCTGATGATCTCATCTTCTTTTCCATGCAAGTCAGAACATCTGCAGCTTAGCCATTTTTTAACAAAATAGAAAATGCAAACATAGAAGTTATAGCAAGTTTCATCATGATTTCAGAAACATAAAGTATCAGAACTATAAATGTGGAAAGCATGAGTTGGCTAAACCTAATTCAGAATCCTAATTTTCTCAAGAAGTTCTGAACTGAAGTTCTCTCTACTTAAGCAAAAATACATGAAATCTATGAATTTGCACAGAATCAGAGTCACGATGTCTACGTTGTATTTTTGGACATGCAAGTCTATCAATGTCTAAGTAATGAGATAACAATCAGAAGGAACTTACCTTGCTTCTGGAGATTGTTCTGAATTTGAGACTGGTTTAGGCTGCTGTGATGTTCTGGTCAGTTTTCTCACGTTCCCAGAAAGCTAAAACAAACCTTAACTTGAGTTGTGGATGTCTAGAATGTTCTGGAACAACTAAGAATTAATGTTCTGACTTTGAAATGGAGATTGGTGGAGATTGAATTGCAGTCTGTAAACAGAAGTTTGGATTGTTTCTAAATGTATGTTAAAAACTGAGTGGGTGATTTGGCCAAGAGATATGCAAAAAATTAGAGTTTGGACGTGAAGAGAAACATAAGCTTAGCAAGTTTTTGTGTTTATGCTTTTAGTTTCCAATTCATTGAAATTTCAGCAAGGTTTCAAGGCTAATCTCCAAATTCTCCCCCTCTTAATAGTTTCAAATGAAGTTCAATTTATAGGCAAGGATTTTGTAGCTTGGAGAAATCAAGAGTACAAACATCATGCTGGGGCGTTGACTTGTTCTTGAAGCAAGTTCAACAAGTATGGTGGTTAAAGGCTTTTAGCCGTGCCTAAGCTGAATTTGTAAGCATGAATTAAGGAAAAGTATCCTCAGAGGCAAAAGCAAAGCATGGGCCCAGCATAAACTTGTACAAAAGTTTGTTTTTCAAGGACAGCAACGGTACTTCTATGCCACACATGGGGAAATCCTTTGGATAAAGACTCAAAAGTGGTTGTGATCATTAAATGATGATGAGATTTATCAAAACAGAAATCCTGCAATATGAGATTATGCATCATAGCCTAAGTCTGGGCCAGAAGTTCAACATCAGCGTAACTTAGAATAAACATCCAACTTCTGATCTTTAAATCTCTTTGCTCCAGCATGTTCTGAAGGAGCTTTCAGACTTTCCAGGAAGCTTGTAACATGCTTTCTAGACCCTCTTTGAATTACTTTTTCAAACTCTGGTTGAACCTTCGTGAAAACTAGCCCAGAAGTTCTAACCAAACTCTGTCTTGGAAGTGTCTAGAATTTGCTGAGTTCTTCAGTTTCATGGACGTGTCTTTGAGGAGTTATAACTTGAAATCCCAGCATTTCTAGGAGAAGTTTTGTTTTTAAATGTTTCAGGTTTCAGATCTTGTTGAAGTCTACAACTCTTGTGTTAGAAGTTCTTCCATAATCAACTTGTATCATGATGAAAATCTGGTCAGAAGTTCTGAGCTTATCATATTTCCTAAACACTTAGAAAAATTTCTAAGTACTTGGAATTTTGACTTTTGATTTCCTTGATGAAATAAACTTCATATTTCAACATGTCTTGATGAAATATGATTCTTGACACTTGATTTTGATCCAAAAGTTAAAGTTTGACTTTTCAGTGTGAATTTTGACCATTTTTCCCCTGTGCCAATTCCAAACTTAAATTGATGTATCAATGTTGCAAACTTGATATCATGGGAGATCTTGTGAGAAACTTGGAGAAATGAGAGGGAAAATTTTGGGGTACAACAGCTTCCCCTGTTCAATCTTCTTAAACCTGAAGAGTTAGATTGGCGAGTCTGCCATTCGTGACTTGAAGGTGGAAGATGATTGAACACTAGAGTGCCCATAAATTTGCACTCAAAGATTTGTTAGTTGACTGTGTACAGAACGGGCTTAAAGATGCCATTTGGAGAGATGATGGAAAGTTGTTGGAGATGGGCTTATAGATGCCATCCAGCTTGATTGGGGAAATTATCAGGATAAATCTTTTGGTTGATTTATAATGAAATAAAAGATGTCTTTTGCCTTAACTGGAAGAAATAAATCTAACCAGAGGAGGTCTTTGGTCGCATGTGTAGGGCTGCTTTATGATGAGTCTGTGTAAAACTTCATCTAGAAATGAGAAGGAACCTGGGTAGGGTTACTTCATGATGGTCGTGCAGATGATTGTCCTGTTTGGTTTCAGGTATTAATCTTTGACCTGAGAAACAAAGATAGTTTTCCTGGCTTGTTACAGGTATTAATCTTCAATCTCTTCATGTAGATAGTTTTCCTGGGTTGTTTCGGGAATTGATCCCAACAGATGATGAAGGAAAATGATTACTACTCCAAAAGGATGATAAAGGAATCTGGGACGATTGCTACTCCAAAAAGATGATGAGGGAATCTTGGACGATTGCTACTCCAAAAGATGATGAAGGAATTTGAGACGATTACTACCTCAGTGGGTGATGAAGGAATCTGGGACAATTGCTACTCCAAAAGGAAGATGAAGGAATCTAGGACGATTACTACCTCAGCAGATAATGAAGGAATCTTGGACGATTTCTACTCCAAAATATAATGAAGGAATCTGAGACGATTACTACCTCAGTGGGTGATGAAGGAATCTAGGATGATTGATACTCCAAAAGGATGATAAAGGAATCTGGGACGATTACTACCTCGGTAGATAATGAAGGAATCTTGGATGATTGATACTCTAAAAGATGATGAAGGAATCTGTGAAGATTACTACCTCAGTGGGTGATGAAGGAATCTGGGACGATTGCTACTCCAAAAGGATGATGAAGGAATCTGGGACGATTACTACCTCAGTAGATAATGAAGGAATCTTGGATGATTGCTAATCCAAAAGATGATGAAGTAATCTGAGACGATTACTACCTTAGTGGGTGATGAAGGAATCTGGGATGATTGCTACTCCAAAAGGATGATGAAGGAATCTGGGATGATTACTACCTCAGCAGATAATGAAGGAATCTAGGACGATTACTACCTCAGCAGATAATGAAGGAATCTTGGACGATTTCTACTCCAAAAGATGATGAAGGAATCTGAGACGATTACTACCTCAGTGGGTGATGTAGGAATCTGGGACGGTTGCTACTCCAAAATGATGATGAAGGAATCTGGGTGATTACTACCTCAGTAGATAATGAAGGAATCCTGGATGATTGCTACTCCAAATGATGATGAAGGAATCTGAGACGATTGCTACTCCAAAAGGATGGTGGTGTCTAAGCTTGATTTTGTCTTGGAGAAGTTTACAGATTGATGACACTTATCTGTTGATCTTTTCCTGAAAAGGTAAAGAAATAGTTGTATGCAATGTCATGATGGATGAAATGCATGGCTTAATGATGTTTCTCAAAATAAATGAGATTATGATGTATGCATTTATCATGTATGTAAATATTATGCATGAAATGTTGTTGGAACGTAATTTTGTCTTGGAAAATAAATTCTTGACAAGTGTTAGGGAGTTTTGGGAAGCTGAATCTCGAACGGCCGTTGGGGATGAAGAGTATGCACAGTTTTCCAGACCTTGTCTTTAGAATGTTTCCGCTGGGGGTTCCCGTTTTTGTTGTTTGAGGAGAATTCCACTTGGGAAGTTGGCTTGTTTAGAAAGACTCTGTGGAGAGTATTGATCTCTGCTTGGGGAAAAGAGTTTAGGAGTCTCAGTTGTCTATTATTCTACTGGGTTGTCATCTCTTGATGGAAGAGAAAGGAAAGTTAGCTGTTATCTGGTCGAAATCCAGGCTTGGCAGTAATTTGTTGAGGATAATGAAGTTGACTGTTATCTGGTCGTATTCCAGGCCTCGCAACGACTTACTGGGGAAGATTAACTGTTATCTGGTCGCATTCCAAGCTTCACGGAAAATTACTTTGGAGATGAAGTTAAACTGATATCTGGTCGGATTCCAGGCTTTCTAACAAGTTACTGAAGTTAATTGTTATCTGGTCGGTTTCCAGGCTTCACAGTAACTTGTTGGGGATTGTAGTTTGTTGGGGAAATAAACCCTGTTGCTAATCTGCTGGAGAGGTGTTTTCTTTTGGCAAAAATCCTCTGGTATTATTGTGCTCAGCTCAGTTGAAGAGAAGTTTTCAGAGATTGAAACTTTGGCTGGGGATCACCTTATGAAAAGGATTTTATGAAGGATTTGTCACTACCCCAAGTAACAAGTGTTGTAGCATTTCCAGAAAAATGTTTTCCTGATTGTACGTAGCCTTTTGTTGGGATTCGTGTTCAATGCACCGAGTGATTCAGATACAGACCTGCCTTTGTTATATTCAACATTTCTTGAGAGATTTCTTGGAATCTTGACTGGACTGCCCCATATGTATTAAAAAGTGACATGTCATTCCCCCTTGCTTATAGGAGATATATTATTAGAAGTGTCTTCCCACTTGAAGTGATCTTGTTCATTGAGAGGGTTTTTGTTCGCTGGATATTCGTTGTGTGAATTTCTTCGCTGTCAAACAAATAACCATATGCAAACAACGATGTTCAAATAATGCAAAGTTTATGCTTGTCTTGAAGTTTTGAAAATGCGTTTTTAGCAGATAAAAGAATTTCTGTAAGAATATGAATTCAACTCAGAATTTGGAGTAAGCCTTACAGGAGTCAGGATACCTTTTGTAACAGTATGTTTTCGAACTAACCTATGCTTTAATTAGGACTTTTAAAGGGTTATAACGTGTCCTGGTTCACGGTTTAAGAAACAAAGTATAAAGGCTCAAATTTTATTTGTACCCACCCGTTCTTCGTGATGTTCTTCAGTCCTAAACTCAGTTAATTATACATTTGAACTCCAATTGAGTCTGAAAAGACGTTTTGGTGATGGTTCAGACAACTTTGGTTAATCTGAAGGCAGTCATTTTTTTTGCAACATTTTTCACGTTGTTGAGGATTTGCAATGACCTCTTTTTGATTTATTATCCCTGAGTTTTCCTGACTGTTCTTGTTTTTGAGATCACATTCAACGAGATGCCCCTGTTTTTCTTAAGTCTCCTTCGTAGGTTTTGAATTAGCGGGCTTTTCTTTTTGAGAGATAATGACTGCCTATGTGATAGGGAACCATCACCATCTTTTGATTCCAGAGGAATTTTTTTGATGTCATTCATTGTATATGAAGTGAAAGTTTGCAACTAAATGCCCATTTAAATTAACTGAGAGACTACCCTGCCGCAGGTTTTAAAGGTTTCAATTTGTGTAAAAACGAAACTCCTACTTCTTTGGCTCAAAGGGGGTTGCCTAGGGATTATCTTCCTTATAACTCCAGTGTTTAGGATTTGAAAAAAAACGTCTGTACATCGTCAGCAAGGTTTGTCCAAAAGCGTACTGTATGAGATTAAGGCATTGTTTTCGTCATCCTCCCTCTAAAAGGCTTACAACTTTTAAAACAAGAGTTGAATATCAGAGAAGTAAAAATCATAGTTTAAATATAGTGAAAATGAATGGATTAATTCAAGACAAACATATGCAATGTGTGATACAGTGGGATAACTGACTTGAATTGTTTTTGCGTTTGATTGCAAATGTTGCAGTTAGCAAGAGTCGCCACCGACTTTTCTTTTATCCAAAAAGGAAAGGTAAAGAAGCACAGGAAAGACCTTTGAGATTGTTTCTTGAGTTCAGGGGATAAATTATGAAAAGGGAAGGTATTAGCACCCTTTTCATCCATGGTTTTCCATGGGCTCTTAGTTACTTGTTAGATCACTTGCTTTTGTTTGAAATTGTGCTTTGTGTGGTTTTTGAAAGTATTTTTGTAAAAGAGGCCATTGTTTAGGCAATCTTTGTAATGATTCTCGTTCGTAAGAATGTATACAAAGATGTTGATCTTTTGAAAATGTTTTCAATGTTTGTAAGATGTTTGGAAATGTGTAGGTGTTTGTTTTGAAAATAGCAAGGACATTTTGTATTGAAATGGAGCAAGTAACTAAAAGTAATCTACCTACTCAAATGTCTTTCTTGTTCATTTTCTTTTCCTTTGACATTGTTGTCTTACCATTGATTTGGTAAGCAACCCTATCTTTGGATGTAAACGGGACGTGCGTGATTCATCGTATAACCATGATTAGCAATGTTGCAAAGTATCTTAGCATTTTTTAGGGACTAAGATAATTTTTGTAAGGAAACTTTGAATAGCGTCATCGAAGGACTATGATCTTGTATTTGTTTGTTTTTGCTAAGACACCTTACATGCGTAATATGACTATTTTTTTATAAGGAAACCAAGTGGGATAACCCTAGGGGTGTTTTGTGTGAGAGTGTGTCATTTTTTCATGCTTGATTTTGTCTTGGATTAGGGTTTTCTATTTGATTGGTTTTATCTTGCAATACAAACCCTAGTTACTAGCATGTTATGTAAAAGCGATAAATTGGGAAATTTAAAGTTACTACGCTATTACAACATTTGTGGGAGGGGGTATACAATTTGTGAATGGGGATTGAAATAATATAAACCTAATTAATCTATTACAACCAAATTGAATATGTACAAATATTGGAATAAATAATATACAAGATGAATTAAATATGCAAAGGTATGTAAATGCAAATAAGATTTTTGTTTGGTTTTTTCATGTGAAAAAAGTTTTAACCTAAACCTAATAAATAAATCAAGATTAACTTAAATAAATTAAGAAAAGAAATTATTTTAGAAAAATACTTTTTGAATAAACTCTAATTCTATTTGATTAAAAGGAAATAAATTTCTTTAAAAAAAAGTAAGTATTTTTTTTGTATTTTTTATCTTGAAAATAATATATGGCATTATGAGATATTACTAAAATAATATGTTTAATGGGTGTGAAGAAAAATAAATATTTAAACTAGTTCTAATCTTAATTTACAAATTTAATTAATAAAAATGGATAATATATAACTAAATAAAAATATTTTTTGTGAGAAAAATAAAATAAGCTAAAATATAAATCTATCTTTTTTATATTTTTTATGATTTTTAATATTAAGAAAAATATATTTAATAAAATGAAAGTAAAATAAATAAATAAAATTATGTTGGGCCAGGGGTGTTAAGAGTAAGCAGGAGGTAGGATGTTAGAAAAAACACAAGGCCCAAGAATCATAAGCCCATGCACTGTAAAACAACAAAAAAATGGAAAAAATATGAAAAAATTGCAAAAGGCAGCGCGCTAAGGCTCGAACCCGTGACCTATAGCATTTACGCGTGCTGCCTTACCACCAGGGTGGCTGTACATCCGTTTATATAAACACAATCATAAATATATATTAGAAAATGCCCCCTGAAGGCAACTTCATCTTCAACCTTGAGCCATGATCGGACCAATTGTATCTTCTTCATTTCTCCATAAAAATGGAAAGTTCAAACATGAAAGTTATGGTATTTCTTCCCACGAGTTCAACCATATAATTTATGTAAACTAAAAGTCAAAGATAAAAGCTAATTTTACTTGCCCCAATTTGAAACCTAATTTTTACAGAAATTTCAAATCCAAAATTCTCTATATACAGTTAATATAAATGAAAACTATGAACATGGTTAGCTTTAGGGCAAGGAAATCTACATTTTGCCTTCACAAATCAGGACCAAATGATGCTTGTATAAAGAGATAGAAGTTTGAGTTTTTACCTCTTTCAGCTGGGATCGTGAATGGAGTTTGAGCAAGTTTTGAGAAGGCCTGAGGATCTGTTTAGCTTGCCTAGACCTCCCTGAATGTATTCCAATCCTTACTTTGTCTTGAAAGTCCCTGAATCTCCCTAGTCAAGTCAACCTGCAAGCTCAATATTTGAAAATGGTGGATGGTGGAGGAGGAGTTACAGTGAGAGAACAGGGGTCTGGATCACTTAGATATAAGGTATATTAAGTGTTTAGGTGGTTAAAACTCAAAACGCACGAGTGATTTTGGAGATGGTGGTGTAAGGTTCAAAAATGTCAAGCTATGGCAGATTCTGAGTTGCAGAGTGTTTGGCAGTGTTTTGGAGTCTTAGCATTTGTTTGTTATGTTGCAATACATTTGTGTATATGTATGGAAAAGGTTAGAGATCAACTCCACTCCAGGTTTCTGAGTTATAGCCTTTTGGCTCTATAACTTGCTTTTGAAGAAAAGTGAGGAGACAAGTCTCTAAGTTTGTACAAGCATGATCTGATTTGGTAGAGACCTTAGACAAGTTGATTTTGTTTTTGACTTTGCTTGTGTGCAGATAAAACAATTGAGAGGCTCAAGAAGTTGACAAAGGAAAAAGTAGTGCTTTATCAAAATGGAAATGGAAAAATGGAATTGTTCTTGTACAATGCATTCAATGCTTGGCTTAAAGCTTCCAACATATGTGAAAACATTTAATTATGGAGTGAGAAACAAGTTTGAGCCCTGAAAAGCAAAGATTATGCAGCCTAGGCTTGGATTTGAAATTTTGTTCATCATGAAATGGCTTGAAATCAAAGTGATAAATCACCAACTTCATCTCTTTATTTATCCCTACTCAGGAATGATCTCAAGGAGTTCTTGGACATTTTGGAAAGCTTGCAATGTTCTCTACAACTCATCTTTGAATTGCTTTTGAAAATTCCCTTTGGAACTATGTGAAAAAATGGCATGAAGTTAGGTCAAAAATCTGCCTAACTAGGGCAAAATTTCACTAAGTTATTTTAGTTCATGAGCATGTATTCACAAAATTATATCTTGAGATCCAAGAATTTTTAGGAGAAATTGTGTGAAGAAAAGTTGTAGATTTCATGGGGATCTACAACTTTCATGATGGAAGTTTCTCTTGAATCACTTTGCATCATAATGAAAACTTGGCTCAAAGTTGTGAAAAAGTAAGAAATTTTCTATACTTAGAAAAATTTCGAAGTTAAGAAATTTCATCTTTTCAAAACAAAATCTTGAATTCTTGATTTCTTGGTGAACAAGTTTCATATTTTGACATGTTTTGATGAATTAGGACCTTTGGCATTTGATTTTGACCAAAAAGTTAAAGTTTGACTTTTCAATATACAATTGACTTTTGATCAGTTGACTGAAAAATTCATCTGTCAATCCAATGGACTTGTAGTGTTTTGAATCATGTCATTAGGTTAAAGTGATACAATTGGACTCTTGAAATAATTCCTTGACTCAATTGACCATTTGCTAGGTCAAAAACCAGAAATTGCCCTCTCCCAATCAAAACCCTAATTTTGACCATTTTGCCCTTTTGATGATTTGATTGAATTTCTTGAGGAGTTGTGGTCCAAAATTGATCAAATGACACATATGGGTTTATAATGTTGATGTGGATAAAAAATTATGAAGTTTGACTGTAAATTGGCCATGGTTGACTTTTTCCCTAATACAACTGATTTTTAGGTCAACTGTTCAATTGACTGACCAAAAGTGTGATCAAAGGCTTGAAATTTGACATGGGTAATATTGGGGGTCCATAATGATCCATGAAAGTCATATGGGGCATTGGAAGTTCAAAAGTCCTTGTGCAAACTCAAACCCAAATTTTCAGTCATCAGTGCTTAAGGAGGTGTCTTGAGCTGATCAACCCAAATGCAGTCTTGATCCAAAGTAGATCTTATGAAAATCCTTGATAAGTGAGAGGGAAAATTTAGGGGTACAACAGCTGCCCCTGTTCAATCTTCTTTACCCTGAAGTGTTAGACTGGCGAGTTTTTCCATTCGTGACTCCTAGGTGGAAGATGATTGGACACTAGAGTGCCCAGAAATTTGCACTCGGCGATGTGATGGTAGAGGGAATGGTCTTAAAGATTCCATTTGGAGAGGTGATAGAAATCTGTAGGACATGGGCTTGTAGATGCCATCCAAGAGTAATTGTTGAATTTGTAATTTGTAAGCTGAAAAAATGAGTATCAGAATGGCGTCCGTGTCTGGAGCGTATCTGAGCTGTATCTGAAAGTTGAGTCTGAATGAGTATCAGAATGGCATCCGTGTTTGGAGCGTATCTGAACTATATCTGAGAAGTTGAATCTGAATGAGTATTAGAATGGTATTTGTGTCTGGAGCGTATCTGAACTGTATCTGAGAAGTTGAATTTGAATGAGTATCAGAATGGCATCCGTGTTTGGAGCGTATCTGAACTGTATCTGAGAAGTTGAATTTGAATGATTATCAGAATGACATCCGTGTTTGGAGCGTATCTGAACTATATTCGAGAAGTTGAATCTGAATGAGTATCAGTATGGCATCCGTGTCTGGAGTGTATCTGAACTGTATCTGAGAAGTTGAATCTGAATGAGTATCAGAATGGCATCTGTGTCTGGAGTGTATCTGAAATGTATCTGAGAAGTTGAATCTGAATGAGTATCAGAATGGCATCCGTGTCTGGAGCGTATCTGAACTATATCAAAAGGCTGTATCTGAATGAGTATCAAAATGGCATCCGTGTCTGGGGCGTATCTGAACTGTATCAAGTTTTGAATATTATTAATGTTAGCTGTTAATCTTATCCTGAAAAGGGTAAAATGTTAGCTAAAATGCAAAGTCATGTTGCATGAAATGTATGATGTGATGCATTTGCTTTATCAATGTTTATGATATAAGGATGCAATGTATGCGTATGTGAGCTAATTTGCTGCATTGTAGTTGGATTGGGGAAAATAAATCCCTGACTGCTGTTGAGGATATGTAAGTCTTCATGCTTTGAAGGCGAAATGTTGATGAATTTCCGTTTCGATAAATAAACTTTGTTGTAAGGGAAATGCCATGTGCTGCTTGTAAAATTCTATTGGGGAATCCTGAGAAATTTGACGACTTCTACCGGGGATCAATAATTTAAAACTTTGTTCCGCTGGGGATTTAAACGACGCACTGTAGGGGATTACCTATGGAATAGCCTAGAGATATTTTCCTATCCTTTCAACCTATCAGTAATTGCCTCTTTTCATTTTGTTTATTCCTAAACAGTAATTATGTTCAAATGCATATGCTCAACAATGAATCATTGGACGTTTTTGTAAACAAAACAAGCGTAAAGAAAAGACAAATAGTTTTTGCACTTCCAAAGGAATATTTTGTATTGACTTTGAATAAGTATTTTTTGTACAAGGAGACAAACATTCTAGTAACAGAATGCTGTCGTAAAAGAGAAAAATTTGATACAAATGAAAGATAGCCATGTGTAATAATCCCATGGGGTTTCCATTCTGCTATAGCCTTCGTATCTCTGAGCATCTTGTCTATTTGTTGCCTCGTCCGAAGATGATTGAATTGATCAGAACCGTTGAATTTGTTTGTTGAAGCTAAAGGTTATCCATGAGGTGATCCAATGAGACATAGTCATACGCTTTACATTCCCTAACTTTTGCCTGGACCGCTCTTTCGGGTTTTCAGTCCACCGGGAAACCCTCTTTTGCCCAAGTCGCCCTTTCGGGTTTTCAACTTGCCGGGTGTACAATTTTTTTTTGTTTTATCCCTAATTTTTGACCGAACCTTTTTGTTTCGCCGGGATGCCCTTGTTTTTCCTAGGTATGTCAACCTAGAGGGTCTCTTATGCGTAGTATCTTTTGACTATGTCTGTGTTTGCAGGATGCAGCAGGTCGTCACCATCCATGGTTGTCAAGATCATTGCCCCACCAGAGAAAATGTTTTTGATTACAAATGGTCCTTAATAGGTCGGAGTCCATTTGCCCCTAGGACCACCTTGTGGCAAGATGATGCGTTTGATCACTAGATCCCCAACTTGATACACTTGGCGTCTGGCTTTCTTGTTGAAAGCCTTGATCATCCATTTTTGATACATTTGACCATGACAACCGACAATAATCTCTTCTCATCAATCAAGTTTAGTTGATCAAGTCGAGTCTGGATCCAATCATCTTTGTTCAACCTTGCATCCTTCATAATCCTCAGAGAGGGGATCTGAACCTCGATAGGCAAGACAACCTCCATACCGTAAACCAGAGAATAAGGTGTTACCCCGGTTGATGTGCGGGTTGTGGTACGATAACCGTGGAGAGCGAATGGTAGCATCTCATGCCAGTCTTTGTATGTGACTGTCATTTTCTGTATGATCTTTTTAATGTTTTTATTTGCAGCTTCAAAAACACCATTCATCTTTGGCCGATAGGGGGAAGAGTTGTGATGCTGAATCCTGAATTGCTCGCACAAGGTGGTGATCATAGTGTTGTTGAGATTTGTACCATTGTCAGTGATGATCCTTTCCAGGATACCGTACCGACAAATAAGGTTTTGCTTGATGAAACAGGCAACAACATTCTTTGTAACGAAGGCGAAAGAGGCTGCTTCAACCCACTTTGTAAAATAGTCAATAGCCACTAGGATGAAGCGGTGTCCATTGGAGGCTGTCGGCTTGATTTCCCCAATTATATCAATCCTCCACATAGCAAAGGGCCAAGGAGCTGTCAAGACATTCAGAGGAATCGGGGGTACATGCACTTTGTCAGCATAAATTTGATACTTATGGAAGGTTGGAGAGTGTTGATAGCAATCTTCTTCCATGGTCGACCAGTAATAGCTTGCCCATAGGATTTTCTTTGCCATCGTATGCCCACTGAAATGGGTACCAAAAGTGCCTTCGTGCAATTCAGCCATGATCCTTTCAGCTTCAACTTTATCTACGCACCGAAGCAACACAAAGTCATGATTGCGTTTGTACAGGATGCCATTACTAAGGAAGAATTTAGCAGAGAATCACCTTAAGAACTTCTTATCATTGACTGAAGCTCCTTCTGGATATTCTTGAGCCTCGAGATACCTCTTGACTTCGTGAAACTAAGGTTGGTCCACTACTTCTTCAATATTAATCTTGTGACAGTGTGCTGGTTCATTCATTCGTTCAATGGTGATCTTGGGAGCCTCGTTATCCCAATTAAGTTTAAACATAGATGAGATTGTGGGTAATGCGTCTGCTAGCTGATTTTCTTCTCGCGGGAAATGCTCGAAGGTAATCTTCTCAAAATGTGGTAACAATGCTAAAACATGTTATTTATAAGGGATAAGGTTAGGGTGTTTGGTTTCCCATTCCCCTTTGATCTGACTGATGACCAGAGCTGAATCTCCAAACACATTCAAGGATTTGATCCCTAAATCTATGGCAGCTCTGAGACCAAAGATGCACGCTTCGTATTCTGCCATATTGTTTGTACAATTGAAGCAAAGTGTGTCAGTAAAGGGAGTATGACAACCTTCCAGAGATATGAGTACAACACCAATACCATTGCAGAGTGTATTGGAGGCTCCATCAAAGAACAGGGTCCACTGGGATCCTTGTTCAGGTCCGTCATATGGCCTGAATTCTTCACAGTTGTCTAATGTCATGATGTCTTCATCCAGGAATTCGAACTTCATGGACTAGTAGTCTTCCACGGCTTGGTGAGCAAGGTGATAAGCTAGTACACTGCCCTTTATAGCTTTCTGGGTAGTATACTGTATGTCGTACTCTGTTAGGATCATCTGCCATCTCGCTATTCTCCCAGAAAGAGCAGGCTTCTCGAAAATGTATTTTATCGGATCCATTTTAGATATCAACAAGGTAGTATGGGTTAGCATATATTATCTTAGCCGGCGAGCAACCCATGCCAGAGCGCATCAAGTTTTCTCGAGCAGTGAATATATGGTTTCACAATCGGTAAACTTTTTGCTCAGGTAGTAAATAACGTGCTCTTTTCGGCAAGACTCGTCATGCTTCCCCATTACACACCCCATTGAGTTTTCTAAAATAGTCAGATACATAATCAACGGTCTTCCCTCGACTGGTGGCATAAACACATGAGGCTCTTATAAGTATTCTTTGATTTTGTCAAAAGCAACTTGGCACTCGTCATTCCATTTGACTACTTGATCTTTCTTCAATAGTTTAAAGATTGGTTCACAAGTAGTTGTTAGGTGAGAGATGAATCTGGCAATATAGTTCAAACGTTCCAAGAATCCTCTGATTTCCTTTTCAATGTGAGGAGCATGCATCTCTTGTATTGCTTTAACTTTGGTAGGATCGACCTCGATACCTTTGTTGCTGACGTTAAAGCCTAGGATTTTACCCGATCATACCCCAAATGTGCATTTGTTTGGATTCAACCTCAGCTTGTACTTATTCAGTCTCTCAAACAGCTTTTGTAAGTGATCAAGATGCTCTTCTTCTATTTGCAATATGGCTATCATATCGTCCATGTAGACTTCTATTTCATGATGTATCATGTCGTGAAATAAAGCTACCATGGCACGTTGATAGGTTGCCCCAGCATTCTTCAGTCCAAATGGCATCACCTTGTAGCAGAATGTGCCCCATTGGGTGACAAATGTTGTTTTCTCCATGTCATCAGGCGCCATTTTGATTTGTTTGTAACATGAGAATCCATCCATGAAGGAAAACACTTTGTGTTGTGCTATATTGTCAACTAGAATATCAATATGGGGGAGTGGAAAGTCGTCCTTAGGGCTTGCCCTATTCAAATCTTGGTAGTCCACACACATTCGCACTTTGCCGTCCTTTTTAGGCACAGGAACAACATTGGCAACCCATTGGGGGTAAGAGGTGACAGCCAAGAATCCTACGTTGAATTGCTTCATGACTTCTGCTTTAATCTTTTCTGACATATCCGGCCTCATTCGACGAACCTTTTGCTTTATTGGCGGACAATCCTCTCTTGTAGGAAGATGATGTACCACAATATCTTCATCAAGTCCTGGCATGTCTTCATACGACCAGGCAAAGACTTCGACATAATCATGCAACAACTGAATCATACGCTTCTTGACACTGGGTTCCAGATTGGCACCCACTTTGACCTCTTTTTTATCTTCTTCGGTACCTAGGTTGATCGTATCCACGGGTTCCTCGTGAGGCTGAATGGTTCTCTCTTCTTGTTGTAGCAATCTGGCAAGTTCCCCCGGTACTTCATATTCTTCCTCACCTTCGTCTTCGGCTTGGTAGATTAGATTCTCAGAGTCACAAAAGGCCATAGCAGTATTGTTACCCATGGGATCCAGAATGGATGTATACCTGCATTGTGAGTATGGGTGTGTGTAAGGGAATAACTATCTTTGAAAGAAAGTAAAATGTAAAAGAAAAACAATGAGCACAAAAGTTTGAATGCGAAAACGTCCGTGATTCATTGATGTCATATGAAAAATGAGATAATAACCCTTACAAATAGACCATTGTGCCTCGGGTAAGACACAAGGTTTTAAGAGTGCGAATTGTTTTGAATATAACAAATCCAACAAAATGTAAAGACAAATTACTGAGGGATGAAAGTGATCGAGACGAAGTCTCTAGCCTCCTGTGATATGGTGGCAGAACCGACTGGTTTTACTGGTTTGCATTTTGCGCTTTTTGTTCGCAAAATGTCGCGGTAAGCAAGAGTCGCCACCGACTTTTATTTCATCCAATCATGGAAAAGGAAAAAGAACAGAAAAAACATTTTTTCGAGATATTCTGAGTACGGGGGGTAGATTATTAAAAGGGAAGGTGTTAGCACCCTTTCTATCCGTAGTTATCTACGGGCTCTTAGGTACTTGCTCATTTTTCAAATTGCTTGTGTGTGTTTGTCTTGAAAATGTTTTACTTCGTGATAACCCTTGTATCAGTCCTCAAGGACGTGACGAAGTTTGTTTTGAAAATTGTTTTGAAAGGTGTTTGTGTGAAAAGTTTTTATTGAGCAAGTAATTAAGATTCCACCTAATAGAAAAAAGATTGTTTGTTCTCGTTTCCTTTAGACAACGCTATCCTACTATTAAGGAGTAGGTAGCACCATCGTTGGAGTTGTAAGGTACATTTGAAAGGGACAAGCACAATTACTAAAGCAATAGTTAGAAAACTTTAGTAGTAACCCTAGAGTCTTAAGATTTTTCTGAGGCAACATTCAAATGGGACATTTTGATCTCTTAGACAGGAGGGAAACCACTAAGATCTCCTATGCTTAATGATTGTTTACCGAAGGAAACCTAAGTGAGGTAAACCCTATGAGTGAATATGTGCATATGATTTATTTCAGTTATTTAATCTTTGCACATTAGGTGATCTACCATTTTAGTTTCAGATATTCTTGCCATACAATCCTATTTAGCATACATCTAGACAGTGAAATATTTGCAGGAATTTAAAATGCGAAAAAATAAACCTAGCTATTATAAGGCTTCGGGGATGGGGATTAATTACATAACCAAAAGACTGGGGATTAAAGCAGTAAATAAAACCCTAATTTAACTATTACAAACCATTGGCAGTTACAATAATAATGGAAAAGAAATGATTAAATGCGCGGCGAATTAAATACGAGGAGAAATTGAAAACCCTAAAATCTAATTGAGAAATAATTTGGGTTGTATTTTTGAGAAAAGAATTGATTAAATTATGTACGACTAAAACCCTAATTCTAATCATTTTAATTATGAAAAAGAAATTGAAATTAACCTAATCTAGCTAAATTAAATAATTTCAAGAAAATAAAATATTTTACAAAGAAAACAAGATTTTGTGTATTTTTGATTTTTTATTTGAGAAAAGAAATTTAATTGTAAAATTAAAACCTATTTTCTATTTGATTTTAATTCTAAAAGAAATTAACTTAACCTGTATTTCTAATTAAATTAAAATAAATATTTTATTAAAAAAAATGCTTTTTTTGGTATTTTGTGATTTATTGATTTTATGATTAATAAAAAAAAGGTAATTAATTTGGTGAAAAAAATAATTAAACAAAAAAATTGAAATAAAAGAAATAAATAAAGAATAAGAAAATGGGCCTGTATGCTAGTAAAAAATGGGTGTCATTCTGAATTTCCAAGCCCAAAAACACTTCAAGCCCAGTCAACATTGGATCCTGTGCAGCGTTGAATTGAACGTGCACCATAGCCCCTCATGGATGGAGCGTTAGATCTAATGGTACACTTGATCAAATGGTTGGACGCAAGTGTGCATGTTACGCACCAGGAAGGATGATGCGTTGGATCTGTTACAAGAAAGTGAAATAAAGAAAATTTTGTTGGGACTTGAGATCGAACCCAGGTCCTTATACTCATTACCAATGCCTTATTTCCATCTGAGATGCGCGCTTTTGTTGTAAGTATAATACAAACACAATATAATATATGAAAGAAAGTGGTTAGTGGAAAAAACAAAAAAACACGCGTGCTGGTTCGAATGGGTGAATGGATGGCTGACACCTAACCTTCTTCTTCCTCTCTCCGTCGTCTTAGGCTCTAATACTTTTACCCACAGACAAAGGTCTGTTGCTACAAACCTGTGAAACTCAAAAATCCATAAAACGCAAGATAAATGGCATCTAATTATATAGATCAACTCGTTTTGATCTTGTGAACATCATGGTACCCCTTTTGTTGGCCAATTTAACCTTTGGACAAAACCCCTAAACTGCACATACAAACCCTAACAATGGCAAAGGCATGTATAGGCTTCAAAAACACAATTAAAGTATTCAGTTAGCTTGCAAACATGATGAGGATCACAAATATATAATTTAAACATGCTAATGATGCAAGAAATACAATAATCGTTTCTGAAAAAATTTGCAAACCGTGAGAGTGATTATGCGCGTTTCTGGGTGTTTCAAGTGTTGCAAATGATCCAATTGGCTTCTGGGAAGGTCCAAGAAAATATTGGAATCGTTGGAGTGGCTTGAATTGACATGTGCAGTGAAAACCGATTCGCACTTTTTCCTTGAATTTTCTGAATTTTTTTTGCCTCTTTCACGATTGCTAACCCTTATTTTTTTGCTTTGTTCTTGTCCAATATATACCTAGGGATGAATTAGGGTTACAAACTTGAATTGAATCTTGAAGTTTTATGAGATTTGATTTGACACTTTAGCCATATGTAAACTTTCTATTTTGAGCCAAATCTTCCCTTTCTTGTACCGATTATGCTTGATTCGTTTTGGCCTTGACAATTCAACATATTTTGATTGCCAACCTGTCCAAAAACCAAATCAAATCATATCTTTGCTATTATTCACCAATTACTTGATTTAATTCAAATTTTAATTAATAAAAAATCAAGATAAATTGAAAAATGAAGCAAATAATGTGTGGATGAATATTTGAGTCGTGGACCACATTATAAGTGAGGCGCAAGCATAAAACGTTGGGCCCATTTAGCAAAATATGCATTTTTGAGCACATTTGACTTTTGACAATTTTGCAAAAAAGGTCAACTTTGACAAGGCATATGTCCTCCAATTTTAACCCTAGAGAGGTGTTCTTAGACTTTTTAGAAAGCTTAGGATGTCCCCTAAGCAACTCTTTTTGTCTCATCTCAATTGAGTCTTCCATGTTCATATAAGAAGCTTTAACCCAAAAGGTGTTTTGTTGACTTTTCAAAAGGACCCATAATGTTGAAATTAATATCTTTTTGTGAGTGCATATCTGAAATTGTAAGCTGAAGATGAATTGTATGGAATTGCATCCTCTTCAAAATGAGCTTTGGATGGAAAATTTCTGATAAAGCATGTGGAAGTTATGCTTGGTCAAAGTTTGGTTGACTTTTACTAAGAAACCCTAATTTAGCAACTTTTGGATTTTGATGAATTTAGGGCATTCCTTGAAGAATCATGATCAACCCTTGATCAAATGATGAATATAACTTCCAAATTTTGATGTTGACCAAAAATCTTGAAGTTTGACTGTATGTGGGTCACAGTTGACTTTTGACCTAATATAGTCGATTCTCAAGCATCTAAGCAGTTGACTGAGCAAACTTCTTGTGTGAGGCATGAAACGTGACATGTAGGGTCTTGAGAACATATTAAGACCATGGAGAGCATATGAGGCCTTTGTGGTTCACCCATCTTGATGAAAATGGAAACCCTAATTTGAGGTACACTGCCTTAGGAGAGAGTTTGTCTGGTCAACTCTTGGGCAAGCTTGAGCAAATTGAAGATCTCAATGGACATGTATTGAGTAAAATGAGAGGGAAAATTTTGGGGTACAACAGCTGCCCCTGTTCAATCTTCTTAAACCTGAGGATGTAGATTAGCTAGCCTGCCTTTCGTTATCTGAAGGTGGAAGAGAATTGAACACTAGAGTGCCCAGAAATTTGCACTCGCATGAAGTGGCACTAGATTCGTGATATCGGGAATGAGCTTACAGATGCCATTTGGAGGTAGATAATGGAAGATTGTCGGAGATGGGCTTAAAGATGCCATCCTAGATGTGACGGAGAATTGTCCGAGATGGGCTTAAAGATGCCATCTAGAGAATGTTGATTTCCTGAGATATTCCTTTGACTAGAGTCCCTGTATCTGTTGTTGATGAGGAATCTGCTGAGGAACGTTGGTATCTGTTGTATCCCAAAATTTGCCCTCTCATTTTCTCAAGAAATCACCCTAGATCCTCAGGTTTTCTTCCATCTAATCCTAGGCTTTGAATTATAATTTTTCAAGAAAGTCGCATGCAAGGGCAAAACAGTCATTTTCACATTAAAAGGTCAAACTTTGACTTTTGGATCAAAATCAAATCTCTGAAATCATATTTCATCAAGACATGTTGGAATGTGAAGTTTGTATCATCAAAAAGTTCAAAAGTCAAATTTACTATGGAAAAGCCAAATTTCTAAATACTTGGGATTTTTTCTAAGTATTTAAGAAAAATGACACTTCAGAACTTCTGAGCCAGCCTCCAGGCAGGTGCAGTCAGAAGTTGTAAACATGGTTCAACACATAGTCTTCAGTCAGAACATGGCTCTTCAGCATCTATGCAAGTTCAGTCAGAGTTTTCCAGGGTAATGCAAAGAAGATAATAAAGCGTAATACGAAGCCTGAAAGCTCCTTCAGAACATGCTGGAGCCAGAAGGTAAGAGGATCATAAGATTGGATGCTACACTAAAGCAGAACTTCTAATCCAGAGTTTTCAAAGGTAAATCAAATAAGGTTACTGGAAAGCCTGGGGAATCCTTCAGAGTATGTTGAGGCAACAGGATACTAAGATCAGAAGTGGGGTGTTTTGTTCTAGACCACGCTGAAATGGAACTTCTGATCCAGAATTAAGCAATGATGCAAAATCTCACATTACAGGATTTCTGATTTTGATAAATTTCATCATCATTTAACGCTAATTAATGCTCACAACCACTTTTGAGTCTTTCGCCAAAGGATATCTCCATGTGTAGCATAGAAATACTTTTGTACAGAATTAGGTAAGGGTCCATGCACCACTTTTTGCTTGTGGGTTCACTTTTCCTTAATCCCTGCTTGCTAATCCAGCCTAGGCTAAAAACTGTCAACTATCACACCTTTTTTTGAACATGCTTCAAGAGCAAGTCAGCATCTAGCGTATGATGTTGGTGCTACTTGACATTTCAAACCCACAAAACTTTGCCTATAAATAAAACACCATTGGTCACTGAGAAAGGGTCCAAAAAAAGTTGTTGAAAGAGGTCAAGATTTTGAGAAAGAAAAGCCTTGAATCCCTGCCAAAATTCCAAGAGTTCCAAGAACTGTAAACACAACACATAAAACCTTGTTAACTTTTGATTCCTTGCATTCAAAACTCCACTTGTTCTCAAATATTTCTTGACTAAAAACCATTCACATAGTTTCTGATCCACATGTTGGAAACTGCCTAAACTTCTGTGTTCATACTACTATACACTTTCCATCCATCCACTCAAAGAAATCATAACATCACCTCCTTGCCATCCCCAGAAGTTGAAAACTTCCAGCTTACTGAGTACGTGAAGAAGCTGTTCAGAGCATCATCAGAGTTGAGGTTAACTCCGGTTCACAGAACTTCTTCCAGCTGCAAGGTAAGTTTCTGATGACCCTCACCATATTACTTAAGCATTACTAGATTTACATGCTCAAAAATACAATGTAGACATCATGTTTCTGATGTTGTACATATTCTGAGATTTCATGCACCTGCCTGCTTAAGTAGAGAATAAATCAGTTCAGAACTTCTTGAAGAAACTAGAACTCAGAGTTAGGATTAGCAAATACATGCTTTCCTATGATTTATAGTTCTGATATTTCTTATTTTCTGAAACACCATGACACCTGTTATAACTGTTCTATGCATGTCTTCTGTTTTGTGGAGAAATAACCAAATTACAGAAGTTATGACTAGCATAGAGAGAGAGACCAAGTTCTGTCAGTGGCGCCAGCATTTCTGGAGTCTGTTTTGTTACCAGTAATATCAGAACTTTTGAAAACTACTGTGTTCCCAGTGGGTTCAGAACTTCTGACCTTATACATTTTCACTAACATGATTCTGTTTTGCAGCGTGCCGGGGTCAGAACCTCTGACTTCATTTTTATCAGCAACACGCTGATTCTTTTTTCCTTTTTTCATTATTTTTGCTATCACTCTCCATTCCATTAATCAGCAAACATCAAAAGTATTTCCTTGAAATTTTATTTTATTTCTTAAAAAAAAAAGACCAAAAATATTTTCTTGAAACAAAACAAGTTCTTTTCACATTTTCTTGTACATTCTTATGCATTTCAATATGGTTGTAATAGTAATTTAGGACTTATTTTTACTTACAACCCCCATTCATAAATTTGTACCCCCATCCCCTAAATATTGTAATAGCGTAGGATTTTACATTTCTACAATTTATCGCTTCCAAATGTAAATGCTAGTAATTAGGCGTGTATGGCAAGATAAAACCAATAAGTAGACCACCAAAAATCAAAGACAAATGCATGCAATCAAACACACATGCACCCTTAGGGTAATCTCACTTGTTGCCTTACAAAAGTGGCCATGTTATGCATGTGGGGTGTCTTAGCACAAACAAATCTCGAAAAACAAGATCATAGTCCCTCGATGACGCTATCAAAATTGCCTTTTCAAAATGATCTTAGACCCTAAAGAAAAAGTGCTAAGTCATCTCACAACATTGTTATCATGGTCATACGATGACCCAACACTCGTCCCTTCACATCAACGATGGGGCTTCTTTCCAAATCAATGGTAAGGTAGCAACATCTAAAGAAGGAGGAAAAGCACATCTAAGACCTTTTGAGTAGGTAGATTACTTTTAGTTAGTTGCTCACTCTCAAAACAAATATCCTTGCTATTTTCAAGCAAACACACACATTTCCAAACATCTTACAAACATTGAAAACATTTTCAAAAATACAAACATCTTTGTATACATTCTTACGAACAAGAATCATTACAAAGATTTCCTAAACAATGGCCTCTTTTACAAAATACTTTCAAAACCACACAAAGCACAATTTCAAAACAAAAGCAAGTGATCTAGCAAGTAACTAAGAGCCCATGAAAAACCATGGATGAAAAGGGTGCTAATACGTTCCCTTTTCATAATATACCCCCCGAACTCAAGAAACAATCTCTAAAGGTCTTTCCTGTGCTTTTTCACCTTTCTTTATTGGATAAAAGAAAATTCGGTGGCGACTCTTGCTAAACCGCAAAATTTGCGATAAAACGCAAAACCTCAAGTCAGTTCTCCCACCGTATTACAGAACTGACGACTCTGCTGTGGATAGATTCTAAAAGTGGGGTTATCTTAGGGTTATATCACATTTACTTGCTTACATTATTTGTCTTGTGTGCTTTACGATTTGGTTTCTTGTTTGGGTTTGAA
This sequence comes from Vicia faba, assembly GCA_948472305.1. Taxonomy (NCBI): domain Eukaryota; kingdom Viridiplantae; phylum Streptophyta; class Magnoliopsida; order Fabales; family Fabaceae; genus Vicia; species Vicia faba. The sequence continues at coordinate 1,295,119,884 of OX451740.1, forward strand.
ATCCTCTACCCGGATTTGGAATACATTATAGGTAAGTAGCAATACATTGTGGAAACTGTGCGGGGTATACCGACATGGTCTAAGCAATAGCTATGTTAGTGCGGCATATTTGTGGGTACCGTTAGCCTTTGAGTTAATCAAAGAGAATACGGGGTCGCTGAGTGATGTCACGAAGCACTAATGAACTTCTAGAACCTTTACTTAACCAACTTGGCCTTTAGGACGTAGTGAGATGACCGACTTCAAGTGCTCAAAAGGCTGTACGTCGTGCCCGTGCTGGAGGGCCACCCTTGAAGATTAGCGATCGTGAGGTCAACGCGGTAGAAAATGGTGAAGATGATTGCAACCTAGAGGATTGGATCTTTCTGACTGTCAATGGAGGGCTCAACCATTGGAAGGCTAGAGACTTCGTCCCAATCACCTTCATCCCGCAGTAATTTACCTTTACATTTTTGTTGAATCTGTAATATTAAAAAAAAATCATACTCTTAAAACCTTGTGTCGTACCCAAGGAATAACGATCCATTTTTAAGGGTTATTATTTCATCCTCATATGGCATCAATAGATCACTGACGTTTTTCGCATACAAACTTTTGTGTTCATTGTTCTTCTTTTACATTTTTGCATTTTTTCAAAAAAAAAATAGCTACACCCTTACACACACCCACAATGCAGGTATCCATCCATTCTGGATCCCATGGGTAACGATACTGCTATGGCCTTTTGTGACTCTGAGGATCTAATCTACCAAGCCGAAGACGAAGGTGAGGAAGTTTGTGAAGTACCAGGGGAACTTGCCAGACTGCTACAACAAGAGGAAAGGACCATCCAGCCTCACGAGGAACCTGTGGATACAATCAACCTGGGTACCGAGGAGGAAAAAAAAGAGGTCAAGGTGGGTGCCAATATGGAACCCAGCGTCAAGAAGCATCTGATTCAGTTTCTACATGACTATGTTGAAATATTCGCCCGGTCATACGAAGACATGCCAGGACTTGATACAGACATTGTAGTACATAGTCCTCCTACAAGAGAAGATTTCCTGCCAGAGAAGCAAAAGGTTCATCGCATGAGGCCTGATATGTCAGAAAAGATTAAAGCAGAGGTCATGAAGCAATTCGATGCTAGATTCTTGGCTGTCACTTCCTACCCTCAATGTGTTGCCAACATTGTTCTTGTACCTAAAAAAGACGGCAAAGTACGAATGTGTGTGGACTACATAGATTTGAATAGGGCGAGCCCAAAAGATGATTTTCCACTCCCCCACAATGATATCCTAGTTGACAGTACAACACAACACAAAGTGTTTTCCTTAATGGAAGGATTCTCAGGTTACAACCAAATCAAAATGGAACCTGAGGACATGGAGAAAACAACATTTGTCACACAGTGGGGCACATTCTGCTATAAAGTGATGCCATTCATACTGAAGAATGCTGGGGCAACCTATCAACGTGACATGGTAGGTTTATTTCATGACATGATACTTCATGAAATAGAGGTCTACGTAGACGATATGATAGCCAGATCGCAAACGGAAGAAGAACATCTTGACCACTTACAAAAGCTGTTTGAAAGACTGAAGAGGTACAAGCTGAGGTTGAACCCAAACTAGTGTACATTCGGAGTATGATCCGGTAAACTCCTAGGCTTCTTCATCAGTAACAAAGGTATTGAGGTCGATCTTGCCAAAGTTAAAGCAATACAAGAGATGCCTTCTCTTCATACTGAGAAGGAGGTCAGAGGATTCTTGGGACGCTTGAACTGTATTGCCAGATTCATTTCTCACTTAACAACTACTTGTGAGCCAATCTTCAAGCTATTGAAGAAAGATCAAGTAGTCAAGTGGAATGATGAATGCCAAGTTGCTTTTGACAAAATCAAAGAATATTTATAAGAGCCTCTTGTATTGATGCTGCTAGTTGAGGGAAGACCGTTGATCATGTATCTGACTGTTTTAGAAAACTCAATGGGGGTGTGTATTGGGGCAGCATGAGGAGTCTGGCCGAAAAGAGCACGCCATTTACTACCTGAGCAAAAAGTTTACCGACTGTGAAACCGGATATTCACTGCTCGAGAAAACTTGCTGCGCTTTGGCATGGGCTGCTCGCCGGCTAAGACAGTATATGCTGACTCATACTACCTTGTTGATATCTAAGATGGATCCAATAAAATACATCTTCGAGAAGCCTGCTCTTTCCAGGAGAATAGCGAGATGGCAGATGATCCTAACAGAATACAACATATAGTATACTACCCAGAAAGCTATAAAGGGTAGCGTACTAGTTGATCACCTTGCTCACCAAGCTGTAGAAGAATATCAGTCCATGAAGTTTGAATTCCAGGATGAAGACATCATGACATTAGACAACTGTGAAGAATTCAGGCCATATGACGGACCTGAACAAGGATCCCGATGGACCCTGTTCTTTGATGGAGCCTCCAATGCACTCGACAATGGAATCGGTGATGTACTCATATCTCCAGAAGGGTGTTACACTCCCTTAACGCCAGACTTTGCTTCAATTGTACAAACAACATGGCAAAATATGAAGCATGCATCTTTGGTCTCAAGGCTGCCATAGACTTGAGGATCAAATCCTTGGATGTATTCGGAGAATCAGCTTTGGTCATCAGCCATATCAAGGGGGAATGGGACACTAAGCACCCAAACCTTATCCCTTACAAAGAACTTGTTTTGACATTGCTACCACATTTTGAGAAGATTACCTTCGAGCATTTCCCGCGAGAAGAAAATCAGCTAGCAGACGCTCTAGCCATAATGTCATCTATGTTTAAACTTAATTGGGATAACGAGGCTCCCCAGATCACCATCGAACGAATGGATGAACCAACACACTGTCACGAGATTAATACTGAAGAAGTAGTGGACCAGCCTTGGTTTCACGAAGTCAAGAGGTATCTCGAGGCTCAAGAATATCCAGAATGAGCTTCAGTCAATGATAAGAAGTTCTTAAGGAGATTCTCTGCTAAATTCTTCCTTAATAATGGCATCCTGTACAAACGCAATCATGACTCCGTATTGCTTCGGTGCGTAGACAAGGTTGAAGCTGAAAGGATCATGGTTGAATTAGATGAAGGTACTTTTGGCACCCATTCCAGTAGGCATACGATGGCAAGGAAAATCCCACGGGCAAGCTATTACTGGTCTACCATGGAAGCAGATTGCTATCAGCACTCTCGAACCTGCCATAAGTGTCAAATTTATGCTGACAAGGTACACATACCTCGGTTTCCTATGAATGTCTTGACGGCTCCTTGGCCCTTTGCTATGTGGGGAATTGATATGATTGGGGAAATCAAGCCGACAGCCTCCAATGGACACTGCTTCATCCTAGTGTCCATTGACTATATTACAAAGTGGGTCGAAACAGCCTCCTTCGCCTCCGTTACCAAGAACATTGTTGCCCGCTTCATCAAGAAAAATCTCATTTTCCGGTACGGTATCCCGGAAAGGATCATCACTGGCAATGATACAAATCTCAATAACACTGTGATCATCGCATTGTGCGAGCAATTCAAGATTCAACATCACAATTCTTCTCCCTATCGGCCAAAGATGAATGGTGCTGTCGAAGCGGCAAATAAAAACATTAAAAAGATCATATAGAAAATGACAGTTGTTGTACCCCAAAATTTGCCCTCCCATATTCTTCAAGATTTGCCAAGTCAAAGCTTCAAAATCTCCCCAAGGGTTGCACAGTTCAAGGGCCTCCTAACAGTCAAAAACTAGGGTTTTGGTTCTGGCAAAGAAAATGAAGCTTCCAAGGGTCCAATCAAGTCCCACATGCCTACAAATATGGTCAAGTATCCTCATGTCAAGTTTCAAGACTTACAGCACAAAATTGCACAGTCAAAAACCCTAATTGCACTACAGTCAACTGTAGGGGCAAAATGGTCATTTGACAGTCAAAAGTTCAAATTTTTGGTCAACATCTCATTTTGAAGCCACAAACATAATTTGATCAATGCTTGATCATGATTCTCAAAGATTGGCTCAAAAAGTCTCAAGATGCAAAAGTTTCCATATTTGGACAGTTGAAAAAGTCAACTGTAACTTGACCAAGGCATAACTTCCACATGGATTATCAGGAAAATTCCATCCAAAGCTCATTTTGAAGATAAAGACATTTCCTACAATCCCTCTTCACACTTCAAGTCCAATAAATGCTCTCACAAAAAGTTATTAATTTCACCATTATAGGTCATTTTCAAAAGTCAAGAAAAAGGGACTTTAAGTCAAAGGCCATAACTTGAGATTGGTAAATCAAAATGACATGGGACCAAAGACATTGGTTAGAGGACTCAAAGAAATTTCCAAAATGTCCAAGAACATGAGCAAAGCTTAAAAATAGAGCAAGATATGCCTTGTTGAAGTTGGGAAATATTTGGATATTTTGAAAAGTCAACTTTGCTTCAAATGTCTTAAAATTGCTAATGGGCCTCTTTTTCTTCCAAGATTAATCATCCAAAGCATGTGCACGACCATTTGGCCCAAAGGAAAGTTATTCATCATTTTTATTTATTTATTTGAATGTTTAATTGCTAATAATTCATTTAATTAAAATAAATATGTGGAAAATACCAAAGCAAACTTTTTAAATCTTTTATGCATGGAATAACCTCAAGATTTCGTGCATGATCTGATATGGGAAGAATCAATGTGATTTGCCATGATTAGAATCAAATATGCATGAAAAAGATTTGAAAGATTATGCCATAAAAATCAAAATTCATTCCATCAATGCAAGGATTCCTTGGACCAAAAACTCAACCCTAATCATTCCATACATAAGCCTAATGCAAACGCTAGAGCCAAAAAGACCTCCAAGCTGCGCCAGAATTGAAGAACCAAACTTGCACTTTTGTCAAAAAATTCTAAAACTGAAAACGTGGTTCCAAGGCTTTTCAAGGCAAGAAAACCATCCTATCGTGTTCCTGAGGCTTCAAGGAACGTGCCTGAATCAAAACCATCATCCCTAACGCGAAGAACTGGTAGAATAACCTCATTCTGTTCATGACTTTTTCCATATTCTTGAATCATAATTCATGCATTATTTGCAATTTTTAATATTGGATTTGTGTTCATTGGATCATTCTAAAGCTAACCACATGTTTTAATTGAGTTTTTAAGCATCGTACGCGATTTCACCATTGAAACATGCTAGGGTTCCTCAAGCTTCGAATTGGGTATTTTCATATACTATAAAATTAAGACTTCTCAGTACCATGGTTAAATTCCGGACACTTGGACGAATCGAATGCAACAGTCGCGCCCAATTTATGAAGCAAGATGGCCTAATCGCTATTCTTGAAAAGGGCATATTTTGGGGGGGTTTAAAACCCCCGCTAATTCCTTTTATGTTTCAGGTAAAATGCAAACGAGGAAGAAGAAGACTAGGTGGCAAGGCATGGTTGGCTCGTTTGAATTTCGCGCTAAAATTATCCATTAACTCTTATTTTGCTTTATGGTATTTGTGTTCTATTCTATGTACAAAGCGCGTTCACAGCTCCACTGGTCAGGCTTGGCATTGGTAATCTCTGGGACCTGGGTTCGAATCCCAGGTCCCCCTTTCTTATTCCATATTTTTCTTCTAACCACGTTCCTATGCAGCATGCCTCCAAACATCCACCATACGCCCACAATTCCAGCGTGCCACATGGCCACCAAGATCAAACCAAAAGTCAGGATTCAAGGTATATGGAATGGCTTAGTCAAACATGCCACACGCTTCCTGAAAAAGTCAGAAGGACCAGGGTTTCAATGGGCCCAAAATGCTAAATTATACCTCCAATTGGGGACAGAACCCCCCAAGGTTTTGCAATTCTTTTCTTTCTTATTTTATTTGTTTCAATTATTTCTTTTTTTTAATTCCTTAAATTAATTTATTTTCATAAAATATAAAAATAACATAAAATCAGAAAAAAGACAAAAATAAATATTTTATTTAAATGTTATTTTGTACATAAATCTCATTAATTAATTTGGCTTTTTTTTTAAATTTAGGTTTAATTCAAATACTTTTCTTAATAAATTAAAAATTGGTAGAATTAGGGTTTCAAACATTTTTATCTTTTTTGTTTCCTTTTTTTCACCATATTAATTATTAATTATTAATTATCATTATTCTTGTAAATCCTTGCAATTAATTAATTAGGTTTAATTTTAGGCTAAATTTTAATGCTTTTCTTAATAAATAAAAATAACTAGAATTAGGGTTAATTAATATTTTAATTTCATTTAATTCTCATAAAAAAACCATAAATACAAAAAACCAAAAATCTTTTCTTTTTTCTTTAATTTAATTAATTTGTTAATCTTATTTTAATTTCATTAAAAAGGGTCCAACGCCCTCGCATTCGATCGTAATTCCAATTCGCGCATTTATTTCCTTTCTTATAATTTTTATGTAATTCTCCCAAAGCCGTGTAAACTTGATATTTATCTTTCGCACTTTACTTTATTTCTTTATTTTATGTCAAATCGGGTCCTGGATTAAATTTGGCGATGTGGACCCGCGCCGTTGTAATAGTTTAGGAACTTTACATTTCTCGCAACTTTTTAACTGTTAATAATTGCATGCAAGAATGAATGTTAAAATAAAACAATACACAAATTCACACACCACCCCTAGGGTACGCCTCACTGTTGCCTTGCCCTCGAAAGGTGATCGTCGAGTAGAGGATGTCTTAGTAAGTCCTCATGATCCGGGAACCTGGCATGAGGGTAGCTTCTAAGGTGTCTTCCTATTGCTCCGGTGATCACCATGTCCCGAACCTTCGAATTGACCCGAACACCTCCAACGGTGGTGCTACCTACCTCTCAATGGTGGGATGGCACTACTTTAAGGACATTTACACAGACGAATTCCTTAGGGTAGGTAGAAGACTCTAGATACTTGCTCTAATTTCAAAAACAAATCAAAAAATACCTTTCACACCGACACCTTTTCAAAAAGCTTTCGAAAGAAATTTTTCAAACACTCTTGAGGACTGATACAAGAGTCGAACTGGAATTTTCAAAGAAACTTTTTAAAACCCACAGTTGAGAAGCAAACAAACAATTTTGAAAACACAAAATGAGCAAGTATCTAAGAGCCCATGGATAACCATGGATAGAAAGGGTGCTAACACCTTCCCTTTCTATAATCTACCTCCCGAACCGAGAGCAATCTCTTTAAGGAATTTTTCTGTGCTTTTGTCCTTTCCATTTGGAGAAAATAAAAGACGGTGGCGACTCTTGCTTCCGCGACATTTCGCGAACCAGCGTTAAACAGTCAGTGCCAGATCCACCGATCACAACAGTCACATACAAAGACTGGCATGAGATGTTACCGTTCGCTCTCCATGGTTATCGTACCGCAGCTCGCACATCAACCTGGGCAACACCCTTGTCTTTGGTTTATGGCATGGAGGTTGTCTTTCCCATTGAGGTTCAGATCCCCTCCCTGAGGATTATGAAGGATGCGGGGTTGAATGAAGATGATTGGATCCAGACTCGACTTGATCAACTGAATTTGATTGAAGAAAAGAGATTTACTGCTGTCTGCCATGGTCAAATGTATCAAACGAGGATGATCAAGGATTTCAATAAGAAAGTCAGACGCAATATGTTATGGAAACTGTGCGGGGTATACAGACATGGTCTAAGCAATAGCTACGTTAGTGCGACATATTTGTGGGTACCGATAGCCTTTGAGTAATCAAAGAGAATACGGGGCCGCTGAGTGATGTCACGAAGCACTAATGAACTTCTAGAACCTTTACTTGACCAACTTGGCCTTTAGGATGTAGTGAGATGACCGGCTTTGGTGCAGTCCGAAGTTGGTAGATACTCGATACTATACTCATTGAGGGTTGGCTTCTTGGGATAATTTGGTCGCCATTAAAGAGGTTTGAGCTGAAACAATGAACAAGGAAACAATCCAGTGATATTGAGCTCCTTAGAACCCGATTACTATTACTAAGACAAGTTTAAGCCAACCAGCGTCAAGAGGGTACTTACCTATAAAATCCCATGCAAGCCTAAACTAGGGACTTATTTGTTTTGTTTTGAATATACATACTTGTACATAACATCATGGACATCATAAGCATCATATACATCCACTAACCATTTCAAGGATTTCGAAATTCATCTTTGTTCTTGTTTTGTAGGAAATGGATTCACTTTGCAGGAAAACTATTCAGGTCAACCTTGTGAGAATCCATCCACAACTGAAGGAGCTAGCTTCGCGGATCCCTGAGAACTCTCCTTTCACCGAGAGACATGGTCGTCTACTTAACTTAGTCACCTCCAACACCGATGAGGATATGATGAAGGTGCTCTTTCAGTTCTTTGATCCTTTGCACCGTTGCTTCACGTTTCCCGACTATCAGCTTGTGCCTACTTTGGAAGAATTCTCCCAACTCTTGAGAATTCTCGTTCTCAATCAACTACCTTTCAACGGTACGGAAAGCGACCCAAGGCCAGAAGAGATTGCTCAAGCTCTACACTTGCACTCATCTGATGTCACAACTCATTGGGAAACTAGAAGTGGTGTCAAAGGCTTCTTAGCAAAGTTCATGTTAGAGAAAGCCCAAAGTTGTTGGAATTCCTTAGACTTACAAGCCTTTGAGGAAATTGTGGCTCTTCTTATCTATGGGATGGTCTTGTTTCCCAATCCTGACTAACTCATAGATGTGAGCACCGTCAAAATCTTCATGTCACGCAACCCGGTGCCTACATTGCTAGGGGATATCCTACACTCTTTTCACACTCGCACCATGAGGAAAAGAGGTGTCCTTATGTGTTGCACTCCTCTCCTGGAAAGATGGTTTATTTCTCATCTTCCCCAATAAGTCTTAAAGAATGAGCAAGGATTAAGGTGGTCACAAAGATTAATGATGCTCAAACATTCAGACATTCATTGGTGCTCCCGATCCAAAGAGAATGTTATCATTATTGACCGTTGTGGAGAATTCCCTAATGTCCCTCTACTTGGCATTAGGGGAGGCATCAGCAACAACCCTTGCTTAGCCTTAAGACAATTTGGTTACGCCTGAAGAGATGGCCCGCATGAGATGTTGATTCAAGGTTTGGTATTCGACTACGACAACGACGTTCAAGGTCTTCGCCCGAGATTTATCCGAGCTTGGAGGATGCTAAACAAGATGGATAGAAAGACTTTGGGGCACAAGAATTCCATCCCTCTTGAGCCTTACCTCAAGTGGGTACGAACCCGTTCTCAAAGTCTTATGATGCCTTATCCTTTCATCCTTCCGGTAATTATTGAGCCTGTTAAGGAGGGAGATGTTCCATACGCTATCCTACATCCTGACATGCCCACATCTCTTGAAGACCTACAAAGGGATTGGATACAGCTCAAAGGAGAGCGAGATACTTTCGAAGCCCAATTCTACGCAAGCGAGAAGAAGGTTTTGGAACTCACTAGGCTACTTCATGATGAGCGGACTCGAAATGCCTACATTGCACCAAATAGGACGCACACTACTTTTTTATCTTAGAGTTTTGTATTATTTTGTCCAAAAAGGCATCGATGTACTCAAACTTTATCTTATTAATATAACGTGTGTTCCTTCTTGTCTAAAACAAACTTGAGTCTTTGAAATCCTTGAAAACATTGCATGTGCACATATCATTCATCATAACATAAACATGTCTTTTGCAACAAGGTTCCTCATCTCTCTCTACTGTTTATTTCAGTAAGATGGATCTCGAACAAACAATGAAAGATCTCCAGACTCAGAACACGCAGTTTCAACAGTTGCTCGTGACCCTAGCCAAGGGGAAAGAAAAGTTGAAGACTCTGCTGGCTGAAGAGAGGAAAAAGAAAAGAAAGAAGGTCACCAGGGTCTTAAAACATGGGGAGAAGATTTCATGGGCAGACTAGAAGAACCTTTAATTTTCCAACCACCTCCGGAGAAAAAGACAATTAGGAAGGGAAAGGTAAGGAAATAGTGGTCCCGTCAGAATCGGAAGAAGAGGAGGAAGAAGAGGAAGACTACTCTGAGGAGTAGTATCCTCCAGCGGATGACAAGTACAGACATCTTGAAAAGCGATTGAGCGCGATGGAAGTACAAAAGGTTCCAGGCTTAGACTTCGAGGAATTAGGACTAGTGTCGGGGATTATGATTCCTTCGAAATTCAAAGCACCTACATTTTCCAAATATGATGGAGTGTCATGCCCTAAGATGCATCTCCGCTCATATGTAAGAAAAATCCAACCCACACCGCCAATAAAGACTTATGGGTGCACTTTTCCAGGATAGTCTGTCTGGAACACAACTCGAATGGTTTTACTAACTAGAAAGAGCCAACATCCACAATTAGGAAGATCTTGCCGCAACTTTCTACAGGAAATATCAATACAACACCGACTTGGCACCTACCCGTACTCAACTCCAGAGTATCGCAATGGTTTCCAACGACGGTTTCAAGGATTACGCCCAAAGATGGAGAGATTTGGCTGGAAGAGTTCAACCCCCTCTATCTGAAAGGGAATTGGTGGACATGTTCTTAGCCACTTTGTTTGGCCCTTTTTTCAACCATCTGATCGGAAGCTTATCTGCAGGCTTTACTGAACTAATATTAACCGGAGAGAGGGTGGAAGCTGGTATAAAAAGTGGAAAAGTTCAGAAGGGTTCATCTTCTTCTACAGCTGCAAGGAAGCCTTTTGTTGGGAAGAAAGAGGTAGTTGCTGTACATCCACAAAGAAACCGAGGGAGAGCCGAATGCCGACCAATGGTAGGGGCTGTTATGATTCCAAAGCCTATGCCTAATCAAAAAAGAAATAATCAACCAAGGATGGAGAGGCCAGTCAGACAATTCACCAGAATTGACATGACTCCATCTCAAGTATTACCATATCTTCTGAGATCCAACTTGGAAACCTTGAAAGAAGCTCAGAAAAACCCCAATACAACATCTCCTTATTATCACCCCAATGCCTATTGCGCATATCACTCGGAAAGTCCTGGTCACGATACTAATAACTGTTGGGCCTTAAAGAATAAAATACAAGACCTTATTGAAGCAAAAGAAATTGAGTTTGATGCGCCCGAGAAGCCAAACGTCATTTCTGCTCCTATGCCTAGACATTGTCACAATACCAATGCTATTGAAGAAGATTTGTTTTTTGCCATAGTTGATAAAATCATGACTCCACTTCCAACCATTAAGATAAACTTGTTGAAAGCTGGTATATTCTCGGGTTGTAATGAAGGCTGCCACCTCTGCTTATCCTCACCAACTGATTGCCTTTTATTGAAAACAGGCATTCAACGCTTGATAGACAACAAAGAGATTCTGTTTGAAAGTACTACTGTTTCACCTGTTCCTGTTGAAGATGTTTCAATCATTACCATCTCTGCCAATTCTTCCAGGGTCTCCACCAAAAGACCCGTTAGAATTAAATCGGTTCCGAATGCTACTCCTATAATAATCACAATGCCTGGGCTAGTCCCATATGAATCAGACAAAACTGTGTCGTGGAATTACGAGGGGGACGTTTACTACCACGACATCAAACAAGAAGAAGATTCTGACATCAGCAATATTGCCGGAACTAGTAAAATTACCCGAAGCGGTAGGATCTTTTCTCCAGAAATTTCTACCCCAAAAGCAGTTTCTGGACCTGTGATCATCCCTGTGGCTGCTCCAAAGGTTACTTCCGTACCCATAATCATCTCTGCAAGTGCTCCTATTGACAAAGACGTTACAACCCCTATTTTCATTCCTACCAATACCCCTGCTACTGAAACTCGAGGGAAAAGCATTTTGGTCGAGCCTGTCCGGACGAAGGCCCAACCATTGACTATCCCCGAGACATCTAAAAAAGAAATGGAGGAAATCCTGAAAATTATTAAGAAGAGCGACTGCGATGTAGTTGAACAATTGGGGCAGACTCCCTCCAAGATCTCCATGCTGGCATTACTGCTGTGTTCTGAGGCTCATGCGAAAGCCTTGGTGAAATTCCTAAAAACGGCCCATGTGCTTCAAGAGATGTCTGCTGATCAATTTCAAGACTGCATGGCCATCTTGACAGTGGATAACGGCCTAGGCTTCTCGGATGCCGATCTGACACCGAGGGGAAGGAAGCACAATGAGGCGTTGCACGTTTCAAAAGAGTGTAGGGGCACAACTCTGGCCCATGTCTTGGTGGACACTAGCTCATCCTTGAATGTATTACCGAAGAAAGCTCTTGACAGACTTGACTGCGAAGGACTGACGCTAAAGCCAAGAACCATAGTAGTAAGGGCATTTGATGACTCGAAGAGGATGGTACACGGGGATGTGGATATACCCATAAAGGTTGGGACTCAAACTTTCAACTCAACCTTCTATGTAAAGGACATCCTCCCTTCGTACTCTTGTCTGCTAGGTCGACCATGGATCCATAATGTTGGCGCTGTCACCTCTACATTGTACCAGATGCTAAAGTATCCGGTTTAGGGAAAGATTATTACTGTCCACGGAGAGGAAGAATACATGATTAGCCATCTCAATTCCTTCAGATATGTGGAATTGGACGGCGAGTTCATTGAAACTCCTTTTCAACACTTCGAAGAGGTCCCCCAAGAGGTAGCAGTGACCAAGACTGTGTCCCAGATTCCCAAGATTACAAGGCCTCCACTCCGGATGTCATCTCTGAAGGACGCCAAAACAGTAGTAGAGGAGGGTGGATGCACCATCTAGGGGAAACTTCCGGATATCCCGTATAAATCTGACAAGTTTGGCTTAGGTTTCACTTCAAGTGCTCAAAAGGCTGTACGTCGTGCCCGTGCTGGAGGGCCACCCTTGAAGATTAGCGACCATGAGGTCAACGCTGTAGAAGATGGTGAAGATGATTGCAACCTAGAGGATTGGATCTTTCCGAATTTCAATGGAGGGCTCAGCCATTGGGAGGCTAGAGACTTCGTCCCAATCACCTTCATCCCGCAGTAATTTACCTTTACATTTTTGTTGAATCTGTAATATTCAAAAATAATTTGTACTCTTAAAACCTTGTGTCTTACCCGAGGCATAATGGTCCATTTCTAAGGTTTATTATTTCATCCTCATATGGCATCAATAGATCACAGACGTTTTTCGCATACAAACTTTTGTGTTCATTGTTCTTCTTTTACATTTTTGCATTTTTTTCAAAAAAAATAGTTATACCCTTACACACACACCCACAATGCAGGTATCCATCCATTCTGGATCCCATGGGTAACGATACTGCTATGGCCTTTTGTGACTCTGAGGATCTAATCTACCAAGCTGAAGACGAAGGTGTGGAAGATTGTGAAGTACTGAGGGAACTTGCCAGCTTGCTACAACAAGAGGAAGGGACCATCCAGCCTCACGAGGAACCTGTGGATACAATCAACCTGGGTACCGAGGAGGACAAAAAAGAGGTCAAGGTGGGTGCCAATATGGAACCCAGCGTCAAGAAGCGTCTGATTCAGTTGCTACACGACTATGTTTAAATCTTCGCCTGGTCATATGAAGACATGCCAGGACTTGATATAGACATCGTGGTACATCGTCTGCCTACAAGAGAAGATTTCCCGCCAGTGAAGTAAAAGGTCTGTCGCATGAGGCCTGATATGTCAGAAAAGATTAAAGAAGAGGTCATGAAGCAATTCGATGCTGGATTCTTGGCTGTCACTTCCTACCCTCAATGTGTTGCCAACATTGTTCTTGTACCTAAAAAAGACGGCAAAGTACGAATGTGTGTGGACTACATAGATTTGAATAGGGCGAGCCCTAAAGATGATTTTCCACTCCCCCACAATGATATCCTAGTTGACAGTACAACACAACACAAAGTGTTTTCCTTCATGGAAGGATTCTTAGGTTACAACCAAATCAAAATGGCACCTGAGGACATGGCGAAAATAACATTTGTCACACAGTGGGGCATATTCTGCTATAAAGTGATGCCATTCATACTGAAGAATGCTGGGGCAACCTATCAACGTGACATGGTAGCTTTATTTCATGACATTACATCATGAAATAGAGGTCTACGTAGACGATATGATAGCCAGATCACAAACGGAAGAAGAACATCTTGACCACTTACAAAAGTTGTTTGAAAGACTGAAGAGGTACAAGCTGAGGTTGAACCCAAACAAGTGTACATTCGGAGTACGATCCGGTAAACTCCTAGGCTTCGTCATCAGTAACAAAGGTATTGAGGTCGATCCTGCCAAAGTTAAAGCAATACAAGAGATGCCTGCTCCTCATACTTAGAAGGAGGTTAGAGGATTCTTGGGACGCTTGAACTATATTGCGAAATTCATTATTCACTTAACAGCTACTTGTGAGCCAATCTTCAAGCTATTGAAGAAAGATCGAGTAGTCAAGTGGAATGATGAATTCCAAGTTGCTTTTGACAAAATCAAAGAATATTTACAAGAGCCTCCTGTGTTGATGCCGCCAGTCGAGGGAAGACCGTTGATCATGTATCTGACTGTTTTAGAAAACTCAATGGGGTGTGTATTGGGGAAGCATGAGGAGTCCGACCGATAAGAGCACGCCATTTACTACCTGAGCAAAAAGTTTACCGATTGTGAAACCAGATATTCACTGCTCGAGAAAACTTGATGCGCTTTGGCATGGGCTTCTCGCCGGCTAAGACAATATATGCTGACTCATACTACCTTGTTGATATCTAAGATGGATCTGATAAAATACATCTTCGAGAAGCCTGCTCTTTCCAGGAGAATAGCGAGATGGCAGATGATCCTAACAGAATACGACATACAGTATACTACCCAGAAAGCTATAAAGGGTAGCGTACTACCTGATCACCTTGCTCACCAAGCTGTAGAAGACTATCAGTCCATGAAGTTTGAATTCCCGGATGAAGACATCATGACATTAGACAACTGTGAAGAATTCAGGCCATATGACGGACCTGGACAAGGATCCCGATGGACCCTGTTCTTTGATGGAGCCTCCAATGCACTCGACAATGGAATCAGTGTTGTACTCATATCTCCAGAAGGGTGTCACACTCCCTTAACGCCAGACTTTGCTTCAATGTACAAACAACATGGAAGAATATGAAGCATGCATCGTTAGTCTCAAGGCTGCCATAGACTTGAGGATCAAATCCTTGGATGTATTCGGAGACTCAGCTTTGGTCATCAGCCAGATCAAGGGGGAATGGGACACTAAGCACCCAAACCTTATCCCTTACAAAGAACTTGTTTTGACATTGCTAACACATTTTGAGAAGATTACCTTTGAGCATTCCCCGCGAGAAGAAAATCAGCTAGCAGACGCTCTAGCCACAATGTCATCTATGTTTAAACTTAATTGGGATAACGAGGCTCCCCAGATCACCATCGAACAAATGGATGAACCAACACATTGTCACGAGATTAATACTGAAGAAGTAGTGGACCAGCCTTGGTTTCACGAAGTCAAGAGGTATCTCGAGGCTCAAGAATATCCAGAAGGAGCTTCAATCAACGATAAGAAGTTCTTAAGGAGATTCTCTTCTAAATTCTTCCTTAATAATGGCATCCTGTACAAACGCAATCATGACTTCGTATTGCTTCGGTGCATAGACAAGGTTGAAGCTGAAAGGATCATGGATGAATTACATGAAGGTAATTTTGGCACCCATTCCAGTAGGCATACGATGGCAAGGAAAATCCTACGGGCAGGCTATTACTAGTCTACCATGGAAGCAGATTGCTATCAGCACTCTCGAACCTGCCATAAGTGTCAAATTTATGCTGACAAGGTACACATACCTCTGTTTCCTTTGAGCGTCTTGATGGCTCCTTGGCCCTTTGCTATGTGGGGAATTGATATGATTGGGGAAATCAAGCCGACATCCTCCAATGGACACCGCTTCATCCTAGTGGACATTGACTATATTACAAAGTGGGTCGAAGCAGCCTCCTTCGCCTCCGTTACCAAGAATGTTGTTGCCCGCTTCATCAAGAAAAATCTCATTTGCCGGTATGGTATCCCGGAAAGGATCATCACTGACAATGTTACAAATCTCAATAACACTATGATCACCGCATTGTGCGAGCAATTCAAGATTCAATATCACAATTCTTCTCCCTATTGGCCAAAGATGAATGGTGCTGTCGAAGCGGCAAATAAAAACATTATAAAGATCATACAGAAAATGACAGTCACATACAAAGACTGGCATGAGATTTTACCGTTCGCTCTCCACGGTTATCGTACCACGAGTCGCACATCAACCGGGGAAACACCCTTGTCTTTGGTTTACGGCATGGAGGCTGTCTTGCCCATTGAGGTTCAGATCCCCTCCCTGAGGATTATGAAGGATGCAGGGTTAAATGAAGACGATTGTATCCAGACTCGACTTGATCAACTGAATTTGATTGAAGAAAAGAGACTTACTGCTGTATGCCATGGTCAAATGTATCAAAAGCAGATGATCAAGGATTTCAACAAGAAAGTCAGACGCCAAGTATATCAAGTTTGGGATCTAGTGATCAAACATATCATCTTACCACAATGTAATCCTAGGGGCAAATGGACTCCTACCTATGAAGGACCATTTGTAATAAAAAACATCTTCTCCGGTGGGGAAATGATCTTGACCACCATGGATGGTGACGACCTGCCACACCCTGCAAACACAGACATAGTCAAAAGATACTACGCATAAGAGACCCGCTAGGTTGACATACCTAGGCAAAACAAGGGCATCCCGGCGGACCAAAAGTTCGGGGAAAAATTAGGGATAAAATGAAAAAAAATTGTACACCCTGCAAGTTGAAAACCTGAAAGGGCGACTTGGGCAAAAAGGGTTTCCCGGTGGGCTGAAAACCTGAAAGGGCAGTCCAGGCAAAAATTAGGGAATTAAAGTGTGTGACTATGTCTGGTCGGATCACTTTGTGGGTAATCTTTGTCTTCAATTGACAAGCTCATAGGCTCTGATCAATTGAGTCATCTTCGGACAAGGCAAAAATGGACAAGATTCTCGAAGATACAAGGGCTATAGTAGAATAAAAACCCCATGGGATTTTATACACATAGCTATCTTTTCTTTGTATCAAAATTTTCCTTTTCTACGACAGTATTCTCTTACTAGAGTGTTTGTCCCTTTGTACAAAAATACTTATTCAAAGTCAATACAAAGATATCACTCTGAAATTGCCAAAGTTATTCACACTTGTGTTTTGTTTGTAAAAACGTCCAACGATTCATTTTTGAACATATGCATTTGAACATAATCACTGGTTACAAATAAACAAAATAAGAAAGGCAATTATTGATGGGTCAAAAGGATAAGAACATATCTCTAGACCATTCCATATTCCCCACAGAGTTTTCGATACTCCCCAGCGGAACAAAACTCCCAGCTACTCCCCAGTGGAACAAAGCTTCCAGTTTGTCAATCCCCGGTAGAAATCATCCAATTTCTCCAGATTCCCCAAGCAGAACTTGCAAGCAGTACATGGCATTTCCCTCACTACAAAATTCACTTCTCTCGAAAAAAGTTCATCGATACTTCAGCTTCAAGACAAGAAGATTCATATATCCTCAACAACATTCAGGGATTTATTTTCCTCAATCTGACAGCAATACAGCAAATCAGCTCACATACGCATCCATCGCATACATTTATCATAAACATTGATAAAAAAATACATTACACCATGCATTTTATACAACATGACTTTGCATTCTAGCTAACATTTTACCCTTTTCAGGATAAGGTTAACAACTACCATTCAACTCCTGATACAGTTCAGATACGCTCCAGACACGGAAGCCATTCTGATACTCATTCAGATTCAACCTCTTGATACAGTTTAGACACGCTCCAGACCCGAAAGCCATTCTGATACTCATTCAACTCCTGATACAGTTTAGATACGCTCCAAGACACAGAAGCCATTCTGAAACTCATTCAGATTCAACTATTGATACAGTTCAGATACGCTCCAGACACGGAAGCCATTCTGATACTCATTCAAAGACAACTCCTGATATAGTTCAGATACGCTCCAGACCCGGATGCCATTCTGATACTCATTCAGATTCTACTCCTGATACAGTTCAGATACGCTCCAGACACGGAAGCTATTCTGATACTCATTCAGATTCAACTTTTGATACAGTTTGGATACGCTTCAGACCCGTAAGCCATTCTGATACTCATTCAACTCCTGATACAATTTAGATACGCTCCAGACACGGAAGCCTTTCTAATACTCATTCATATTCAACCTCTTGATACAGTTCAGACATGCTTCAGACCCAGAAGCCATTCTAATACTCATTCAACTCCTGATACAGTTCAGATACGCTCCAGACACGGAAGCCATTCTGATACTCATTCAGATCTAACCCCTTGATACAGTTCAGATACGCTCCAGACACGGAAACCATTCTGATACTTATTCAGACTCAACTTTTGATGCAATACAAATAGGCTTCAGACACGGACGTCATTCTGATGTTCAACTTACAAATTACATCTCAACAAGCATTCTTGGATGGCATCTACAAGCCCATATCCAACAAGATTCTATCACCTCTCCAAATGACATCTTTAAGCCCATTCCTCCTATCATCGCCGAGTGCAAATTTCTGGGCACTCTAGTGTCCAATCATCTTCCACCTTCGAGTCACAAATGGAAAATATCGCCAATCTAACTCTTCAGGTTAAAGAAGATTGAACAGGGGCAGCTATTGTACCCCAAAATTTGCCCTCTCATTTTCTCAAGAAATCACCCTGGATCCTCAGGTTTACTTCCATCCAATCCCGAGCTTTGAATTACAAATTTTTCAAGAAAGTCGCCTGCAAGGGCAAAACAGTCATTTTCACATTAAAAGGTCAAACTTTGACTTTTGGATCAAAATCAAATCTCTGAAATCATATTTCATCAAGAGATGTTGGAATATGAAGTTTGTATCATCAAAAAGTTCAAAAGTAAAATTTACTATGGAAAATCCAAATTTCTAAATACTTGGGATTTTTTCTAAGTATTTAAGAAAAATGACACTTCAGAACTTCTGAGCCAGCCTCCAGGCAGGTGCAGTCAGAAGTTGTAAACATGGTTCAACACATAGTCTCCAGTCAGAACATGGCTCTTCAGGATCTACGCAAGTTCAGTCAGAGTTTGCTAGGGTAATGCAAAGAAGATAATAAAGCGTAATACAAAGCCTGAAAGCTCCTTCAGAACATGCTGGAGCCAGAAGGTAAGAGGATCAGAAGATTGGATGCTACGCTGAAGCAGAACTTCTAATCCAGAGTTTTCAAAGGTAAATCAAAGAAAGTTACTGGAAAGCATGGGGAATCCTTCAGAGTATGCTGAGGCAACAAGATACTAAGATCAGAAGTGGGGTGTTTTGTTCTAGACCATGCTGAAATGGAACTTCTGATCCAGAATTAAGCAATGATGCAAAATCTCACATTACAGGATTTCTGATTTTGATAAATCTCATCATCATTTAATGCTAATTAATGCTCACAACTACTTTTGAGTCTTTCTCCAAAGGATCTCTCCACGTGTAGCGTATAAATACTTTTGTACAGAATTAGGTAAGGGTCCATGCGCTACTTTTTGCTTGTGGGTTCACTTTTCCTTAATCCCTGCTTGCTAATCCAGCCTAGGCTAAAAATTGTCTACTATCACACCTTTTTTTGAACATGCTTCAAGAGCAAGTCAACATCTAGCATATGATGTTGGCGCTACTTGACATTTCAAACCCACAAAAATTTTCCTATAAATAGAACACCATTGGTCACTGAGAAAGGGTCCAAAAAAATTGTTGAAAGAGGTCAAGATTTTGAGAAAGAAAAGCCTTGAATCCCTACCAAAATTCCAAGAGTTCCAAGAACTGTAAACACAACACATAAAACCTTGTTAACTTTTGATTCCTTGCATTCAAAACTCCACTTGTTCTCAAATATTTCTTGACTAAAAACCATTCACACAGTTTCTGATCCACACGTTGGAAACTGCCTAAACTTCTGTGTTCATACTACTATACACTTTCCATCCATTCACTCAAAGAAATCAGAACATCACCTCCTTGCCATCCCTAGAAGTTGAAAACTTCCAGCTTACTGAGTACGTGAAGAAGCTGTTCAGAGCATCATCAAAGTTGAGGTTAACTCCGGTTCACAGAACTTCTTCCAGCTGCAAGGTAAGTTTCTGCTGACCCTCACCATATTACTTAAGCATTACCAGATTTACATGCTCAAAAATACAATGTAGATATCATGTTTCTGATGTTGTACATATTCCGAGATTTCATGCACCTGCCTGCTTAAGTAGAGAATAAATCAGTTCAGAACTTCTTGAAGAAACTAGAACTCAGAGTTAGGATTAGCAAATACATGCTTCCCTCTGATTTATAGTTTTGATATTTCTTATTTTCTGAAACACCATGGCACCTTCTATAACTGTTATATGCATGTCTTTTGTTTTGTGGAGAAATAACCAAATTACAGATGTTATGACTAGCATAGAGAGAGAGACCAAGTTCTGTCAGTGGCACCAACATTTCTGGAGTCTTTTTTGTTACCAGTAATATCAGAACTTCTGAAAACTACTGTGTTCCCAGTGGGTTCAGAACTTCTGACCTTATACATTTTCACTAACAGGTTTCTGTTTTGCAGCGTGCCGGGGTCAGAACCTCTGACTTCATTTTTATCAGCAACACACTGATTCTTTTTTCCGTTTTTCATTATTTTTTCTATCACTCTCCATTCCATTAATCAGCAAACATCAAAATTATTTCCTTCACACTTTATTTTATTTCTTAAAACAAAAGACCAAAAATATTTTCTTAAAACAAAAGACCAAAAATATTTTCTTAAAACAAAACAAGTTCGTTTCACATTTTCTTGTACATTCTTATGCATTTCAATATGGTTGTAATAGTAATTTAAGACTTATTTTTACTTGCAACCCCCATTCATAAATTTGTACCCCATCCCCTAAATATTGTAATAGCGTAGGATTTTACATTTCTGCAATTTATCGCTTTCAAATGTAAATGCTAGTAATTAGGCGTGTATGGCAAGATAAAACCAACAAGTAGAACACCAAAAATTAAAGACAAATGCATGCAATCAAACACACATGCAACCTTATGGTAATATCACTTGTTTCCTTACAAAAATGGCCATGTTATGCATGTGGGATGTCTTAGCACAAACAAATCTCGAAATACAATATAAGAGTCCCTCGACGATGCTATCAAAGTTGCCTTTTCAAAATGATCTTCGTCCCTAAAGAAAAAGTGCTAAGTCATCTCACAACATTGCTATCATGGTCATATGATGACCCAACGCTCGTCCCTTCACATCCAACGGTGGAGCTTCTTGCCAAATCAATGGTAAGGTAGCAACATCTAAAGAAGGAGGAAAAACACATCTAATACCTTTTTAGTAGGTAGATCACTTTTAGTTACTTGCTCACTCTAAAAACAAATATCCTTTCTATTTTCAAAACAAACACACACATTTCCAAACATCTTAAAAACATTGAAAACATTTTCAAAAAGACAAACATTGTATACATTCTTACGAACGAGAATCATTACAAAGATTGCCTAAACAACGACCTATTTTACAAAATACTTTCAAAACCACACAAAGCACAATTTCAAAACAAAAGCAAGTGATCTAGCAAGTAACTAAGAGCCCATGGAAAACCATGGATGAAAAGGGTGCTAATACCTTCCCTTTTCATAATCTACCACCTGAACTCAAGAAACAATCTCTAAAGGTCTTTCCTGTGCTTTTTCACCTTTCCTTATTGGATAAAAGAAAAGTCGGTGGCGAATCTTGCTAAACCGCAATATTTGCGATAAAACGCAAAACCTCAAGTTAGTTCTTCCACCGTATCACAATATCTGTCTTGGAGAAATAGAATTTTAGAAGCTTCAGTCGTCCGTTATTCTACTGGGGAAATGCAAAATCAATCGTGTTTGATCGGGTCCCGGTCTTACAGTGTTGTGAACTGCTCTCTGGAGATAACAGAGAAGGAACCTGGATAGTAAGGTTATGAGAAGGAACCTGGGTAGTAGGGTTACTTCGATATGAAAGCCTCGATAGTAGGGCTGTGAGAAGGAACCTGGATAATAGGGTTACTACGATATGAAAGCCTGGATAGTAGGGCTGTGAGAAGGAACCTGGATAGTAGGGTTACTTCGATATGAAAGCCTGGATAGTAGGGTTATGAGAAGGAACCTGGATAGTAGGGTTACTTCGATATGAAAGCCTGGATAGTAGGGTTGTGAGAAGGAACCTAGATAGTAGGGTTACTTCGATATGAAAGCCTGAATAGTAGGGCTGTGAGAAGGAACCTAGATAATAGGGTTACTTCGATATGAAAGCCTAGATAGTAGGGCTGTGAGAAGGAACCTGGATAGTAGGGTTACTTCGATATGAGAGCCTGGATAGTAGGGTTGTGAGAAAAAACCTGGTTCGTAGGGTTACTTCGATATGAAAGCCTGGATATTAGGGCTGTGAGAAGGAACCTGATAGTAGGGTTACTTCGATATGAGAGCCTGGATAGTAGGGCTGTGAGAAGGAACCTGGGTCGTAGGGTTAGTTCGATATGAAAGTCTGGATAGTAGGGCTGTGAGAAGGAACCTGGGTCATAGGATTACTTCGATATGAAAGCCTGGATAGTAGGGCTGTGAGAAGGAACCTAGGTCGTAGGGTTACTCCGATATGAAAGCCTGGATAGTAGGGCTGTGAGAAGGAACCTGGGTCGTAGGGTTACTTCTATATGAAAGCCTGGATAATAGGGTTGTGAGAAGGAACCTGGATAGCAGGGTTACTTTGATATGATAGCCTGGATAGTAGGGCTGTGAGAAGGAACCTGGGTCGTAGGGTTACTTCGATATGAAAGCCTGGATAATAGGGCTGTGAGAAGGAACCTGGGTCGTAGGGTTACTTCGATATGAAAGCCTGGATAGTAGGGCTGTGAGAAGGAACCTAGATAGTAGGGTTACTTCGATATGAAATCCTAGATAGTAGGGCTGTGAGAAGGAACCTGGGTCGTAGGGTTACTTCGATATGAAAGCCTGGATAGTAGGGCTGTGAGAAGGAACCTGGATAGTAGGGCTGTGAGAAGGAACCCGGGTCGTAGGGTCGCTTCGATATGAAAGCCTGGATAGTAGGTATGTGAGAAGGAACCTGGGTCGTAGGGTTACTTCGATATGAAAGCCTGGATAGTAGGGTTGTGAGAAGGAACCTGGGTCGTAGGGTTACTTCGATATGAAAGCCTGGATATTAGGGCTGTGAGAAGGAACCTGGATAGTAGGGTTACTTCGATATGAAAGCCTGGATAGTAGGGCTGTGAGAAGGAACCTAAGTAGTAGGGTTACTTCGATATGAAAGCCTGGATAGTAGGGCTGCGAGAAGGAACCCGGGTCGTAGCGTTACTTTAAAGAAATAATATAGATTAGTTGACCCGTTTGATTTCGGGAACTGAGTTTCCATTAGTCGTCTGTAGATGTGACCTGTATAACTGCTGAATTTGTTGAATCTAATCCTCTTTTCCTGAAAAGACATCAGAGTTAGTTATATGTGATGCATGAAATGCAGGGTGAGATGATGTTCTCAAAATAAATGAGATTATGCTGTATATGATATTTATGCGTATGTCATGATGTATGTTCACGAAATGCTATCGGGGTATGCTCGCGTCTGGGAAAATAAATCCCTGACAGTTGCTGGAGATTTGTAAATATTCTGTCGGAAATAGATGCTGGAGAATAACTCCGTGGGGACCAAACTTAGGGGAAGAGATACTTTGTTGGTAGACCTGCTGATCTGGAGGAATAAACTCAGTTGGGGATGAAATTCCATTGTTGGGGATGATAAGCTGTGTTGGAGATTGAGCCTCTGTATCTAGAGAAATAAACTCTGCTTGGGGGATGAAATTTGCTGACTCGCCCGCGATTGCGAACCTTGGCTGAGGATAGTTATGGCCTGTTTCAGGGAAGCTGACATCAATGCCTTTGGATACTTCTACTTTGTAGGGAGTGTATATACCAATAATTATATTCCCAAGTTGGCTCTATCCCGATACCTGCTGGGAAGAGTAACCGTCGGGTTTGGCACTTCTTGTTTTTCCCTGTTTCTAGAATTACGAGTAATTGCCTTTGTTTCTTATGTAAATATTTATGAGCAGCAATTATTTTCAAATTCATATATCAAAAATAAATCATTGGACGTTCTTGCAAAACAAAACAGAAAAAGAAAAACAGATTGAAGTTTTGTGAAAATGACTTGTATTGATTTTGAAGTCGGCCTGCAATAGGAGTTTTGTACAAAGAGGCTGACGTTCTAGTAAGAGAACACCGCCGAAAGATAGAAATTATATAATTTGTGCAAAAGAAAGAAAAACAGCTATATGAAACAATCCCATTGGGCTCCAACTCTGCTATTGCCTTTATATCTTCAAGTGTCTAATCACTTTGCTACTTGGCCAGAGGCTGATCAGATTGGTTGGCGCCGTCCGAGCTTGATAGTCGATACCGAAGTCTGGTCGCAAGATGATCCAATGAGACACAGTGTTACGCTTCAATACCTAACTTTTGCCTGGACCACCCTTTCGGGTTTTTAGTCCACTGGGATACTCTTTTTTCCCAAGCCTCCCTTTCGGGCTTTCGACTTGCCGGGTGTACATATTTTTTCATTTTCCTCCCTTACTTTTGCCCGAACCCTTTTGGTTCGCTGGGAAGCCCTTATTTTTGCCTAGGCCAGTCGACCTAGCGGGTCTTTGATTATGTGTAGTATCTTTTCACTATGTCTGCATTGACAGGGTGAGGAAGGTCGTCACCATCCATTGTGGTTAGAATCATAGCTCCTCCTGAGAAAATGTTCTTAACCACAAATGGCCCTTTGTACGTGGGGGTCCAATTGCCCCTGGGATCACCTTGCGGTAGTATGATGCGCTTGATTACCAGATCCCCGACTTAACATTCTTGATGCCTGACTTTCTTGTTAAAGGCCTTGATCATTCTCTTTTGATACGTTTGACCATGACAGATAGCAGTAAGTCTCTTTTCATCGATTAGATTTAGCTGATCAAGTCGGGTTTGGATCCAGTCGTCTTCGTTCAAACCCGCATCCTTCATAATCCTGAGAGAGGGTATCTGGACTTTGATGGGTAGGACTGCCTACATGCCATATACCAGAGAGTAGGGTGTTTCCCCTGTCGACGTCCGTGTTGAGGTACGGTACCCATGAAGAGCGAATGACAACATCTCACGCCAGTCTTTATATGTCACCGTCATCTTCTGCACAATCTTCTTGATGTTCTTGTTAGCTGCTTCTACAACGCCATTCATCTTTGGCCGGTAGGGAGAAGAATTATGATGCTGTATCTTGAACTGTTTATAGATCTCGGTGATCATTGTGTTGTTGTGATTCGTACCATTGTCAGTAATAATCCTCTATGGCGCACCATATCGATAGATCAGATTGTGTCGGATAAACCGCGCCACGACTTTCTTGGTTATTGTAACAAAGGAAGCTGCCTCAACCCACTTCGTGAAGTAATCAATAGCTACCAGAATGAAACGATGCCCGTTAGACGCAGTAGGTCTGATCTCGCCGATCATGTCGATATCCCACATTGCAAAGAGCCAAGGAGCCGTCAAGACATTCAAAGGAACCAGAGGTATATGCACCTTATCAGCGTAGACTTGGCACTTATGACAGGTTCGAGAGTGCTGATAACAATCGGCTTCCATGGTGGACCAGTAATATCTTGCTCGTAGGATCTTCTTAGCCATGGTGTATCCACTAGAATGGGTTCTGAAGGTGCCTTCATGTAAATTTGTCATGATCCTCTCTGCTTCCCTTTTGTCTACACACCGTAGTAGTGTGGAGTCATGGTTGCGTTTATAGAGGATTCCATTACTGAGGAAGAATTTTGCAGCGAACCTCCTCAAAAATTTCTTATCATTGACAGATGCCCCTTCGGGAGACTCCTGAGCCTCGAGATACCTTTTAACTTCGTGAAACTAGGGTTTGCCTGCCACTTCTTCGGTATCGATCTCACAACAGTGTGTTGGTTCATCCAACCTCTCAATTGTAATCTGGGGAGCTTCATTGTCCCACCTAACCTTGAACATATAAGACATGGGAGCTAGCGCGTCCGCTAACTAGTTCTCCTCTTGTGGGAAATGTTAGAAGGTTACCTCCTCAAAGTGTGGGAGCAATGTCAGTACATACTCTTTGTAAGGAATGAGGTTCGGGTGCTTCGTATCCCACTCGCCTTTGATCTGACTTATCACCAGAGCAGAATCCCCAAATACACTTAAGAACTTAATCCTCAGGTCAATAGCAGCTCGAAGACCCATGATACATGCTTCATACTCCACCATGTTGTTGGTGCAGTTGAAACATAATCGGGCGGTGAACGAAGTATGATAGCCCTTGGGAGATATGATTACAGCGCCAATGCCGTTACCTAGTGCGTTCGAGGATCCATCAAAATACATAGACCATCGGGATCCCTCCTCGGGTTCTTCATCCGGTCCAGGTTCTTCGTAGTTAGTCACCAACATAATATTCTCATCCGGGAACTCAAAATTCATGGACTGGTAGTCATCCATGGCCTGATGAGCCAAATGATTAGCCAATACACTCCCCTTTATTACTTTTTGGGTTGTATATTGTATGTCATACTCAGTTAAGATCATCGACCACCTTGCTATCCTTCCGGAGAGAGCGGGCTTCTCGAAAATATACTTGATCGGATCCATCTTTTATATCAATAAGGTAGTGTGAGTCAGCATATACTTTCTCAGTCGGTGAGCAGCCCATGCCAAAGCACAACAAGTTTTCTCGAGCAATGAGTATCGTGTCTCACAGTCGGTAAACTTTTTGCTAAGGTAATAAATTGCGTGCTCTTTTCGACCAGACTCGTCATGCTGCCCTAGCACACACCCCATTGAATTGTCCAGCACTGTCAAGTATAATATCAAATGTCTTCCTTCAACTGGAGGCATCATAATTGGCGGTTCTTGAAGGTATTCCTTGATTCTTTTGAAAGCGGTCTGGTATTCATAATTCCACTTTACCACTTGATCTTTCTTCAGAAGCTTGAAGATTGGATCACAAGTAGCAGTCATATGTGAAATGAACCTGGCGATGTAATTCAGGCGTCCCAAGAAACCTCTAACTTCCTTCTCTGTGCGGGGAACCAACATCTGTTGTATGGCCTTTACCTTCGCAGGGTCTACCTGAATACCCTTGTCACTGACGACAAAACCCAGAAGCTTACCAGATCTTACCCCGAAGGTACACTTGTTCGAATTCAACCTCAGCCTGTATGTCTTCAACATGTCAAACAATTTCTGGAGATGATCAAGGTGCTCTTCCTCAGTCTGAGACCTGGCTATCATATCATCAACATAGACTTTGATATCATGGTGAATTATATCATGGAACAAAGCGACCATAGCGTGCTGATAAGTTGCCCCAGCATTCTTCAACCCAAAAGGCAACACCTTGTAATAGAAGGTTCCCCATTGTGTAACAAAATTTGTCTTCTCCATGTACTCAAGAGCCATCTTGATCTGGTTGTTGCCAGAGAAACCATCCATGAAGGAGAAGATTTTGTGTTGCAGGGTATTGTCGACCAGAACATCAATGTGAGGAAGTGGGAAGTCATCTTTGGGGCATGCCCGTTTCAGATCTCTGTAATCAACACACATCCGTACCTTACCGTCCTTCTTAGGTTTCGAAACAATGTTGGCAACCCACTGTGGATAGGTAGTGACAGCTAAGAATCCTGCATCAAACTTCTTCATGACCTCTGCCTTGATTTTCTCTGACATTTCAGGGCATATACGGCGGACCTTCTGTTTAACCGGAGGACAGTCTTCTTTAGTCGGCAGGCGATGTACCACAATATCGGTGTCCAAACCAGGCATGTCTTCATAGGACCAGGCCAAGATCTCGACATAGTCGTGCAACGTCTGTATCAACCTCTATTTGACGCTAAGCTCCAGATTTGCACCTATTTTAACCTCTTTTCTGTCTTTCTCAGTACCCAAATTCACTTTCTCAACCGACTCTTCATGAGGCTGTATGGCCCTTTCTTCCTGCTGTAATAGTCTAGCAAGTTCTCTAGGCACCTCACAATCATCCTCACCTTCGTCCCCGACTTGGTTGATCGGATTTTTGAAGTCATAATTGGAAATAACAAAGCTATTATCAATGGGATCCAGAGTGGATATGGATCTTCATTATGATACGTGAGTGTGTGTAAGAGAATAGCTGTTTCGATAAAGTGAAAACATAAAAGAAAAATAGAGAGCACAAAATTTGTATGCAAGAAATGTACAATGCTTTATTAATGATATATGAAATGACAAACAATAGCCCTCATAAGCAAAAGCCAACGTGCCTCGGGCAAGGCACTAGGCCATAAAGTTTCAAATTGTTTATTACAAATCTTAAAAAAATAAGTCAATTACTGCGGAATAAAAGAAACAGGTATGAAGTCCCTAGCCGTCCAGTTACTCGGTCCACCGTTGGTAGTTGGGTAGATCCAACTGTCGATATCTGAGTCCTCCTCGCTGTCTTCAATGGAATTAACCCCACGATTGCTGATGCGTAGGGGAGGTCTTCCATCCCGAGCACGTCTAACAGCCTGTTGATCCCCTATAGTAAAGCCCAAACAAAATTTGTCAGTCTTATGAGTGAAATCAGGGAGCTGACCCCAATTGGCACACCCGCCTTCTTCAACCACGGCCTTGGCGTCCTTGAGAGAAGCCATCTTCAAAGGAGGTTTGTTGGTAGTAGTTTCCGTCGATGCCAAGATATGAGGGACCTCTTTGAAATTCTGACAAGGAGTTTCTATGAATTCCCCCTCCATCTCTACATACCGGAAGGAATTGAGGTGGATCACCATATATTCTTCTTCACCATGTACCGTGACAATCTTTCCTTTCACCGAGTACTTCAGCATTAGGTGGAGTGTGGAAGTAACTGCCCCAGCCTCGTGGATCCAAGGATGACCCAGCAAACAAGAATATGACGGCCTGATATCCATCACATAGAAAGTAGACCCGAAAGTCTTAGAACCCACTTTGACAGGGATATCACCCTCCCCGTGCACCATTCTCTTCGATCCGTCAAAATCTCTTACCACAATGTTACTAGGCTTTAGAGTCAAACCCTCGCAATCCAACCGGTCCAATGCCTTCTTCGATAGAACATTTAGTGAAGACCCGGTATCTACCAACACGTGAGCCATAGTGGTGCCCCTACATTCAATCGAGACATGCAGAGCATCATTATGCTTCCTTCCCTTTGGTGTCAAATCCGCATCTGAAAAACCTAGCCCATTATCAGCAGTCAGGCTGGCCATACAATCTTTGAACTGATCAACTGAAGTCTCCTGCGGCACATGCGCAGTCTTGAGAAATACAATCAAAGCCTTCGCATGGGCTTCGGAACACAACAGAAGAGACAACATGGATATCTTTGATGGGGTCTGCCCCAGCTGCTCGACCACATTGTAGTCGCTCATCTTAATGATTTTCAGTATTTCCTCTATTTCTTGCTTAGAGGCTTCCAGAACAATTTTCTTAGGCGCCTCCGTTTGGGCAGGCTCACCTACAACCTCTTTGCCGTGGGTATTAGACGATTCGCCGACAGGGGTAATAACTGGAGTAAGAACAGGAACTGTAGTGGATGTATTAGCAGGAACAACAGATGGAATGACAATTGGCTTGTTGGTAGTCTTAGAGGAAATCTCGGGAGAGAAGACCCTTCCACTTCGGGTGATTTTACTGGTTCCGACAATGTTATCAATATCAGGATCAGCCTCTTCATCTTTCAGATCTTGTTTGATTCCATGATAGTACACATCGGCACCATAATGCCATGGGACAGCTTTGTCCGAGACATACGGGACAGGACCGGGAACAGTGATTTTCAGCGGAGCAATTCTTGGAGCAGATGTAATCCTAACAGGTCTTCTCGAGGAAACCTTGGAAGGATTGGCGGAAATGGTTATAATGGCAACATCTTCAATTGGAACAATAGGAATCATAGTTTTCTCAAACATATATTCTTTGCTATCCATCAGGTGCTGAATACTTGACTTCAGCAAATGGCAACCAGAAGGTAGAAACGAACACATCTGGCAACCTTCACCATAACGCGGAAATAAACCGGCCAATAGCGAATTCTTCTTGACAATCATGAGATCAACAAAGGTAACAAACAAATCAGTGTCAACAATGTTAACTCCATGACCGTGTTTAGGCATGGGAGCAGTTATGACATTGGGCTTCTCCGGAGCATCAAAATCTATTTCCTTGGCTTCAATCAAGTCTTGTATTTTATTCATCAGAGCCCAACAATCATTTGTATTGTGGCCAGGACTCTCAGAATGATAAGCACACCGATCATTCGGATTATATCTGGGAGATGTGGTATTTGGATTCTTGGAAGCCTCTTTCAAGGTTGCCAAGTTGGATCTTAGCAGGTGAGGTAGCACTTCAGCCAATGTCATGTTGATGCGGGTAAAATGTCGTTGTGGTCTTTCCACCCTTTGTTGATTGTTGCGTTATGGAGCAACTGCAGGTCTAGGTATCATTATGACACTTACTGTCTGAAGAGGTTTAGCCCTGTTCTGGCCCCTCGGACTATATATGGAACTGGCTTCCTTCTTACCGGAAAAAGGATTCTTTACCGAACTCGAAGAGGAATCCTTCTGTATTTTGCCCCCCGAATCCCAACTTCTACTCTATCTCCAGTCAGAATCAGCTCGGTGAAACCAGCTGACGAGCTGCCGATCAAATGGTTGAAAATGGACCAGATAGCGTCCCCAGAAACATATCAACCAACTCCCTATCAAACAACGGCGGTTGAACTCTCCCAGCCAAATATCTCTATTTCTGTGCATATTCCTTAAATCCTTCATTTGCACCCATGGACATACTCTGGAGTTGAGTATGCGTAGTACCAAGGTCAGCATTGTACTGATACTGCTTGTAGAAAGAAGCAGCCAGATCTTCCCAGTTTCAGATATTGGCTCCCACCAGCTGGTAGAACCATTCAAGCTGAGTCCCTGATAGACTATCTTGAAAGAAGTGAACCCACATATTTCTATCAGTGGTGTGGGGTTGGATCTTTCTGACATAAGAACGGAGATGGAGTTTTGGGTAGGACACCCCATCATACTTAGCAAAACTGGAGCTTTGAACTTATGCAGGATGACCACTCTGACACTAATCCCAATTCTTCGTAATCCAGTCCAGGTATCCTCTAAACTTCCATGGCACTCAGACGGTCTTCCAACTGTTTGTATCTATCCTCAGCAAGAGGATATTACTCATCATTGTAATCAGTATCATTGTCAGACACTGCAGGACTGAGGTCTTTCTCTTCTTCATGATTCTACCCTTCCTTAGATGAAGAGGTCAGATCGACTTGTCGCTTCTACCGCTCTCCAAACCTTCTGCCCATATTCAGAATACCGACAGCCTTCTTCTCTTTCTTCTTTTCTTTCAGGATGAGGGCTTTCAGATCCTCCTGCCCTTTTTCCATACTTATGATCATTTGTTGGAACTGTGCGTTCTGTTCCTGAAGGTCCTTGATGGTTTGCTTGGACGACATTTCATGCTGAAATAAACAGCAAAGAAGACAAGAAAACCTGTCATGGTACCTGTAATGATGTGTATGATAATGGGATGCGCATGCAATGATTTCAAAGACTTCAGGAAATTTAAATTTGCAAACCAAAATAAACAAAAACTTTATTAGCAGAATCTGAAGTTCAAATGCCTTTTAGGCGTTACAATTAAAATAAATCTGAAACTATAAAAGACATCAAAATTGCTATGAATGCTTCCTCTTTGTGCCGAGATAGTCATTGAGTCCTTTTTCCTCATGGAGTTGCTTTTTAAGCTCTAAAACCTTCCTCTCCTAAGCACGGAACTGATCCCTGTAAGTATCCCTCTCCTTCATCAACTGAATCCAAGACCTCTGTAATTCCCCAAGATTAGTGGGCATGTAAGGGTAGAGAACCGTGTAAGGAATACCTTCTTCAGTAGTGGGTTCCATAATCACTGGTAAAACGGCCACATAGGGCA
Organism: Vicia faba; assembly: GCA_948472305.1. Classification (NCBI taxonomy): domain Eukaryota; kingdom Viridiplantae; phylum Streptophyta; class Magnoliopsida; order Fabales; family Fabaceae; genus Vicia; species Vicia faba. The sequence continues at coordinate 1,295,151,995 of OX451740.1, forward strand.
TCATAAGCTTCTGGGCACAGGCTCGTACCCATTGGAGGTAAGGTTCCATAGGAATGGAAGTCTTTGGCCCCAAATCCTTGGTGCCAGACCTGTTTACCATGCCCCAAGCTCGTATGAACCTCCGGCGATACCCTTTAACATCATCCTCATAGTTGAATACAATACCTTCGATAAGTAACTCATAGGGACCATCCCTTCGAGCGTAACCAAAATGTCGCAGAGCTAAACAAGGATTGTAGGTTATACCCCCTCTGATATCAAGTAATGGGACATTAGGGTACTCCCCGCAGCGGTCAATAATAGCAATGTTTTCCATAGCTCGAGAACACCAAAGAATATCCGTATGAGCGAGTGACATTATCCTTTACGACCAACCCAAACCTTCTTCATTCCTCAGTATGGACTTAGGGAGGTGAGAAATAAACCACCTCAACAGCAATGGCATGCAGCACATAAGAATCCCTCTTCTCTTCATGGTACGAGTATGGAGAGTGTGCAACATATCTCCGAGCAAAGTAGGCACTTGGTTTCGAGAGAGAAAGATCTTGATAGCATTCACATCTACGAATGAGTCTGGATTAGGGAAGAGAACTAAACCATAGATAAGAAGAGCCTAGACCTCCTCAAAAGCTTGAAAATCTATATCATCCCAAAATAGCTGGGCTTTGTCTATCAGAAACTTAGCTAGAAAACCCTTGACTCTGCTTCTCGTTTCCCAATTGGATACCACGTCGGCCCGTTTTAGATGTAAAGCTGAGGCAATGACTTCTGGCTTAGGAACTTCTTCTAGACCTGTGAAGGGTACCTGTTCAAGAATGGGTATATCCAATAGCTGAGAGAATTCTTCCAAGGTAGGCACCAACTGATAGTCTGGAAAGGTGAAGCAGTGGTGCTTGGGATCAAAGAACTGAAAGAGTACACTCATCATCTTTTCATCAAAGTTTGAAGTAACCAGGTTGAGAAGTTGACCATGTCTCTTAGTGAACACATAAGTTTTAGAAACCCTTGATGGTAGCTCTTTGAGTTGGGAAGGTATCTTCACAAAGCTGATTCGGATAGTGTTTCTACGAACGGAAGCCATGATCTGCAAAACAGAACAAAGATAAATTCCCTTGGTCTTTGAAATGGTTAGTGCAATAAGCATGGATGCCATGTTATGATGCATGATTTCATGATAAACCACATGTATAGCAAACACAGGTATAGAAAACACAGTCAAGTCACACCAAGTCCTTAGGTTTAAGGCTTGAATGAGGTTAAAGGTAGTACCCTCTTGAAGTTTAGTTGGTTCAAACCCGTCCTAAAAAGTAATCGGGATATAGAGGTTCTCAATATCACTGACCATCCTTTATCGGACATTGTTTCAGCTCAATCAATCTTTTCTTGCGGCCAAAATATCCCGAAAGTCTGATCTCAACGAGTGTAGCATCGATTATCAACCAGTTCTCAGCTCTACACCGAGGCCGGCTATCTCACTACTTTCTAATGGCCAAGTTTGTTCAACTAAGGTTCTAAGGTCTGTTAGTGCTTCACGACACTACGGGGCGGCCCCGTATTCTCCTCGTTTCCCCATGAAGGATACCGGTACCAACCAAAGTTCCACACCAACATAGCCATCGCTTAAACCATATCGGTCTACACCGTACAGTCTCCATGATCTATTGCTGTTTACCTAATGAGTGCCCCCAGATCCGGGTGTAGGATCTATAGTAACCCCAAACAATCCCTCAAAAGTAAAGCAATCAAGACAATAAAGAGAAGCAATTTTAATGACCTAGATCCTAAGGTATACCCATCTAATTAATCCCCAACAGAGTCGCCAGTTCTGTGATACGGTGGCAAAACTGACTGGTTTTACTGGTTTGCGTTTTGCACTTTTTGTTCGCAAAATGTCGAGGTAAGCAAGAGTCGCCACTGACTTTTATTTCATCCAATCATGGAAAAGGAAAAAGAACAGGAAAAACATTTTTTTGAGATATTCTGAGTACGGGGGGGGGGGGGGGGGGGTAGATTATAGAAAGGGAAGGTGTTAGCACCCTTTCTATCCGTAGTTATCTACGGGCTCTTAGGTACTTGCTCATTTTTCAAATTGCTTGTGTGTGTTTGTCTTGAAAATGTTTTACTTCGTGATAACCCTTGTATCAGTCCTCAAGGACGTGACGAAGTTTGTTTTGAAAATGGTTTTGAAAGTTGTTTGTGTGAAAAGTTTTTATTGAGAAAGTACTTAAGATTCTACCTACTCGAAAAAAGATTATTTGTTTTCGTTTCCTTTAGACATCGCTATCCTACTATTAAGGAGTAGGTAGCACCGTCGTTGGAGTTGTAAGGGACATTCAAAAGGGACAAGTACAATCACTAAAGTAATAGTTAGAAAACTTTAGTAGTAACCCTATAGTCTTAAGATCTTTCCGAGGCAACATTCTAATGGGACATTTTAATCTCTTAGACATGAGGGCAACCACTAAGATCTCCTATGCTTAATGATTGTTTACCGAAGGCAACCGAAGTGAGGTAAACCCTAGGAGTGAATATGTGCATATGATTTGTTTCTGTTATTTAATCTTTGCACAATAGGTGATCTACCGTTTTAATTTCAGATATTCTTGCCATATAATCCTATTTAGCATACATCTAGACAGTTAAATATTTGCAGGAATTTAAAATGTGAAAAAATAAACCTAGCTATTACAAGGCTTCGGGGATGGGGATTAATTACATAACCAAAAGACCGGGGATTAAAGAAGTAAATAAAACACTAATTTAACTATTACAAACCATTGGCAGTTACAATAATAATGGAAAAGAAATGATTAAATGCACGACGAATTAAATACGAGGAGAAATTGAAAACCCTAAAATCTAATTGAGAAATAATTTAGGTTGTATTTTTGAGAAAAGAATTGATTAAATTATGTACGACTAAAACCCTAATTCTAATCATTTTAATTATGAAAAAGAAATTGAAATTAACCTAATCTAGCTAAATTAAATAATTTCAAGAAAATAAAATATTTTACAAAGAAAACAAGATTTTGTGTATTTTTGGTTTTTTATTTGGGAAAAGAAATTTAATTGTAAAATTAAAATCTATTTTCTATTTGATTTTAATTCTAAAAGAAATTAACTTAACCTATATTTCTAATTAAATTAAAATAAATAATTTATTAAAAAAATGCTTTTTTTGGTATTTTGTGATTTATTGATTTTATGATTAATAATAAAAAAGGTAATGAATTTGGTGGAAAAAAAAATTAAACAAAACAATTGAAATAAAAGAAATAAATAAAGAAAAAGAAAATGGGCCTGTATGCTAGCAAAAAGGGGTGTCATTCTGAATTCCCAAGCCCAAAAACACTCCAAGCCCAGTCAATATTGGATCTTGTGCAGCGCTGACTTTAACATGCACCATATCCCCTCATGGATGGAGCGTTAGATCTGATGGTACGCATGATCAAATGGTTGGACGCAAGTGTGCATGGTAGTCACCAGGAAGGATGATGCATTGGATCTGTTACAAGAAAGTGAAATAAAGAAAATTTTATTGGGACCTGAGATCGAACCCAGGTCCTTATACTGACTACCAATGCCTTGTTGCCATCTGAGCTGCGCGCTTTTGTTGTAAGTATAATACAAACACAATATAATATATGAAATAAAGTGGTTAGTGGAAAAAACAAAAAAACGCCTGCGCTGGTTCGAATGGGTGAATGGCTGGCTGACACCTAACCTTTTTCTTCCTCTCTCCGTCGTCTTAGGCTCTGGTACTTTTACCTACAGACAAAGGTCTATAGCTACAAACATGTGAAACTAAAAAATCCACAACACGCAATATAAATGGCATCTAAATATATAGATCAACTCGTTTTGATCTTGTGAACATCATGGTACCCCTTTTGCTGGCCAATTTAACCTGTGGACAAAACCCCTAAACTGCACATACAAATCCTAACAATGGAAAAGGCATGTATAGGCTTCAAAAACGCAATTAAAGTATTCATTTAGCTTACAAACATGATGAGGATCACAAATATATAATTTAAACATGCTAATGATGCAAGAAATACAGTAATCATTTCTGAATTTTTTTGCAAATCGTGAGAGTGATTATGCACGTTTCTGGGTGTTTCAAGTCTTGCAAATGATCCAATTGGCTTCTGGGAAGGTCCAAGAAACAATTGGAACCGTTGGAATGGCTTGAATTGGCATGTGGAGTGAAAACCGATTCACACTTTTTCCTTGAATTTTCACCATTATTTTTTGCTTTGTTCTTGTCCAATATATACCTAGGGATGAATTAGGGTTACAAAATTGAATTGAATCTTGAAGTTTTATGAGATTTGATTTGATTCTTTAGCCATATGCAAACATTATATTTTGAGCCAAATCTTCCCTTTCTTGTACCAATTATGCTTGATTCGTTTTGTCCTTGATAATTCAGCATATTTTGATTGCCAACCTGTCCAAAAACTAAATCAAATCATATCTTTGCTATTATTCACCAATTACTTGATTTAATTCAATTTTTAATTAATAAAAAAATCAAGATAAATTGAAAAATGAAGCAAATAATGTGTGGGTGAATATTTGAGTCGTGGACCACATTATAAGTGAGGTGGAAGCATAAAAAGTTGGACCCATTTAGCAAAAAAAATGCATTTTTGAGCACATTTGACTTTTGGCAATTTTGCAAAAAAGGACAACTTTGACAAGTCATATTTCCTCCAATTTTAACCCTAGAGAGGTGTTCTTTGACTTTTTAGAAATCTTAGGATGTCCCCTAAGAAACACTTTTGGTCTCATCTCAATTGATTCTTCCATGTTCGTATAAGAAGCTTTGACCCAAAAGGTTTTTTTGTTGACTTTTCAAAAGGACCCATAATGTAGAAATTCATATCTTTTTGTGTGTGCATATTTTGAACTTGAAAGCTGAAGATGAATTGTAGGGAATTGCATCCTCTTCAAAATGAGCTTTGGATGGAAACTTTTTGACAAAACATGTGGAAGTTATGCTTGTTCAAAGTTTGGTTGACTTTTACTGAGAAACCCTAATTTAGCAACTTTTGGGTTTTGATGAATTTAGGGAATTCCTTGAAGAATCATGATCAACCCTTGATAAAATGATGAATATAACTTCCAAATTTTTATGTTGACCAAAAATCTTGAAGTTTGACTGTATGTGGGTCACAGTTGACTTTTGACCTAATACAGTCGATTCTCAAGCATCTGAGCAGTTGACTGAGCAAACTTCTTGTGCGAGGCTTGAAACTTGACATGTAGGGTCTTGAGAACATATTAAGACCATGGATAGCATATGAGGCCTTTGTGGTTCACCCATCTTGATGAAAATGGAAACCCTAATTTGAGGTACACTGCCTTAGGAGAGAGTTTGTCTGGTCAACTCTTGGGCAAGCTTGAGCAAATTGAAGATCTCAATGGACATGTATTGAGTAAAATGAGAGGGGAAATTTTAGGGTACAACACCTCCCAATTGCTGAGCCCTCCATTGACAATCGGGAAGATCCAATCCTCCAGGTTGCAACCATCTTCACCATCTTCCACTGTGTTGACTTCACGATTGCTGATCTTCAAGGGTGGCCCTCTAGCACTGGCATGACGTACAACCTTTTGAGCACTTGAAGTGAAACCTAGGCCAAACTTATCAGACTTATATGGAATATCTGGGAGTTGTCCCCAGATAGTGCATCCACCTTCTTCCACCACTGCTTTAGCATCTTTTAGTGACGACATCTGGAGTGGAGGCCTTGTAATCTTGGGAACAGTCTTGGTCACTACCACCTCTTGGGGGACCTCTTCAAAGTCTTGAAATGGAGGTTCAATGAATTTGCCGTCGAATTCCACATATCTGAAAGAATTGAGATGGCTGATCATGTATTCTTCCTCTCCATGGACGGTGATAATCTTCCCTTGAACCGGATACTTCAGCATCTGGTGCAATGTAGAGGTAACAACGCCAACATTGTGGATCCATGTCCGACCTAGAAAGAAGGAGTATGAAGGGCGGATGTCCACTACATAAAAGGTTGAATTGAAAGTTTGAGTTCCAACCTTTATGGGGATATCCACTTCCCCATGCACCATCCTCTTTGAGCCGTCAAATGCCTTTACTACTATGTTGCTTGGCTTTAATGTCAGTCCCTCACAGTCATGTCTATCAAGAGCCTTTTTGGGTAATACATTCAAATATGAGCCAGTGTCCACCAAAACATGGGCCAGAGTTGTGCCCCTACATTCCACTGAGACATGCAATGCCTCATTATGCTTTCTTCCCCTCGACGTCATATCAGCGTCCGAAAAAATCTAGGCCATTATCCGCTGTCAAGATGGCTACATAATCTTGGAATTGATCAGCAGACGTCTCTTGAGGTGCATGGGCTGTTTTTAAGAACTTTACCAAGGATTTTGCATGCGCCTCGGAACACAGTAGTAATGCCAGCATGGAGATTTTAGAGGGAGTTTGCCCCAATTGTTCAACTACATCATAGTCACTCCTCTTTATAATTTTTAGGATCTCCTCCATTTCTTTCTTGGAAGTCTCAGGGATAGTCATTGACTAGGCCTTCGTCCGGACAGGCTCAACCAAAATACTCTTTCCTCGAGTTTCGGCAACAGGAGTGTTGGTAGGAATGATAACAGGGGTTGTAACGGCTTCATCAATAGGAGTACATGTAGAGATGATTATGGGTACAAGAACAACCTTTGGAGCAGCCACAAGGATGATCACGGGTCCAGAAACTTCTTTTGGGGGAGCAATTTCTGGAGAAAAGATCCTACCGCTTCGGGTAATTTTGCTAGTTCCGGCAATATTACTGATGTCAGAATCTTCTTCTTCAGAGTTTATCTCTTTGGCAGCCGGCCAGTCTTGCTTGACGCCATGGTAATAAATGTCCCCTCCGTAATTCCACGACACAGTTTTGTCTGATTCATATGGGACTGGCCCAAGCATTGTTATTATTAAAGGAGCTGCTTTCAGAACTGATGTAATTCTAACGAGTCTTTTGGTGGAGACCCTAGAAGAATTGGAGGAAATGGTAATGATAGAAACATCTTCGACAGGAATAGGTGAAACATGAGTCTTTTCAAACAAAATATCTTTGTTATCTATCAGGCACTGAATGCCTGCCTTCAACAAAGGACAACCAGTTGGTGAGGATAAGCAGAGATAGCAATCTTTATTACAGCCCGGGAACACACCAGCTTTCAACAAGTTTATCTTAATAGCAGGAAGTGGGGTCATGAGTTCGTCAATTGAGGTAACAAACAAATCTTCTTCAATGGCATTGGTATTGTGACCATGTCTGGGCATAGGAGAAGAAATCACATTTGGCTTTTCAGGCGCATTGAACTCAATTTATTTTGCTTCAATGAGGTCTTGTATTTTGTTCTTTAGAGCCCAACAATTGTTAGTATCGTGACCAGGACTTTCAGAGTGATATGCGCAACGGGCATTGGGATGATAATGAGGGTATGTTGTGTTGGGGTTTTTCAGAGCTTCTTTCAAGGTTACCAAATTGAATCTCAGAAGATGCGGTAGTACTTGAGACAAGGTCATGTTAATTCTGGTGAATTGCCTGACTAGCCTTTCCACCCTTGGTTGATTAATTCTTCCCGATGAAAGGCTTCCTTACAACTGTCGAAGTAGATGTATCTTTCTGAAAATTTCCACTCTTTATGCCAGCTTCTACCCTTTCTCCGGTCAATATTAGTTCAGTAAAGCCTGCATATGACCTTCTGATTAAATGATTGAAGAAGGGACCAGACAAGGTGCCCAAGAACATGTCTACCAATTCTATCTCAGATAGAGTGGGTTGAACTCTTCCAGCCAAGTCTCTCCATTTTTGTGCATAGTCTTTGAAACCTTCATTGGACACCATGGCCATACTCTGGAGTTGCGTGCGGGTAGGCGCAAGATCAGGATTGTATTGGTATTGTTTGTAGAAGGCTGCAGCAAGATCTTCCAAATTGTGAACGTTGGCTCTTTCTAGTTGGTAGAACCAGTCAAGTTAAGTCCCAGACAGGCTGTCTTGGAAGAAGTGCACCCATAAGTCTTTATCAACAGTATGGGGTTGAATTTTCCTCACATATGACTGGAGATGCATTTTAGGGCATGAAACTCCGTCATATTTGGCGAATACAGGTGCTTTGAATTTAGGAGGAATCACAATCCCCGACACCAAACCCAATTCCTCAAAGTCCAAGCCTGGCACCTTTTGCATTTCCATCGCGCTCAAACGCTCTTCGAGATGTTTATACTTGTCATCAGCTGGAGGGTATTGCTCTTCAGAGTAGTCCTCCTCTTCCTCTTCTGACGGGATAACGGTTTCCTTGCCTTTACCATCTTGGTTGTCTCTTTCACCAGATGTTGTTGCAAATTCCAAAGTCCTTCTTGTCTGCCCATGAAATCTTCTTCCCATGTTTAAGACTCTGGTTACCTTCTTGGTTTTCTTTTTCCTCTCTTCAGCCAGCAAAGTCTTCAATTCTTCTTGTCCCTTAGCCAGGGTCAAGAGCAACTGTTGAAACTGTGTATTCTGAGTTTGGAGGTCTTTCACTGTTTGTTCGAGATCCATCTTACTGAAATAAATAGTAGAGAGATGAGGAGACTTATTGAAAAAACCTGCTTATGTTATGATGAATAGTATGTGCATATGCAATGTTTTCAAGGATTTCAAAGATTCAAATTTGTTTTAGACAAAAAGGAAGCACACGTTATATTAATAAGATAAAGTTTGAGTACATCAATGCCCCTTGGGCAAAATAATACAAAAGCTCTGAGATAGAAAAGTAGTGCACATCCTCTTTGGTGCAATGTAGGCATTCAGAGTCTGCTCCTCATGAAGTAGCCTAGTGAGCTCCAAAACCTTCTTCTCGCTTGCGTAGAATTGGGCTTCGAAAGTATCTCTCTCCCCTTTGAGTTGTATCCAATCCCTTTGTAGGTCTTCAAGAGATGTGGGCATGTCAGGATGTAGGATAGTGTATGGAACATCTCCCTCCATGACAGGCTCAATGGTTACCGGGAGAATGGAGGGGTAAGGCATCATAAGACTCTGAGCACGAGTTCGTACCCATTTGAGGTAAGGATCAAGAGGGATGGGATTTTTGTGCCCTAAAGTCTTTCTATCCACCTTGTTTAACATCCTCCAAGCTCAGATGAATCACTGGCGAAGACGTTGATCGTCGTTGTCGTAGTCGAATACCAAACCTTGAATCAGCATATCGTGCGGGCCATCCATGCGGGCATAACCAAACTTTCTTAAGGCCAAACAAGGGTTGTAGGTGATACCTCCCCTAATTCCAAGTAAAGGGACATTAGGAAATTCTCCACAACGGTCGACAATGATAACATTCTCTTTCGATCAGGAGCACCAATGAATGTATGCATGTTTGAGCGTCATCAACCTTTGTGACCACCTTGAACCTTGCTCATTCTTTATGACTGATTGGGGAAGATGAGAAATAAACCATCTTTCCAAGAGTGGAGTGCAACACATAAGGACACCTCTTTTCCTCATTGTGCGAGTGTGAAAAGAGTGTAGGATATCCCCTAGCAATGTAGGCACCGGGTTGCGTGATATGAAGATTTTGACGGTGTTGATATCTATGAGTTGGTCAGGATTTGGAAACAAAACCATCCCATAGATGAGGAGAGCCACAATTTCTTCAAAGGCTTGCATGTCTAAGGAATTCCAACAGTTTTGGGCTTTCTCAAACAAGAACTTTGCTAAAAAACATTTGACACCGCTCCTTGTTTCCCAATGGGTTGTGACATCAGATGAGTGCAAGTGTAGAGCTTGAGCAATATCTTTTGGCTTCAGATATCTTTCTGTACCATTGAAAGGTAGTTGATTGAGAATGGGAATCCTCAAGAGTTGGGAGAATTCTTCCAAAGTAGGCACAAGTCGGGTTCTAAGGAACCAGGTTCTAAGGAACTCAATATCACTGAATTCTTTCCTTGGTCATTGTTTCAGCTCAAGCCTCTTTAATGGAGATCGAAATATCCCAAGAAACCAAACCTTAATGAGTGTAGTATCGAGTATCTACCAACTTCAGACTGCACCAAATCCGGTCATCTCACTACATCCTAAAGGCCAAGTTGGTCAAGTAAAGGTTCTAGAAGTTCATTAGTGGTTCATGACATCATTCAACGGCCCCTTGTTCTCTTTGATTAACTCAAAGGCTACTGGTACCCACAAATATGTCGCACTAACGTAGCTATTGCTTAGACCATGTCGGTATACCCCGCACAGTTTCCACAACTTATTACTACTTACCTATAATATATCCCAAATTCTGGTAGAGGATTCAAACCCAAACAAAGAACCATAATGTAAAGCATACAAGTCAAAAAATGTATGCAAATAAATTTGATCTATCCCTAAGGTAACCCCACTTTTAGAATATTCCCCAGCAGAGTCGCCAATTCTGTGATACGGTGGGAGAGCTGACTTGAATTGTTTTTGCGTTTGATTGCAAATGTTGCAGTTTGCAAGAGTCGCCACCGACTTTTCTTTTATCCAAAAAGGAAAGGTAAAAAAGCACAGGAAAGACCTTTGAGATTGTTTATTGAGTTCGGGGGGTAGATTATGAAAAGGGAAGGTATTAGCACCCTTTTCATCCATGGTTTTCCATGGGCTCTTAGTTACTTGTTAGATCACTTGCTTTTGTTTGAAATTGTACTTTGTGTGGTTTTTGAAAGTATTTTTGTAAAAGAGGCCATTGTTTATGCAATCTTTGTAATGATTCTCGTTCGTAAGAATGTATACAAAGATGTTGATCTTTTGAAAATGTTTTCAATGTTTGTAAGATGTCTAGAAATGTGTAGGTGTTTGTTTTGAAAATAGCAAGGACATTTTGTTTTGAAATGGAGCAAGTAACTAAAAGTAATCTACCTACTCAAATGTCTTTCTTGTTCATTTTCTTTTCCTTTGACATTGTTGTCTTACCATTGATTTGGTAAGCAACCCTATCTTTGGATGTAAACGGGACGGGCGTGAGTCATCGTGTAGCCATGATTAGCAATGTTGCAAAGTATCTTAGCATTTTTTAGGGAATAAGATCATTTTTGTAAGGCAAATTCGAATAGCGCCATCGAGGGACTATGATCTTGTATTTGTTTGTTTTTGCTAAGACACCTTACATGCGTAATATGGCCATTTTTGTATAAGGCAACCAAGTGGGATAACCCTAGGGGTGTTTTGTGTGAGAGTGTGTCATTTTCATGCTTGATTTTGTCTTGGATTAGGATTTTCTATTTGATTGGTTTTATCTTTCCATACAAACCCTAGTTACTAGCATGTTATGTAAAAGCGATAAATTGCGAAATTTAAAGTTACTACGCTATTACAACATTTGTGGAAGGGGGTATACAATTTATGAATGGGGATTGAAATAATATAAATCTAATTAATCTATTACAACCAAATTGAATATGTACAAATATTGGAATAAATAATATACAAGATGAATTAAATATGCAAAGGTATGTAAATGCAAAAAGATTTTTGTTTGGTTTTTTCATGTGAAAAAAGTTTTAACCTAAATCTAATAAATAAATCAAGATTAACTTAAATAAATTAAGAAAAGAAATTATTTTAGAAAAATACTTTTTGAATAAACCCTAATTCTATTTGATTAAAAGGAAATAAATTTCATTAAGAAAAAGTAAGTATTTTTTTGTATTTTTTATCTTGAAAATAATATATGTTATTATGAGATATTTTGGTCTTTTTTATACTAAAAAAATATGTTTAATGGGTGTGAAGAAAAATAAATATTTAAACTAGTTCTAATCTTAATTTACAAATTTAATTAATAAAAATGGATAATATATAACTAAATAAAATATTTTTTGTGAGAAAAATAAAATAAGCTAAAATATAAATCTATCATTTTTATATTTTTTATGATTTTTAATATTAAGAAAAATATATTTAATAAAATAAAATGAAAGTAAAATAAATAAATAAAATTATGTTGGGCCAGGGGTGTTAAGAGTAAGCAGGGGGTAGGATGTTATAAAAAACACAAGGCCCAAGAATCAGAAACCCATGCGCTGCAAAACAACAAAAAAATGGAAAAAATATGAAAAAATTGCAAAAGGTAGCGCGCTAAGGCTCGAACCCGTGACCTATAGCATTTACGCGCGCTGCCTTACCACTGGGGTGGCTGTACATCTATTTATATAAACACAATCATAAATATATATTAGAAAATTCCCCCTGAACGACACTTCATCTTCAACCTTGAGCCATGGCCGGACCACCTGTATCTTCTTCATTTCTCCATAAAAATGGAAAGTTCAAACATGAAAGTTATGGTGTTTCTTCCCACGAGTTCAACCATATAATTTATGTAAACTAAAAGTCAAATATCAAAGCTAATTTTACTTGCCCCAATTTGAAACCTAATTTTTACATAAATTTCAAATCCAAAATTCTCTATATACAGTTAATATAAATGAAAACTATGAACATGGTTAGCTTTAGGGCAAGGATATCTACATTTTTCCTTCACAAATCAGGACCAAATGATGCTTGTATAAAGAGATATAAGTTTGAGTTTTTACCTCTTTCAGCTGGGATCGTGAATGGAGTTTGAGAAAGTTTTGAGAAGGCCTCAGGATCTGTTTAGCTTGCCTGGACCTCCCTGAGTGTATTCCAATCGTTACTTTATCTTGAAAGTCCCTGAATCTCCCTACTCAAGTCAATCTGCAAGCTCAATATTTGAAAATGGTGGATGGTGGAGGAGGAGTTACAGTGAGAGAACAGGGGTATGGATCACTTAGATATGAGGTATATTAAGTGTTTAGGTGGTTGTGTAAGGTTCAAAAATGTCAAGCTATGGCAGATTCTGAGTTGTAGAGTGTTTGGCAGTATTTTGGAGTCTTATAATTTATTTTTCATGTTACAATACATTTGTGTATATGTATGGAAAAGGTTAGAGATCAACCCCACTCCAGGTTTCTGAGTTATAGCCTTTTGGCTCTATAACTTGCTTTTGAAGAAAAGTGAGGAGACAAGTCTCTAAGTTTGTACAAGCATGATCTGAGTTGGTAGAGACCTTAGACAAGTTGCTTTTGTTTTTGACTTTGCTTGTGTGCATAGAAAACAATTGAGAGGCTCAAGAATTTGACAAAGGAAAAAGTAGTGCTTTATCAAAATGGAAATGACAACTTTGTGCCAAAAATGGAATTGTTCTTGTACAATGCATTCAATGCTTGGCTTAAAGCTTCCAACATCTGTGAAAACATTTAATTATGGAGTGAGAAACAAGTTTGAGGCCTGCAAAGCAAAGATTATGCAGCCTATGCTTGGATTTGAATTTTTGTTCATCATGAAATGGCTTGAAATCAAAGTGATAAATCACCAACTTCATCTCTTCGATTCTCCCTACTCAGGAATGATATCAAGGATTTCTTGGACATTTTGGAAAGCTTACAAAGTTTCATGTTTTGACCTGTTTTGATGAATTTAGACCTTTGGCATTTGATTTTGACCAAAAAGTCAAAGTTTGACTTTTCAGTATACAGTTGACTCAAAAATTCATCTGTCAATCCAATGGACTTGTAGTGTTTTGAATCATATAATTAGGTCAAAGTGATACAATTGGAATCATGAGATCATGCCTTGACTCAATTGACCATTTTCTAGGTCAAAAACCAGAAATTGCCCTCTCCCAGTCAAAACCCTAATTTTGACCATTTTGCCCTTTTGATGATTTGATTGAATTTCTTCAGGAGTTGTGGTCCAAACTTGATCAATGACACATATGGGTTTATAATGTTGATGTGGATAAAAAATTATGAAGTTTTACTGTAAATTGGCCATGGTTGACTTTTTCCCCAATATAGTTGATTTTTAGGTCAATTGTTCAATTGACTGACCAAAAGTGTGATCCAAGGCTTGAAATTTGACATGGGTAATATTGGGGGTCCATAATGAACCATGAAAGTCATATGGGGCATTGGAAGTTCAAAAATCCTTGTGCAAACTCAAATCCTAATTTTCAGTCATCAGTGCTTGAGGAGGTACCTTGAGCTGATAAACCCTAATGCAGTCTTGATCCAAAGAAGATCTTGTGAAAATCCTTGATAAGTGAGAGGGCAAATTTTGGGGTACAACACAATTCATTAATGAAACAGAGTTTGAAATTAATAGATAAGTGTTTGAACAACAAAAGAGATTACAATTGAAAATTCAAAATGAACAGGACGCTCTTAATGGTTTCGCATAGGAGCAATGATCATATTAGGAGTCTTTGGAGGGTCGAACTCAATCTCCTTGGTGTCAATCAAGTCATGAATCTTGTTCTTCAGAGTCCAACAGTTGTCAGTGTCGTGTCCAGGACTATTAGAATGGTAGGCACATCTTACGCTTAGATTGTACTTGGAAGAGGAGGTATCGAGGTTTTGAGGAGGATCCCTTAGTGTGATCAGTTTCACCTTCGACAAATGTTGTAACGCTTGAGACAAAGGCATGTTGATGCCAGCATACTGCCTTTCTTGGTATTTTATCCTACGCCTATTGCCCTGTCTTTGTTGAACAGGTATAGGATTAGAGATCAGGATTTCCCCTACGTATTTGTCGTGATCACTTTGGTTAGACTCTTACGTGGCATCAGACTCTTTCTTCCCAATGAAAGGTTGTTTCCTTGTACTCGAAGATGCACCCCATTGGATTTTACCGCTTTTGATGCTAGCTTTGATCCTTTCGCCTGTTAGTACTAATTCAGTGAACCCGGCTGAGGAGCTTCTGATTAGGTGATTAAAGAAAGCTCCTGTCAAAGTTCCCATGAAGATGTCAATCATCTCCCGGTCAGTTAATGGGGGTTGCACCCTACCAGCCAGGTCTCTCTGCTTTTAGGCGTATTCTTTGAAGCCCTCGGTGGAACGCATTGTCATATTCTGCAACTGCACACGAGTTGGTGCAAGATCATCGTTGTATTGGTACTTCTTGTAAAAAGCAGCAGCTAGATCCTCCCAGGTGTGAATATGGGAACTCTCCAATTGATAGAACTACTCGAGTTGCGTCCCAGCTAAGCTCTCTTAGAAGAAATGGATCCAGAGCTTCTGATCAGTTGTGTATGGTTAAATCTTGCGAACATAAGACTTCAGATGCATCTTAGGACAAGAGACTCCATCATACGGGGAAAAGGTAGGGATTTTGACCTTTGGTGGGATGACCACTCCAGAAACCAAACCCATGTCTCCTAAATCCGAACCAGGCACAACTTGGTTCTCCACAGCTTTTAGTTTGTCTTCAAGCTATTTGTATTTTTCATGTGTTGGTTGATACTACTCCTCAGAAGAGTCTTCGTCATCAATAGCTATATTAGCTCTAATGCTTCCAACTTCCTCTTCTTGACTGTCTTTAGAAGAAGCATCTTCTCTTTGAGTGAGCTAGGTATGCCCCTTAGACCTTCTTCTCACGTTGAGGATGACCAACTTTTTCTTCTTCTTGCTCTCTTTGGTGATGAGTGTTTTCAGATCTTCCTTCCCCTTGGCCAAGTTCATGAGTGCTTGCTGAAGCTGAGCGTTTTGAGCTTGGAGAACTTTAACTATTTGCTCTAGAGCCATCTCTTGCTGAAATAAATAGTAAGCAGATGAGAAAGCCTGTACGGGAAAACCTGTTATGATGACATGCATGATATGTGGATGCGACGTTTTTAAGGATCTCGCGGGGTAAACACAAAAGATGTTAGAATTTGAATGTTGATCAACATCTTTGATTGGAAAACTTTGTATCGGTGGAAGTCCTTCCACGAGAATCGAGCTCACCATGGTCATAGCCCTTGACTCAAGTTATACGTTGACCTTTGACGGTGTTTGATTAGAGAATGAATCCTTTTGCCCCTTGATAGGCATCTGGCTCAACATGACCCTGCATCACAGGACCTTGAGATCCTTGAAATAGTTATTGAAAATGCTATGGTATGATGTTTATGATGTTTATGATGTTATGTACAAGTAAGCAAGTTGTTATTTACACACAAAACAAACAAGTCCTTAGGTTTAGGTTTTCATGGAGTCTTATAGGTAAGTACCCTCTTGAAGTTTAGTTGGCTCAAACCTGTCCTAGAAATAGTAACCGGGTTCTAAAGGATCTCAATATCACTGACCTTTCTTTTAGGCATTATCTCAGTTCAATCAATCTTTTCTTGCGGATGAGATATCCCAAAAGTCCGGTCTTAATGAGTGTAGCATCGAGTATCAACCAACTTTGGACTGCACCAAATCCAGCTATCTCACTACTTCCTAATGGCCAAGTTGTTCAATTAAGGTTCTAAGGTCAGTTAGTGCTTCATGACGCCGCTCAGCGGCCCCGTATTCTCCTCGTTTCAACACAAGGGATATTAGTACCAACAAATGCGTCACACTATCGTAGCTATTGCTTAGACCATGTCGGTATACCCCGCACAGTTTCCAAAATCTATTGCTACTTACCTAAAAGGTGCCCCAAATCCGGGTAGAGGATCAAAAACAAAGAACCAATAATGTAAAGCAAGCAAGTCAAACAATGAAACCAAGTAAAGGTGATCTAGAACTAAGGTAACCCCACTTTTAAACAGATTCCCCAGCAGGGTCACCAGTTATGTAATACGGTGGGAGAACTGACTTGGGTGCTTTGTGTTTTATCGTAAATGTTGTGGTTAGCAAGAGTCGCCACCGACTTTTCTTTTATCCAAAAGGAAAGGTGGAAAAGAACAGGAAAGACCTTTGAGATTATTTCTTGAGTTCGGGGGGTAGATTATGAAAAGGGAAGGTGTTAGCACCCTTTTCATCCATAGTTACCTATGGGATTTAGTTGCTTTCTAGATCACTTGATTTTGTTTGAAAATGTGCTTTGTGGTGGTTTTTGAAAGTATTTTGAAAAGGCTCCTTCATTTAGGCAAACTTTGTAATAGTTCTCGTTCGTAAGAACATATACAAAGTGTTGGACTTTTGAAAATATTTCATGGTTTGGAGAGTGTTTGGTGTGTGGTTGTTTTGAAAGTGATCAAGGATATTTTGTTTTGAAAATGAGCAAGCAACTAGGAAAGTTTCTACCTACTCAAAAGTCTTTTTTGTTTGTTTCTCTCTTCCTTTGATATTTCTATCTTATTATTGATTGGTAAGAAGCCTTATCTTTGCATGTAAAGGGACGGACGTGGGTCATCGTATAGTCATGATAGCAATGTTGTGAGATATCTTAGCATTTTTCTTTGAGGGACTAAGATCATTTGAAAGGCAACATTCGTAGCGTCATCGAGGGACTATGATCTTGTATTTTTGATTCGTTTTTGCTAAGACATCCCACATGCATAACATGACCATTTTATAAGGCACCAAGTGGAATTACCCTAAGGGTGCATGTGTGAATAGTGTGTTATATTTGCATGCATTTAATCTTGGATTACGGTTATCTACCTGTTGATTTTATCTTTCCATAAAAACCCTAATTACTAACATTTATATGAAAGCGATAAATTGCGGAAAGTAAAATTACTACACTATTTAATCATTAGGGGAAGGAGGTATTTACAAATTTACAAATGGGGATTTCAAGAATTTAAACCTAATTATCTATTACAACCATATTGAATATTATACAAGAATGTAAAATGAACTTGTTTTGTTTTTGTTAAATTAGTTTATGAAAATATTTTTGGTCTTTTGATTTTAAAAGAAAATAAAGTATGTGAATATAAAAATGTTTTTGGTGTTTTTGATTAATGGAAATAAGAATGAAAATAATAAGAGAAAAAGGGATCAGAACCAGCACCTTGCTGAAATAAGAGAGGTCGTAAGTAAGGGGTAGAAACTATGATTCTGATACGCTGCAAGAAAGAAATGTTAGTAGAAAAAGGGAAGGTCGGAAGTTCTGGGTCCGGGTACGCTGAAGTTCTGGGGTTGCTGGGAACAAGGGAAATCCTAGAAATTCTGATTTAATTGGCAGCCTAGAAGTACTAACGTTATTGGAAGGTCATAAGTTCTGGTGGTTAAGGGAGTTTGGAAATTCTGGATGTTTAGAGAGAGTTTGGAATTCTGATATTGCTGGAAACTTAGAAGTTCTAGTGTCACTGGTAAGCTAGAAGCTCCGATAATGGGTATGTGAAGTGTCAAGGCTGTTGGATGGAAATGTCTCGAAGTTTGGTTCAAGACCACTATTTTAGTATACAGTTAAAGGGGATTGATCTACAAGTTCTGGTCTAAATAATGGGGTAAAAAATGTTAGGAAATAAACAAAAAAAAAGGTGTTTCTAGGGCTAGAACTCAGGACCCTTAACACTAATGTCTTATGCATATGTTCTCTACCACTGGGGTGGCTATACATATGGTGTTAGAAGCAAAAACATAAACATATAGCACAAAGTAAGTTCTGATGATGAATTTCATCTCCTTTGCCACGCCAGTCAGAACATATGTAGCTTAGCCATTTCTCAACAAAACAGAAAATGCAAACATAGCAGTTATAGCAAGTTTCATCATGATTTCAGAAACGTAAAGTATCAGAATTGTAAATGTGGCAAGCATGAATTTGCTAAACCTAATTCTGAATCCTAATTTCCTCAAGAAGTTCTGAACTGAAGTTCTCTCTACTTAAGCAAAAATACATGAAATCTATGAATTTGCACAGAATTAGAGTCAGGATGTCTACATTTTATTTTTGGACATGCAAGTCTATCAATGTCTAAGTAATGAGATAACAATCAGAAGGAACTTACCTTGCTTCTGGATATTGTTATGAATTAGAGACTGGTTCAGGCTGGTGTGATGTTCTGGTCAACTTTCTCACGTTCCCAGAATACTAAAACAAACCTCAACTTGAGTTATGGATGGATGGAATGTTCTAGAACAGCTAAGAAGCAATGTTCTGACTTTGAAATGGAGATTGGTGGAGATTGAATTGCAGTCTGTAAACAAAAGTTGGGCTTGTTTCTAAAGGTATGTTAAAAACTGAGTGGGTGATTTGGCCAAGAGATATGCAAAAAATTAGAGTTTGGACGTGAAGAGAAACAAAAGCTTAGCAAGTTTTTGTTTTTATGCTTTTATTTTCCAATTCTTTGAAATTTCAGCAAGGTTGCAAGGCTAATATCCAAATTCCCCCTCTTAATAGTTGTAAATGAAGTTCAATTTATAGGGAAGGATTTTGTAGCTCAGAGAAATCAAGAGTACAAACATCATGCTGGGGCGCTGACTTTTTCTTGAAGCAAGTTAAACAAGTATGGTTGTTAGAAGCTTTTAGCCGTGCTTAAGCAGAATTTGTAAGCATGAATTAAGGAAAAGTATCCTCAGAGGCAAAACCAAAGCATGGGCCCGACATAAACTTATACAAATGTTTGTTTTTCAAAGACAACAACGGTACTTCTATGCCACACGTGGGGAAATCCTTTGGATAAAGACTCAAAAGTGGTTGTGAGCATTAAATGATGATGAGATTTATCAAAACATAAATCCTGCAATATGAGATTATGCATCATAGCCTAAGTCTGGGTCAAAAGTTCAGCATCAACGTAACTTATAATAAACATCAAACTTCTGATCTTTGAATCTCTTTGCTCCAGCATGTTCTGAAAGAGCTTTTAGACTTTCCGGGAAGCTTGTAACACGCTTTGTAGACCCTCTATGACTTAATTTTGCAAACTCTGGTTGAACCTTCATGAAAACTGGCCCAGGAATTCTAACCAAACTCTATCTTAGAAGTGTCCAAAATTTGCTGAGTGCTTTAATTTCATGGACGTGTCTTTGAGGAGTTATAACTTGAAATCCTAGCATTTCTAGGAGAAGTTTTGTTCTGCAATGTTTCAGATCTTGTTGAAGTCTACAACTCTTGTGTTAGAAGTTCTTCCAGAATTAACTTGCATCATGGTGAAAATCTGGTCAGAAGTTCGGAGCTTATCATATTTCCTAAACACTTAGAAAAATTTCTAAGTACTTGGAATTTTGACACTTGATTTTCTTGATGAAACAAACTTCATATTTCAACATGTCTTGATGAAATATGATTCTTGACACTTGATTTTGATCCAAAAGTCAAAGTTTGACTTTTCAGTGTGCATTTTGAACATTTTGCCCTTATGCCAATTCCAAACTTAAATTGATGTATCAGTGCTACAAACTTGATGTCATGGAAGATCATGTGAGAAACCTGGAGAAATGAGAGGGAAAATTTTTGGGTACAACAATATTACCAGATAAACCAAAATCTTGAACAAAGGATGACCACCACTTGATTACAATGAAGAGAACGCCTCAAATGGAAACCCAACCAAGCCTGACCATAAAGGATTAGAAACCCTAATTCCTCACTGCTTGAAGAATGACTAAAAGAGTTAGAGGTAATCAACTTTAACAGGTATATACACCTTAATCACTATGAAAGCATGATATCGCACAACCATTGAACTTTGAACCTCAGGCGCTTTATTGAAATGCAAATGTATGCTATGTTAGTGACCTAATGGAATGTATAAAGATGAATGCAAAAACTTAAGCCCAAATGAAAGAAATTAGGAGGGAAAAAGTTGGGATGCAACACCTGCCCCTATTTAATCGCCTTCAACCTGAAGGTGAGATTAGCGTCAGCCTTTCAAACTTTCAGGTTGGAAGAAGATTAAATACTTAAAGAACCTGAAAATTTGCACTCCGAAGCCATCCAGGTATTATTATATATTTTGGTTTTCTGTATTTTCTTCTTTTTGCTTCTTGGGTAAAAGGGGTTATCGGGGATAAATGTATCTCAGGCCAGGGTTAAACACACATAAGAGAATTTGGTTATCGAAGAACATCTGTTTGGAGTTGGTAGCAGACACATGACAAGAAAGATATCAAAAGTACATATTCGAGATTGGTAGCAAACACATATGGAAAGAGACTGGTCAAAACAGACTCTAACTGGCAAGGGAATGATTAAAACATAACCTAATCGGGGATGTTAGCTAAGCTAACAGAAGGTGAACCTGATCAAAATGGATAAACCAAGGAGAAGGAACTGATCAAAACCGAACCTAAACAAGGGAAGGATATGATCAAAACATAACCTAACCGAAAATGTTAGCTAAGCTAACAGAAGGTAAACCCGATCAAAACGGATAAACCAAAGAGAAGGAACTGATCAAAACAAAATCTAAACAAGGGAAGGAAATGATCAAAACATAACCTAACCAAAAATGTTAGCTAAGCTAACAGAAGGTAAACCCGACCAAAACGGATAAACTAGAGAGAGGGAACTGATCAAAACAAAACCTAAACAAGGGAAGGAAATGATTAAAACATAACCTAATCGGGGATGTTAGCTAAGCTAACAGAAGGTGAACCCGATCAAAATGGATAAACCAGGGAGAAGGAACTGATCAAAACCGAACCTAAACAAGGGAAGGATATGATCAAAACATAACCTAACCGAAAATGTTAGCTAAGCTAACAGAAGGTAAACCCGATCAAAACGGATAAACCAAAGAGAAGGAACTGATCAAAACAGAACCTAAAGAAGGGAAGGAAATGATCAAAACATAACCTAACCAAAAATGTTAGCTAAGCTAACAGAAGGTAAACACGATCAAAATGGATAAACCAAAGAGAAGGAACTGATCAAAACAGAACCTAAACAAGGGAAGGAAATGATCAAAACATAACCTAACCGAAAATGTTAGCTAAGATAACAGAAGGTAAACCGATCAAAATGGATAAACCAAAGAGAAGGAACTGATCAAAACAGAACCTAAACAAGTGAAGGAAATGATCAAAACATAACCTAACCGAAAATGTTAGCTAAGCTAACAGAAGGTAAACCCAATCAAAACAGATAAACCAAAGAAAAGGAACTGACTAAGCATGACCTTCAGAGAGCATCAATCAAAGGTGAACTTTACAAGAGAAAGAGACCAGTCAAAACAGACTCTAACAAGAACTACCAAAACACATTGGGCTTTCGAGAGGTTGCAAATACACAAGAACTACAAAATCCATTAGGCCAAAGGCGGGGTGTAATTCTTCAAGAGTGGAAATTATCTGAATTACCACACACCAAGTATGGATACTCAAATACTTAAGAAGCAAGAAAGGCTATACATCGACTCTCACTCGCACTCTAACGGCAAATCAAACATGTGTAAAATAACCAAAGGCTTGCAAGGTCAAGCGCCAACTACAAACTTACTTGGGATTCCCTTATGTATTGAACCCAAACAGAACGCCGGTCGAAAGCGGACTCGTGATTAGAAAAAGAGACCAATTGTAGGGACTCTAAACAAGGATTACTGTTGTAACCCAAAATTTTCCATCTTATTTTACTCAACACATGCCCATAGAGATCCTCAATTTGCTCAAGGTTGCCCAAGAGTTGACCAAACAAACTCTCTCCTAAGGCAATGTATCTTAAACTAGGGTTTCCATTTTCATCAAGATGGGTGAACTCCAAAGACTTCATATTTTATCCATTGTCTTAATATGTTCTCAAGACCCTCCATGTCAAATTTCAAGCCTTGCACAAGAAGTTTGCTCAGTCAACTTCTCAGATGCTTGAGAATCGACTGTATTAGGTCAAAAGTCAACTGTGGCCCACATACAGTCAAACTTCAATATTTTTGGTCAACATCAACATTTTAAAGTTATATCCATCATTTTATCAAGGTTTGATCAGGATTCCTCAAGGAATTCCCCAAATTCATCAAAACCCAAAAGTTGCTAAATTATGGTTTCGTAGGGAAAGTCAACCACACTTTGACCAAGCATAACTTCCTCATACATTATCAGAAATTTACATACAAAGCTCATTTTGAAGAGGATTCAATTCTCTACAATTCATCTTCAGCCCTCAAGTTCAAAATATGCACTCACAAAAAGATATAAATTTCCACATTATAGGTCCTTTTGAAAAGTCAACAAAAACACTTTTTGGGTCAAAGCTTCTTACATGAACATGGAAGACCCAATTAAGATGAGACCAAAAGGGTTGCTTAGAGGACATCCTAAGCTTTCTAATAAGTCCAAAAACACCTTTATAGGGTTAAAATTGGAAGAGATATGCCTTGTCAAAGTTGACCTTTTTTGCAAAATTGCCAAAAGTCAAATGTGCTCAAAAATGCATTTTTTACCAAACGTGCCTAACTTTTTATGATTTCACCTCAATCATGACATTGTCCACGACCCAAATGTTCACTCACATGTTATTTGCTTCATTATTAATTTTATTTTGATTTTTTATTTATTAAAAATTAAATTAAATCAAATAATTGGTAAATAATAGCAAAGATTTGTTTTGATTGGATTTTTGGACAGAATCACAAGCTCATTATGCTGGCATATCAGAATCAAATCAAATCAAAGCTAATTGGCACAAGAATGGGATGATTAGTCCAAATTTGGAAGGATATAATACCACGTGAAAACCAAATCAAATCTTCAACAGTTGCAAAGATACTAGTGTTTTTTTCAACCCTAATTCGTTCAAGTACATATACATAACACAACTAAGGCAAAAGGAGGGTGGTTGCAGCCGTGAGAAAGAAAGAACAAAACTCAAAAAATTGACAAAAAGTAGTGACTCAGTTTCAAGCTTGGAGGCCAATTCAAGCCATTCTAGCATTGCCAAACGATTCCTGGACCTTCCCAGAAGCTAACCCAATCAGTTGCACGCCTCCACACGCCCAGAATCTCCTTCTAGACATCACGCGGTTTGCATTCTTTTTCAGATTTCATTGTTATGATTCTTGCATCATGAACGTGTTTCAATAGTATATTTGTGTTTGTTGTCATGTTTGCATCATGTCTAGACCATTTAATTGAATTTTTAACACTTGTATGAACATTTGCCATAGCTAGGGTTTGCCTTGTTGTTTTGGGGCTTTCAAATGCAGGAACAATTGACCCTAATGAAGGTTACCATTGTGATCAGAGGGTCAAACCCAATCGATCCATGGTTTTGAATCTTATATTGCTTGTACGTAATTTTTGAAAGTCATAGGGTTATAGCCATGGAAGTTTGGCCATAGGTAAAAGTTGCAGGCCTAATACGACGGCAGGAGGAAGAGGATGATAACATGGCAGCCAACCACTGGGCCATTCAAACTGGGCGCACATTTTTATTTGTTTCAGTTTTATCTAGTTGTTTTATATATTATGCATCATTATTATTATGTTATCAATTGAAACATGTGGCGTAACTGGTAAAGGAGTATGCTGGAAAGGGTAGAGGGCCTGGGTTGGATCCCAGGTCCCAACAAATTCCCTTATTTTATTTTCCTTTAACATATCTTGTACCTCACTATCTCCAACGTTCACCATGCACCATCAATAGCCAGCCACATGATCCATGGTCAGTCAGATCTAGCGCCTATCACTGAGGGACCATGGTGTACCATCAGGAAAACTCCCCACTAGATTACTCGCTGATTGGGCTTCAGCATTCTTGGGCCTAGACATTTCACAACACACCCCCCATTCAGCAATAACAGACCCAACTTTATTTCTTTTATATTATTTATTATTTACTAATTATTTCTTTTTTCACAAAAAATAACATCAATTTTTTTTTATTAAATCAACAAATCACAAAAAAACATTGAAAATCATATTTTTCTCATAAAATATTTTATTTAGTTAATTAGTTTAATTCAAATTAGGTTAATTTAACTCATTTTTCATAATTAAAAACCAATTAGAAATTAGGATTTGATTTTTGTAAATAATTAATTTTTCCTTCAAAAATAACTTAAATATTCTTTTCTCAAATTAGATTTTTTAGGTTTCTAATCGTCTCCGCATTTAACTCGTCGCGCGTATTTTTAATTACCTTTTTGATTATTATTTATGTAACTGTTTCGAGGTTGTAATAGATTTTAATTAAGGTTTTAATTTCCGCATTTTATTTTCAGTTAATAATTTTGTATCTGCGAAAGCCATGTAATAGTTACGGTTTCTATTTCCGCTCTTTAAATTTCCGCAATTATTAACTGTTAGATGTATGTTAATAGGATTGTATGGCAAGAATATCTGAAAATTAAAATGGTAGATAACCTAAATGTGCAAAGATAAATTAACTGAAAAAACTCACTCGCACATGCTCACTCCTAGGGTTTACTCTACTTCGGTTGCCTTCGGTTAAGCGGTCATGGAGTATAGGGTTTGTTAGTGGTCATCCTCTAGCCCCGAAAGATCTCAAATGACCCATTCAAATGTTGCCTCGGAAACAGATCTTTAAGGCTTTAGGATGATTACTAACACCTCCTAACATTGCTTTTGTGATCGTATCCGTCCCTTCGAACATCCCTTAAAACTCCAACGACGGTGCTACCTATTCCTTAATAATGGGATATTGTTGTCTAAAGGAAAATGAACAGTCTTTTTCGAGTAGGTAGATTAACTTTTAAGTACTTTCTCAAACAAATAAACTTTTCACACCAACACCTTTCAAACAATTTTCAAAACAACTTCGTCACATCCTTGAGGACTGATACAAGGGTTATCACGAAGTAAACCATTTTTCAAAACAAGCACATACGCAAGTAATTTTAAAAATGAGCAAGTACCTAAGAGCCCATGGAAAATCATGGATAGAAAGGGTGCTAACACCTTCCCTTTCTATAATCTACCCCCGTACTCAGAAATATTCTCGAAAAAGGTTTTTTTCAGTTCCTTTTCCTTTTCCTGATTGGATGAAATAAAAGTCGGTGGTGACTCTTGCTTACCGCGACATTTGTGAATAAAAAACGCAAACCAATATTAACAGTTGGTTCTGCCAGCGTATCACAGAATTGGAGACTCTGCTGGGGATGAAATAAGTGGGGTATACCTTAGGATCTAGGTCATTTCAAATTTCTTTCTTGTTTGTTTGCTTTATTCTTAAAGGTTTATTGCTTGGGTTACTATAGATCCTACACCCGGATCTAGGGGCACTTTTTAGGTAAACAGCAATAGATCGTGGAGACTGTACGGCGTAGATCGATATGGTTTAAGCGATGGATGTGTTGGTGTGGCACTTTGGTTGGTACCGGTATCCTTCATGGGGAAATGAGGAGAATATGGGGCCGCCGCGTGGTGTCGTGAAGCACTAATGGAACTTAGAACCTTAGTTGAACAAACTTGGCCATTAGAAAGTAGTGAGATAGTCGGCCTCAATATAGAGCTGAGGATTGGTTGATACTCGATGCTACACTCATTGAGATCAAACTTTCGGGATATTTTGGCCGCAAGAAAAGATTGTTTGAGCTGAGACAATGCCCGATAAAGGATGGTCAGTGATATTGAGATCCCTTAGAACCCGTTACTTTTTAAGACAGGTTTGAAACCAACTAAACTTCAAGAGGGTATGACCTTTAACATCATGCAAGCCTTAAACCTAAGAGCTTGGTGTGATTTGTCTGTGTTTACTATACATGTGGTTTATCGTGGCATCATGCATCATAACATAGCATCCATTCTTAATGCACTAACCATTTCAAAGACTAAGGGAATTTATCTTTGTTCTGTTTTACAGATAATGGCTTCCGTTCGTAGAAACAATATCCGAATCAACTTTGTGAAGATACCTTCCCAACTCAAAGAGCTAGTATCAAGGGTTTCTGAAACTTCTGCGTTCACTAAGAGACATGGTCGACTTCTCAACCCGGTTACTTCAAACTTTGAGGAAAATATGATGAGTGTACTCTTTCAGTTCTTTGATCCCAAGCACCACTGCTTCACCTTTCCAGACTATTAATTGGTGTCTACCATGGATGAATTCTCCCAGCAGCTGGATATACCCATTCTTGAACAATTGCCTTTCACAGGTCTGGAAGAAATTCCTAAGATAGAAGTTATTGCCTCAACCTTGCATCTGAAACGGGCCAACATGGTATCCAATTGAGAAATAAGAGGCGGAGTCAAGGGTTTTCTAGCCAAGTTTCTGATAGACAAGGCCTAGTTGTTTTGGGATGATATGGATTTTCAGGCTTTCAAGGAGGTCTTGGCTCTTCTAATCTATGGGTTAGTTCTATTCCCTAATCTAGACTCATTCATAGATGTGAATTCTATCAAGATCTTCCTCTATCGCAACCTTGTGCCTACCTTACTCGGAGATATTTTGCACACTCTCCATACTCGTACCATGAAGAGAAGAGGGTTCTTATGTGTTGCATGCCATTGCTATCGAGGTGGTTTATTTCTCACCTCCCTAAGTCCATACTGAAAAATGAAGAAGGTTTGGGTTGGTCACAAAGGATAATATCACTCGCTCACATGGATATTCTCTAGTGTTCCCGATCTATGGAAGACATTGCTATTATTGGCCGCTGCGGGGAGTACCCTAATGTCCCGTTACTTGGCATCAGAGGGGGCATAACCTACAATCCTTGTTTAGCTCTGTGACAACTTGGTTACGCTTGAAGAGATGGTCCCCACGAGTTACTTATTGAGGGTATTGTATTCAATTATGAGGATGATGTTCACGAGTATCGCCGAAGGTTCATACGAGCTTGGGGCATGGTAAACCGATCTGGCGTCAGGGCTTTGGGGCCAAAGGCTTCCATCCCTATGGAACCTTACCTCTAATGGGCACGAGCTCGCGCCCAGAAGCTTATGATGCCCTATGTGGCCATTTTACCAGTGATTGTGGAACCCACTACTGAAGGGGGTATTCCTTACACAGTTCTCTATCCTTATATGCCCACTAATCTTGGAGAATTACAGAGGTCTTGGATAAAGTTGAAGAAGGAGTGGGATAATTACAGGGATCAACTCTATGCTCAGGAGAGGAAGGTTTTAGAGCTCACAAAGCAGCTCCATGAGGAAAAAGGACTCAATGTCTATCTCGGCACAAAGAGGAAGCATCCATGGGAATTTTGATTTTTTTTCTAGTTTTAGATTTGTTTTAATTGTAACGCCTAAAAGGCATTTGAACTTTGGATTCAGCTAATAAAATCTTTGTTTTATTTTGGTTTGCAAATTTAATTTTCCCAAAGTCTTTGAAATCATTGCATGCGTATCCCATTCATAACATTGCATGTACAGGTACCATTACAGGTTTCTCATCTTCTTCGCTGTTTATTTCAGCAGAAATGTCTTCCGAACAAAGCATCAAGGACCTTCAGGCGCAAAACGCCCAGTTTCCACAAATGTTCATAAGTCTGGCAAAAGGGCAAGAGGATCTGAAAGCCCTCATCCTGAAAGAGAAAAATAAAAAGAAGAAAGCTGCTGATATTCTGAATATGGGCAGAAGGTTTGGAGAGCGGTTGAAGCGATAAGTCGATCTGACCTCTTAATCCAAGGAAGGGGAGAATCAAGAAGAAGAGACAAGGGAGAAGGATCCCAGTTTTGCAGTTTCTGACATTGATATCGACTACAATGATGAGCAGTATCCTTTTGCTGATGATAGATACAAGCAATTGGAAAATTGTTTGAGTGCCATGGAGGTTCAGAGGACCCTTGGGCTAGATTTTGAAGAATTGGGATTGGTGTCGGGAGTGTTCATCCCGCAGAAGTTCAAAGCTCCAGTTTTTGCTAAGTATGATGGGGTGTCCTGCCCAAAACTCCATCTCCGCTCTTATATCAGAAAGATCCAGCCTCACACCGCTGATAGAAATTTGTGGGTTCATTTCTTTCAAGATAGTCTGTCAGGGACTTAGCTTGAATGGTTCTACCAACTGGAGGGAGTCAATGTACGAAATTGGGAGGATCTGGTTGTTGCTTTCTATAAGCAGTATCAATACAATGCCGACCTTGCTCCTCCTCGTACTCAACTCTAGAGTATGTCCATGGGTGCAAGTGAAGGCTTTAAAGACTATGCACAGAAATGGAGAGACTTGGCTGGAAGCGTTCAACCCCCGCTGTCTGATAGGGAGTTGGTTGATATGTTTCTGGGGACGCTATCTGGTCCATTCTTTAATCATTTGATTGACAGCTCGTCAGCTGGTTTCACCGAGCTGATTCTAACAGGAGAAAAAGTAGAAGCTTGGATTCGGAGTGGCAAGATACAAAAGGATGTCTCTTCGAGTTCAATAAGAGGCATTTTGCTGGTAAGAAGGAAGCCAGTGCCATCTATAGCCCGAGGGGCCAAAATAGGGTTGAACATCGTCAGACAATAAATGTCGTAATGATACCTAGACCTGTAGTTGCTCCACAATGCAACAATCAACAAAGGGTGGAAAGATCATAACGACAGTTTACCCGAATCAATATGACATTGGCCGAAGTTCTACCCCATCTGCTGAGATCTAACTTGGCAACCTTGAAAGAGGCTCCCAAGAATCCAAATACCACATCTCCCCGATATAATCCAAATGCTCGGTGTGCCTATCATTTTGAGAGTCCTGGCCACGATACCAATGACTGTTGGTCTCTAAGAAATAAGGTAAAAGATCTGATTGAAGCCAAGGAAATTGAGTTCGACGCCCCGAAGAAGCCCAATGTCATAACAGCTCCCATGCCTAAGCACGGTCGTGGAGTTAATGTTGTTGATATCGACTTGTTTGTGACCTTGGTGGATGAAGTTTCTATTCCTCTCATGACTATAAAGAAGAATTTGTTGTTGGCCGGTTTATTTCCTGGTTGTGGTGAAGGTTTCCACATGTGCTCATTTCTGCCTTCTGGTTGCCATTTGCTGAAGTCGGGTGTTCAACGCCTGATGGACAACAAAGAAATTTTGTTCGAGAAAACTTGGGTTCCCGTTGTTCCATCTGAAGACATTGCCATTATAACCATTTCCGAGAATCCTTCCAAGGTCTCCTCGAGAAGACCTGTTAGGATCACATCTGCTCCAAGAATCGCTCCGCTAATAATCATTGTTCCTGGTATGTCCCGTATGTCTCGGACAAAGTTGTCCCTTGGCATTATGTTGCCGATGTGTATTATCATGGCATCAAACAAGATTTGAAAGATAAATAGGTTGATCCTGATATTGATAACATTGTCGGAACCAACAAAGTTACCCGAAGTGGAAGGGTCTTCTCTCCCGAGATTTCCCCAAAGACTGTCAACAAGCCTATTGTTATTCCATCTGCTGTTCCTGCTAGTACATCACCTACTGCTCTTGTTATTACTCCAGTTATTACCCCTGTCGGTGAATCGTCTGATACCCGCGACAAAGAAGTTATAGGTGAGCCTGCCCGGACGAAGGCACCTAGAAAAATTGTTATGGAAGCCTCTAAGCAAGAGATAGAGGAAATACTGAAAATAATTAAGAAGAGTGACTACAATTTGGTTGAGAAGCTGGGGATGACCCCCTCAAAGATATTCATGTTGTCTTTGTTATTGTGTTCCGAAGCCCATGCGAAGGCTTTGATTGCATTCCTCAAGACTGTGCATGTGCCACAGGAAACTTCAGCTGATCAGTTCAAAGATTGTGTGGCCAGCCTGACTGCTGATAATGGGCTGGGTTTTTCATATGCAGACTTGACACCGAAAGGGAGGAAGCATAATGATGCTCTACATGTCTCAATTGAGTGCAGGGGCACCACTATGGCTCATGTGCTAGTAGATACGGGGTCTTCGCTGAATGTTCTGCCGAAAAAAGGCATTGGACCGATTGGATTGCGAGGGTTTAACTCTAAAGCCTAGTAACATTGTGGTAAGGGCTTTTGATGGGTCGAAGAGAATGGTGCACGGGGAGGTGGTCATCCCTATCAAAGTGGGTTCTCAGACTTTTGGGTCCACCTTCTACGTGATGGACATCAGGCCGTCATATTCTTGTTTGTTGGGTCGTCCTTGGATCCATGAGGCTGGGGCAGTTACTTCCACACTACACCAAATGCTGAAGTATCCGGTAAAAGGGAAGATTGTCACTGTGCGGGGTGAAGTGGAGTATATGGTGAGCCACCTCAATTCCTTCCGGTATGTAGAGATGGATAGGGAATTCATAGAAACTCTTTGTCAGAACTTTGAAGAGGTCTCTCAGATCTTGGCATCAACTGAAACTACTACCAGTAGCAAACCTCATCTGAAGATGGCTTCCCTTAAGGATGCCAGGGCCGTGGTTGAAGAAGGTAGGTGTGCCAATTGGGGTCAGCTCCTTGATTTCACTCACAAAACTGACAAATTTGGTTTGGGATTTACTAGAGGAGCTCAAAGGGCTGTTCGATGTGCTCGGGCTGGAGGACCTCCCCTACGCATCAGCAATCGTGGGGTTAATGCCATTGAAGATAACGAGGAAGACTCAGAAATCTAAAGCTGGATCTACCCAACTACCAATGATGGACCGAGTAATTGGACGGCTAGGGACTTTATACCAGTTTATTTTATTCCGCAGTAATTGTCTTACTTGTTTTGAGATTTGTAATAAATAATTAAAAACTTTACAACCTTGTGCCTTGCCCGAGGCACATTGGATTTGCTTGTGAGGGATATTATTTGTCATTTCATATATCATTAATAAAGCATTGGACGTTTCTTGCATACAAATTTTGTGCTCTCTGTCTTCTTCTTTTTCTGTTTTCACTTTATCAAAACAGCTATTCTCTTACACATACTCACGTATCATATTGCAGATCCATATCCACTCTGGATCCCATTGATAACAACTCTGTTATTTCCAGTTATGACTTCAAAAATCCGATCAACCAAGCCGAAGATAAAGGTTAGAATGATTGTGAGGTGCCTGGAGAACTTGCTAGACTATTACAGCAGGAAGAAAGGGCCATACAACCTCATGAAGAGCCGGTTGAGACAATGAACTTGGGTACTGAGGAAGACAAAAACGAGGTTAAAATAGGTGCAAATATGGAGCTTAGCGTCAAACAGAGGTTGATACAAATGTTGCACGACTATGTTGAGATCTTCGCCTGGTCCTATGAAGACATTCCGGGTTTGGACACTGATATTGTGGTACATCGCCTACCGACTAAAGAAGACTGTCCTCCGGTTAAACAAAAGGTCCATCATATGCGCCCTGAAATGTCAGAGAAGATCAAGGTAGAGGTCATGAAACAGTTCTACGTAGGATTCTTAGGTGTCACTTCTTATCCACAGTGGGTTGCTAACGTCGTTCCGGTACCTAAGAAGGATGGTAAGGTACGAATTTGTGTGGATTACAGAGACCATAACAGGGCAAGCCCCAAGGATGACTTCCCTCTTCCTCACATTGATGTTCTGGTCGAAAACACCATGCAACACAAAATCTTCGCCTTCATGGATGGTTTCTATGGCTACAACCAGATCAAGATGGCTCCTGAAGACATGGAGAAGACGACCTTCGTCACGCAGTGGGGCACCTTCTGCTACAAGGTGATGCATTTTGGGTTGAAGAATGCTGGGGCAACTTATCAACGCGCCATGGTCGCTTTGTTACATGATATGATTCACCATGAGATCAAAGTTTATGTTGATGACATGATAGCCATGTATCAAACTGAGGAAGAGCACCTTGATCATCTCCAAAAGTTGTTCGACAGGTTGAAGATATATAAGTTGAGGTTGAATGCGAACAAGTGCACCTTTGGGGTAAGGTCTGATAAACTTTTGGGTTTCATTATCAGCGACAAAGGCATCCAAGTAGATCCTGCAAAGGTAAAAGCTATACTAGAAATGCCCACTCCCCATACAGAGAAGGAAGTTAGAGGTTTCTTAGGACGCTTGAATTATATCGCCAGGTTCATTTCACATCTGACTGCTACTTGTGAGCCCATCTTCAAGCTTTTGAAGAAAGATCAAGTGGTAAAGTGGAATGATGAATGCCAGACCGCATTCGAAAGAATCAAGGAATACCTTCAAGAACCACCAATTCGGATGCCTCCAGTTGAAGGAAGACCTTTGATATTATACTTGACAGTACTAGACAATTCAATGGGGTGTGTGCTGGGGCAGCATGACGAGTCTGGTCGAAAAGAGCACGCAATATACTACCTTAGCAAAAAGTTTATCGACTGTGAGACACGATACTCATTGCTCGAGAAACCTTACTGCGCTTTGGCATGGGCTGCTCTCCGACTGAGATATTATATGTTGACTCACACTACCTTGTTGATATCGAAGATGGATCAGATCAAGTACATTTTCGAGAAGCCCGCTCTCTCCGGAAGGATAACAAGGTGGAAAATGATCTTAACTGAGTACGACATATAATATACAACCCAAAAAGCAATCAAGGGAAGTTTATTGGCTGATCATTTTGCTCATCGGGTCGTGGATGACTACCAGTCCATGAATTTTGAGTTCCCGGATGAGAATATTATGTTGGTGACTGACTATGAAGAACTTGGACCGGATGAAGGACCTGAGGAAGGATCCCGGTGGTCTATGTATTTTGATGGAGCCTCAAAGACATTGGGTAACGACATTGGCGCTGTAATCATATGTCCCGAAGGCTGTCATACTCCATTCACTTCCCAATTATGTTTCAACTGCACCAACAACATGGCGGAGTATGAAGCATGTATTATGGGTCTTTGAGCTGCTATCGACTTAAGGATCAAGTTCTTGAGTGTATTCGGGGATTCCGCTTTGGTGATAAGTCAGATAAAAGGAGAGTGGGATACAAAGCACCTGAATCTCATCCCATACAAAGAGTATGTACTGACATTGCTCCCGCACTTTGAGGAGGTAACCTTTGAACATTTCCCATGAGAGGAGAACCAGTTAGCAGACGCGCTAGCTACCATGTCTTCTATGTTCAAGGTTAGGTGGGACAATGAAGCTCCCCAAGTCACCATTGAGAGGTTGGATGAACCAGCACACTACTGTGAAATCAATACCGAAAAAGTGGCAGACAAACCTTGGTTTCATGAGGTAAAAAGGTATCTCGAGGCTCAAGAGTATCCCAAAGGGGTATCTGTCAATGATAAAAAGTTTTTGAGAAGGTTCGCTGCAAAGTTCTTCCTCAGTAATGGAATCCTCTATAAACGCAACCATGACTCCACGCTACTATGGTGTGTAGACAAGAGCGAAGCAGAGAGAATCATGACAGATCTACATGAAGGCACCTTTGGAACCCATTCTAGTGGACATACCATGGCTAAGAAGATCCTACGGGAAGGATATTACTGGTCCACTATGGAAGCCGATTGTTATTAGCACTCTCGAACTTGTCATAAGTGCCAAATCTACACTGATAAGGTGCACGTGCCCCCGGTCCCCTTAAACATCTTGATAGCTCCATGGCCCTTTGCAATGTGGGGCATTGACATGGTCGGAGAAATCAAGCCCACCGCTTCTAACGGACATCGCTTCATCCTAGTAGCCATTGATTACTTCACGAAGTGGGTTGAGGAAACATCTTTTGCTACAATAACCAAGAACATCGTGGCGCGGTTTATCCAACATAATCCAATTTGTCGATATGGGGTGCCAGAGAGAATTATTACTGACAATGGTACGAATCTCAACAACACAATGATCACCGAGCTCTGTAAACAGTTCAAGATACAACATCATAATTCTTCTCCCTACCAGCCTAAGATGAATGGTTCTGTTGAAGAAGCTAACAAGAACATCAAGAAGATTGTACAAAAGATGACGGTGAAATACAAAGACTGGCATCAGATGTTGTCATTTGCTCTTCATGGGTACCGTACCTCATCATGGACATCGACAGGGGCAACACCCTATTCTCTGGTATATGGCATGGAGGCAGTCCTACCCATCAAAGTCCAGATACCTTATCTCTGGATTATGAAGGATGTGGGTTTGAACAAAGACGACTAGATCCGAACCCGACTTGATCAGTTAAATCTAATCGATGAAAAGAGACTTACTGCTATATGCCATGGTCAGACGTATTAAAAGCGATTGATCAAGGCTTTTAACAAGAAAGTCAGACGTCAAGAATATCAAGTCGGAGATCTAGTGATCAAATGCATCATACTGCCGCAAGGTGATCCCAGGGGAAAATGGACCCCCACGTACGAGGGACCATTTATGGTTAAGAACATCTTTTCGGATGGAGCTACGATTCTAACCACCATGGACGGTGACGACCTTCCTCACCCTGTCAATGCAGACATAGTGAAAAGATACTACGCCTAATTAAAATACCCGCTAGGTTGACTGGCCTAGGCAAAAATAAGGGCTTCCCGGTGAACCAAAAGGGTTAGGGAAAAAGTAAGGGATGAAAATGAAAAAAATTTGTACACCTAGCAAGTCGAAAATCCGAAGGGGCGACTTGGGCAAAAAAGGATATCCCGGTGGAATGAAAACCCGAAAGGGAGATCTAGGCAAAAGTTAGGGATATGAAGCGTACCACTATGTCTCATTGGATCATCTTGCGACCAGACTTCGTTATCGACTATAAAGCTCGGACGACGCCAACCAATCTGATCAACCTTCGGCCAAGAAGCAAAGTGATGAGACGCTTGAAGATATAAAGGCCATAACAGAGTTGGAACCTAATGGGGTTATTTCACATAGTTGTTTTTCTTTATTTTACATAAGTTTGTATAGCTTCCATTTTTTCGGCGGCATTCTCTTACTAGAGCGTCAACCTCCTTGTACAAAAACGCCTATTATAGGCCAACTTCAGGAATCAATACAAATTTATTTTCATAAGAAACTTCGAGTTTGTTTTTCTTTTTCTGTTTTTTTTTGCAAGAACGTCCAATGACTTATTTTTGATATATGCATTTAAAAATGATTACTGCTCATGAATATTTACATAAGAAACAAAAGACAATTACTCGTAACCCTACTACCCAAGTTCCTTCTCACAGCCCTACTATCCAGGCATTCATCTTGAAGTAACCCTACGAACCAGGTTCCTTCTCACAGCCCTACTATCCAGGCTTTCATTTCGAAGTAACCCTACGAACCAGGTTCCTTCTCACAAGCCTTACTATCCAGGCTTTCATTTCGAAGTAACCCTACGACCCAGGTTCCTTCTCATAGCCCTACTATCCACGCTTTGATTTCGAAATAACCCTACGACCCAGGTTCCTTCTCATAACCTTACCATCCAGGTTTCTACTCTCTTATCTCCAGACAACAGTTCACAACACTGTAAGACCTGGACCTGGTCAAACACGATTAATTTCGCATTTCCCCAGTAAGTCGCGGTGCATCCAGTACCCTTACCAGATATGCAGTTAACTTCCGCTTCCTCAAGCAGGAGTCATTTCCCCAGTAGAGTAACGGACAACTGACTCTCCTAAAATTCTATTTCTCCCACGACAGGTACCCATATTCCTCAGCAGATTCCTCCTCAGCGACATGGACATGGATTCTCATCAATAAAATATTTTAGGAAATCAACGTCCTCTAGGTGGCATCTTTAAGCCCATCTCCGATGATTTTACGATTCTCCGTCACATCTTAGACGGAATATTTAAGCCCATCCCTGACAATCTTTTGTCATCTTATCCAAATGGCATCTGTAAGACCATTCCCGACATCATCAAATCAAGTGTCACTTCATACGAGTGCAAATTTCTGGGCACTTTAGTGTTCAATCATCTTCCACCTTTAGATTACGAAAGGCAGACAACCAATCTACATCCTCAGGTTTAAGATTATTGAACAAGGGAAGCTATTGTACCCCAAAATTCTCCCTCTCATTTTACTCAACACATGCCCATAAATATCCTTAATTTGCTCAAGGTTTCCTAAGAGTTGACCAGACAAACTCTCTCCTAAGGCAATGTATATTAAACTAGGGTTTCCATTTTCATCAAGATGGGTGAACTCCAAAGAATTTATATGCTCTCCATGGTCTTAATATGTTCTCAAGACCCTCCATGTCAAATTTCAATCCTTGCACAAGAAGTTTGCTCAGTCAACTACTCAGATGCTTGAGAATCGACTGTATTAGGTCAAAAGTCAATTGAGGCCCACATACAGTCAAACTTAAAGATTTTTGGTCAACATCAACATTTTGAAGTTATATTCATCATTTGATCAAGGGTTGATCATGAGTCCTCAAGGAATGCCCCAAATTTATCAAAATCCAAAAGTTGCTAAATTAGGGTTTCTCAGGGAAATTCAACCAAACATTGACCAAGCATAACTTCCTCATACTTTATCAGAAATTTCAATCCAAGGAACATTTTGAAGAGGATGCAATTCCCTACAATTCATCTTCAACCCTCAAGTTCAAAATATGCACTCACAAAAAGATATGAATTTCCATATTATAGGTCCTTTTGAAAAGTCAACAAAAACACTTTTTGGGTCAAAGCTTCTTACATGAACATGGAAGACCCAATTGAGATGAGACCAAATGGGTTGCTTAGGGGACATACTAAGCTTTCTAAAAAGTCCAAGAACACTTTACTAGGGTTAAAATTGGAAGAGATATGCCTTGTCAAAGTTGACCCTTTTTGCAAAATTGCCAAAAGTCAAATGTGCTCAAAAATGCATTTTTTTGCCAAATGGGCCTAAATTTTTATTCTTGCACCTCACTCATGAGATGGTCCTTGACCCAAATGTTCACTCACACGTTATTTTCTTCAATATTTATTTTACTTTGATTTTTTATTTATTAAAAATTAAATTAAATCAAATAATTGGTAAATACTAGCAAAGATTTGTTTTGATTGGATTTTTGGACAGAATCACAAGCTCATTATGCTGGAATATTAGAATCAAATCAAATCAAAGCTAATTGGCACAAGAATGGCATGATTAGGCCAAAGTTGGAAGGATATCATACCACATGAAAACCAAATCAAATCTTCAAAATTTGCAAAGATACTAGTATTTTTTTCAACCCTAATTCGTTCAAGTACAAATACATAACGCATCCAAGGCAAAAGGAGGGTGGTTGCAGTCGTGAGAAAGAAAGAACAAAACTTAAAAAATTGAAAAAAATTAGTGACTCGGTTTCAATCTTGGAGGCCAATTCAAGCCATTCTAGCATTGCCAAACGATTCTCGGACCTTCCCAGAAGCTAACCCAATCGGTTGCACACCTCCACACACCCTGAATCTCCTTCTAGAGGTCACGCGGTTTGCATTCCTTTTCAGATTTCATTGTTATGATTCTTGCATCATGAACGTGTTTCAATGGTATATTTGTGTTTGTTGTCATGTTTGAATCATGTCTGGACCATTTAATTGAAGTTTTAACGCTTGTATGAACATTTTCCATAGCTAGGGTTTTCCTTGTTGTTTTGGGGCTTTCAAATGCAGGAACAATTGACCCTAATGAAGGATACCATTGTGATCAGAGGGTCAAACCCAATCGATCCATGGTATTGAATCTTATTTATATTGCTTGTACGTAATTTTTGAAAGTCACAGGGTTATAGCCATGGAAGCTTGGTCGTAGGTAAAAGTTGCAGGCCTAATACGACGGCAGGAGGAAGAGGATGATAACGTGGCAGCCAACCACTGGGCCATTCAAACTGGGCACGCATTTTTATTTGTTTCAGTTTTATCCATTTGTTTTATATATTATGCATCATTATTATTATGTTATCAATTGAAACACGTGGCACAACTGGTAAAGGAGTATGCTAGAAAGGGTAGAGGGCCTGGGTTCGATCCCAGGTCCCAGCAAATTACCTTATTTTGTTTTCCTTTAACAGATCATGTACCTCACTATCTCCAACATTCACCATGCACCATCAACAGTCAGCCACATGATCCATGGTCAGTCAGATCTAGCGCCTATCACTGAGGGACCATGGTGTACCATCAGGAAGACTCCCCACTGGATTACGCGTTGATTGGGCTTCAGCATTCTTGGGCCTAGACATTTCACAACACACCCCCCATTCAACAATAACAGGCCCAACTTTCTTTCTTTTATTTTATTTATTATTGACTAATTATTTCTTTTCTCACAAAAAATAACATCAATTTTTTTTATTAAATCAACAAATCACAAAAAAAACATTGAAAATCATATTTTTCATAAAAAAATACTTTATTTAATTAATTAGTTTAATTCAAATTAGGTTAATTTAACTCCTTTTTCCTAATTAAAAACCAATTAGAAATTAGGATTTGATTTTCGTAAATAATTAATTTTTCCTTCAAAAATAACTTAAATATTCTTTTCTCAAATTAGATTTTTTAGGTTTCTAATCGTCTCCGCGTTTAACTCGTCGTGCGTATTTTTAATTACCTTTTTGATTATTATTTATGTAACTGTTTCGAGGTTGTAATAGATTTTAATTAGGGTTTTAATTTCCGCATTTTATTTTCAGTTAAATAATTCTGTATCTGCGAAAGCCATGTAATAGTTAGGATTTCTATTTCCGCTCTTTAAATTTCCGCAATTATTAACTGTTAGATGTATGTTAATAGGATTGTATGGCAAGAATATATGAAAATTAAAACGGCAGATAACCTAAATGTGAAAAGATAAATTAACTGAAAAAATCTCACTCGCACATGCTCACTCCTAGGGTTTACTCTACTTCGGTTGCCTTCGGTTATGCGGTCATGGAGTATAGGGTTTGTTAGTGGTCGTCCTCTAGCTCCGAAAGATCTCAAATGACCCATTCGAATGTTGCCTCAGAAACAAATCTTTAAGGCTTTAGGATGATTAATAACACCTCCTAACATTTCTTTTGTAACCGTATATGTCCCTTCGAACGTCCCTTAAAACTCCAACGACGGTGCTACCTATTCCTTAATAATGGGATATCGTTGTCTAAAGGAAAATGAACAGTCTTTTTCGAGTAGGTAGATTAGCTTTTAAGTACTTTCTCAAACAAATAAACTTTTCTCACCAACACCTTTCAAACAATTTTCAAAACAACTTCGTCACATCCTTGAGGACTGATACAAGGGTTATCACGAAGTAAACCTTTTTTCAAAACAAGCACACACACAAGCAATTTTAAAAATGAGCAAGTACCTAAGAGCCCATGGAAAACCATGGATAGAAAGGTTACTAACACCTTCCCTTTCTATAATCTACCCCCCGTACTCAGAAATATTCTCGAAAAAGGATTTTTCTGTTCTTTTTCCTTTTCCTGATTGGATGAAATAAAAGTCGGTAGCGACTCTTGCTTACCGCGACATTTATGAACAAAAAATGCAAACCAGTATTAACAGTCGGTTCTGCCACCATATCAAAATTACCAACACACGTTGGGCTTTAAGAATTTGCAAATACGGAAGAACTACAAAATCCCTCAAGCCAAAGGCGTGGTGTAATTCTTCATGAGTGTAAATTATCTGAATTACCACACACCAAGTATGGATACTCAAATACTTGAGAAATAAGAAAGGCTATACACCGACTCTTACTCACACTCTGACGGCAAAGCAAACATGGGTAAAATAACCAAAGGCCTGCAAGGGCAAGATAAAACCAGGACTTACCATGGAAATAGAAGATACCAATGACCTGACAGACTTTGTTGGGGAAACAGAATAGGATCACCTAAACCTTCTTGTGGAGATAATTCAAATCTAAGCGCATAAAAATCTGGTTACTGCAAGTAAACACAATTGGCTTATACTTATGCATGTTTGAATTTTTTTTATAGTGTAATGCTCCATATAATGGAAATGCTACGCGTATTGGTAGATGCAATGTAATGATGCATGTTTAACAATGCACTGGGGGAAAGCATATCAATAATCGGCTGTTGATAAGACAATGAACTTCCAAACGATTATTCATGAACATATGATCTTCTATAGAGAAAAGGAAATTTGAACTTCAATGGGGAACCGTGATTCGGAACCACCAACCTCTAAAGGTCGAATATCATTAGGGAAGTAACTTCCTGGAGAACATACTGCAAAAATAAATTGCAGTTTCAGAGATAATCTTGAATTCTGATCAAACTCCCAACTTCTTGGGGAACAAATTCTTTATCTTCTGTTAGAAAGAGGAGAGCTTCGTTGAGGATGGAAACTTCTGGACGAAGATAACTTCTATTGGGGGGTATAGAAATTCTTAAATAAAAAGAATTCTAGTCTGACCACAATGGAGATAACACTGCCGGGGGGTAAAAAGTCTTCACTCGGGGAAGAAGCAAATACATTGGGATAAAAACTCCATTGGGGACATCTCAACAATATATTTTTTCCTCGGGGATGAAGGAGTTATGACTGGCACTCCCACATACTCCACACTAGGGAGACAGGACACTTACTCCACTAGGGAAAGAAAAAATTCGCTCCATTGGGGAATAATATATAAGTTACTCTAGAAGGTTCTCGAAATTAGAATTCGACTGGGGATAAAGACTGCCTCTTACACTGGGGGGCCAAAAGACTTAGACGATAACATCAACAATATACATTGCACCGGGCGTAGCCATCTCGACAAGATTTAAGCCGGCAAGAAGTTCTGTACTGGGGAGTAAAAATCACTTCGTTACGGATGATGGTAGTCCTCATGAGGATAACAAACTAGAATCTCCCGTAGCCAAACATGAGTCTCTTTAAGAACTCTGATATAGGCAAGCCACATTGGAGAGAGAGAGAGGGAGTGCATCCCTCACCGAGTAGGAGA
Source organism: Vicia faba (assembly GCA_948472305.1). Taxonomy (NCBI): domain Eukaryota; kingdom Viridiplantae; phylum Streptophyta; class Magnoliopsida; order Fabales; family Fabaceae; genus Vicia; species Vicia faba. The sequence goes on from OX451740.1 coordinate 1,295,193,300, forward strand.
ATACATACTTCATGGGGAGGATGTGTGAAAACCTCATCGGGGAAGCTGTAGAATGCCGACTTCAAAGGAAGTATACCAAAAATCTCCAATTGGTGAATAAAAAGATTCTTCTGAGAAATCCTAGAAAGAAACAGACTGCACTGAGAAAGATTGATACTATGGCGAAAGTACACCTTTACTTGGGAGAATACTGAAAAAATAAATTATAGTTTAGGGAAAGTTTTGAACTCTGATCCAACTCCCCACTTCCTGGGGAAAAGATCCAACATCTCTTTCCAATGATAAAGAGAATCTTGCTGGGAATTGGGGCCTTCTGATGTAAGTCCTCAATAAAAGTGACTTCGGCTGGAGAATCACAAAAATTATTGAATAAAAGAATTCTACCCAGAACACATGTGGAATACCACCGTCGAGGGTAACAATCTTCACTTGAAGAAGAGAAAAGCACCTTTGAACCATAAGCTTGAGGTCCAGAACTCCACCGAGGAAATATTTCAGAAATACTCTATCATTGGGGTTAACAGAATTCTAAATGGCATTTGTCCATGCACACTGATCCATAAAAATAGGAGACCTACTCCACTGGGCATAACAAACATGCTTATCAAGCATCTCTTCAAGAAAAACTAACTTGAGAAAACTTCCCTAGGTAGAAAAGATACGAACTTCATAGAGACGATGACCAACAACCTCACTAGGGATATAAATGCCAACCATAGAGTCGCAGAGTATTGACTTCAATGGGATATAACAAAGGTATACAATCCAATGAAAAGATCTTTCCCAAATTTGTCGAAGCAAAGTAGACTGTGCTGAAGAAGAAGATTATACAAGACCTGTTGAAATGCACTTCTTCAGTGATAAGCCCTCTAGAAGGGACAACCTCTTAAACAAACTCTCAACAAGAGCGATGACTTCAGTGGGGATTATGCATGAATATGCTTTCACTGGAGATAAGGAATTCTATCTGGGCGATAGTACTCCTTTACTAGGGATACATGATTCTATTTTGAGCAGAAGTGAGCATTCAATGGGGAAATTGGATCCCATTCTACATAAATCTTCATGTCAGTCGCATACAGACCCTTTCTTGACTCATTTGCTAGTATGCTTCTTGTCTTAAAAGACCAACAACACTTTCAAAAAGAGAAATTGTGGAAACATGCCCCTATTTGGAATGGTAAACTTCGCTGAAGAATAAACAGTTTGAATTACCGACCACTGGGCAAAAACTGTGATGCAAGATTACAACTTCATCATGTCGACTCTGAGGAGGAATGCCACTGGCGAATGAACTTTGGAGAAGCTACTGCAAAAATAAATTGCAGTCCATTGAAGAGAAATCATATTGACTTCAAATAGCTTCTAAATTTCTAGTAAGAAGAACCGTTCTCCTCCTACAGAGAAATGAGGAATGCTTCGCTGGGGAATAAAGATCTCGGAAAAGAAATCCCTTAGCAAACAGACCTTTGTCAAGTAGCAGCAGATCTTTTAGTAGGGAAAAAAGTCCTTTTAGGAAATAACGTTTCCGTTATGTGGAACCTCGTATGAGTAACAACCTCACATGCTCTTTGCGTTCCTGCTTGTATCCTGCTGAGGATGACAATCTGAACTTCAATTGGAGATAATGATCCTGAATTCTGATGGAAGAACTTCAATAAGTGGAACTAAGTCTTTGATGAGTCGAAGATAGAGATCCGGACTTCCCTACCTGCTTCTCAAATTCATAAATTGTTTAGCTTGCGCACAAACTTAATCTGATCAACCATTGAAGAGGAGAAAATTCCCCTGCATAATGCCTTGCCCCAGTCTGTAGGGACTTTGAAGAATATTTGCCTCAAGAGGACTTTTTGAGATCTGTATCATTGACGATAATCTGCCCTAGTGTTATAAACTTTGGAATATAGCTCCTGACTGATCAGAGTTAGAAGAGGTTTTAACCATGCTCGAATGAATTCTCATACATCTTCAGATTCTGAGAAAAGTTTCCTCTAATCAGCAGATTCTCAGAGAAATTTGTCAAATCTCGACATAACTGCCCCAGTATGACTATTTTTGAGGGATCAAATCCTGACTTGAATGAATCAGATTGGCTGAATACCTACTCGACAGAGTATTCAACATGCTCTATGGGCCCCTTAGGGTAGTTAAACTCAGAGATACCTCTATTTTTTCTCGACAAAGTGTTATCACTGAAAATAACTTTCCCCTGCTCAATAGAGTCTCGACAAACCATTTCTTCATCTCACGCTTATGGAGAAGTGAGAAGCTCGCAGAGTTTTGAAAACATCATACCCTTAGGGGGATTGGCTTATGTCTTGAAAGTAGGCTACTACACAACCGTACTTCTCAACTGGAATTTCTTTCTTTCTCCAATCAAATGCTTGAAAAAAATACGTCCCTCGAGACTAACTGAAAGTAATGCACCACCGCTCAACAGAGACTTCTGGGCAATCAAACTTCTGCACAATCTGCTTCGGTAACTAGTTTTCTTTTACTCAACGAAGTTAATGGAAGGTTTTCCCAAAATTAGATCATTTTTCAAAATGATTTACCTTTCAATGGTATCCTGAAGCAATTTTCCCCTCGAGGTAATCTAACTTCTATCTGATGCTTATTTTGCAAGCTTGCTTGATGTTTAAGCAGTTGTTTATATGCAGAGAATGTTTATTCTAAGAATGATAATTCTAATTCAAAGCTCATGTTTGTCTTGAAGTTTAAAAACCTTTATTGAAAATATTAAACAAACAATTTTTTTTTGTACGGAAGAAATTAAAAAGAAAGTGTGATACCAAACCAAAAGTTTTAGCAAGCCTCATAGGAGTCCGATTACCGTATTCTCATTATGACGTGCTTTTGAATTAACCCATGCTTCAGTTAGGGCTTTTAAGGGTCATAACGTGGCCTTGTTCATGGTTTTAGAAAAAAGGATTTAAGGCTCAAAATTATTTGGTGCCCACCCCCTTCATGATGTTCTCCAATCCTAAATTCAGTTAAACCAATACGAGCACTCATCTCTCAAGAGGAGTTTACAATGGATGAGGAGTCAAATGAGATTTTTTGGACATGGTAGTCACTCGCCTCTTTCATTCTTGGTGTTTGATCACACGACTTTATTCTTTACAGAGGATTTTTATTGTAATCCTTTTTGGCTTTTCGCGTGTTTCACTTTCCCTAAATTTTGCTCGGACAAATTCTTTTTGAATTTGACTTAAGTCCAACGAGATGCCCTGACTTTTTCCTAAGCGACTTGATTTTCAAGTTTCGACTTAGTGGGGATTTTTGTCTCTTTTTTCATCATTTCGTTTTGTTTGAACCAGTCATGTGACTATGAATCATTCTTTGACTTGCTGAAAAAGGTGTAACTGCCTTGCTTTTTGGTTGATGAGGAATAACCGCTGTGGCATCATAGTCTTTTTATGTCTTGTCATGCGAGAGATATCCATTTGGATATCGTTCTCCTTGATGCACGATGCTGATAGATGAGAGTTAACCATTGCGGTTTTGACTTTCCTCATCCTTTTGATGGATAACCATTATTGTATCCTTAGATGCGCACTCCTGATGAGTTCTTAACGTTCGACCGGATTAACTGAAATATACCCTGCCCCGGGTTAAATATGAGGGTTTTTCTGAACAGAAAAGAAACTCCTACTTCAAGGCTAAAAAGGGGTTGACGAGGGTTTAACTCCCATATATATCCGATGTTTAGGAATTGAAACAAGGCCTGTACATCGTCAACAAGGTTTTTATTCAGAAGTACACCATTTGAAATTTTTGGTATATTACTCATCTTCCTCCCTTCAGAAGTATTTTTATTTATTTAACAAGAGTTAAGTATCAAAAGGAAAAGAAAAACATTAATGAGTGAATACGAATGGATTAATTCAAGACAAACAAATTTAATGCATTGTGATTAATATTCAACAATAAGCAAGTTTTGCATACAAGAAAGTACTGAACCAAAGCAAGAAAGATTACAAATGAGAATTGCAAATGAAACTAGAAATTTCCATGGTGAGGAGGCTAGTCTTTGTATGGACTTGTTGCTTCAGATGATGATCTGGCAGTCTTGACATTTACTGAGTCAAAGGAGACTTCAAATTTAATTGGCTGGCCCAAAATTGATAGCCTTTGCATCAAGCAAGTCTTGCACATTTTCTTTGAAAGCCCTGCAATCTTCAATGGAATGGACTAGTGCCCCAGCGTGGTAATCACATTGCATATTAGGATTGAAATCCATAGGATAAGGAGGAATGACAGGCTTCAGTGGCTTGGGTTCCACCAAGGAAAGCTTGAGCAACTGAGAGAACAACCGGCCATAAGTCATGGGAACAATGTCGAACACTCTCTTTGGCTTCATATCCCTTTGCTTACCTTGTTTCATACGTCTCTATTGATAGGTTTGCTACTGAGGAGCACACCGAACTGGATGAACACGAGGAACATTCTGATTTTGATTAACCAACTGATTTCCATAACTTGTAAACGGCTGTTGGTGAGAACTTTCTGGGATTATAGGTTGTGGATGACGTGACTCCAATCGTGAGATAGAACTTTGAAGAGGAGAAGGAATAACCCTATTCTCTGTAGCAGTTGGCATTGGGTTGACTTGCACGCTCAGACCTTCGGGAGTGAAGAGAATTGTCCCTACATCAAGCAAATCCTGGACTTGGTGTTTAAAAGCTATGCAATCTTCAGTATCATGACCGGGTGCCCTACAATGACATTGACACCTAGCACTGTTGTCAAAACCATGAGGGAGCTTTTCGTACATAGTGAAGATCCAGAGTTTATCCAAACGAAATCCTAGCAGTAGAGGAAGTAATTATGCATACAACATTGGAATAGGATTAAATTATCATTTAGGCTACTTTGGCCTCTACTGACGAACTTTACCCTTTGGGTCCTCTTGAGAAATAAAAATTGGTTGCAGATGGGAAGATCCTGGAACACAAGGCCGTGGAGGAGATACTTCCTGACTTGAAATAGTCCCCAAATTATGGGGAGGAATGGTAATTCCTATTGTAACAGGTATATAACCATCTTCTTTCTTCAACATTGTCCACAGACTTTCCATAACCAAACTCAACTGAGCCTTAAACTGAGTGTTCTCCTCTCTCAGGAGTTCTTGCCCACAAACTAAATCCTACATATCTAGCATCAAAAATCCCATCTGCTCCTTCATCTCGTCCAATTCCCCACCAAGTTGTTCCATATCTTGAATCTGATCACGGAGCGGCGAGAAGTCAAGATTTGCGGTTCTGAAAAGAAAATACCGAGTCTGAATAAGGACTCCCCATTCTGAGTACCTGCTATGGATGCATGAATACGCATGAAGATGCATGAAGTGAATGAGCGGATGCAATGCCATGTTCGAACATTCTTTTGCATACCATCTTTCACATTTCCTTTTTTTGTGTAAATTAAACATGCTATGATGCATGGTGTAATGACATGGGTTCAAAAGTTCAGCATAACAACTGTACAATCCTCTAGGTACTGCTGTATAAATCTGCTGAAAAATCTGAATATCACAGGATTATAGATTCGCAACCAATTTCAGAACACAACAGAACCAAGTACCATGAATAACCGTTGTATAATCTCTGGATGCGCTGAATATATCATGATCAAAGGTCTAGAACATAACCAAGGAAACCTGGTCACCAGCAAAACAAAACGGTCACCATCATAACATAGTCACCATCTGTACCTGTAAGAAAAATTCCCGCCCCACTCACGGGTGAAACTAGGTCAAGGTAAACAAAGGTAACTCAAAATCACAGGTTCAATTGAGAGTCCTATCATCGTACACCTATGTGATAATGATATCATCTCATTAAACCTCATCTGAGCATGGATGACACATCCGTCTAGGGTAATCTACATCCCCCTTCCGTCGTGTTCCACTCTATTTCTAGTGTTCCCGTGGTTTTCACTAGGTCTGGGTATTGGGCCTTTTACCTCTTGTAACACCCACCCAACATGGAAAACGATCCAGCACAATAGATAACCAATGTGGAAAGCAATAAAATGCATGCACAAACATATGCAAGCAGTGTATAGGACCGACTCCGAGATGGACCAGTAATAGATCAATTTGTCCCCAATGAAGTCGCCAGCTGAAACAACCGGCTAAACAACCAACTGATAATGAAATCAATGAAGTCGCCATCGAACTTTTTTTATCCCATATGAAGGGAAAGGTAAACATCGAGTAAATCTGAGAAGGGTGAAATCACAATCAAACAACTAAGGGATCAGGTAAGGGAGTCTGTTACGCGAGGGGAAGGTATTAGCACCCCACACGCCCGTAGTACTCTATGGTATCCACTCTTGTTTCTCTAATATTATGGGTGTGTTCAAATCTAAACTTAATAGCTATAATAAAATGCAAAGGGGGAATGCATTTTAGAAGAAAAGAGGAAATAATGTATGGAAAATGAAAGTTATGCTCGTTCAGGCCCTACTAAAATGCCTACGTATCCCTTTTAAGGAATCAGAGAAGTCGTAGTTCGGCTCCAAATGTTTTTGTTGGTTTTTATTTTTTAATGAACAATATTAATTTTGCTTTCTACCGCAATTCGACCTTTGGAGATTTACGCGTCAGCACAGAAGTGAATTGACATGTTCTTTCTGAAAAGTGGAAAAGGAAAGCCCAGAGGCGCAAAAGAGTTTGCATTGGTTGATATCTTTTACCTTAAAGAAAGATTTAGAAGTTGTTAGATGTTTTATATTTTTCAAGAGAAGAGTTTTTGTTTTAAATGTAAGGATGCCAAAGAAAAGAAAACATCTAAGGGAGACTAACCTAAATCTATCCCTAATGTTATCATACAATGATTGATTCTAAGGTTGAGTTTTGAAGGGAAATCTCTACCCTATGTTGACATGCTTGGATAACAATCCTAATGTCTATCTCAAATCATTATCTATAGATGAATCAAGAAGTCCTAACGGAGCATAGCAATGGTCTATCACCTAAAACTATGTCTTTCTTGAAGCATCATCTATAGTTGAATCGAGAGCTCCTAAGGGAACATGCCGAGCGTATATCATCTCAAAACATGCACACAAAGACGAAATCAAGCAAGAAAGCCAATAAGCTCAAGAGGACAAACCTAGAGATATCCTATGTAGGTTAGCATACCAAAGAAAGTCTAACAAAACTATCCTACAGGGAACATGCAATGAGAGCGAAGTCGTGATCTCAATTTCTAAATTGAGTGACTCATCGATCAACAAGAAATAAAGGGAAGCGATAAAATCCTATAGGGAGCATGCACTAAGAGCAAAGTCGTGATCTCAATTTCTAAATTGAGTGACTCATCGATCAACAACAAAGGAAGCAAACACAAGGACAATACATATAGCAAATGAAGTGTGGAATGCCTGCTACAGGTCTTTAAATAGCGACTTCGAGTGCACACTCTTTATTTCCTACTTCTCATGATATCTAGAAAGCAGCAAAGTGAAAAATGAGATAAACTAGAGAAAATACCAAATGGATATCAATCCGTAGCAAAGCCTATCAAAACAAAGAAACCCGACGATCTTCACCAATCAAAGCAAAGAGTCAGAAATCGAATTCTTTGAATAAGCACCGAAACATAATCAATGTGAAAATAAATCACAATCGAAATCTCAAGCGCATCTGCATATCACACAATAAACCTGCGTAAGACTCAAATATCAACAAGCAAAGGTGAATTACCAATCTCAAATATAATTGGATAATCGGGATTTAATTCCAAAAATCACATAAAAACTAACAAATTTTATATTTGACTTTATTATTTTTATCATGTAAAAGAAAAAAGTTCAAGAAAATCTAAAAAATTCCCAAAATTATTTAAAAGAAAATACTAAAAGAATAAACTCAGGGGGAGGGATCTGTAAGCGGGAGATATGCTGAACCAATCTGGGCGCTAGGCCCAGCCAAACCGAGTCCATCAGTCTGTTTTTGTAACACAAGCTAACAAGATGCCAAAAAAAAAACAGTTGTTACGGGCCTGGAGGGAATGAGGCGCTGAAGGCCCATCACGAAAGGAGTCCAAAAGGGATTTTTGTTTGCAACTAAGGCTTCTCCATAAAAATCAGCAACACGCTTGAGGGTTTTATCCAAGCTTTCAATCCAATAACCAAACAAACTTCCAAGAATCACTTTTAACATTCCAACAATTATGTTTTTTACTGAAACGAGTGAAAGCAACCCGGAACGGCTGCGTTTTACACTGCAATCTTAGGGTACACAGAGCAACTATTTAACTTCTCCGATCCGATTCTCCTGTTCTCCGCCGCTCATCTTTTCTTCATCGATATTCTTTCGACGTCTTTCTTCAATCCTCTTTCAACATCCATCTTAAATCCTCTTTCGACGTCCTTCCTCAACATTGATACGAATCTTAGATCTTGTTTCAACAGCTTCTTCGATGAGTCTCGTCTTAATTTATTTCAATGGTTGCGGCTTCGTTTTCGATCTTATGGAAAATTCGGTTCCGTCGAGCCTCGTCCCTAACCTATGATATAGTGGCAGAACCGACTGGTAATACTGGTTTTGTGTATGCATTCGGAAATGTGCGGTAAGCAAGAGTCGCCACCATCTTTTATTTTATCCAACAAAGGAAAGGTAAAAAAAGAACAGAAAAAAACCTTTTTCGAGAGTTTTCTTAGTATGGGGGTAGATTATGGAAAGGGAAGGTGTTATCACCCTTTCCATCCATGGTTTTCCACGGGCTCTTAAGCACTTTGCTCATTTTGAAATTGCTTTGTGCGTGTGTTTTGAAAAAAAATTGTTTTACTTCGTGATAACTCTTGTTTCTGTCCTCAAGAGTGTGACGAAGTTATTTTTGAAAATTGTTTTGAAAGTGTTTGTGTGAAAAGATTTTGAGATTTTTGAGCAAGTACCTAGGAACTATCCACATACTAAAAAAATAGGTTGTTCATTTTTTTTCATTTCTTCTAGACAACGCTATCCTACTATTAAGGAGTAGGTAGCCCCATCGTTGGAGTTTAAGGGACAATCAAAAGGGAAGTTTTTACGGTCACAAAAGTAACAGTTAGGAAACTTTAGTAATTACCCTAAAGTTCTAAAGATCTTTCCGAGGCAACATTCGAATGGTTCATTTTGATCTTTTTTGGACTGGAGGGTGACCACTAAAACTCCCTATGCTTCATGACCATTTACCGGAGGCAACCGAAGTGGTGATACCCTAGGGGTGCGTATGTGCGAGTGTATTTGATTTCAGATATATTAGTCTTTGTGTTTAGTTTTCTAGCGATTGGTTTTATCTTGTTCATGCTATCCTATTAGCCATACATCTAACAGTTAATATATGTACAAAAATATAAAATGCGGAAACGTAAATTCCTACGCTATTACATGGCTTCAGGGAGAGGGATTTAATTAAAAGTCCAAAACCGGGAGAAATATAAAGGAAAACAATAAAAATGCCTTATAGTTTAGCTACATTGATATGTACAGGAATATAAAAGTGTGAAAGAAGAAAATGCGCGCGAAATAGGAAAATGCATAAAGGAAACTTTTTGATGATTTTTAAATTAGTTTTAAGAAAAGAAAAGGCATGTTTTTTTGTTTGGTTTTTAATTTACGAAAATATTAAATTAAAGTCTAATTAATAACATAAAATAAACCTAATTAGTATTTTTTGATTTTAGAATATTAAAGAAAATAAGAATTATGAAATATAAAACCTAGTTCTACTTAATCATTACTTTAGGAAAATATTAAATAATTAATTAATTAATTCATTAGTGATCTATTTAAAAAAAGTTAATTATTATTTTTGTGATTTTTTGGTTTTAAGGTTAATTAATAAAAATAAAATCAAAAGAAGAAATAAAACAATAAGAATAGAACAAAAAAACAAAATAAATTGGCCTGTATCCTGCACTATGAGCACGAAATGCAGATCGTGTCCTAGCTATGGCACGATTGGATTTCAGGCTCAAACCTTATGATTCTCAAGCCCAAACCTTATAGTTTTAGGTCCTGTACAACATTCAAACAAACCGAGGCATTAAAATGTACAAATAAATGAAATTCGAATTATATTTTTTACCAAATACATAGGTTCAGATATGTAGTGTTCTTGGTCGTGCAAGAGCCTAGGGATGGCCTGGATCAAATCTTGGGAAACATGGGAGAATGACTATAGTGTTAGTTTGCCACGAAATGGCTTGTAGGTGCGGTTTCAAATTTTTGACAAATTTATGAAAATGGAGAGTTTGAGAGAGGGCTTTTGTAGCGTGGTAAGTGTATTTTTTATTTTTTTTTTAATGCTCACAAATGGTCCAATATATATAGGAGGGAAGGAATGAATGGTCTTGAATGCAAAATCCATGCCATAATGCCTTGCAATGAAGTATTGATATAATATTCAAAAACTTGCCAAATTGATGTTTTAAAGAACCATAATGCAAAATTTGAAAACTTGCCCAAAATTACTTTTGCGCCATTTCTTGAAGGGGATGAACCTGGACATCATTTGCTGCGTGGCTAGGGCCATTGTGCAAGATAATTCCAATCCCAAATTGGAAAAACCATAACTTGCTCAATTTTTATGCCAAGGAGATGATCTTGGACTTTTTCGGAAGCTCAAGATGTCTACTTAAATCCCTCTTTTTATCGTTTTTGCATTTGATGTTATCTTGATGTAAAAGGTCTGGACAAAAAGTGTCTTTTGTTAAATTTATGAAAATGACATGTAATGTATGAGCTTGCATCTTTCAAATGGTGCACTTATTGAACTTGAAGATACATTATGGATTGTAGGGAATTGGATTCTCTTCAAGATGGGCTTTGGTTGGGGCAAAATGGACAAAGTATGAGAAAGTTATGCCCAGTCAAAGTCCAGTTGACTTTTCCTTTATAAACCCTAATTTTGCAAATTTGACTTTTGATGAATTAGGAGCATTTCTTGGGGAATCATGGTTAAAACTTGAGCAAATGATGATTATCACTTCAAAACTATGTTGTTGACAAAAACTCTTGAAGTTTGTTTGTATAAAGGCCACAATTGACTTTTGTCCTAGTACAATTGATTTTCAGGCATTTGGGCAATTGACTGTTCAAACTTGTTATGCAAGGCATGAAATTTGTCATGGACATTCTTGGAGGCATAATAGGACCATGGAAGGCAATTTAAGTCTTTGGAGTTGATACATCCTAATTCAAATGGAAACCCTAGTTGGGGTTCATTGCCTTAGGAGGAGAATTTGTCTGATCAATTCTTGGGCATCCTTGGGCAAGTTGAGGACCTCAATAGGCATGTGTTGAGTAAAACGAGAGGGAAAATTTTGGAGTACAACAGCTTCCCCTGTTCAATCTTCTTAAACCTGAGGATGTAGATTGGCTTGTCTGCCTTTCGTGATCTGAAGGTGGAAGATGATTGAACACTAGAGTGCCCAGAAATTTGCACTCGCATGAAGTGAATGTCGATCGATAATATCGGGAATGGGCTTACACATGCCATTTGGAAGGCGATGGAAAATCATCGAAGATGGGCTTAAAGATGCCATACAGAAAAGATATCAGTTGCATAAGAGATTCCTTTGCGAGAATTCCTGTACCTTCCGTTGAGGAGGACTTCGCTGAGGAATGTTGATTTATGTCTTGGGAAATAGAGTCTAGGAGCTTCGGTAGTCCATTACTCTACTGGGGAATTAACTCTTGATTGATGAGACAAAAGTGAGTTGTTATATGGTCGAGTCCGGGTTTTCCAGCGACTTACTAGGGAATATGAAATCGACCGTATCTGGTCGGGTCCAGGTTTTATAGTGTTGTACACTGTTTTCCGGAGATAAAAGAGAAGGATCCTATATAGGGCATTCTTGGGACACGTCCATGTAAAACTGCGTCAGGTAATTCATGAAAAGGAGCCTGGATAGTAGGGCTACGAGAAGGAACCTGGGTAGTAGGGTTACTTCGAAATAAAGCCTAGGTAGTAGGGCTGCTTCAGAATAAAGCCTGGATGGTAGGGCTGTGAGAAGGAACCTGGGTAGTAGGTTTACTTCGAAATAAAGCCTGGGTAGTAGGACTGCTTCAGAATAAAGCCTGAGTGGTATGGCTGTGAGAAGGAAGCTGGGTAGTAGAGTTACTTCGAAATAAAGCCTGGGTAGTAGGGATGCTTCGGAATAAAGCCTGGGTGGTAGCGCTATGAGAAGGAACCTGGGTAGTAGGGTTACTTCGAAATAAAGCTTGGGTAGTAGGGTTGTTTTAGAATAAAGCCTGGGTGGTAGGGCTGTGAGATGGAACCTGTGTAGTAGGGTTACTTCGAAATAAAGCCTAGGTAGTAGGGATGTTTCGGAATAAAGCCTGGATGGTAGGGCTGTGAGAAGGAACCTGGGTAGTACGGTTACTTCGAAATAAATCCTGGATAGTATGGCTGTTTCAGAATAAAGCCTGGGTGGTAGGGCTGTGAGAAGGAACCTGGGTAGTAGGATTACTTCGAAATAAAGCCTGGGTAGTAGGGCTGTTTCGGAATAAAGCCTGGGTGGTAGGGCTGTGAGAAGGAACCTGGGTAGTAGGGTTACTTCGAAATAAAGCATGGGTAGTAGGGCTGCCTCATTTGATCAAGTAGATTAGTTGACCCGTTTGGTTTCGGGAACTGATTTTCCATTATTTATCTGCAGATATGACATGTATAGCTTCATGTATTTAACCTTGAGTTGTTGGAATTGTTGATGATAACCATCTTTCCTGAAAAGGTACAAGATTAATTATATGCGATGCACGAAATGCATTGTGTGACGATGTTCTCAAAATAAATGAGATTATGCTGTATGCAATATGTATGCGCACATCATGATGTATGAACATGACATGCTATTGTGACATATCCGAGTTTGGGAAAATAAATCCCTGACTGCTGCTGGAGAGTACTGGTAATTGAATTCCTGACCGTTGTAGAAAAAGTGGCTCTTCTACTTTAGCTGGGGATGATGAGTAAAGATGATTTGTCAAGGATTTCCTCTTTCTATTTGAGGATGTTCTGCCGGGGATTGACTATGCTTGAGAATTGATTCTTCTTGAGAATAATTCTGTGGAGGGAGATGCTTGTTGGAAGATTCTGCTGATGTAGAGAAATAAACTCTGTTGGGGAATGATGTTCCGTAGTTTGTGAAATAAACTCTACCCGGGAGGAGGTTTTATGAAACATTAAAACTGGGCTGGGGAAAACAGACTTCAGCTCTTTGAAGGAATTTTGTTGGAGAAAGTAGTTCCTACTTAGGGAAGAAGATACCAAAACTTTGGTTGTTTTTACTCTGTGGGGAACATAGACGTCACTAGGACATATGCTGAGGATACGACGATGACTTCGCATCAGGACGTTTCTGCCCCTGTGCCTGCTGGAGATTTTATGGATGGATCTATGTTGTGATTGTACTTGAACATGTATTGTATGAGTGTCAGAATGACATCCGTCTTTGGATCGTATCTTCACTGTACTTGAAACATGTGTTGAATGAGGGTCAAAATGACATCTGTCTCTGGATCGTATCTGCACTGTACTTGAAACATGTGTTGAATGAGGGTCAGAATACATCTGTCTCTGGATCGTATCTGCACTGTACTTGAAACATGTGTTGGATGAGTGTCAGAATGACATCCACCGTTGGATCATATCTGCAATGTACTTGAAACATGTGTTGAATGAGTGTCAGAATGACATCAATCTCTGGATCGTATATGCACCGTACTTGAATAGAATATGGAGTAGGTGTTAGGATGACATCCATTTTTGGATCGTACCTGAACCGTTTCTAGATGAGAATCTAGAGTAAGTGTCAGGATGAAATTCGTCCTTGGATCGTACCTGAACCTTTTCTAGATGAGAATTTGGAGTAAGTGTTAGGATGACATCCGTCTTTGGATCGTACCTGAACCGTTTCTAGATGAGAATCTGGAGTAAGTGTCAGGATGACATCCGTTTTTGGATCGTACCTAAACTGTTTCTAGATGATAATCTGCTTTATTTAGAACGTTTCCATTAAGAAGTCCCTTGAAGCTTGGCGACTTCATTGGGGAATTTTCGTTGGAGAAGTAATTTGGACATTTTGCTCTGCCGAGGGTATGATAACACCAGACATCAATAGGATGCATGCTAAGAACATGGCAGTGACCTTGTAGTAGAATGCCCCTGTCTCGATACCTGTTGTAGAAAATATCAACCGGGGATTTTGTAGATGGTTTGACTGTTATCCCATTACTTGGAGTCCTTGGTGAATGCAGATCAGGGTAATAAATCTTCTACTGATTAGACAAGTGACAAGATGACGGGACATAGTCGTACGCTTTAATCCCTAACTTTTTCCTGGACTGTCTTTTCAGATTTTCAGTCCACCGAGATACCCTTTTTTGCCCAAGCCTTCTTTTCAAGTTTTCGACTTGCCGGGTGTACATAATTTTTGTCTAGGCCAGTCAACCTAGTAGGTCTTTGTTCAAACTTAGTATTTTCCGACTATGTCCATGTTCACTGGGTATGGAGAATTGTCACTGTCCATAGTAGTAAGTATTGTCACACTGCCAGAAGGTGTTTGTTTGATCGTGCAAAATTCGTTACTGGAATTCATGCCCAATTCCCCAAGTGATTCAGATGGAGATCTGCCCCTAGCTATTCGGCATCTTTGAGAGATTACTTGAATCTTGACTTGACTGCCCCAGGTGATGGACAATGATCATGCCGTGCCCCTTGGTTGAAAGTATTGTTCCACTTGAGGTGATCCTTTTCACTGAGAAGGTTTTTGTTCACTAGATATCCGTCATGCGAATTTCTCTGCTGTTGAACAAATAGTCATATGCAAACAATGGTATTTTAAGAATTCAAAGCTTATGTCTATCTTGAAGTTTGAAAATTCATTTTTTAGTAAAACAAACAAATTTTGTAAAAGTGTGATGTCAACTCAGGATTTATAGCAAGTCCTACAGGAGTCAGGATACCTTTTGTAACAATATGCTCTCGAACTAACGCATGCTCCAACTAGGACTTTTAAGGGTTGTAACATGGCCTGGTTCACGCTTTAAGAAACAAAGGATAAAGGCTCAAATTTTTTTTTACCCACCCACTCTCCGTGATGTTCTTAAGTCCTATACTCAGTTAATTATGCATTTTGAATCCCAATTGAGTCTGGCATCTTGTCCTTGATGTTCTGGTGATGGTTCAGATACTGAAAGTTTATTTTGAAGAGGCAGTCATTTTTGTAATCTTCTTTTTGTCGAGGATTTATAGTAACCTTTTTTTTGGTTTTCATTATCCCTTCTTTTGCCTGAATTGTTTCTTTTGTGATTACAGTCAGCGGGATGCCCCAGTTTTTTCTTAAGTTTCCTTCATAGGTTTTGACTTAACGGCCTTTTCTTTTGAAAAATAATGACTGCCTGCTTTGATGATTATGCGGAAACATCACCGTCTTTTGATTTGGAAGGACGTCTTCGATGCTATTCATTGTGTACGAAGCGGAATATTGCGACTGAATACGCGTCTGAATTGACTGAGAAACTACCCTACCCCAGGTTATTATTAAAGGTTTTAATTTGTGTGAAAATAAAAAATCCTACTTCTTTGGCTCAAAGGGGTTGACTAGGGATTATCTTCCTTATAACTCCACTATTTGGGATTTGAAACAATGCCTGTACATCGTCAGCAAGGTCTGTTCAAAAGCACACTGTATGGATTGTGGTATCGTTTTCGTCATCCTCCCTCTAAATGGTTAGAGCTTTTGACCGAGAGTTGAATATCACAAAAAGGAAGTAAAACACAATTTAAGTATAGTGACAACGAATGAAATAATTCAAGACAAACATATGCAATGCATTAATGAAATAACAAAGTTTGACATAAATAAGTGTTCGAACAAATCAAAAGACAATTACAACTTGAAAATTCTAATGAACGAAAAGCCTTCTTGTCAGAACTTGTCACTTTAGATGATGTGCCTTTGAGGAATGGCAGAAGAATTCCAGTTGACCATCTTGTGTGAATTCTAGCGCTCCTTCGTCAATCAGGTCTTGAATTTTATTTCTCAACGTCCAACACCTATTGGTGTCATGTCCAGGACTGTTGGAGTGGTACGCACATCTTGCATTTGGATTGTACCTTGGGGAGGCTGTGTTGGTATTTTGAGGAGGGTCCTTTAACGTAACCAGCTTGGCCTCCAACATGTGTTGCAATTCTTGAGCCAATGACATGTTGATTTTGGTAAAGCGTCTTTCAAATGTATTCCGCTTACTCCGATTGTAATGTTGTTGTTGGCGAGGTTGTGTTTGGGCTTGTGACATAGCAGCAATTTGGAAAGGTCTACTCTCCAAGCCAACTTTTTGTCCCATCAAGGGTTGATGAATGACTGGACCCCCAGCCTCGATTGTTTATTTCATACGGTTGCATCCATCTTGATGAAGCTTGTTGATAATGGTCCTCAACTCTTCTTGTCCCCTGGAAAGGCTTTGGATAAGAGCCATCTTCCCCAACATTTGGATTCTCATTGCTTCCATCTCAACCTGCAACTGTTCAACCTAGTTATCCTTGTTGTTATCAGGACATTTCTTGGTTAGATTCCCAGCGAGGAGTGCTTTCAATTCTTCCTGCCCCTTGGATAGGTTTAGGAACATTTCCATAAACTGAGCCTCTTGAGTTTGAAGATCTCTGTTGTCTTGTTGGAGAGCCATTGCTGTAATAAACAGCAAGAACATGAGAGACGTGTACAGGAGCCTACCTGTTATGTGATGACATGTATGATATGCAAATGTTTTCTAGGATCTCGCGGGGGAAACAAGAAAAATGTTAGGCGTTGAACTTTACAGCTTTGATTGAAGCACTTTTTATCGTTGAAGGTCCTTCTACGAGAGTAATGCTTACCATATCGAGTAGGTCATAGCCCCTGACTCAAGTTGTTGAGTTTTGATCTTCTGACGGCATTGGCTAGAGGAAAATAAATCCCCTTGCCCCTTGCTAGACGTCTGATTTATCATAACCTGCATCACAAACCCTTGAGATCCTTGAAATGGTTAAGGAAATGCTATGGCATGATGTTATGATGTGTATGCTATGTGTTAAGCAAAAGTGTAAGGTGATGAAAACAAGTGAACCATGCAAGAAATCCAAGTTATTGGATAACGACTGTAAACAAATCCTGCAAGGAAATCATGTTGTCAGATAATAAAACCCTGCAAGTAGTTCAAGTTGAAAGCAAACAAGTCACACAAACAACCTTAGGTTTAGGCTTGCATGGGTTTTAAGGTAGTACCCTCTTAAAGTTGGATTGGTTCAACTTGTCCTATAATATCACCGATCTTTCCCCCCAAATTTCGTTCCGATAGACAATTGACTTGCCACCAAACAAAACTCAAGAGTCAAACCTCAATGAGTGTAGCATTGAGTATCAACCGGCTTTGGGTTTACACCAAAGACGGCTATCTCACTACGTCCTAAAAAGCCAAGTTGGTCAATTAAGGTACTAAGGTCAGTTGACGCTTTATGATACCACGCAATGGCCGTGTATTATCCTTGATTACTCAAGGGCTACCGGTACACACCAAAGTATTGCATCAATGTAGCTACTGTTTCAACCGTGTCGGTATACCTCGCACAGCTCCCTCACAGTTTATTGTTACTTACCTAAAAGGAATTCCCCGATCTGGGTTTAGGATCCAAACAACCCAAACAGATACCCTTAAAAGTAAATCAAACAAGACAAGCCAAAGAAGAAATTGAAATGACCTAGATCCTAAGGTAAACCCCACTTTATAAATCATCTCCCCAGCAGAGTCGCCAGTTCTATGATACGGTGGAAGAACCGACTGTTAATACTGATTTTGTGTTTGCATTCGAAAATGTGTTGTAAGTAAGAGTCGCCACCGTCTTTTATTTTATCAAACAAAGGAAAGGTAAAAAAGAACAGAAAAAACCTTTTTCGAGAGTTTTCTGAGTAAGGGGGTAGATTATGGAAAGGGAAGGTGTTAGCACCCTTTCCATCCGTGGTTTTCCACGGGCTCTTAAGCACTTTGCTCATTCTGAAATTGCTTTGTGCGTGTCTTTTGAAAAAAAAATTGTTTTACTTCGCGATAACTCTTGTTTCTGTCCTCAAGAGTATGAAGAAATTGTTTTTGAAAACTGTTTTGAAAGTGTTTGTGTGAAAAGATTTTGAGATTTTTGAGCAAGTACCTGGGAACTATCTACCTACTTGAAAAAAAGGTTGTTCATTTTTTCTCATTTCCTCTAGACAACGCTATCCTACTATTAAGGAGTAGGTGGCCCCATCGTTGGAGTTTAAGGGACAATCAAAAGGGACGTTTTTATGGTTACAAAAGCAATGGTTAGGAAACTTAAGTAATTACCCTAAAGTCCTAAAGATCTTTCCGAGGCAACATTCGAATGGGTCATTTTGATCTTTTTTGGACTGGAGGGTGACCACTAAAACTCCCTATGCTTCATGACCGTTTACCAAAGGCAACCGAAGTGGTGATACCCTAGGGGTGCGTATGTGCGAGTGTATTTGATTTCAGATATGTTAGTATTTGTGTTTAGTTTTCTAGCAATTGGTTTTATCTTGTTCATGCAATCGTATTATCCATACATCTAACAGTTAATATATGTACAAAAATATGAAGTGCGGAAACATAAATTCCTACGCTATTACATGGCTTCGGGGAGAGGGATTTAATTAAAAGTCTAAAACCAGGAGAAATATAAAGGAAAACAATAAAAATGCCTTATAGTTTGGCTACATTGATATGTACAGGAATATAAAAGTGCGAAAGAAGAAAATGCGCGTGAAATAGGAAAATGCGTAAAGGAAACTTTTTGATGTTTTTTGAATTAGTTTTAAGAAAAGAAAAGGAATGTTTTTTTGTTTGGTTTTTAATTTATGAAAATATTAAATTAAAGTCTAATTAATAACATAAAATAAACCTAATTAATATTTTTTCATAGAACTGGTGAATCTGCTGGGGAATACTTTAAAAGTGGAGTAACCTTAGGGTTTAGATCACCTTTTGTATGATTATCTTGTTTGCTTTGATTTCTTTACATTTGGTTCTCTTGTTTGGGTTTTGAATCCTCCGCCCGGATTTTTGGGAAACATTCATAGGTAAATAACAATACGTTGTGGAAACTGTGCAGGGTATACCGACATGGTTGAAGCAATAGCTATATTAGTGCGACATATTTGTGAGTACCGATAGCCTTTGAGTCAATCAACGAGAATACGGGGCCGCTGAGTGATGTCATGAAGCACTAATGAACTCTTATAACCTTACTTGACCATCTTGGCCTTTTTTAGGGGTAGTGAGATGACCGACTTTGGTACAGTCAGAAGTTGGTAGATACTCGATACTACACTCATTGAGGGTTGTTTTCTTGGAATATTTTGGTCACAAGTTAAGTGGATAAACCAAAACAATGAACACAGAAAATAATCCAGTGATATTGAGCTCCTTAGAACTCGGTTACTATTTATAGGACAGGTTGAGCCAACTAGCTTCAAGAGGGTATTCACCTATGGAACCTCATGCAAGCATGAAACTAGGATCTTGTGTGACTTGCTTGTACATGTTCTTGTGCATGCATCATGAAAATCATGAAGCATCATATGCATCCACTAACCATTTCAAGGGTTTGGATCTTCATATTTGTTCTTGTTTTGTAGGTAATGGAATCTCTTCGCAGGAAAACAATTCAGGTTAACCTTGTGAGGATACCTCCTCAACTCAAGGAGCTTACTTCCAAGATTCCAGAGAATTCTCTCTTCAGTGAAAGACATGGTAGACTTCTCAACCTGGTCAACTCCAACATTGAAGAAGACATGGTGAAAGTTCTCTTCCAGTTCTTTGACCCCCTACACCACTATTTCACATTCCCTGATTACCAGCTAGTACCTACTTTGGAGGAATTTTCTCAACTCCTGAGGATTCCTATTCTTCATCAACTACCCTCAACGGTACGGAAAGAGAACCAAAGCCTGAAGATGTTACTCAAGCCTTACACCTGCAACCATCTGATATCAAAGGTCATTGGGAAACCAGAAGTGGTGTCAAGGGTTTCTTGGCAAAGTTTCTGTTTGAGAAGGCACAAGACTGCTGGAATTCTATAGATCTACAAGCTTTTGAAGAGATTGTGGCACTCATCATCTATGGGTTGGTCTTGTTCCCAAACCCTGATCAGCTTATAGATGTGAACGCTGTCAAGATTTTCATATCTCAGAATCATGTGCCTACATTACTTGGGGACATCCTACACTCATTTTACACACGAACAATGAGCAAAAGAGGTGTTCTCATGTGCTGTACTCCTCTTCTATCAAGGTGGTTTATTTCTCACCTTCCCCAAACAGTTTTGAAGAATGAGCAGGGTTTAAGGTGGTTACAACGGCTGATGACCCTCACACATTCTGATGTTCATTGGTGTTCTCGGTCTAGAGAAAATATCATCATAATTGATCGTTGTGGAGAATTCCCTAATGTCCCATTACTTGGTATTAGGGGAGGCATTACCTATAACCCCTATTTAGCTCTAAGGCAGTTTGGATATGCCCGGAGAGATGGTCCTCATGATATGCTGATTCCTGACCTAGTTTTTGACTTCGACAACGACGCTCAAGGACTTTGACAAAAGGTTTATCCAAGCTTGGAAGATGCCCAAAAAAGTGGATAGTAAGACATTGGGGCACAAGAATTCCATCCCTCTTGAGCCTTACCTCAAGTGGGTACGAACCTGCGCCCAGAGTCTTATGATGTCATACCCTCACATTCTCCCCTTGATCAAAGAGCCTGTTATGGAAGGAGAGGTTCCATACACCCTCCTACATCCTGTCATGCCAACATCATTGGAAGAATTACAAAAGAGTTGGATACAACTCAAAGAAAAATGGAATACTTTTGAAGCCAGCTTCTATGCCAGTGAGAAGAAGGTTTTGGAGCTTACCCGCCGACTTCATGAAGAGGAGACTCTTAACACGTACATCGCACCAAAGAGGATGCGCAATGTCTTTTTGCATTAAGAATTTTGTAATATTTTGCCCATGGGGCATTTATACACTAACAAATTTTTTCTTATTAATATGACATGTGTTCTTTTTGTCTGCAACAAATTTGAATTTCTGAATCCTTGAATGCATTACATGAATAACATATCATTCATCATATGCATAAACAGGTTTCCACACCAGGTTTCCTTATCTTTCTGCTGTTTATTTCATCAAGATGGATTTGGAGCAGACGGTTAAAGATCTGCAAGCACATAATTCGCAATTCCAGCAACTCCTCATGACCTTAGCAAAGGGGCAAGAGGATCTCAAAGCACTGTTATAGAAAGAGAAGGAACCAGAAAGGAAGAAAAATAAAAGAGTTGGGGTAGCCACTATGGGAAGGAGATTTGAGCATCAGGCTAGGAGAGTTCTGGAGTTCCCCTCGACGTCTGACGAAGGGGTTGGTAAAGGAAAAGGCGTTGCAATGCCTTCTGAATCTGAAGCTGAAGAAGAAGAAGAGGAAGAGGAAGAAGATTACTCAGAACAACAATATCCCCCGGCAGATGATAAGTATAAGAATCTTGAGGATTGGTTGGCAGCAATGGAGTTGCAAAGGGTACCTGGTTTAGATTTCGAAGAACTAAGATTGGTTGCTGGGATCGTCATTCCTCCCAAGTTCAAAGTACCTACATTTGCTAAGTATGACGATTTGTCCTGTCCGAAGATGCATCTGAGGTCCTATGTTAGAAAGATCCAACCTCATTCCTCTGATAAGGATCTTTGGGTCCACTTTTTTCAAGATAGCTTGTCAGGTACACAATTGGACTGGTTCTATCAACTTGAGAGATCGGATGTTCATAACTGGGAAGACTTAGCTGCTTCTTTCTACCGACAATACCAATACAACGCAGATTTAGCACCTACTCGTACTCAAATACAGAGTATGGGTATGGCTTCGAATGAGGGATTTAAGGAGTATGCCCAAAAGTGGCGGGATTTGGCTGGAAGGGTGCAGCCACCATTATCAGATAGAGAGTTGGTTGACATGTTTTTAGGGACCCTGTCTGGTCCGTTCTTCAATAATTTAATCGGAAGTTCATCTGCAGGATTCACCGAATTAATTTTGACCGGTGAAAGGGTCGAGACTGGCATTAAAAGTGGTAAAATTCAGAAAGATTCCTCTGCTTCCGCTGCTATTAAAAAGACCTTCCCAGCTAAGAAGCAAGTTTCTGCTGTTCACAATCAGAGAAACCAAGGAAGAACAGAGCGCCAACCAACGGTGGGGGATGTTATGATCCAAAACTCCTCAACCGATCAACCTCGCAACAATCAACCAAGATCTAATCAGCAAAGGGTAGAAAGGCCACAAAGGAAATTCACCCAAATCAACATGACACCGGCTCAAGTCCTCCCTCATCTGTTAAAGCTGAATCTCACAAACTTGAAAGAAGCGCCGAAAAACCCTAATACCTCTTATCCTTATTATCACTCCAATGTAAAATGTGCATACCACTCTGACAGTGTAGGGCATGATACCAACAACTGTTGGGCTCTTAAAAACAAAATCCAAGACTTGATAGACGCCAAGGAGGTAGAATTTGATGCGCCCGAAAAGCCGAATGTGATTTCTGCCCCAATGCCGAAGCACGATAATAATGTCCATGCCATTATGGAAGCTCTTCATGTTACCACTGTTGATGACCTTTTGACTCTGTTACCAATAATTAAAGTGAATTTGATGAAAGGCGGGATATTCCCAGGCTGTGGAAAAGACTGTTACTTCTATTCAAACTTGCAAGCTGATTGCCCACTATTGAAATCAGGCATCCAACGCCTGATGGATACCCAAGAGATCCTCTTTCAAAAGACTCTTGTTACTCCTGCTACCTTTGATACTCCAACCAATGACATTGCTATAATAAAAATCTTCGACTATCTTTCCAAGACCTGCAAAAGGCCTGTTAAGATTATGCCTGATCCTAAGTTTGTGCCATTGAAAATTACCATACCGGGGCTTGTCCCGTATAAATATAACAAGACGATACCATGGAACTACGGAGGAGAAATCTTCTACCATGGTATCAAACAAATTGAATCAGTCCAAGAGAATTCTGATGATGAAATCCCTGTATAGGGAATATTACGGGAACGAGCAAGATAACTCGCAGCGGAAGGATCTTCTCTCTAGAGATTGCTCCTCCACGGGCAGTCTTCGGCCCCTCGATAGTTTTTTTGCCTATCAAGCCATCTGTGCAAAGCCTGGTAATTGAAGAACTTGATGCTCCTGAAGTTAGACCCTCTGATGTTGCTGCCAAAGGTAAGGGGATACTAGAAGCGCCTTTCAGGATGAAGGACCAGACTGTGGTAATCCCCGAGACCACTCCAAAAGATATGGAAGAAATCTTAAAGATAATCAAAAAGAGTGACTATGATTTTGTGGAGCAGCTAGGGCAGACCCCTTCCAAAATCTCCATGCTGGCTCTCCTACTCTGCTATGAGGCTCATGCTAAAGCCTTGATCAAATTTATAAAGACGGCACACGTGCCTCAGGAAACTTCCGTTGACCAGTTTCAAGAGTGCGTGGCTAGCCTTACAGCTGATAATGGTCTTGGTTTTTCTGATGCTGATTTGAATCCTAAGGGAAGGAAGCACAACGACGCGCTGCATGTCTCGGTAGAATGCAGAGGGACCACACTTGCCCATGTTATGGTTGACACCGGTTCATCTTTAAATGTGCTACCGAAGAAGGCGTTAGACAGATTAGACTGTGAAGGTTTGACCCTAAAGCCCAGTAACATCGTTGTTAGAGCCTTCGACGGTTCTAAAAGGATGGTTCACGGAGAAGTGGACATTCCAGTCAAAGTGGGTACAGAAATTTTCAACTCTACTTTTTATGTGATGGACATCCGTCCTTCATATTCATGCTTGTTGGGAAGGCCGTGGATCCATAATGCTGGGGAAGTTACTTCCTCTCTGCACCAAATGCTAAAGTATCCAGTTCAGGGTAAGATCGTAACGGTGCACGGCGAGGAAGAGTACATTATAAGTCACCTTAACTCCTTCCGCTATGTGGAGTTGGATTGCGAGTTCATAGAAACGCCTTTCCAACACTTTGAGGAGGTTTCTCCTGAAGTCGCAGTTGCAAAGACAATGACTGATGTGCCTGTTGTTTCCAAGCCAGTGTCTAGGATGGCATCCCTCAAAGATGCGGAGGCTGTAATCAAAGAAGGAGGGAGTACAGTGTGGGGGAAATTGCCTGATTTTTCTCACAAGACAGACAAGTTCGGACTAGGTTTTACTGCTACTGGCCAGAAAGCTGTGCGTCGCTCCCGGGCTGGAGGACCACCCTTAAAAATCACTCACCATGGAATTAATGCCTTAGAAGATGATGATGAAGAAGACAACTTTGAAGATTGGATCTTTCCAACTGTTGAAGGGGGATTAAGCAACTGGGAAGCGAATGACTTCGTTCCCATCACTTTCATCAACCAGTAATTTATCTTTGAACAATTTCCTATTTTGGTCTGTAATAATTAAACAATTCGTACACTCTCTATTTTCACCTTATGCCTTACCCGGGGCATATAGGTCCATTTGTAAGGGCTTGATTTCTTCATTATCATATGCCATTTTTAAGTAAATCATTGGACGTTTTCATCTATAAACTGTTGTGTTCATTTTCTTTCCTTTTACATTTTGTTTTGTTTAAGGATGGCTATCCCTTACACACACCCACACTCATAAAATGCAGGTACCCATCCACTCCGGATTCCATGGGTGACTATTCTGCTTTAGCCTTCGGTGACTCTAAAGATTTGGTCAATCATGCCGAGTACGAAGGTGATGAAGACTGTGAAGTGCCTGGGGAGTTAGCTAGACTTTTGCAACAAGAGGAAAGGGCTATTCTGCCCCATGAATAGTTGCTAGAGACCATCAATCTAGGAACAGAGGAAGACAGGAAAGAGGTTAAGGTGGGTGCTAACCTGGAGCCAAGTGTCAAAGAGCATCTAGTTCAGCTGCTGAATGAATATATTGAGATCTTTGTCTGGTCCTATGAAGACATGCCGGGACTAGATACATATATCGTGGTTCACCGTCTCCCTACAAGAGAAGACTGTCCACCAATCAAACAAAAAGTCCGCCGAATGAGGCCCGACATGTCTGAAAAAATAAAAGCTGAGGTGATGAAGCAATTCAATGCTGGCTTTCTGGTTGTTACTTCCTATCCACAATGGGTTGCTAACATTGTGCATGTGCCTAAGAAGGATGGCAAAGTCAGAATGTGTATGGACTATCGGGATTTAAACAGGGCTAGCCCTAAAGATGATTTTCCACTACCACACGTTGACATCTTGGTTGACAACACAGCTAAACACAAGGTATTTTCTTTCATGGATGGATTCTCGGGATACAACCAGATCAAAATGGCCCCCGAAGACTTGGAGAAGACTACTTTTGTCACGCAGTGGGGTACCTTCTGTAATAAAGTGATGCCATTCGAACTAAAGAATGTCGGGGCAACCTATCAGCGAGCCATGGTAGCTTTATTTCATGATATGATACATCATGAGATCGTAGTCTACGTAGACGACATGATAGCCTGCTCACAAACAGAAGAAGAGCACCTTGATCATCTGCAAAAGCTGTTTGTCAGATTGAAGGAATATAAGCTCAGACTGAACCCTAGCAAGTGCACTTTTGGAGTCAGGTCTGGTAAAATTTTGGGATTTATCTTCATCAACAAAGGCATTGAGGTTGATCCTGCTAAAGTCAAAGCTATACAAGAAATGCCTGCCCCCCGCACTGAAAAGGAGGTTACAGGTTTCTTGGGACGCTTAAACTATATTGCAAGGTTCATCTTTCACCTAACGTCTACCTGTGAGCCAATCTTTAAGTTGTTGAAGAAATATCAGGTGGTTGAATGAAATAATGATTGTCAAGTTGCTTTTGATAAGATCAAGGAGTATTTGCTGGAACCTCCTATCTTGATGCCACCCGTCGAGGGAAGACCTTTAATTATGTATCTGATTGTTTTGGATAACTCAATGGGGTGCGTACTGGGCCAACATGACGAGTCTGGCCAAAAAGAGCATGCCATTTATTACCTTAGCAAAAAGTTTACCGACTGTGAGACTCGCTACTCACTGCTCGAGAAAACTTGTTGCGCTTTGGTATGGGCTGCTCGCCGGCTAAGGCAGTATATGTTGACACATACCACTTTGCTGATTTCCAAGATGGATCCGATCAAGTACATATTCGAGAAGCCGACTTTATCTGGAAGAATCGCTAGATGGAAAATGATCCTAACAGAGTATGATATTCAGTACACAACCCAAAAAGCTATAAAGGGGAGTGTACTAGCTAACCATCTAGCTCATCAAGTCGTCGAAGATTACCAATCTATGAGATTCGACTTCCCTGACGAGGACATTATGACATTGGACAATATCGAAGGTAACGGACCGTATGACGGACCTGAACAAGGATCCCGATGGACTCTATACTTTGATGGTGCTTCAAATGCGCTTGACAACTGTATCGGTGCAGTACTTATCTCCCCAGAAGGTTTCCATACGCCTTTCACTGCAAGACTCTGTTTCAGTTGCACCAACAACATGGCTGAATACGAAGCTTGTATCTTTGGTCTCAAGGCTGCTATTGACCTAGGAATCAAATCTTTGGTCGTATTTGGGGACTCAGCTTTGGTTATCAGTCAAATCAAAGGAGAGTGGGACACTAAGCATCCTAAACTTATCCCATACAAAGAACATGTCTTGACATTGTTGCCTCATTTCGAGCAGATTACCTTTGAGCACTTCCCTCGAGAAGAAAATCAACTAGCAGATGCTATGGCTACAATGTCTTCTATGTTTGAACTCAACTAGGATAATGATGTTCCCCAAATCACCATCGAATGAATGGACGAACCTGCGCACTATCATGAGATTAATACCGAAGAAGTAGTGGAACAACCCTGGTTTCATGAAATCAAAAGGTATCTCCAGACTCGAGAATACCCTAAAGGAGCTTCCTTCAATGACAAAAAGTTCTTAAGGAGATTTGCTGCCAAGTTCTTCCTGAGCAATGGTATCTTATATAAGCGCAGCCATGATTGTGTTCTACTTCATTGTGTGGACAAGGTTGAAGCAGAGTTAATCATGACCGAAATACATAGTGGCACATTTGGCACCCACTTGAGCAGACATACGATGGATAAAAAGATTCTAAGGGCAGGCTACTACTGGTCTACCATGGAAGTTGATTGCCATCAACATTCCCGTACTTGTCACAAATGCCAGGTCTATGCTGACAAGGTACATATTCCTCCTATTCCTCTCAACATTCTAACAGCTCCTTGGCCATTCGCGATATGGGGAATCGACATGATTGGAGAGATCAAGCCTACAGCATCCAATAGACATCGCTTCATCTTGGTCTCTATCGATTACTTTACCAAGTGGGTCGAGGCAGCTTCCTACGCCTCCGTTACAAAGAATGTGGTTGCCAGCTTCATCAAGCAGAATCTCATATGTCGGTATGGTATCCCTGACAGGATCATCACGGACAACGGTACAAATTTTAACAACACTGTAATCACCGCCCTATGCGAGCAGTTCAAAATTCAACATCACAATTCATCTCCCTATCGGCCAAAGATGAACGGTGCTGTTGAAGCCACGAACAAAATAATCAAGAAGATCATTCAAAAGATGACAGTCACCTACAAGGACTGGCATGAGATGTTACCATTTGCTCTGCACGGATATCGTACCACTGTGCGTACTTCAACCGGGGCAACCCCCTTTTCTTTGGTATATGGCATGGAGGTTGTTTTACCTATGGAAGTTCAGATTCCTTCCTTGAGGATTATGAAGGATACTGGTTTGAGTGAAGACGATTGGATTCAGACCCGGCTTGATCAACTTAATATGATCGACGAGAAGCGACTTACTGATGTTTTTCATGGTCAAACGTATCAGAAATGGATGATCAAGGCTTTCAACAAGAAAGTCAGGCGTCAGGTATATCAAGTTGGAGATCTTGTAATCAAGCGGATCATTTTGTCGCAAAGTGATCCCAGGGGAAAGTGGACTCCTACTTACGAAGGACCATTTATGATCAAGAACATCTTTTCTGGTGGGGCAATGATTCTGACCACCATGGATGGCGACGACTTGCCGCACCCTGCGAATGCAGACATAGTCAAAAGATACTACGCATGAAATAACCCGACAAGTTGAAAACCCGAAAGGGAGACTTGGGCAAAAATGGGCATCCCGGTGAATCAAAAACCCGAAAGGGCGATTCAGGCAAAAATTAGGAATAAATAAAAAATCTGTACACCCGGCAAGTTGAAAACCTGAAAGGGCGACTTGGGCAAAAAAGGGTTTCCCGGTGGACTGAAAACACGAAAGGGCGGTCCAGGCAAAAGTTAGGGAATTAAAGCGTATGACTATGTCTCGTCGGATCACTTTAAGGACAATCTCTTCACGACCAAACTCCAGGCTCATGATTAATCCTATCACCTTCGGACGAAGCAAAAAATGGACAAGATACTCAGAGTTGCGAAGGCTATAGCAGAATGGGAACCCCATGGAATTGTTACACATAGCCATCTTTCTTTGTATAAAATTTTTCTCAATTTTTACGACAACATTATCTTACTAGGATGTTTGTCTCCTTTGTACAAAATACTTACAAAAGTTAATACAAAAATACTTCAAAGTGCAGAAATTTGCTTGCTTTTCCTTTCTTTTTACACTTATGTTTTATTTGAAAACATCCAATTGTTTGTTAAATAGGCATATGCATTTGAATTTAATCACTGCTTACAAATAAAATAAAATAAGAAAGGATAATTACTAATAGGTTGAAGGTATAGGAAAACGTCTTTAGGCTATTCCAGAAGAGATCCCCTACAATATGTCATTCAGATCCTCGACAGAGCTAAAACCTTGAAGTACATATCCACAGCGGAGTTAAATTTCAAAGTTCCCATCAGAGTTAAGTCTCTAAACTCCTGATTCCCAGTGGAGCCCAAAAACTTTGAACTACAGACCCTCGGCGAAGATGAAACCTTCTTCCCCAGCGAAGTCAAATTTCCAACTATCAATTCCCAGTGGGAACCACTAAGTTTTCCCCAATTTCCCCAGCAGGTTATCTTAAAGGTCTGAGGATCAACCAGATAACAGTTAACTTTTTGTCTTATCCCTGACTAAGACAATTCCCCAGTAGATTGGCATACAACCCAAGCTCCTGATTGCCCCGAAAGAATTAACACATCCCCACAGAGTTTATTCCTTGGCAGAACGAAGATTCTAGTTCCTGTTTCTCCATTTGAAGCCTCCCAGGTTTTAATTCCCCAGTAGAGGTCGTCGGATTTTTCCTTATTTCCCCAGGAAGGTCATGAAGAATCCTCATTCCCCGCAGAAGTTGTCAAAACTCTTGTTAAATCCCCACAAGTCACCAAGGATTTTCAATCCCCAACAGTGGTCCCATGATTTCTCATTCTCAACAACCAAAGATTTTTTAGAATCCCCAGCATCAGTCAAGGATTTACTTTCTTCGGCAGTAGTCAATGATTTCATTTATCTCCAGCTATCAAGGATTTATTTTCCTCAGCAAGACAACTAATCAGCTTACATGCACATCCATGACATTTATATATCATAAACATTGATGAAACACATTTTATTGCATCATATATATCATGCAACATAACTTTGTGTTTTAAGCTAACATTCTACCCTTTCAAGATAAGATTAAAAGCTATCGTTAACAACTATTCAGAGATTTCAGATACAATATGGATACGCCCCAGACACGACGGTTATTCTACTACTCATTTAGACTCCAGCAATCAGATACAAACTAGATACGCTCCAGACACGACAACCATTCTATCTCTCATTCAGATTTAACTATCAACTTCAAGTTTAGATACACTCCAGACACGGAAGTCATTTTGTCACTTGTCCGGATCCCAATTACAGTACGGATACACTCCAAACACGAAAGTCATTCTGCTTCTCATACAGATCTCAACTTCAGAAACAGTCCAGATACGCTCTAGACACGGTGCCAGTCTGTCACTCATTCGGAATTTATCCCCAGCAATAGATGCTCCATACATAGATGTTTATCGGTTACCTATTCAGAATACAGATACACTCAAGACACGGCAATAATTATGATATTCATTCAAGAATCAAATACAGTTACAGCTCGGATATGCTCCAGACACGGATGCCATTCATTTGTTCATACGAACCCAGTCTCCAGATACAACTCGGATACGTTCCAAATACGGATACAATTCTGATATTCATTCTACTGATTTTCAACAAACAAGTCTTGGATGGCATCTTTAAGCCCATCTCCAGCAAGATTCTACCATCTCCAAATGTCATCTTTAAGCCCATTCCCTTAGCTAGATTTTTGACGAGTGCAAATTTACGGGCACTCTAGTGTCCAATCCTCTTTTACCTTCGAGTCACGAAAGGAAAAACTTTCCAATATAACTCTTCAGGTTCAAGAAGATTGAATAGGGGAAACTGTTGTACCCCAAAATTTTCCCTCTCTTTTTATCAACACTTCTCATTACAAGGCTCTTGGAACTCAAGATCAAGCTAGGGTTTGCTCTGCTCAAGACATCTCCTTGCACTGATGACCTAAACTAGGGTTTGAGTTTGCACAAGGATTTTTGGACCTTCAATGCTCAAATTGACTTTCATACTTCATATTGGACTCATAAGTTTTTCCATACCAAGTTTCAAGCCTTGAATCAAACTTTTGCCCAGTCAATTAGACAGTTGACCTAGAAATCAACTATATTGGGGGAAAAGTCAACTGTGGCCAATTTACAGTCAAACCTCATGAATTTTTACCCACATAAACATTATGAACTCATATGAACCATTTTATCAAGTTTGGACCACAATTCCACAAGAAATTTGATCAGATCACCAAAAGGGCAAAATGGTCATTTTTAGGGTTTTGATTGTACAAAGGCAATTTCTGACTTTTTGACCTATCCAATGGCAAATTAGGTTCAACCATGGGCTCAAGGACTCAATAGCATCATCTTGACCTATTAAACAAGTTCAAAAGATCTCAAATGCATAGGATTGACAGATGAATTTTTCAGTCAACTAATCAAAATTTGATTGTACACTGAAAAGTCAAACTTTTGACTTTTTGGTCAAAATCAAGTGCCAAAGGTCATTTTTCATCAAGATGTGTGAAGTTATGAAACTTGTTCATCAAGAAACGCAAAATTGCAAATTAGGGTTTAAAATTGAAAAATTTCATAACTTAGAAATTTTCTAAGTTATGAAATTTTCTTAATTTTTCCTAACTTTGTCCCACATTTTCACCATGATGAAAATGGATTCAAACAAAACTTATAACATGAAAGTTGTAGTCCACCACAAATTATACAACTTTGATTCACAAAGTTTTATCAAAGGAAGCTTGGATCTCAAGTTATGATTTTTGGAACAAGGGTCCCTAAAACTTTTAACTTAGTGAAAATTTGCCCTAGTTTAGGCAGGATTTTGACCTTTCTTCTTGGGCATTTTTCACATAGTTCTACTTGGAGTCTCAAGTTTCATTTCAAATATGGATTATATATCATGTTGCAAGCTTTCCAAATTGTCAAAGAACTCCTCAAACACATTTATGGCTAGGGAGAATCGAATGCTTGAAGTTGGCAAAAACTCACTTTGTATCCATGGCAAAATCATATCCACTCAAGTTGCATTTTCAAACCAGCATGCCTTGTACTAGTTTGCAGGCCTCTAAACCATTTCACACACCATAATTTAATGCAAATCCATCAGTCTAAGATTTTGTTTTGGCCATTTCGATATTGTACACAAGATTAGGCCTTAAGTAGATAAAGGCAAATTCCCATTTTTGCAAAAGTGTGCTTGATGTCAAACCATGATCTTTGAGCATAGGGAGAAGATCTCAGAAGCCAAATCAAATCCACAAATTGCAGGTGCCAAGAGGATTGTATGAGCATATTTGATGGCTTGTACAGGCCTTTAATCACAACTTCCACATTCTTGCTTCACAAAGAAGAAACTTATCAAAATCCTCACAACTCAAAAACCAGCCAACACCAACTTACACAAACATTTCAAACATCTTTCACACAACCTTTTGAGAAAGATACATGAGTGTTTGAGCCCCTAAGCACCTCATAGCCAGAAATCACACTTCTTTGGCAAAATAGGGCATGTTCTGCAAATTGAGTTCTCCAGCTCATTTGGCTCGTGCGTTTTTCCCCATTTCACTTCAAATACCTTCCATTCAACTCACTCAAGCTATCCCAAACCTCCATTACCAACTGTAATTCCATTTACAATGATCACCATTTTCATTTTGAGCTTGTGCAAGTTAAGTTCTCTGGACTGATTCAAGGACATTCAAGGCAAGCTAGCTATTGGAAAAGATCAAGTGAAGTTCAGGCATGCTACCAGACACCTCAAAACTTGTTGAGAAGCACTGCATTGCCCTACACGATTCCAACTGAAACAGGTTTTTCTTCACTTTCTATCTCTCTATTTAGGAACATTTAGCCTTAGGTTTGTGAATAAAAAATGTAGTGTTCATTGCTAGGAAGCCATACATATGCTCAGTTCCCATTTATATTAAGTGTGCTAGGAGAATTTCATCCATGAACATGCTGAAAAAACTAGGTCATATTTTAGGGCCAGAGAAATTCTCTCTGGTCTTTAGGAGTTAGGGTTAATGATTTATATGGTTAGAATCGTATTGAAATTCTCTACAAGTTTGATGTTATGAGTTTTTGCAAAAGATCACGTATACAGGATGTAGCATTTGAACATGGCAAGCGCGCGTTTTTCAGTCTGGAGGAAGAAGACGAAGTTAGCTTGGGCTAGGCCTGGCCTGGCTTGCTTCTAAAACGTCCCATTTTCATTTTTACACCCCCTGGCCCAATTTCTTATATTTTCACATTTTTGCATTTTTGGTTTCTTTTCTGTTTTTGTTTATTTATTTCCAAATATAAAAAATGCCTAAAAAATATTTTCATAATTTTTTACATTTATTTAGCATTTTATTTTAATTTTTCAAACATAAAAACATTTTGAATACTTTTATAATTTATTTAAAACTTGAAAATAATATGTAAATTATACTTTTATTTTTATTTCTTATTTTTATTCATACTGAAAATATTATTTAAAATATAATTTATTTTTGTACCTATTTTATTTTATATTATACATATTTAATATATATATATATTTAATATATATATATATATATATATATATATATATATATATATATATATATATATATATATATATATATATATATATATATATATATATATATATATATATATATATATATATATATATATATATATATATATATATATATATATATATATATATATATATATATATATATATATATATATATATATATATATATATATATATATATATATATATATATATATATATATATATATATATATATATATATATATATATATATATATATATATATATATATATATATATATATATATATATATATATATATACCTTTTTTAAAATATATATATATTACATTTTTATTTTTATTATTATTTATACTAAAAAATACCTTTTTTAAGTATATTTCATTTTTACACATATTAATATATTATATATAGTATTTATTTTCTTAAAAGAAATTAGGGTTTATCTTTAAACAAATAAAATTAATCTTTTTTATTTATTTATTTCTTTATACTTTTTTACATTAAAAATACTTTGACATACATAGGTAAACAAAAACCTTTTTGCATAATTCATATTTATTTGATATTTTTTTATTTTGTCTATTTAAATATTATTCATTTATTATTCATGCAATTAAATTCAATTTGGTTGTAATAGTAAACTAGGGTTTATATTTCTTGTCAAATACCCCCTATTCAAAAATTGTACCCCCATCCCCATAATCATGTTGTAATAGCTTAGAATTTTAAATTCTCGCACTTTACGCTTTCAATTATGCCATGATTAGAGAATTAGGGTTTGTATGCAAAAATCCAAATCAATAAATAGTTTGACCTAATCAAAGACAAAAATGCATGAAAATCAAACACAATGCACACTTGCACCCCTAAGGTTACAATCCACTTGTTGCCTTCAAAAATGGGCCATGGTATGCATGGTGGGTACTTTGGCAAAACAAAAACAAAACAAAAGATCATAGTCCCTCGATGACGCTATCTTGGTTGCCTAAACAAAAATGATCAAGTCCCTCAAGAAAATTGCCAAAGATACTTAACACAATTGCTATCATTGGTCTATACGATGACCCGCGCCTGTCCCGTTTAACATCCTAACACAAGGTTGTTCACCAAATGCAATGGTGAAACAACACTGTCAAAAGGGTTAAAAACATTAGGAAATATCGTTGAGTAAAATAGAGTAGATAACTCTTAGTTACTTGATCAAAAGCTTGCAAAAACATCCTTGCTATTTTCAAACACACTTCACAACACAAATTCAAAACATTTTCCAAATCAAACTTTCAAACATTGAAATCTTTTCAAAAGAAAAAAACACCTTTGTATACATTCAAACAAGAATCATTACAAAGGTTGCCACAATGATGGCCTCTTTTCAAAACATATTTCAAAACCACACACAAAGCACCATTTCAAACAATTGAAAAGCAAAAGCAAGTGATCTAAACAAGTAACTAAGAGCCCATGGAAAACCATGGATGAAAAGGGTGCTTGCACCTTCCCTTTTCATAATCTACTCTCCGAACCCAAGAAAACATCTCAAAGGTCTTTCTTGTGCTTTTTGAACTTTCCTTAGGATAAAATAAAAAGTCGGTGGCGACTTTTGCTAAACTGAAACATTTGCGAACACAAATGCAAAATCCCAAGTCAGTTCTCCCACCGTATCACAAATGGCAAGTGATGTATACAAATGATGCATGGTTTCCCTTCAAAAGAGCACACACATTGGTTTAAAGCGAAGGATATCGTTATCCAAAAGGAAAGAAAAATATTCAAAGAGACCTGCTGGCCCAAAAGCCAACATACTACCAGTTTCAAACTGTAATACGATGGGAGAATTGACTCGGGTGTTTTGCGTTTGATCGTAATTGTTGTGGATAGCAAGAGTCACCACCGACTTTTCTTTTATCCAATAAGGAAAGGGTGAAAGGAACAAGAAATACCTTTGAGATTATTTTCTTGAGTTCTGGGGGTAGGTTATAAAAAAGGAAGGTGTTAGCACCCTTTTTGTCCGTAGTTATCTACGGGCTCTTAGTTGCTTGCAAGATCACTTGCTTTTGTTTGAAAATGTGCTTGTGGTGTGGGTTTTGAAAGTATTTTTATGAGTGTGTTTGTAATGGTTCTCGTTTCTATAAGAACGTGTACAAAAAGCTTTGTCTTTTGAAAGATGTTTCAAATGAGAGTGTTGGTGTATAAAATGTTTTTTTTTGTGAGCAAGCAAGCAACTAGGAGCATCCTAACTACTGAAAAGGTCTATGTTATTTTCCTCCTCCTTTAGATGTTACTATCTTACCATTGATTAGGTAAGAAGCCCCACCATTGGATGTGAAGGGACGGGCGTGGGACATTTGTATAGTCATAGAAAGCAACCTATGGGATGTTTTATGAATTTTCATTTAGGGACTAGATTGTTTACCGAAGGCAACATTGAGGGTCATTGAGGGACTACGATCTTTTATCGCGGGTCTTTGCTAAAACGCCCATATTCGAGGGACATGACTATTTTTCCGAAGCAACAAGTGAGATTACCCTAGGGGTGCATGTGTGCATAGTGTGTTTGATTTGCATGTATTTAGTCTTTGATTTTTAGGTTGTCTACTTGTTGTTTTTATCTTGACCTACATCCTAATTACTAACATTTATACAAAAGCAATATAAATGTAGATAATAAATCCTACATTATTAAACCATATTGAATAGCAAGAAAATGTATAGACAAAAACAAAACAAAAGAGGAAAAATGAATGCTTCGATTTGGACAGCAGAACCCTTTGATTCTGCTTCTCTGGCTCCCTTCGATTTGGCCTGGAAGTTGTGAAGGTGTGCCTTTCGATTTGGGCTTAGGCTGAAGCATGAGATGCAGCCTTCGATTCTGCCTTTCTGCTTCCTTCGACTGGTTCCTGGAGTCAGCAAGAGGTACACTCTTCATCCCAAGCACCTTGCTACCTTCTTTGATTGAGCTTGGCAATCACTATAGACCACCTTCTCTTCTACGTTTGGGACTACAAAGCAGTAAGGACCTGCAAAGCAACATGAGTATGTATCCTCCATTCCCTTCTAGACTTTCGTTTGGGACTGTGAGGCAGCCAGGGGGAAGCCTAAGACTTCGTTTCATACTTCCTTCCTCCTGTTTTCCTTTGTTTGGGATTTTAATAGCAACATGACCTGAGGCCATGCTAGTATTGTCTCAGGGCCAAGTTAGTTCTTAAAGCATGTTTAATAAACAAAGAAAATAAGCCATAGGAGTATCAATGAAAACAGACCAAAAAGATGGAAACGAAAAGAAGAAAAATGTTATGTACATGTTTTGAAACGAAAGGGAAGACTATTCACATGTTATGCTAGAAACGAAAGGTTCAAGGTTAAGAGTGACTTACCTTGCTTGAAGCTGGGGTATGTGAGCTGGACCTTAGCTGCTGCCCTAGATACTTTGGATTTGAAGGGAAGAAACAGGGCTTATGCTTCTAGTACTGGATTCAAAGTCAGGAGATGTGAGGGATGGTTTCAGATTCGAAAGAGAAAAAGAAACAAGCGTTGTGTTTCTTTAGATTTTGGGTTTGTGTTTAATGTTTGGGAGTCTTAAGAGTTTTTGAGAATTTGATGATCTCTTGAAGATTCATTCTCCACTCAAAAGTCCTTGGATGTGTTTTCCCACCCCTTATACATGTTATGGAGCCTCTTTTTTATAGGAAAAATTGGCTGAGATTTAGGAGGGAAAACAAAACAATTTGAACAAATTGAGTAAACTGTTTTTGTAGCTTTCGATGGGCAGTGTTCGTATGCCATTTTAGTGCAAGAATGGGGCAGTGTTTCAGGACTGTTGTGCAGCAGTTTTGGAGTGTTATGGCCAGTGTATCAGGCCTGAACTTGGCGGCAAGCATCTTTTGATATCCCCACCTTTCATTTTGACCTCCTTCTACCAGATTCTCCTTCAAACAACATTATTTGATTTTCACCCAATGAGTTTCTTTCAAATGGGTCACTTTTGTGCATCCTTTGAAGGAGCCAAATGTGTGCCCCTTGAATGGGTCACCAAAGTACGCCTTAAGGGAGTCTTGTAAGTCCTTCGAATGGGCCATTAAACATGTCCTTAGAATGGGACACCCAGACATGTCCTTTGAATGGGTCATGTATGTATCTTTGAAAGGGCAAAATGTGTCCTTCGTATGGACTATGCTATTCTTCGAATGGGCTAGTAAGGTATATCCTTCGAAAGGGACTCCTATGTATACCCTTCAAATCCTCCAATAAATGTCCTTTGAAGGGGCCACCAACCATGTGTGTTGAAGGTTATCAATGGTGGAATTGCAGCATACTATTTTAAAGGGAAATGTTGTCCAGTCGAAGCTAGTATAAACATAGCCAATGCCCCGTCGAAGCCTGCATGCAGGAGGTCTAAATGCCCAAACAAAGCTTGCAACAAAGTGAGCCACATGACCAAACGAAAGAGGTATGCTAGGATTGAATCAAAGGAGGGTCACATGCCCAAAGGAAAGAGGCATACAGGAAGCAAAGATGCCCAGAGGAAAGAGGCATGCAGAAAGCAAAGATGCCCAGACAAAAGAGGCATGCAGGAAGCAAAGATGCCTAGACGAAAGAGGCATGCAAGAGGCAAATTATGCAATCGAAGGATGCCAAAAGGAGGCGCTTTTCCCTGGAATCAGAGGAGGCTACAAGAGGCTTCTGTCCTTGTGCCTACTGCCCTGGTGGGAGCCTCTTGCATGCAAGAAGGAAGCTATGGCTCAATCGAAAGTTGTATGCACCTAGCCATCAATTTTGTGAATCAAAGCAAGCATATAGGGAATTATTTGCCTAATCAACATAGGCATGAAGGCATCAAATTTACAATTGAAGGATGCAAGCCAAGCTTGCATCGAAGAAGGCCAAAAGTCCAATCGAAGGATGTGAGTCGAAGAAGACTTGCTTTTTCTCAAATTTTGTCAAAAGATTATTTTTATTTGTTTTCCCCTTTTTTAATAGTTTCCCCTTTAACTTGATGCTGGAAAATCCCATTGTACTTGTGCAAGATTGAATTTTGAGAAATATTGTGAGAAATTCCTTGAGGAAAGAGAGGGAAAATTTTAGGGTACAACACAAACTAACATGCACAAGCATATTCATGCCAAAAGAAGCAATCATTGGCCAGGAAAGAGTCTTCGTTTGGGCTAGCTTAATAGAGTTTTAAACGAAGAAGCCCCAACGGAGAACATGAGCCAGTCGAAAGGTACACAAATGGTCCATTCTAAGGACCCATTTGAAGGCTATACAAGAAGTCCAATCAAAGGGCAGGAATTAAAGGCATTCGAAGGAGCCAAAATTTCCACATACATTCAAATTTCAAAAAGGACAAGATTCCATGTTTTGGGCCAACGTTACAAATTCTCATTCATGGCTTTCAAACACCTAATCAAGGTTGTTTAAAACCATTGCCTTCTTATCCCCTCCTTTCTACTCTATATAAGCAGCATGCTTGCAAGCTAAATGGACGCTTACAGGCTTAAACACTTACACACATACAAAGCCCCAAAGGAATCAGACGAAACTTACAAGAAAAAGCAAGATTGTCAAAATTCCAAAAACATAATTCTAGCCATCATTTGTCCAAACCAAAGGTTCAAACATCTTCCTGAGACTTCCAGGAATTTGACCCAGTCAGTGTTCAAGTCGTCCCACGCCTGGAAGCACCAAACTGGATCACTTATTATTGGTATATTTTTTTTTAACTTGAATTTATGATTTTGCGATGAATTAAATTTTTTCAGTGCTTGATTCATGTTCATGGAATTCATTAGAATAGGTTTGATATATTGTATGCAAGCCTTAACGTGTAAAACATAAAATTACATTGTTAGGGGCATCCTTGGCTATTGAGCTTCGTTCTCCTTGCTGGCGCGCGTTTGAAATTTGACAATCTGACTATTTTTCTTATATTATGTTATTGTTTCATATATATAAACAAATGAAATGGCAGCTCAGATGGCAGGCAAGGTGTGTGTATAAGGAGAGGACATGGGTTCAAGTCCCAAGTCCAGTGTTTTGTATTTTTTTCTAATATATTCATGCAGATCCCATGCTTCAATGGCCGGGAGATTATCATGCCCCTTCAGTTTGGAACCAATAAATCATGGGTGATCTAGATCAAAGGGATTCAATGCGTAGGTCAAGAATATGCCCTCAAGGATTCATCTCACTAGATCAAACACAGATCTGGGCTTCACAATTTGGGCCTAGCGCAAATTCAAATCAGCACCCCCCTTGTTTTAGTCTTTTCAAAAACATTTGCTTTGTTAACACTCTTGAAGAATGATACAAGAGTTAAATGCAAAGAAAATTACCGACTAAGGAATTTCAAAACATTTTTCAAACACAAAAAGCATAAAGGTATTTCAAAATGAGCAAACCTCTAAGAGCCCGTAGATAACTACAGATGGAATGGGTTATAACACCTTCCCTTTCCATAATCTACCCCCTTACTCAGAATAATCTCGAAAAATGTGTTTTTCTGTTCTTTTCACCCTTTCTTTAATTTAGATAAAATAAAGTCGGTGGGGACTCTTGCTTACCGCAACATTTGCGAATACAAAATGCAAAAACTAGTATAACAGCCGGTTCTGCCACCGTATCACAGAACTGGCGACTCTGCTAGGGAAAAAATAAAAAGTGGGGTTACCTTAGAGTTAGTTCATTATTTAACTGCTTTTGTATGCTTTGTTTGCTTTACCTTTCAGGATTGTTTGGGTTGTTTCTATAGATCCTACACCCGGATCTGGGGCATCTTTTAGGTAAGTAGCAATAGATCATGGAAACTGTGCGGGGTATACCGACACGGTCAAAGCGATAGCTACGTTGATGTGACACTTTGGTTGGTACTGGTATCCCTTGAGTAGTCAAGGAGAATACGAGGCCGCTGCGTGGTTTCATGAAGCATCAACTGACCTTAGAACCTTTAATTGAACAACTTGGCCATTAGGAAGTAGTGAGATAGCCGTCTTTGGTGTAGCCCAAAGTCAGTTGATACTCGATACTACACTCATTGAGATTTGACTCCCGAGTTTTGTTTGGTTGCAAGTCAGTTATCTATCGGAATGAAACTTGTGGGAAAGATCAGTGATATTGAGATCCCTTAGAACCCGGTTACTATTGATAGGACAGGTTGAGCCAACTAAACTTCAAGAGGGTACTTACCTGAAAACCCATGCAAGCCTTAAACCTAAGGTCTTTATGTGATTTTCTTGTGCTTGTTATATTTGCGTTTTCTTAGCATAATCATGATATCATAACATCATAACATGGCATATCATACTAACAATTTCAAGTATTTTTAGGGCTTATCTTTGTGTTATTTTGTAGGATATAACATCCACTAGCAGGAATACTATCCAAGTCAACCTCATACGGGTACCTCCTCAACTCAAGGAATTAGCATCAAGGGTTCCTGAGAGCTCTCCATTCATCGAAAGACATGGTCGACTTCTCAATCTAGTCACCTCAAGCCCTAATGAAGAAATGTTGAAGGTGCTCTTTCAATTCTTCGACCCTCTACATCATTGCTTCAACTTTCTTGATTACCAATTAGTTCCCACTATGGAGGAGTTTTCTCAGTTATTGGGGGTGCACATTCTTGATCAGTTACCCTTCAATGGTATGCAAACACTACGCCAAAAAAGACTTAGGAAAGAGCTTTTTTTAGCCTTTAAAAGCGCTTTCGTAGGTGGCGCTGCTATAGGTTTTAGCAGCGCTTTTTGTTTAATGAAAAGCGCTTTCGTAGGTCTACATAAGGCATCGCTTTTTTATGAAGAAGCGCTTTCATAGGTCTACCTAAGGCAGCGCTTTTTTCTGGAAAAGCATTCTCATAAGTTTTCTTTTAGCAGCGCTTTTTCCTGGAAAAGCGCTGTCTTAGGTAGGCTTTTAGCAACGCTTTTTTCTGGAAAAGCGCTTTCATAGGTGGTCTTTTAGTAGCGCTTTTGCCTGGAAAAGCGTTGTCATATGTTTACCTTAGACAGCGCTTTTTGTGAAAAAGCGCTTTCATAGGTTACCTAAGGCAGCATTTTTCTTGAAAAAGCGCTTTCATAGGGTGTTTTTTTAGAGGTATAATTTATATAATTCATATACCTACATTGTTTGCAGCATATTATTTATATAAACCAGTTGCCATAACCTGTAACTCATAAACCGCGGTAATGCATTGTATACCATTGTAATCCAAAATATATATACACCATTTTTGTACCTCAAAATATATAAAAACCATTGTTATCAGCATTGTAACTCAAAATCAGTCTTACAAAATCAACCCTAACAACAACTAAACTAGTCCTAATGTATGAAAGAAACACGGTCAATTATGTATTAAGGTCATGGTCCTGCGAGGTTTGAACATAATAACACGGTCAATATGTTATTCCATGTACACATGTAACATATTCATAACAATTTTCACATAATAATGTATTCATACCTTATATGATTCTCTGCTCAATAAAATATTGACACAATTCCTCTTTGATTTCTTCCAACTGAAGTTTCGTGTAATATGCACATTTGTATTCATCGAAGTACTACATAACAAAACATAATATGCATGATTTAGTTAAAAGTAAAAAATTATATGAAATATTCGAGAAATAATAAAACAAATCCTAAGTTATAAATCCATACTGTGACTGGAATCTCTATTTGATTCAGTTGAAGGATTTCTTTGATAAACCGCATAACGAAGTATCCGCGATCTATATCGTTTTGTTGTTGAGGACACTACATAGAAAAACAAATAAGAATATATAGTTGTATTGTTTTATCAAATAACATAAATATTATAAGCAAAATAGTGGAAATTAATATACCTGCACTTTGATCCAATTAATGTTGTTTGATTTAGACCATCGTACCCGAGCTTCTCTTTGACACCGTAATACTTGTATCGCTCTAACAAAATAAAAATATATATTTAGAACAATGTCACATAAATAATTAAATATATAAATACACACAAATATTTATAATAATATCATTTACGTATCAATCATTAACTTCATATCCGGATAATTTATCCAATCACCGTCAACCGAATTCAAATAATAGACCACTTCTTTTATAGGATCGATAGCAACCAACAACCAGTGACATCTATAAATTAAAACAACAGTTTAGAAGAAAATTTTCTACGCAAAAATTACAAATATTAAAATGAACATAGAATGAAAATCTAACCCTGTAGGAATAGTATTATACGCCCAAAGATATAAGCTTTTTGTACTTCCAGTTGCCATGAATCTTTCGACTAAGTGCTCTCTTACTGAATCCGGTTCCCTACCAATTGTCGCTCCGCTGACAACAAATGAGTAGCCTCATATAAGCTATTATCCTTACACAAACCCTTCATCACAATAAGATAACTATCTCTATCAGTATAACAACCTTGATAATCCATCTCTTGAAATATCTGCAACGCCAAATCTGATCGACTCTTCCTACACAAAGCATACATAAGCAAATTCAACGCGCGAACACGAGACTTCACTTCCCAACCACAAGAACTCTCAACGAAAAGTCTATGAGCAACCTCAAGCTTATCCTAATTCACCATTATCTCCAAAAGGGTATTGAAAGATTGTGTCCAATTCACACAGTTAAATTGAGGAATGTTCTTATAAAGCAAGATTGCTTCATCTACTAACCCTTGTTTAGCATATGTTTTAATAGCAGACACAAATATTGAATCTTTGCATTCACATGAATCTTGTTTCATTTGTTCAATCAAATCCTTCATCTCTTTGAGTCTACTTGAAGATCCTAGGATGGTGATCATGGTGGCGTATATAGGACCATTGTGGGAGTATTTAGGGTATTTTGATTTGGCTTGGTTGAAAATTTCCAAGGCCTTTAAAGGGTTTTTTTGAGTTGTTATAATCTGAGAAAGCTGAGTTGGATTTAACACTCTTGGCCACCTTATACTCATACTTCCTTTACCGCGAAAATAGTCGCGACAAAACCGTATCAGAAGATTCTGATGCCGATACCGATATCGTTATTCATTATTTCTATGATAAAGAACTAACTATGGTTAATTCACACCGGACTACCGTAATCAGTGTTGCAACACCTCTTTAAAAAAACATCTATCTCTCTAAGATTCAACTAAGATGTTCTGATACAGAAACCTAATGGAGCATGGACGAAACATCTCTCTCTCAGTAATAGAAAAAATTTGAACAGAAAGAGTAAAAACTAACCAGAGAAGAACGGTGGGGGCGTTGGAATGTTGTTGATTATGGAACGGCGGTGGGTAGGTAGGTAGGTCGAAGGTTGCTGGAGACAACGTCAGAACTGAATTATGGAAGAAGAAGAAGAGGCGAGAATGGGATGATTGAGCTTGTTTGAGTTATGTATTTGGGCCTGTAAGCCCAAATATAAATCATGTTGTATGCTATTTCCACCCACTTTATTAAAAAACGCATTCTTTTTCTTTTCTAAAACACTATTTCTCCCCAATGGACATATACTATTTGAATTCTATTCTAGTTAGTAGATTCTTAGGCTATCATATAGTAAAATTATCAGAGCTAAATGAAATAGTAGAACCGAGTAAACCATATGGCATTCTATTGTTTAACTATTTTATAATGGGATTGAGAGATTTTATCATTCCACCCAAATTGAGAGATGAAGAAAAAATGAAACCTGGTACGAATTGCAGTTGGCCGGAGAAGTGGAGCGCCGTTGACTGCCATAGAAGCTCTGGTTTAGGGTTTTTTCGTGAAGAAAATATGACTGAGAATAGAAAAGTGATACGAATTGTGTTTTGATATTTATTATAAAACTACCTACGAAAGCGCTTTTAAAAGCGCTTTCTAAAGGTCATCTATAACAGCGCTTTTACATCAAAAAGCGCTTTCATAGCATATCCTATATCAGTGCTTTTAAAAGCGCTTTCTAAAGGCCAGCTTTAGCAGTGCTTTGGAAAAGCGCTTTCTAAGGCTGACCTTTAGCAGCGCTTTTGAAAAGCGCTTTCTTAAGGTACCTTCTGAAAGGCCAGCTTTAGCAGCGCTTCCCAAAAAGCGCTTTCTAAGGGTGACCTTTAGAAGCGCTTTTGAAAAGCGCTTTCTTAAGGCACTCTTTGAAAGCGCTTTTTTAAGCGAATTTTTTTTAAAACCTACAGCAACGCTTTTTTCCAAAAGCGCTTTCTTTTATGTTCTGCTAAAACTTATTTTTGGCGTAGTGAAAAGACCCAAAACCGAAAGAGATTGCTCATGCCCTGTCTTTACAACAGTCTGATGTAGTGGAAAATTGGGAAACTAGAAGAGGCGGCAAAGGGTTCCTAGCTAAGTTTCTATTTGAGAAGGCTCATCATTTTTGGGATACCCTGGATTTACAAGCTTTCGAAAAAGTGTTAGCCCTTCTCATCTATGAGATGGTACTATTCCCTAATCCGGACCAACTCATAAATGTGAATGCGGTCAAGGTTTTTCTGTCTCATAATCTGGTGCCCACTTTACTTGGAGAAATCCTACACTCTCTGCATACCCACAATGTAAAGAGAAGAGGGACCCTGCTGTGTTAC
Organism: Vicia faba; assembly: GCA_948472305.1. NCBI lineage: Eukaryota > Viridiplantae > Streptophyta > Magnoliopsida > Fabales > Fabaceae > Vicia > Vicia faba. The sequence goes on from OX451740.1 coordinate 1,295,238,122, forward strand.
ACTCCTTTGTTGGCTAGGTGTTTTATTTTGCACCTACCTCGATCTATGTTGAAGAATGAGCAAGGCTTGAGATGGTCTAATAGGTTGATGTCCCTCACACATTCCAGCATTCATTGGTGTCCTCGATCCTTGGAGAATGTTACCATCATTGACTGCTGTGGAGAATTCCCTAATGTCCCTCTCCTAGGCATTAGGGGAGGAATCACTTAAAATCCTTGTCTGGCGTTGCGACAGTTTGGCTATGCTAGGAGGGATGGTCCTCATGATACACTTGTCCAAGAAATCGTGTTCGACTATGAGAATGATGTTCAGGGCTATCGCCAGAGGTTCATAAGAGCTTGGGGAATGGTGAACAAAGTTGATAGCAAAACACTAGGGCATAAGAACTCCATTCCTTTGGAGCCTTATCTTAAGTGGGTACGAGCCCGTGCTCAAAGTCTCACGATGCATTATGAGGCCAGTCTACCCATCATCATGGAGCTCGTTGCTGAGGGAGACACTCCTTACATTGTTATTCATCCAGACATGCCAACTAATTTCGAGGAGTTACAAAAATCCTGGATTTAACTCAAGGAGGAACGAGATACCTTTGAAACCCAATTCTACGCCAGAGAGAAGAAGGTTTTAGAGCTTACCAGGCTACTTCACGAAGAAAGGAGTATAAATGCCTACATTTCACCAAAGAGGATGCACCTGTTGGAAGCTTGAGCCCTTTTAGCTTTGAGAGTTCATTTTTGATTTGTTACTTCCTTTGTAAGCCCAAGAGGCATCATTGTAACAACTTAAACTTCTTAATGCAATTAACATTTGTTTTCCCTTTGGCTAAACAAATTTAAGTCTTATAAATCCTTGAAAACATTGCATACATATACCATACATATCATTGCATAAACAGGTTTCAGGACAGGTTTCTTATCTTCTTCGCTATTTATTTCAGCAATGGCTCTTGAATAAACAGTCAAGGAACTTCAGGCACAGAATGCCCAATTCCAAGAAATTTTCCTGAATCTAGATAAGGGACAAGAAGATTTGAAAGCTCTGATTCTCAAGGACAAGAAGAAGAAAAAGAGGCCAGTGGGTGTTCTAAATTTGGGAAGAAGGTTCAAAGGACCCGTGAAGCAAGTTTTAGAGCTCTTAACTCCGTCAAGAGAGAGAGAGAGAGAGAGACAATCAGGATGGAGATCCAAGAGAAGAAGACCACAACACAAGGGAGTCTGAAGAAGATGAACCTGACTAATCTAAGGAGTAGTATCCTCCTGCTGATGATAAATACAAACAGCTGGAGGATCGGCTCAATGCCATGGAGATCTAAAGGGTACCCGGGTTAGACTTTGAAGAGCTAGGACTAGTCTCAGGGATGGTCATCTTGCGGAAGTCCAAGGTCCCTACATTTGCTAAGTACGATGGTGTCTCCTGCCCTAAGCTGCATTTAAGGTCGTATGTTAGGAAAATTCAACCCCACACTACTGATAGGGATTTGTGGGTACACTTATTCCAGGAAAGTTTGGCAGGAACTCAACTGGAATGGTTCTATCAACTGGAAAGAACCAATGTGCGTAATTGGGAAGATCTGGCTTCTATTTTCTATAAGCAGTACCAATATAATGCTGACCTCGCCCCGACTCGTACACAGTTGCAAAGTATGTCTATGGGTTCCGGTGAGGGCTTTAAGGACTATGACCAAAATGGAGAGACCTTGCAGGAAGAGTCCAGCCTTTGTTGTCTGATAGGGAGCTGGTAGACATGTTCTTGGGCACATTATCTGGGACATTCTTTAACCACCTGATTGGAAGTTCTTTTGTTGGGTTCACGGAACAGATCTTAACGGGTGAACGAGTAGAGGCCGGTATTAAAAATGGTAAGATACAGAGAGATGCATCCTCCAGTACTATAAAGAAACCATTCACAGGGAACAAGGAGGTCAGTGTTACTTATGGCCAGAGAAATCTTAACAAAACTAAACACCGTCCGACGGTAGGGGCTGTTATGATTTCCAATCCTTCATCAAACCGGCAACAGAATAATCAGTCCAAAACAGATAAGCCAGGGATATAGTTTACCCGGATCAACATGACCCTATCTCAGGTTTTACCACACCTGCTGAAGTCCAATTTGGTGACCCTAAAGGAGGCTCCCAAGAATACCAAAACTACATCCCCTCACTACAATGCAAATGCTCAGTGTGCTTACCATTCTGAAAGTCCAGGCCATGATACCATTGACTTTTGGGCTTTGAAGAACAGGGTGCAGGATATGATTGAAGAAAAGGAGATTGAATTTGACGCTCCTGAGACCCCTAATGTTATAACTGCCCCTATGCCCAAGCACGACCATGGTGTAAATTCTATTGATGACGACATGTTTGTTGCTTCTGTGGATGAACTAACTACTCCACTCCTGACTATTAAAAAGAATATCTTGTAGGCTGGTTTATTTCTGGGTTGTGGTGAAGGTTGCCACTTATGTTTGTCCTTACCTAATGGTTGCCATTTGTTGAAGAAAGGCGTTCAGTGCCTGATAGATGATAAATAAATCTTTTTTGAGAAGACTCCAGTTATAAGTACTCTGTGTTAAGATGTTTGTATCATTACCATTTCTGCCAATCCTCCAAAGGTCTCCTCCAAAAGACCTGTCAGGATTACATCTGTTCCTAAAGTTGCTCCATTAATAATTACTTTCCCTAGAACTATGGGGTTGACGTTTATTACCATGGTGTCAAGAAAGATTTGTTGGTGGTTAAAGATAAAGATGTCTAAGACTCTGATCCTAACATTAGTAATATCGCCGGGACCAGTAAGATAACAAGAAGAGGAAGATTTTTCTCTCCCTAGATCTCTCCTCCTAAATCTATTGCTACTCTTATGATCATCCCTGATAATCCTGTCAGTATTCCCATAGCTACTCCTACTTTTAGCCCTATTATTACCCCTGCTACCGAGTCGGCCGAGACTCGGGGCAAAGAGGTCTTGGTTGAGCCTGTCCGGACGAAGGCACATCCAGAAGCCATTCCTGAGGCTTCTAAGAAGAAAATGGAAGAAATATTAAAGATAATCAAGAAGAGTGACTACGACGGGGTTGAACAATTAGGGCAAACCCCTTCCAAGATCTCAATGTTGGCCCTGTTACTGTGCTCTGAAGCCCATGCCAAGGATTTAGTGAAATTCCTCAAGACTGCTCACGTGCCTCAAGAAACCTCCGCTGATCAATTTGAAGACTGTGTGGCCAGTTTGACTGCTGACTATGGGCTTGGTTTCTCTGATGCTGATCTGACTCCCAGAGGAAGGAAACATAATGATGCCCTGCACGTCTCTATCGAGTGCAGGGGCATTACTTTATCCCATGTTCTAGTGGATACAGGTTCATCCCTGAGTGTTCTTCCCAAGAAGGCCCTTGACAGGTTAGATTGCGAAGGATTGACTCTGAAGCCTAGTAACATTATGGTGATAGCCTTCAACGGTTCTAAAAGAATGGTGCATGGGAAGGTGGACATCCCTATCAAAGTGGGCACTCAGACTTTTAATTCCACTTTCTATGTGATGGACATCCGCCCATCTTACTCCTGTTTATTGGGTCGACCCTGGATCCATGGGGCTGGTGCTGTGACTTCCACGTTACATCAGATGCTGAAGTATCCAGTCAATGGGAAAATTATCACAGTTCATGGGGAGGAGGAGTACATGGTGAGCCACTCGAACTCTTTTAGGTACGTTGAAATAGACGGAGAGTTCATTGAGACCCCCTATCAGAACTTTGAGGAGGTTCCACAGACTGTTGCTGCAACCAAAACCTATGTTATTTTTCCAAAGACTACTAGGCCTCCGCTGAAGATGGCTTCTCTGAAAGATGCCAGGGCAGTTGTTGAAGAAGGTGGGTGTACAATTTGGGGCCAACTTCCGGACTTTCCCTACAAATCTGAAAATTTTGGTTTGGGTTTTACATCAGGAGCTTAAAGAGCTGTTTGTCGCACACGTATCAGCAATCATAGGGTTAATGCTTTGGAAGACAGTGACAGTGACTGTGACATGGACCAGTGGATCTTCCCAACTATCAGCGGAGGACTCACCAACTGGAAGGCTAAATACTTTGTGCCGATTACTTTTATTCAGGAGTAATTGTCCTTTTTGTTTTTGGATAGGTAATAAATGAATAATACAAACTCTAAGACCTTATCTTACCCGAGGTGCAACGGTTTATTTGTGATGGTTATCATGTTTCATTCTCATATGTCATTAATAAAGCATTGGACATTTTTACATATAAATTTTGCACTCTCTGCCTTTATTTTCTGCTTTTTTCTTTATCAAAATAGCTATGCTCTTACACACACTCACATATCAAACTACAGAACCACATCCACTCTGGATCCCATTGATAACGGTTTTGCTATTGCTCATTATGACTTTGAAAATCCGATCAACCAAGCCGAGGACGAAGGTGAGGAAGATTGTGAAGTACCGGGAGAGCTTGCCAGACTGTTACAACAGGAAGGTAGGGCAATACAACCTCATGAGGAGCCCGTTGAGATAGTGAACTTGGGTACCGAAGAGGACATAAAATAAGTCAAGGTAGGTCCTAACTTGGAGCCCAGTGTCAAACAACGGTTAATACATATGCTACATGATTATGTGTAGCAGTAGAATTGTTTAAGACTAAGCCATTGGATTGACTAGACTTATACAAATCAAAATAAAAAACGCCACCGCGCTTTATTGTTTCCAAAGGAATGGGAAAAGAGAGAATAACCCAAAAAGAAGGGGAAATATTCTAGGTAAGGGGGTTGGTTATGCAAAGGGAATGTATTAGTACCCTAAACATCTACGGTACACTACAGGAACCTCTTTGAAAAATCTGTATATTTTGGTTATGAAAAATGTTGTATAAATAGATGGTGGAAGTTGGAAAAGAAACATATTTTTTATGATTATTGCACCAGCCGCAGTTGTGAACCTTTAGTGCCTAAGTACCACCTTTTCGTGCAATAGGGGATCAGGGTACATGTAGTTCCTCTTTTAAAAATTTTAAAACACAAATGTGTTGGTCAATTTTATGAGATAAAATATCATCGTCATTGTCCGTGTGGAAAACATACCTACTACCCACAATCATCAGAAAGGAGAATTTGCATCATCTAAAAGTGGAGGATATGGCTTGGATTTTAAAATCAACAATGCCTCACTCAACACCTAAGTGGAAAATATCTCTCTTTACTATATATTTTAGAAGTATAGTTGTTGCATCACTACAAGGATTGACAAGAGTTCAATCTTTTGAGAAAATTTTAAAGATAAAAGCCAAAGTGGCAAGATGGTTTGAAATGAGATTGATTGACTTTTAATCTTCTCACAAAAATGTCAAAGTATTATTAAGTTTATTGGAGTTTATTAATAAAAATGTTTGAAAATGCATGGACTTAGTCCAAGTTTATTATAAAATTAATTCAAGTTTAAAACAAGAAGAGTTTTCAAAAGGGGGGAGAATATTTTTGAAATTAAAGAAGATGGGAGGAGAAGAAGAAGCTATCCTAAAGCATAAGGTAAAAGCTAGGGATAAGAACCATCTAACCAACAAGAAGACAATACTTGACACTATGATCCAAAATAGAATTCCAATTCTTTGGATTGAAACCAAACAAGCAAATGATACTAGACCTCTTGGGAAAACCAAAATTCAAGTGTATTAAGTCTTCACAAAAATTGGTCAGAGTAACGACTATATACAGGTGAATTCCAGATTACAAACCAAGGGTGTAATCACAATAACCTGCACACAAAACAAACAAACAACCCAATGTCTTAAGGTAAACCTCAAGAGCTCTAGACAAAATAATCAGATAAGATCACAAGGTCTCCACTCACAGGCCAAGGTTTCTAATCCTAAGTCCTGAAAGTTCAATGCTCCATAATGCCAAGGATAGTAACCAAATAGTCCAAGTATCATTAAAGATTTTTAGGGTTTATGTTGATTATTAGATGTTTTGAAAAAAAAAAGAAAAGTAAAGCCCAAATGAGCAAAAATAAAAATGACAAGAAAGTAAATGCTCAAATGAGCAAAGATAAAAAATGGCATGAAATGTAAATGCTAAAAAAATAAATAGTTCATAAAAATAAAATGGGCATATAAAAGAATAAAGGATAAAGTTAATTATTAGTGATTAGTGGTTAGTTGGATGATCATCTTGAAACTTGCATTTGGAACTCATTAGAGGATTGGTAGAACCAAAGCCTCCACACAACAAGTTGCATTTGCTTTTTGTCAAGCATATCATCCATTTAGAATCCTTATGAATATCACTAATGATCAACGATGCTTAAGTGATCTGTGTTGACCAAAGGTGTTGTAGATCCATTAGAGGATTGGTAGAACCAAAGCCTCCACACAATGAATCTCATGGTTATTGGATTAAAGAGATCAAATTAACATACTTGGGCTTGCAAACATAAGTTTGGTCCATGAATGATCATTTATTTGAATCGGGACAAAATTTAGCGCTATGTTAAGCAATCGTAAGTGGACTTATAAAGAAGTCACACCTATTTTGAGGCCGGTCAATAGCAATCTATGCACCATTTGTTTTGAGATATGATATAGAGATCATGCTCCAACAACATTTAGTGCAATAAGAAGGGGATGAGATGAAGAGGGATGGGAGAGAATATACAAACCACTTTTGAATTAAATTTAATCAAACTATTATTAAAATCATTCATCCATTTTTGTGGAGTTAGACTCAACACCATGGATCCAATGATGTTAATAAAGTTCATGATCAAAAATTTAATCCAAGATCAGCCAGAAAATAATCACAAGATAATATTAAATTTTAATATATACAAAAAGGTTTTAAAATAATGTTTAAAAATAGAAATAAAAGAGAAAAATATCAACTATGTCCAAATTAATCAAGAAATAAAAAGTAAGACCATAGAAAAATCAGAAATGAACTAAAATAATTTTATAAAATTTTTGGAAAATTTTTAAAGTAAGAAACTATTTATAAAATTAAAAGAAAGGGGGTAAAATAAACCAAAAATGATAAAAAATAGCAAAGTCAGAAACAAAAATAAAATAAGGTCACCAATATTTGTCACAATATCATTGGATCATTCCATAATTTTTTCAGAGTTTAAAAATGCATAAAAGTATTTTGAAATATTTAAAACAAATCAAATAAAGTGTAAATTTATAAAAAAATACAAAAAAAAAAAATTAAATTGTGAAAAAATATAAATCTGAAAGAGAATAATCAAAAATATTTTTCATGATTTTTTCAGATTTTTTGGACTTAAAATGAATTTTCTATGATTTTTTGAAGTTTAAAACAATTAAATATAAAAAATCAGAAAAGAAAATAAAAGTAAAAAATATGTGGACCATTGGATGAGAGTTAAAACGCGTTAGTAATCAAATCCAAGGGATCTGGCGTGCTGTGCATATCATGGTCATTAGTGAATAAAGCACTGAATTAATTATTAAATCAGAATTCAAAAATAACAAGTGGCGTGCCATCATTGGTTGGAAGATGACACGTTGGTCATCTTCAACCTCCAGCCAACGTGAATTACAGGTCTCTCAAAATGTAAAATCAGAAGCTCAAACATATGCCATTCGCTTCGTCTCTTCAAGACGAAGATAACCACAGCCTCGCGTCAAATTTATATAAATTGTAGCTCAAGCAATTTGGAAAGAAAGTTTTGAAAAGGGATTTGAAATTTCATGGTCAAAACATGTTTCCAGTAAAAAGCAAGTGTTGCGTCTAGAACCAGGGCAATGAGATTATCACAATGATATCAACGTTTTGAAGAATTGGTGAAGGAATCTACCTATTGAAGTTGAGATGCAGAGCTCTGAAACTGGACTTCTATGGAGCAATATAGGGCACGATTCTTGAATGTAATTATATGGTTTGCTTCAGGGAAGATCAAGGAAGGTGAATTGATGAAAAAATTGGATTGAAAAGGGCTTGTATATGGATTACGAAGTTGCTGAATTCTGAGTTATGGAACAAGTTTGGCAGGGTGATTCTGGCTATCCAAGCTTGAGAAAATGAATGGGATAGTTCATGTATTTATAGGAGAAACAAATGGGGTCAAAAGGAAGAGTGAATGATGCATTTTGGAGGGAATTCGTGCAAACCTGATGCACGAGTAAAGTGTGATCTAATTTTCACCAAAACTCATCTAATCCTTGCGTTTTGAGGTGCTAAACACTTCTGGCAAGTTTGTTAATCAAGTTTAAATCAAAATCGCGTGCAAATCTTGTTATTAGAAGCCAAAACAAATATTTCAAACTTCTGACTTGGTGAAAAATTCAGTTTCAAAGTGCCAACTTCTGACCAATGGCATTTTCAGCTCAAGGGGTCTTAGGGCATGATTCTTGATGCTTCAGAAAGACGAGGTTACAATCTTTGCAATAGAAAAAGAATGGAATCAAATGGATGCTTGAGCTGAAAGTTGTGTTGAGTCAAAGTTGGAGAAAAAATGTTGACTTTCCATACTTAGAAATATTTCAAATTCTTCTTCAAAAGTGACCTATAATGTCTTGCATCCAAACATAGCCTTCTACTTGGAATTTGCTCTTGACCAAAAACTATGGGATGAATTAGATCTCTTGAATGACATTTTGGAACTTGAACAATTCAAAATCTCCAAAAATTGAGAGAGTTATGAATTGTTGAAGTGGGTAAAAAATCATGAAATGACCTATAATCTTTTGTATCCTTAAGGAAATTTCCATTCATTTTCTCACTTTTCACATAAAATAAGGCATAAATTTCACATCTTCAAGATCATTATGGAAAAAGACTGGGCTCAAGATGATAAAAATTGACTAAGTTATGATCATTTGAAGTCACACATGGAAAAATGGGGATTCATCTGGAGGACTTGTAATCTTTCTTCATCATCAAGTTTCTTCCACCTGAAAACTCCTTGAAACTTTTGAAGTGATTTGTTACCAACCATTTAAAGTGAAGGATGCCTTTGGAATCACTCAAAAATACCAAAATATGAGCAACATTTGCTTCTTTGAAGTTCAAAACCCTAGCTCCTAGATCAAGAAACATGCTTTGAGGAACTTTGACAATTTTGAAAAAACTTCTTGTACCAAAACAAATTCTTTGTAAATATAAGTTGTTGAGGATGATAATGAGAACTCATAGAAACCACAACCACTTCTATATCTTGATAATTGAGAGAAATATGCACTTGTGATCAATGGGAACAAGGCCTTGTCCAAGCATGACAACTCCTTCAATCAACCCCTTGTAATTTTGAATCAATCTTGATAATTTGGAAATGTAGTGAACCAAAATAACCTTGCCATGCCATCCCTTCCAAAACAACTTCCATGGTGAGGTTTGAACTTCTCAAGCTTCATTCACTAGGTCATGGAAATAAACTCATGAACCCATGGATCAACTTGCTAAGCCCCATTGCCTTTACCTGCATTGTTGACAAGTAAGACAAACCAAAATTGCATTTTATTAATTAAAAGGAAAGTCAAAACAAAAACATGAATGATTACACAAGAAAAACAAGTCAAGGTGCTTGGTGATTCCTCAAAGAGAAAAGCTAAAGATAGGAAGGAGAACCAAAAGCCCTAATGTGATCTTGTTGTGATTGAATCAATATGGTATGGTAAGGGGATCTTAGGGGGAAAAAGGGTACAACAACTTACCTTATTTAAGTTTCTTCTATATGGAGATACGAAGGTTAAAAATCTTTGTGTAGACGCGATCGAAGATACTCAAATATAAAACAAACCCTATTTTTGGCCCTAAAATTCCATGCAATGCTTATGAATATGAGTGCACATGGACAAATCCAAAGGGACGCAAAACACCACTGGGGATGTAACAATAATAAAGAAACAAGAGGGAGACCCGACCAGGAAAATAAATAACTGGTGGATCAAATGACCTGAGCCAGAGAGGATGGAAAAATGGTCAAAGGATACACCAACTCCTACTGGAGGTAAAGGTACCAACGTTCACCAAAGGTAGAAGGAAAAGAAATATCAACACCAACGTTCACTGACAGTGAGCTACCAACATTCACTGAAGGTATAAGGAAAAGAAATATCAACACTGACGTTCACTGGCAGTGAGCTACCAACGTTCACTGAAGGTAGAAGGAAAAGAAATATCATAGCATCGCCGTTCACTGACGATGAACTACCAACGTTCACTGATGGTAGCAAAAAGATAACAAACACCAACTTTCACTGATGGTGATCTACCAACTTTCTCTGAAGGTAGAGAGAAAATATATCATAGCACCGCCGTTCACTGACGATGAACTACCAACTTTCACTGAGGGTAGCAAAAAGATAACAAACACCAACATTCACTGATGGTGATCTACCAACTTTCACTAAAGGTAGAAAGAGAATATATCATAGCACCGCCGTTCACTGAAGATGAACTACCAACGTTCACTGAGGATAGCAAAAAGATAACAAACACCAACTTTCACTGATGGTGATCTACCAACTTTCACTTAAGGTGGAAAGAGAATATATAATAGCATCGCCGTTCACTGACGATGAACTACAAACGTTCACTGAGGGTAGCAAAAAGATAACAAACACCAACTTTAATTGATGGTGATCTACCAACTTTCACTGAAGGTAGAGAGAAAATATATCATAGCATCGCCATTCAATGATGATGAACTACCAACGTTCACTGAGGGTAGCAAAAAGATAACAAACACCAACTTTGACTGATGGTGATCTACCAAATTTTATTGAAGGTAGAAATAGAATATATCATAGCACCGCCGTTCACTGACGATGAACTACCAACGTTCACTGAGGGTAGAAAAAAGATAACAAACACCAGCTTTCACTGATGGTGATTGTTGTACCCTAAAATTTTCCCTCTCATTTATCAATATTATTCTCACAAGATCTCTTTGACTCAAGACTGGATTAGGGTTTGACCAGCTCAAGACCTCTCATCATGCACTGATCACCCAAAATTAGGGTTTGAGCTTGCCCAAGGATTTTTGACCTATAAATGCTTCAATTACTTTAAAACATCATTATGTACCCTTAAGTTTACTCATGACAAGTTTCAAGCCTTGAACCACATTTTTGATCAGTCAATTGGACAGTTGACCTAAAAATCAACTGTATTGGGGAAAAAGTCAACCATGGCCAATTTACAGTCAAACTTCATAAATTTTGATCCACATCATCATTTTAGACTCATATATATCATTTGATCAAGTTTGGACCATAATTCCTTAAGAAATTTGATCAAATCATCAAAAGGGCAAAATGGTCAAAATTAGGGTTTTGACTGAGAAAAGGGTAATTTCTGATTTTTGACCTAGCAAATGACCAATTGATTTGAAGCATGACTTTTATGGTTTAATTGCATCATCATGACCTAATGACATGGTTCAAAACATTGCAAATCCATTGGATTGACAGATGAAATTTGCAGTCAACTGATCAAAAGTCACTTGTATACTAAAAAGTCAAACTTTGACTTTTTGGTCAAAATCAAATACCAAGGATCACAATTCATCAAATCATGTCAAAATGTGAAACTTGTTCATCAAGAAATCAAAGATTGAGGATTTGGTTTCAAAATTTGAAATTTTCTTAACTTAGAAATTTTTGTAAGTATAGAAAATTTCTTTTTTTTTCTCAACTTTAAGCCAAATTTCCACCATGTTACAAGATGACTCAAAGAAAGTTCCCAACATGAAAGTTGTAGACCTCCATGAAATCTAAAAATTTTCTTCACACATTTTTCCCTAAAGAGGCTTGGATATCAAGATGTAATTTTATGAATACATGCCCATGAACTAAAATAACATAGTGAAATTTTGCCCTAATTTAGGCAGGTTTTTGACCCAACTTCATGGAAATGTTTCACCTAGTTACAAAAGGAATATTGAAATTCATTTCAAAGATGAGTTATAGATAACATTGCAAGCTTTCCTAAATGTCCAATAACTCCTTGAGATCATTTTTGAGTAGGGATAATCGAAGAGATGAAGTTGGCAATTTGCCACTTTGATTTCAAGCCATTTCATGAAGAACAAAATTCAAATTTGAACCTATGCTGCCTAATTCTTGCATTACAGGTCTCAAACTTGTTTCTCACTTCATATTTAATGCTTACTCAGTTGACAAAGCCTTAATCCAAGCACAAGAGTCTTTGTCCAAGCTTTAATTCCATAAATGGCACAAAGTTGCCATTGCCATTTTGGAAAAGCTTAACTTTTGCAACTTTTCATTTCTTGAGCATTGGACATGTTTTCTTTGCACAAACAAGTCCTATAAACCAAAAGAAAGTTGTATAGAACTTGTACCAACTCCAAGAAGGCTTGTGCAAGCATGTAAGGAGTGGTCTCTTCACCATTCTTAAAAAGCAAGTAAGAGTGCAAAAAGGACACAACTCAGAAATCTGTTGAGGAGTGGATTTGAAACTTTCTCTATACTAATACACAAACACATTACAACTTAGAAGAGGATTGCAAAAGGCCTAAAATACTCAAAAACTCCCTATCACCAAAAACCTTTCAAAAAATTGCAGTTTGAGCATAGCATAGCAATCCACAAATTCACTTGTGCGTTTCAAGTTTTAATCACTCAAACACTTTACCTACCTGATATCTAAGTGTTCCAGACCATCATCCCTCCATTGTAACACCTCCTTCTCCATCTGCCATTTTTGTTTTTCAAGCTTGTAGGTTGACTTGGATAGAGAGTTTCAGACACTTTCAAAGCAAGGTAAGGATTGAAACACACTCAAGGAGATTCAAGCAAGCTAAAGGAATCTTTAGGCCATCATAAATCTCACTCAAACTCCATTCACGACCTCAGCTGAAAGAGGTAAGAACTCCAACTTTTATCTCTTCATACAGGCATCTATTTGCCACGATTTGTGAAAGGAAATGTAGATATTATTGTGCTAAAGCCAACCATGTACATAGATTTCATTTTTGATCATTATGTATAGAGAATTTTAGAATTCAAATTTCTGTAAAAATTAGGTTTGAAATTAGGGCCTTTAAAATTCGTTTCGATTTTGATTGTTAGTTTCCATAAGTTACATCTCTGAAATCGTGGGAAAGAGTACTATCATTTTCATGTTTGAAGTTTCCATTTTCATGGAGAAATGAGAGAGATATGCTTGGTCTGGCTAGTTAGAGGAAGAAGACGAAGTACAGGGCAAAGGAAGCGTTTTGTGTTATGTATTTTTGTTTTCACATAAACTAACGGATGTACAGCCACCCCAGTGGCAAGGCAGCACGCTGAGAATGCCAAGGTCATGGGTTCAAGCCTTGGTACCTGCCTTTTTGTATTTTTTCATATTTTTCATCCATTTTTTGGCTGTTTGCAGGATGGGCTTCAAGATTTGGGTCTAGCGTTTTTTTCTAACATAATACCACCTGATTACTCAGGATACCCCCTGGCCCATATATTTTTATTATTCATTTTATTTTCATTTTCTATTTTATTAAATATATTTTCCTTAATATTAAAAATCATAAAAAAATATAAAAATGCTAAATTTATATTTTGGTCCATTTTATTTTATTTTTCTCATAAAAAATGTTTTATTTTAGTTACATATCATACATATACTTTTTTTTAATAAACTTGTAAATAAAAATAGAATTAGGTTAATTATTTTATTCCTTTCATACTTGTAAATATTTATTTTTGACATATAAAAAGACTAAATATTTTTTTTATAAATGTTATTTATTATTTTAAGGTAACAAATACACAAAAATAATAGTTAAAGAACTTTATTTTCTTTTAAATTAGAAATTAGGGTTAACTATTTTTCAAGAATTAATTTCCTTTTCTTAAGTTATTAAGTCTAGTTCAAAATTCCTTTTCACATAAAAACAAAACAAAAATCTTTTTTCTTGCATATACATACCATTGCACATTTAATTTATATTGTATCTTATTTATTCAAATATTTGTACAAATTCGATTTGGTTGTAATAGCTTAATTAGATTTACATTATTGCAAATCCCCATTCACAATTTGTATTCCCCCCTCCCATAAAATGTTGTAATAGCGTAATAATCTTTAAATTACGCAATTTACGACTTTTACATACCATGCTAGTAATTAGGGTTTGAATGGAAAGATAAAAAAAATCAAATAGAAAACCCTAAATCCAAGATCAAATCAAAGCATGAAAATAACACACTTGCACACAAGCATCCTTAGGTTTTCTCCATTTGGCTGCCTTATATAAAAATAGCCATATTACGCATGCGAAGTATCTTGGCAAAACAAACAAGTATAAGATCATAGTCCATCGATGACGCTATTCTAAGTTTCCTTACAAAATGATCTTAGTCCCTCAAAAAATGCTAATATACTTTGCAACATTGCTAATCATAGTTATACGATGACCCACGCCCGTCCCGTTTACATACAAAGATAGGGTTGCATACCAAATCAATGGTAAGACAACAATGTCAAAGGAATAGAAAACGAACAAGAAAGACATTTGAGTAGGTAAATTACTTCTAGTTACTTGCTCCATTTTAAAACAACTATCCTTGTTATTTTCCAAAACAAACACACACATTTCAAAAAACATCTTACAAACATTGAAAATATTTTCAAAAAGACAAACATATGTGTATACATTCTTACGAACGAGAATGATTACAAAGGTTGGCTAAAACAATGGCCTCTTTTATAAAATACTTTCAAAACCACACCAAACACAATTTCAAACAACAAAAGAAAGTGATCTAGCAAGTAACTAAGAGCCCATGGAAAACCATGGATGAAAAGGGTGCTAATACCTTCCCTTTTCATAATCTACCCCCCGGGCTCAAGAAATAATCTCAAAGGTCTTTCCTATGCTTTTTCACCTTTCCTTTTGGATAAAAGAAAAGTCGGTGGCGACTCTTGCTAACCGCATCATTTGCGATAAAATGCAAAACACCCAAGTCAGTTCTCCCACCGTATCACAGAACTGGCGACTCTGCTGGGGAAAATTATGAAAGTGGGTTACCTTAGGGCTAGATCACATTTATTTTCTTACATTGTTTGACTTGTTTGCTTTACATTATGGTTCTTTGTTTGGGTTGGAAATCCTCTACCCGGATTTGAGATACATTATAGGTAAATAGCAATACGTTGTGGAAACTGTGCGGGGTATACCGACATGGTCTAAGCAATAGCTATGTTAGTGTGACATATTTGTGGGTACCGGTAGCCTTTGAGTCAATCAAAGAGAATACGGGGCCGCTGAGTGATGTCATGAAGCACTAATGAACTTCTAGAACCCTTTACTTTACCAACTTGGCCTTTAGGATGTAGTGAGATGATCTACTTTGGTGCAGTCTGAAGTTGGTAGATACTCGATACTACACCCATTGAGGGTTGGTTTCTTGGGATATTTTGGTCGCCATTAAAGAGGCTTGAGCTGAAACAATGACCAAAGAAACAATCCGGTGATATTGAGCTCCTTAGAACCCGATTACTATTATTAGGACAGGTTTAAGCCAACTAAACTTCAAGAGGGTACTTACCTATAAAACCCCATGCAATCCTAAACTAAGAACTTGTTTTCTTTGCTTGTATATTCATTATTGTACATAACATCATATACATCATGAGCATCATACACATCACTAACCATTTCAAGGATTTTGGAGATTCATCTTTGTTCTTGTTTTGTAGGATATGGATTCACTTCGCATGAAAACTATCCAAGTCAACCTTATAAGAATTCCTCCACAACTCAAGGAGTTAGCTTCAAGGATCCCTGAGAACTCTCCATTCACCGAGAGGCATGGTCGTCTACTCAATTTGGTCACCTCCAACACAGATGAGGATATGATGAAAGTGCTCTTCCAGTTCTTTGATCCTTTGCACCATTGCTTCATATTTCCCGACTATCAACTTGTGCCTACTTTGGAAGAATTATCCCAACTCTTGAGGATTCCCATTCTCAATCTACTATCTTTCAACGGTACGGAAAGAGACCCAAAGCCAGAAGAGATTGCTCAAGCTCTGCACTTGCACTCATCTGATGTCACAACTCATTGGGAAACTAGAAGTGGTGTCAAAGGCTTCTTAACAAAGTTCATGTTTGAGAAAGCCCAAAGTTGTTGGAATTCCTTAGACTTGCAAGCCTTTGAAGAAATTGTGGCTCTTCTCATCTATGGGATGGTTTTGTTTCCCAATCCTGACCAACTCATAGATGTGAGTGCCGTCAAAATCTTCATGTCACGCAATTCGGTGCCTACATTGCTAGAGGATATCCTACACTCTTTTCACACTCGCACAATGAGGAAAAGGGGTGTACTTATTTGTTGCACTCCTCTCTTGGCAAGATGGTTTATTTCTCATCTTCCCCAATCAGTTTTAAAGAATAAGCAAGGTTCAAGGTGGTCACAAAGGTTAATGACGCTCAAACATTCAGATATTCATTGGTGCTCCTGATCCAAAG
Source organism: Vicia faba (assembly GCA_948472305.1). Taxonomy (NCBI): domain Eukaryota; kingdom Viridiplantae; phylum Streptophyta; class Magnoliopsida; order Fabales; family Fabaceae; genus Vicia; species Vicia faba. Next base: position 1,295,254,576 of record OX451740.1, read on the forward strand.
AGAATGTTATCATTGTTGACCGTTATGGGGAATTCCATAATGTCCCTCTCCTTGGCATTGGGGGAGGCATCACCTACAACCCATGCTTAGCTCTAAGATAATTTGGTTACGCCCGAAGGGATGGCCCGCATGAGATGCTAATTCAAGGTTTGGTATTCGACTACGACAACGACGGTTAAGGTCTTCGCCAGAGATTCATCTGAGCTTGGAGGATGCTAAACAAGGTGGATAGCAAGACTTTGGGACACAAGAATTCCATCCCTCTTGAGCCTTACCTTGGGTGGGTACGAACCCGCGCTCAAAGTCTTATGATGCCTTATCCTTCCATCTTTCTAGTGATCATTGAGCCTGTTAAGGAGGGAGAAGTTTCATACACTATCCTACATCCTGACATGCCCACATCTCTTGAATACCTGCAAAGGGATTGGATACAGCTCAAAGGAGAGCGAGATACTTTCTAAGCCTAATTCTACGCAAGCGAGAAGAAGGTTTTGGAACTTACTAGGCCACTTCATGAGGAGCAGACTCTAAACGCCTACATTGCACCAAAGAGGATGCGCACTACCTTTTTATCTTAGAGTTTTGTATTATTTTGCCCAAGGGGCATTGATGTACTCAAACCTTATCTTATTGATACAACGTGTGTTTCTTTTTGTCTAAAATGAACTTGAATCTTTGAAATCCTTGAAAACATTTCATATGCGCATATCATTCATCATAAGATAAACAGTTCTTTTGCAACGAGTTTCCTCATCTCTACTGTTTATTTCAGTAAGATGGATCTCGAACAGACAATCAAAGATTTCCAAGCTCAGAACACGCAATTTCAACAGTTACTCATGACCCTAGCCAAGGGGCAAGAGGAGTTGAAGACTCTGCTGGCTGAGGAAAGAAAGAAGAAAACAAAGAAAGCCACCGGGATTTTAAACATGGGGAAAAGGTTTCAGGGACAGACTAGAAGAACCTTGAATTTTGCAACAACATCCGGTGAAGGAGAAGGGAAAGGAAAGGAAACAACGATTCCGTCAGAATCTGAAGAGGAGGAAGAAGAGGAAGATTACTCCGAGGAACAGTATCCTCCAGGTGATGATAAGTACAGACATCTTGAAGAGCGTTTGAGCGCTATGGAAATACAAAAGGTGCCAGGTCTAGACTTTGAAGAATTGGGACTAGTGTCGGGGATCGTGATTCCTACGAAATTCAAAGTGCCTTTGTTTGCGAAATATGATGGGGTGTCATGTCCTAATATGCATCTCCGATCATATGTGAGAAAGATCCAGCCGCACTCCGCCGATAAAGACTTGTGGGTGCATTTTTTCCAAGATAGCCTATCTGGGACACAACTCGACTGGTTTTACCAACTGGAAAGGGCCAACGTCCATAACTGGGAAGGCCTTGTCGCAGCTTTCTATAAGAAATATAAATATAATGCAGATTTGGTGCCTACTCGTACTCAACATCAGAGTATGGCCATGGATTCCAATGAAGGTTTCAAGGATTACGTGCAGAAATGGAGAGATCTAGCTGGGAGAGTTCAACCCCCTCTGTCTGAAAGGGAATTGGTGGAAATGTTCTTAGTCACTCTATTGGGCCCTTTTTTCAACCATTTAATTGGAAGCTCATCTGCAGGATTTACTGAGTTAATACTGACCAGAGAGAGGGTGGCAGCTGGCATAAAATGTGGAAAGATTCAGAAGGATTCATCTGCCTCTACAGCTGTGAGGAAGCCCTTCATTAGGAAGAAGGAGGTATTTGCTGTATATCCATAAAGGAATCAAGGGAGAGTTGAATGTCGACCAATGGCAGGGGCTGTTATGATCCCAAAGCCTACATCTGATCAAGCAAGAAGTAACCAACCGAGGGTGGAAAGGCTAGTCCGACAATTCACCAGAATCAATATGACTCTAGCCCATGTTTTACCGCACAATCTGAAATCCAATTTGGCAACTTTAAAAGAAGCTACAAAAAACCCCAACACAGCGTCCCCTCATTATCACCCAAATGCCCGTTGCCCGTATCATTCCGAAAGTCTGGGTCATGACACTAACAACTGTTGGGCTTTGAAAAAAAATTCAAGACCTTATAGAGGCAAAAGATATTGAGTTTGATGCGCCCGAGAAGCCAAACGTCATTTCTGCTCCTATGCCCAGGCATGGTCACAACACCAATGCAATTGAAGAAGATTTGTTTGTTACCACAGTTGATGAACTCGTGACTCGTCTCCCAATCATTAAGATAAACTTATTGAAAGTCGGTGTATTCCCGGGTTGTAATGAAGACTGCCACCTTTGCTTATCCTCACTAACTGTTTGCCCTTTGTTGAAAACAGGCATTCAACGCTTGATAGACAACAAAGAAATTTTGTTTGAAAGTACTCATGTTTCACCTGTTCTTGTTGAAGACGTTTCAATCATCACCATCTTTGCCAATTCTTCCAGGGTCCCCAAAAGACCCGTTAGAATTACATCGGTTCCAAAAGCTACTCCTCTTATAATCACAATGCCTGGGCCAGTCCCGTATGAATCAGACAAAACTGTGTCGTGGAATTATGGTGGGGACATCTACTACCATGGCATCAAAAAAGATGGGCTAGCCGCTGAAGAGATAAACTCCGAAGAAGAAGACTCCGACATTAGTAATATTGCCGGAAACAGTAAGATTACCCGAAGTGGTAGAATCTTCTCTCCAGAAATCGTCGCCCCAAAGGCAGTTTTTGGACCAGTGGCTGCTCCAAAGGTTACTTCCATACCAATAATCATCTCTGCAAGTGCTCCTATTGACTAAGACGATACAACCCCTGCTGTCATTCCTACCAACACTCCTGCTGCTGAAACTCTAGGAAAAAGTATTCAAGTAGAGCCTGTCCGGATGAAGGCTCAATCACTGACTATCCCCGAGACCTCCAAGAAGGAGATGGAGGAGATCCTGGGAATAATAAAGAGGAGCGAATACGACGTTGTTGAACAGTTAGGGAAAACTCCCTCCAAAATCTCCATGCTGGCATTGCTGTTGCGTTCCGAAGCACATGCGAAAGCCCTGGTGAAATTCCTAAAGAAAGCCCATGTGCCTCAAGAGACATCTGCTGACCAATTTCAAGATTGTGTGGCCAGCTTGATGATGGACAACGGCCTAGGCTTCTCAGATGCTGATCTGGCACCAAGGGGAAGAAAGCACAACGAGGCATTGCATGTCTCTGTGGAATGTAGAGGCACAACTCTGGCCCATGTATTGGTGGACACTGGCTCATCTTTAAATGTTTTACCGAAGAAAGCTCTCGACAGACTAGACTGCGAAGGACTGACGCTGAAACCCAGTAATATAGTCGTAAGGGAATTTGATGGCTCAAAGAGGATGGTCCACAGGGAGGTGGATATCCCCATAAAGGTTGGAACTCAAACTTTCAACTCAACCTTCTATGTAATGGACATCCGCCCCTCTTACTCAAGTCTGCTAGGACGGCCGTGGATCCATAATGCTGACGCTGTCACCTCTACACTGCACCAGATGCTGAAATATTCGGTCCAAGGAAAGATTATCAATGTCCACAAAGAGGAAGAGTATATGATTAGCCACCTCAATTCCTTCCGGTATGTGGAATTGGACGGCGAGTTCATTGAAACTCCTTTCCAACCTTTCGAAGAGGTCCCCCAAGAGGTAGCAGTGACCAAGACTGTATCCCAGGTTCCCAAGATCACAAGACCTCCACTCTGAATGTCATCTCTGAAAGACGCCAGTGCAGTAGTAGAGGAGGGTGGATGCGCCATCTGGGGGCAACTTCTGGATATTCCGTATAAATCTGACAAGTTTGGCTTAGGGTTCACTTCAAGTGCTCAGAAGACTGTACATCGTGCCCGTGCTGGAGGGCCACCATTGAATATTAGCAACCGAGAGGTCAATACGGTGGAATATGGTGAAGAGGAAAGCAGCTTGGAAGATTGGATATTTCCAACTGTCAATGGAGGAATTCGCAATTAGGAGGCCATAGACTTTATTCCAATAACTTTCATCCCTCAGTAATTTATCTTTACATTTCTGTTGGACTCGTAATATTCATAAACAATTCGCACATTTAAAACCTTGTGTCTTGCCCGAGGCACAATGGTCCATTTGTAAGGGTTATTATATTTCATCTTCATATGACATTCAATGAATCATGGATGTTTTTCGCATACAAACTTTTATGCTCATTGTTTTTCTTTTACATTTTATTTTTAAGGATGGCTATACCCTTACACATACCCACATTCAGAAATGCAGGTACCCCTCCATTCTGGATCCCATGGGTAACGATACTGCTATGGCTTTTTGTGACTCTGAGGATCTAATCTACCAAGCCAAAGACGAAGGTGAGGAAGATTGTGAAGTACCAAGGGAACTTGCCAGACTACTACAACAAGAGGAAAGAGTCATTCAGCCTCACGAGGAACCTGTGGATACAATCAATCTGGGTACCGAAAAGGATAAAAAAGAGGTCAAGTTGGGTGCCAATCTGGAGCCTAGTGTCAAGGAGCGTCTGATCTAGCTATTGTATGATTATGTTGAGATCTTTGCCTAGTCATATGAAGACATGCCAGGACTTGATACAGATATCGTGGTATATCGTCTACCTACAAGAGAAGATTGTCCACCAGTCAAACAAAAAGTCCGCCGCATGAGACCTGATATGTCAGAAAAGATCAAAGAGAAGGTCGTGAAGCAATTCAATGTTGGATTGTTGGATGTCACTTCCTATCCTCAATGGGTTGCCAACATTGTTCCCGTGCCTAAGAAACACGGCAAGGTACGAATGTATGTAGACTATAGAGATTTAAATAGGGCCATCCCTAAAGATGATTTTCCACTCCCCCACATTGATGTCTTGGTTGACAATACGGCTCAACACAAAGTGTTTTCCTTCATAGACGGATTCTCAGGTTACAACCAAATCAAAATGGCACCTGAAGACATGGAGAAAACTACCTTTGTAACACAGTGGGGCATATTCTACTACAAGGTGATGCCATTCGGACTGAAGAATGATGGGGCAACCTACCAACGCGCCATGGTAGCTTTATTTCACGACATGATACATCATGAAATAGAGTTCTTCGTAGATGACATGATAGCCTAATCACAAACAGAAGAAGAACACTTGGATCACTTGCAAAAGCTGTTTGAGAGACTAAGGAAGTACAAGCTAAGGTTGAATCCAAACAAGTGCACATTCGGAGTACGGTCCGGTAAACTCTTAGGCTTTGTCGTCAGCAACAAAGGTATTGAGGTCGATCCTGCCAAGGTTAAAGCAATACAAGAAATGTCTGCTCCTCGTACTGAGAAGGAAGTCAGAGGATTCTTGGGACGCCTGTACTATATTGCCAAATTCATTTCTCACCTAACGGCTACTTGTGAGCCAATCTTCAAACTATTGAAGAAAGATCAAGTAGTCGGATGGAATGATGAATGCCATGTTGCTTTTGACAAGATCAAAGAGTAATTACAAGAGCCTCCTGTTTTGATGCTACCAGTCGAGGGAAGACCACTGATCATGTATCTGACTGTTTTAGAAAACTCAATGAGGTGTGTATTGGGGCAGCATGACGAGTCTGGCCAAAAAGATCACGCTATTTACTACCTGAGCAAAAAGTTTAACGATTGTGAACCCAGATATTCACTGCTTGAGAAAACTTGCTGCGCTCTGGCATGGGATGCTTGCCGGCTAAGACAGTATATGCTGACTCATACTACTTTGTTGATATCTAAGATGGATCCGATAAAATACATCTTCGAGAAGCCTGCTCTGTCTGGGAGGATAGCTAGATGGAAGATGATTCTAACAGAATATGACATACAGTATACTACCTAGAAAGCTATAAAGGGCAGTGTATTGGCTGATCACCTCGCTCACCAAGCAGTAGAAGACTATCAGTCCATGAAGTTTGAATTCCCAGATGAAGACATCATGACATTAGACGACTATGAAGAATTCAGACCATATGACAGACCTGAACAAGGATCCCGATGGACCCTGTTCTTTGACGGGGCATCCAATGCGCTTGGTAATGGTATCAGCGTTGTACTCATATCTCCAGAAGGGTGTCATACTCCCTTTACTGCCAGACTTTGCTTCAATTGTACAAACAACATGGCGGAGTACGAAGCATGCATCTTTTGTCTCAGGGCTGCCATAAACTTGGGAATCAAATCTTTAGATGTGCTTGGAGATTCAGCTTTGGTCATCAGTCAGATCAAAGGGGAATGGGACACTAAGCACCCAAATCTTATCCCTTACAAAGAACATGTTTTGACATTGCTACCACATTTTGAGAAGATTACCTTCGAACATTTCCCGCGAGAAGAAAATCAGCTAGCAGATGCTCTAGCCACAATGTCATATATGTTTAAACTTAATTGGGATAACGAAGCTCCCCAAATCACCATCGAATGAATGGACGGACCGACACACTGTCACGAGATTAATACTGAAGAGGTAGTGGACCAGCCTTGGTTTCATGAAGTCAAGAAGTATCTCGATGCTCAAGAATATCCAGAAGGAGCTTCAATCAATGATAAGAAGTTCTTAAGGAGATTCTCTGCTAAGTTCTTCCTGATTAATGGCATCCTGTACAAACGTAATCATGACTCCATTCTGCTTCGGTGTATGGATAAGGTTGAAGCGAAAAAGATCATGGCTGAATTACATGAAGGTACTTTTGGCACCCACTCCAGTGGGCATACGATGGCAAAGAAATTCCTACGGGCAGGCTATTATTGGTCTACTATGGAAGCAGATTGCTATCAACACTCTCGGACCAGTCATAAGTGTCAAATTTATGCTGACAAAGTGCACGTACCTCCGGTTCCTCTGAATGTCCTGACGGCTCCTTGGCCCTTTGCTATGTGGGGAATTGATATGGTTAGGGAGATCAAGCCGAAAGCCTCCAATGGACATCGCTTGATCCTAGTGGCCATTGACTATTTTACCAAGTGGGTTAAGGCAACTTCCTTCGCTTCCGTTACCAAGAACGTTGTTGCCCGCTTCATCAAACAAAATTTCATTTGCCGATATGGTATCCTAGAAAGGATCAAAAATGAAAATGGAACAAATCTCAACAACACTATGATCACCGCATTGTCTGAGCAATTCAAGATTTAGCATCATAATTCTTCTCCCTATCGACCAAATATGAATGGTGATGTCGAAGCTGCAAATAAGAACATTAAAAAGATCATACAGAAAATGACAATCACATAAAAAGACTGGCATGAGTTGCTACCATTCGCTCTCCAAGGGTACCGTACCACGACTCGCACATCAACCGGGGCAACACCGTATTCTTTGGTTTACGGTATGGAGGTTGTTCTACCTATTGAGGTTCAGATCCCCTCTCTGAGAATTACGAAGGATGCAGGATTTAATGAAAATGATTGGATCCAAACTTGACATGATCAACTGAACTTAATTTATGAAAGGAGACTTACTGCTGTTTTCCATGGTCAAATGTATCAAAAACAGATGATCAAGGCTTTCAACAAGAAAGTCAGACGCCAAGTATATCAAGTTGGGGATCTGGTGATCAAACGTATCATTTTGCCACAAAGTAATCCCGGTGGAAAATGGACTCCTACCTATGAAGGACCATTTGTAATCAAGAACATATTCTCCAGTGGGGTAATGATCTTGACCACCATGGACAGTGATGACCTGCCACACCCTGCAAACGCAGACATAGTCAAAAGATACTACGCATAAGAGACCCGCTAGGTTGACACGCCTAGGAAAAAAAAAGGGGCATCCCGGCGAACCAAAAAGGTTCGGGCAAAAATTAGGGATAAAATAAAAAAAATCTGTACACCCGGCAAGTTGAAAACCCAAAAGGGTGACTTGGGCAAAAAAGGGTTTCCCGGTGGACTGAAAACCTGAAAGGGCGGTCCCGGAAAAAGTTAGGGAATTAAAGCGTATGACTATGTCCCATCGGATCGCTTAACAGATAACCTTTGACTTTCACTAACAAACTCGGAGTTTCTGATCAATTTAATCATCTTCGAACAAAGCAACAAATAGACAAGATATTCAGAGATATGAAGGCTATAGCAGAATGGGAACCCCATGGGATTATTACACATAGTTATCTTTATTTGTATAAGTTTTTCTTGTTTTACGAAAGAATTCTCTTACTAGAATGTTTGTCTCCTTTGTACAAATATTTACAAAGATATCCCTTTGAAAGTGCAAAAAAAACTATTTGTCTTTTCCTTACACTTATGTTTTGTTTGCAAAAAACGTCCAATGATTCATTGATTAACATATGCATTTGAACATAATTAATGTTTACAAATAAACAAAATGAGAAAGACAATTACTGATAGGTTGAAAGAATATGGAAATGTCTCTAGGCTATTACCCAAGAAATCCCCACAGTACGTCATTTAAATCCCCAGCAGAACAAATTTCAAATTATTAATCCCCAGTAGAAATCGTCAAAATTCTCAAGATTCCCTAGGCAGATCTTACAAGTCGTACATGGCGTTGCCCTCACAATAGAATTTACTTCTCTCAGCAAGAGTTCGTCAGTATTTAAACTTCAAGACACGAAATTTCTACATATCCTCAGCAGCATTCAAGGATTTATTTTCCTCAATCAAACAACAATACAACAAATCAGCTTACATGCGCATACATTACATCCACATATCATAAACATTGATAAAGCAAATACATTGCATCATACATTTCATGCAACATAACTTTGTGTTTCAGCTAACATTTTACCCTTTTCAGGATAAGATTAACAGCTACCATTAACAATATGCAATCAGGATACAGTTCATATACGCTCCAGACACGGATGCCATTCAGATACTCATTTAGATTTCAAGTTCAGATACAGTTCAGATACGCTCCAGACACGGATGCCATTCTGATACTCATTCAGATTTCAAATTCAGATACAGTACAGATACGCTCCAGACACGGATGCCATTCAGATACTCATTCAGATACAACCTTTCAAATATAATTCAGATACGCTCCAGACACGGACGCCATTCTGATACTCATTCTTTCAGCTTACAACTTACAATTCAACAAACATTCTTGGATGGCATCTACAAGCCCATCTCCAACAAGATTCTATCACCTCTCCAAATGACATTTGTAAGCCCATTCCTTATATCATCATATCATCGAGTGCAAATTTATGGGCACTCTAGTGTCCAATCATTCTTTCACCTTCGAGTCACGAACGACAAAACTCGCCAATCTAACTCTTCAGGTTTAAGAAAATTGAACAAGGGTAGCTGTTGTACCCTAAAATTTTCCCTCTCATTTATCAAGATTATTCTCACAAGATCTCTTTGACTCAAGACTGGATTAGGGTTTGACAAACTCAAGACCTCTCATCATGCACTGATCACCCAAAATTAGGGTTTGAGCTTTCCCAAGGATTTTTGGACTATCAATGCTTCATATGACTTTCAAACATCATTATGTACCCCTAAGTTTACTCATGACAAGTTTCAAGCCTTGAACCTCATTTTTTATCAATCAATTGGATAGTTGACCTAAAAATCAGCTGTATTGGGGAAAAAGTCAACCATGGCCAATTTACAGTCAAACTTCATAATTTTTGATCCACATCAACATTTTAGACTCATATATATCATTTGATCAAGTTTGGACTATAATTCCTCAAGCAATTTGATCAAATCATCAAAAGGGCAAAATGGTCAAAATTAGGGTTTTGACTGAGAAAGGGTAATTTTTGATTTTTGACCTAGCAAATGACCAATTAATTTGAAGCATGATTTCAAGGGTTCAATTGCATCATCATGACCTAAGGACATGGTAGAAAACATTTCAAATCCATTGGATTGACAGATGAAATTTGCAGTCAACTGATCAAAAGTCAATTGTATACTAAAAAGTCAAACTTTGACTTTTTGGTCAAAATCAAATACCAAGGATCACAATTCATCAAAACATGTCAAAATGTGAAACTTGTTCATCAAGAAATCAAAGATTGAGGATTTGGTTTCAAAATTTGAAATTTTCTTAACTTAGAAATTTTTCTAAGTATAGAAAATTTCTTTTTTTTTTTCCTCAACTTTAAGCCAAATTTCCACCGTGTTACAAGATGATTCAAAGAAAGTTCCCAACATGAAAGTTGTAGACCTCCATGAAATATACAACTTTTCTTCACACATTTTTCCCTAAAGAGGCTTGGATCTCAAGATATAATTTTATGAATACATGCCCATGAACTAAAATAACTTAGTGAAATTTTGCCCTAATTTAGGCAGGTTTTTGACCCAACTTCATGGAAATTTTTCACCTAGTTACAAGAGGAATCTTGAAATGCATTTCAAAGATGAGTTATATAGCACATTTCAAGCTTTCCAAAATGTCCAAGAACTCCTTGATATCATTTTTGAGTAGGGACAATCGAAGAGATGAAGTTGGCAATTTGCCACTTTGATTTCAAGCTATTTCATGAAGAACAAAATTCAAATCTGAACCTATGCTGCCTAATTCTTGCTTTAAAGGTCTCAAACTTTTTTCTCAATTCATAATTTAATGCTTAATCAGTTGACAAAGCCTTAATCCAAGCACAAGAGTCTTTGTCCAAGCTTTAATTCCATAAATGGCACAAAGTTGCCATTGCCATTTTGGAAAAGCTTAACTTTTGCAACTTTTCACTTCTTGAGAATTGGACCCGTTTTCTCTGCACACACAAGTCCTATAAACCAAAAAAAAGTTGTCTAGAACTTGTACCAACTCCAAGCAGGCTTGTGCAAGCATGTAAGGAGTGGTCTCTTCACCTTTCTTAAAAAGCAAGTAAGAGTGCAAAAAGGACACAACTCAGAAATATCTTGAGGAGTGGATTTTAAACTTTCTCTATATTAATAAAAAAACACATTACAACTTAGAAGAGGATTGCAAAAGGCCTAAAACACTCAAAAACTCCCTATCACCAAAAACCTGTCAAAAACTGGCAGTTTGAGCATAGCGATCCACAAATTCACTCGTGCGTTTCAAGTTTTAATCACTCAAACACTTTACCTACCTCATATCTAAGTGTTCTAGGCCATCATCCCTCCACTATAACACCTCCTTCTCCATCTGCCATTTTTGTTTTTCAAGCTTGCAGGTTGACTTGGATAGAGAGTTTCAGACACTTTCAAAGCAAGGTAAGGATTGGAACACACTCAGGGAGATTCAAGAAAGCTAAAGGAATCTTCAGGTCTTCATAAATCTCACTCAAACTCCATTCACGACCTCAGCTGAAAGAGGTAAGAACTCCAACTTTTATCTCTTCATACAGGCATCCATTGGCCATGATTTGTGAAAGGAAAATGTAGATATTATTGTGCTAAAGTCAACCATGTGCATAGATTTCATTTCTTATCATTATTTATAGAGAATTTTAGAATTCAAATTTCTGTAAAAATTAGGTTTGAAATTAGGGCCTTTAAAATTCGTTTTGATCTTTGATTGTTAGTTTCCATAAGTTACATGTCTAAAATCGTGGGAAAGAGTTCTATCATTTTCATGTTTGAAGTTTCCATTTTCATGGAGAAATGAGAGAGATATGCTTGGTCTGGCTAGCTAGAGGAAGAAGACGAAGTACAGGGCAAAGGAAGCGTTTTATGTTATGTATTTTTGTTTTCACATAAACTAACAGATGTACAGTCACCCCAGTGACAAGGCAGCGCGCTGAGAATGCCAAGGTCATGGGTTCGAGCCTTGGTGCCTGCGTTTTTGCATTTTTTTTTATATTTTTCATCCATTTTTTGGCTGTTTGTAGGATGGGCTTCAATATTTGGGCCTAGCGTTTTTTTCTAACTTAATACCACCTGATTACTCAGGATACCCCCTGGCCCATATATTTTTATTATTCATTTTATTTTCATTTTCTATTTTATTAAATATATTTTCCTTAATATTAAAATTATTTAAAAAATATAAAAATTCTAAATTTATATTTTGGTCCATTTTATTTTATTTTTCTCATAAAAAAATGTTTTATTTTAGTTACATATCATACATATACTTTTTTTTTAATAAACATGTAAATAAAAATATAATTGGGTTAATTATTTTATTCCTTTCATACTTGTAAATATTTATTTTTGACATATAAAAAGACTAAATATTTTTTTTATAAATGTTATTTATTATTTTAAGGCAAAAAATACACAAAAATAATAGTTAAAGAACTTTATTTTCTTTTAAATTAGAAATTAGGGTTAACTATTTTTCAAGAATTAATTTCCTTTTCTTAAGTTATTAAGTCTAGTTCAAAATTCCTATTCACATAAAAACAAAACAAAAATCTTTTTTCTTGCATATACATACCATTGCACATTTAATTTATATTGTATCTTATTTATTCAAATATTTGTACAAATTCGATTTGGTTGTAATAGCTTAATTAGATTTACATTATTGCAAATCCCCATTCACAATTTGTATTCCCCCCTCCCATAAAATGTTGTAATAGCGTAGTAATCTTTAAATTATGCAATTTACCGCTTTTACATACCATGCTAGTAATTAGGGTTTGAGTGGCAAGATAAAAACAAATCAAATAGAAAACCATAAATCCAAGATCAAATCAAAGCATGAAAATAACACACTTGCACACAAGCATCCTTAGGGTTTCTCCATTTGGTTTCCTTATACAAAAATAGCCATATTACGCATGCGATGTATCTTGGCAAAACAAACAAGTATAAGATCATAGTCCCTCGATGACACTATTCTAAGTTTCCTTACAAAATGATCTTAGTCCCTCAAAAAATGCTAAGATACTTTGTAACATTGCTAATCATGGTTATACGATGACCCACGCCCGTCCCGTTTACATCCAAAGATAGGGTTGCTTACCAAATCAATGGTAAGAAAACAATGTCAAAGGAATAGAAAATGAACAAGAAAGACATTTGTGTAGGTAGATTACTTCTAGTTACTTGCTCCATTTCAAAACAACTATCCTTGATATTTTCCAAAACAAACACACACATTTCAAAAAACATCTTACAAACATTGAAAATATTTTCAAAAAGACAAACATATTTGTATACATTCTTACTAACAAGAATAATTACAAAGGTTGCCTAAAACAATGGCCTCTTTTACAAAATACTTTCAAAACCACACTAAACACAATTTTAAACAACAAAAGCAAGTGATCTAGCAAGTAACTAAGAGCCCATGGAAAACCATGGATGAAAAGGGTGCTAATACCTTCCCTTTTCATAATCTACCCCATGAACTCAAGAAACAATCTCAAAGATCTTTCCTGTGCTTTTTCACCTTTCCTTTTGGATAAAAGAAAAGTCAGTGGCGACTCTTGCTATATGCAACATTTGCGATAAAACGCAAAACACCCAAGTCAGTTCTCCCACCGTATCACAGTGATCTACCAACTTTCACTGAAGGTATAAAGAGAATATATCATAGCACCGCCGTTCATTGATGTTGAACTACCAATGTTCACTGAGGGTAGCAAAAAGATAACAAACACCAACTTTCACTAATGGTGATATACAAACTTTCACTGAAGGTAGAAAGAGAATATATCATAGTATCATCGTTCATTGACGATGAACTACTAACATTCACTGAGGGTAGCAAAAAGATAACAAACACCAACTTTCACTGATGGTGATCTACCAAATTTCACTGAAGGTAGAAAGAGAATATATCATAGCACCGCCATTCACTGACGATGAACTACCAACATTCACTGAGGGTAGCAAAAAGATAACAAACAACAACTTTCACTGATGGTGATCTACCAGCTTTCACTGAAGGTAGAAAGAGAAGATATCATAACATCGCCGTTCACTGAGGATGAACTACCAACGTTCACTAAGGGTAGCAAAAAGATAACAAACACCAACTTTCACTGAAGGTAGAAAGAGAATATATCATAGCATCGCCGTTCAATGACGATGAACTACCAACGTTCACTTAGGGTAGCAAAAAGATAAAAAAACACCAACTTTCACTGATGGTGATCTACCAACTTTCACTGAAGGTAGAAAGAGAATATATTATAGCATCGCCGTTCACTGACGATAAACTACCAACGTTCACTAAGGGTAGCAAAAAGATAACAAGTTTCCCTAGAATTCTGGCATTTCTCTTAGAACGGGTCTCAACTTCTTCTTTAACCGGGGAAATTTGCCTGGAAAGGGTAAGATGTAGGCTGTCTCAAATAAAGAGACTTCCACTTGCAAAGATTTCACAACGAGCTGTTTTTGCAAATTTAAAAGTATTTCCCTGCACTGGCGTAAACTGACAATGGACTGCAAACTGTCCACTCATAGAGGAGATAGCAAAAAGGTTACGTCGACTTTTACAGGGAAGTACAAGTTTCTCAAATAAAGAGACCTGCTACTTGTTGTCATGGAGGATTGTATAAAGAAATGACTTTTCGGGGATAGAAATATGGCTTCCTGGGGAAAGAAATATGACTTCCTGGGGAAATTCCATGATATTCTTGCTGAGGAGATAAAGTCTTCTTGTTCAAAATAAATGCATAAACCAAAACTCGAAGCTTTCAGAAATGCAAAGTAAATAATATTGTTGTGGAACCACAGATTCAAACCAGAAATAAACTAGAATGGAACAGTTAAACAAAATACATCCTTTGAGAAATAAACTCTAGAGAGAAAACCAAATCCATCCAAACAAGGAGCTGTATAGGAAGGCTAAAGCAAAAATCTTCCACGAGGGACAACTCAGTGGGGAAATGGAAAGAATATACTCTTTCTGCTTAGGGCCAACCCTCTATGGAAGAGAGGACAATGTAACTCTGCAAAACAGGGTGATATGTCAACAAAACATTAAAAAATGTCAACGAACAATGATTCGCCAATTTTATCTATGCATGATGTATGTATGAATCTATGAGTGTTATCGTGCGTATTTTGACAAAGCAGATACACAACCCTGGGAGTAACCAAGGAAAACTAACTCTGGAACAAGCAACACTCAGCTAAACCACATCCAGGATGATCATTCCAAGAAAAAGTAAATGCCAATTGAGGAAACAAAACCTACTGTCTGATTTAGCTTTACTGGAGAGAAACACAATCCGGAAGTAAACAAATCAAAATGATAAAATAGTACAGATACAGGGATAGAACATCCTTCTCCAGGCTTCACCGGGGAAACAAACGTTTTCAAAAGTAACACTTCTACTAGGGATTGCAAATGCAGTCTCAAGTAAAGCAGATGGACACCAAATCATCAAAACATTCACTGGGGAATTCAGGCCTACTTCATTGGGGAGATTAACACCATATCTTCAAAGGGAAAACCATAATACGTTCATCACTAGAGAAACCGGGTATCTGCGCTCTTCAAGAGTGATTATGGTACAAACTTCTTGGGAAAAAGAACTTCTATTAGACCGAACAAAAACTTCACCAGAGAAATCTTGGATTGAAACTTAACATCGTGAAAATTCAGAAAAGAGGAGAAATGAATCCAAACTTGACCGAGGATACTGGAGTCACGAACCCAATACGGTGAATCATCCTAAGTAAACCTTCCCGAGGGGAACAAAAACTTCTTAAAATAAACTGGAGTTTGTCCGTTCCTGGGATCACCATTTTTGTTGCCATTATTTCATCACAGATTCCAAGGTAAAAGCGAATTGTAAATTATTTTTTGAAAAAATCAATTTTGTTATTTAATCTTTTTTGCTTTGAAAGTTATTATAAATAATAAATGGAGTCTCTGCAAGCTAAACAGAATAAGAAATACAAATAATTGGGTAAAAGCTCAAATTTCATTAATAGAATGGTATTCTGCGAATGGCGAGACTCCATGGATGATTACAAAGTTCAGAAAATGGTAATATATAATGGAAAATATACATTGAGATACAATGACCACTATGCCCTCTAACAACTTTTGAAATCCTGAGCAATAACTTCTGTTGAAGTCTGATGGGAATCCGAGAAGATTGTTGCTCCAATGATCAAGTCTCGTCTGATGTAGTTACTTGCCAAGAAAGTCCCTAACTTTTGCCTAAGCTTCCCTTGCGGGTTTTCAACTTAGCGGGAAATTTATTCTGTTTATGTCTCTAATTTTTTCCTAGACCGCCCTTTCGGGTTTTCGGCCTACCGAGACGCTCTTTTTTGCCTAAGTCGATGTGATACGGTGGGAGAACTGACTTGAGGTTTTTGCATTTTATCACAAATGTTGCGGTTAGCAAGATTCGCCACCGAATTTTCTTCTATCCAAAAGGAAAGGTGAAAAAGAACAGAAAAGACCTTTGAGATTGTTTCTTGGGTTCGGGGGGTAGATTATAAAAGGGAAGGTATTAGAACCCTTTTTATCCATGGTTTTCCATGGGATCTTAGTTACTTGCTAGATCACTTGATTTTGTTTGAAATTGTGCTTTGTGTGGTTTTTGAAAGTATTTTGTAAAGAGGCCATTGTTTAGGAAATCTTTGTAATGATTCTTGTTCGTAAGAATGTATACAAAGATGTTTGATCTTTTGAAAATGTTTTCAATTTTTGCAAGATGTTTGAAAGTGTATGTGATTGTTTTGAAAATAGAAAGGATGTTTGTTTTGAAATGGAGCAAGTAATTAGAAGCAATCTACCTACTCAAGTGTCTTTCTTGTTCATTTTCTTTTCCTTTGATATTGTTGTCTTACCATTGATTTGGTAAGCAAGCCTATCTTTGGATGTAAACGGGACGGGCGTGGGTCATCGTATAACCATGATTAGCAATATTGCAAGGTATCTTAGCATTCTTTTTTGAGGGACTAAGATCATTTGTAAGGAAACTTTGAATAGCGTCATCGAGGGATTATGATCTTGTATTTGCTTGTGTTTGCTAAGATACCTTACATGCGTAATATGACCATTTTGTAAGGCAACCAAGTGGATTTTACCCTAGGGGTGCTTGTGTGCAAGTGTGTTGTTTTCATGCTTGTTTTTTTGTTCTTGGATTAGGGTTTTCTATTTGATTGATTTTATCTTTCCATACAAACCCTAATTATTAGCATATTATGTAAAAAGCGATAAATTGGGAAATTTAAAGTTACTACGCTATTACAACATTTGTGGGTAATCTATTACAACCAAATTGAATTTGTACAAGAATTGGAATAATATACAAGATGAATTAAATATGCAAGAATTATAAATGCAAAGAAAAAGATTTTTTTGTTTGGTTTCTTAATATGAAGGAAGTTTTGACCTAAACCTAATTAGAGAAAAAAAAAGTAATTAAATTAAATTAAACTTAAGTTAAATAAAGAAATTATTTAAGAAAAGATTTTAATTTAGAAAATATTTTTTGGATGAAACCCTAAATCTATTTAAGTTGATTAAAAGAAAATAAGTTTAAAGAAAAAGTAATTTTTTTTTGTATTTTTATATTTTTTGTCTTGAAAATAGATTGTGGTATTATGAAATATTTTTGGTCTTTTTTAACATTAAAAAAAATGTATTTAGATAAATAATAACCTAGTTTTATTTTAATATTTACAAGGAAATTAATAAAAGCAAATAAAGTATGATGAATAAAATAAATTTTTTTATGTTAAAAAATATTTAAGTTATGTCAAAATATAAATCTATATTTTTATACTTTTTTATGATTTTTTGGTATTTTAGAAAATCAATTTAAAAGAAAAAGGAAATAAATAAATGAATAAAAATAATATGGGCCAAGGTGGTATCACAAGTAAACAGGGCATATGCTTATTAAAAACAAAAAAACAAATGTCAAGTCCAAAGGGCCCAACGCCTGCAAACAAACATCAAAAAAATGTCAAAAATATGGAAAAAAGCAAAATGGTCTCGCTAGGGCTTGAACCCAGAACCATACGGTGAACAGGCACGCACTTTACCACTAGGGTGGCTATACATCCGTTTATATAGGCAAAACCATAAATATATAAGGCAAATCCAGTCCTGATGACTTCATCTTCAACCTCTAGTCGGTGTACCTGTAACTACTTCATTTCTCAACAAAAATGGAAAGTGACAAAATGAAAGTTGTTGCATTCTTCCTTACGAATCTAACCATGTAAATAACTAAGGCTGAAAGTCAAAGATAAGTGAGAATTTCTCTGGCCCTAATTTAAACCCTAAAAATTTCAGAAACTTCAACCCTAAAATTCTCTAAGCTCCGGCCATATAAATGCAAACTATGGATACGTACAGCTTCGTGGCAATGAGGTCTACATTTTATCTTTACAAATGCAAGCCTAACAATGCCTAAGTAATGACATAGAAGTTCAAGAAAAATACCTCAAAACTGGAAATCGTGAAATGCAAATGAGCTTGTTTCAGTCAGTGCTGCTGATCTGGTTAGCTTCCTTAGACCTCTAGGAAGCTAATGCAATGGCTGGCTTGAGCTGAGGATGGCTGGAATGGTCTAGAGAAGTCCAACTGTGATGCTCTGTTTTTGGTTATGGAAGATAAGGAAAATGATGTTACATAAATGAAACAAGTACAAGGATGAGTTGGCCTTGATGCAAGGAAGCTTTAGAAACTAAAAGGCCAAGAAACGCACGAAGGAAATGTGAGTTTGGTATGTAAAATTAGAATTTGCACAACAATGGTGTTTTGGGACAATTTCTGGCTAGAGAGAGTTTGAGTGAGTTTCAGGGGATTCTTGCTCATGTGTCAACTGGAAAATAGTGTGTATACTTATAAGCAAGAGGTTTTGAGGCTTGTAACAACTCAGAATTTGAATTTGCATCCTTAAGCCAAACATGTGATTTTTGAGAAAACAAGTTTAAATGCTTGTGTACTTGCTAAGTTAGAGTAGTTTATGCTCTAAACAATTTTTTTCTGACTTTGTGGATAGAGTGTGATTAGAGGGAACAAGTTAGAGGCTCAAGAATGACTTTATGCAAAAAGCTTGCTTTACAAGAATGGAAGTGTCACTTTGTGCCATTAATGGAAATGCAAATTGTATAATAGTTCATTTGATTGGATCAAAGCCTTAACAGCTGTGTAAGCATTTAATTAAGGAGTGGAAAACAAGTTTGAGGCCTGTAAAGCAAAGATTATGCAGCCTAGCATTGATTTTCATTTGTGTTCATCATGAAAATGACCTAAATTCAAGTGATAAAATCCTAATTTGATCTCTTCGATTATCCTTGCTCAAGAATGATCTCAAGGAGTTCTTGGACATTTTGGAAAGCTTGAAATGTTCTCTACAACTTATCTTTGAATTGATTTTGAAGATTCCCATTGGAACTATGTGACAAATTGCCATGAAGTTAGGTCAAAAATCTGCTTAACTAGGGCAAAATTTCACTAAATCATTTTTAGTTCATGAGCATGTATTCACAAAATTATAACTTGAGATCCAACAATTTTTAGGAGAAGTTGTATGAAACAAAGTTGTATATTTCATGGAGATCTACAACTTTCATGTTGGAAGTTTCTCTTGAATCGTTTTGCATCATGGTGGAAATTTAGCTCAAAGTTGTGAAAAAATAAAATCTTGAATTCTTGATGAAAAAGTTTCATATTTTGACATATTTTTATGGATTATGACTTTTGGCACTTGAATTTGACCAATAAGTCAAAGTTTGAATTTTCAGTATACAGTCGCCTTATATCAGTTGATTGAAAAATTCATCTGTCAATCCAATGGTCTTGTAGTGTTTTGAATCATGTCATTAGGTCAAAGTGATTCCATTGGACTCTTGAGATCATACCTTAAACCAATTGATCATTTGCTAGGTCAAAGACAAGAAATTTCCCTTTCCCAGTCAAAACCCTAATTTTGACCATTTTGCCCTTTTGATGATTTGATCAAATTTCTTGAGGAATTATGGTCCAAACTTGATCAAATGATACATATGAGTTTAAAATGTTAGTGTGGATCAAAAATTATGAAGTTTGACTGTAAATTGGCCATGGTTGACTTTTTGCCCAATACAGTTGATTTTTAGGTCAATTATTCAATTGATTGATCAAAAGTGTGATCCATAGCTTGAAACTTGACATGAGTAATATTGGGGGTCCATAATGATCCATGAAAGTCATATGGGGCATTGGAAGTTCAAAAAATCCTTGTGCAATCTCAAACCCTAATTTTCAGTCATCAGTGCTTAAGGAGGTGTCTTGAGTTGATCAACCCAAATGCAGTCTTGAGCCAAAGGAGATCTTGTGAGCAAATTCTTGATAAGTAAGAGGGGAAATTTTGGGGAACAACAGCTGCCCCTGTTCAATCTTCTTAAGCCTGAAGAGTTAGATTGGCATGTTTTTCCAGTCGTGACTCGAAGGTGGAAGATGATTGGACACTAGAGTGCCCAGAAATTTGCACTTGGCGATGTGATGGTTGAGGGAATTGGCTTAAAGATGCCATTTGGAGAGGTGATAGAAAGCTGTAGGAGATGGGCTTGCAGATGCCATCCAAGAGTGATTGTTGAATTGTAATTTGTAAGCTGAAAGTTGAATCAGAATGGCATCCGTGTCTGGAGCGTATCTGAACTGTATCTGAAGACTGAATCTAAATGAGTATCAGAATGGCATCCATGTTTGGAGCGTAATTGAACTGTAACAAGAGGTGATTTTGAATGAATATCAGAATGGCGTCCATTTCTGGAGCGTATATGAACTGTATCTAAGAGCTAGCTATGAATGAGTGTCAGAATGACATCCGTGTCTAGAGCGTATCTGTACTGTATCTAAAAGTTGAGTCTGAATGAGTATCAGAGTGGCATCTGAGTCTGGAACGTACCTGAACTGAATTTGAAGACTGAATCTGAATGAGCATCAAAATGGTATCTGTGTCTGGAGCGTATCTGTACTGTATCTGAAATTTGAGTCTGAATGAGTATCAGAATGGCATTCGTGTCTAGAGCGTATCTAAACTGTATCAAAAGAAACTCTGAATATTGTTAATGGTAACTGTTTAACTTTATCCTAAAAAGGGTAAAATGTTAGCTGGAATGTAGAGTCATGTTGTATGAAATGCATAGTATAATGCATTCGTGTTATCAATGTTTATGATATATGGATGCAATGTATGCGTATGTGAGCTAGTTTGCTGTACTGCTGTTGGATTGGGGAAAATAAATCCCTGACTGCTGCAGAGGATATGGAGTATAAGTCTTCATGTTGTGAAGTCTAAGTGTTGATGAATTTCTGCTTAGAGAAATAAACTCTATTTTAAGGGAAATGTCGTATACTTCTTGTAAAATTCGATTGGGGAATCCTGAGAAATTTGACGACTTCTACTGGGGAGTGATAACTGGGAGTTTTGTTTCGCTGGGGATTAAACGATGTACTGTGGGGATTTCTTAGGTAATAGCCTAGAGGTATTTCCCTATCCATTAAACCCATCAGTAATTGCCTTTTTTCATTTTGTTTATTTGTAAACAGTAATTATATTCAAATGCATATGTTCAACAATGAATCATTGGACGTTTTTGTAGACAAAACACAAGCGTAAAGAAAAACAAACAGTTTTTGCACTTTCAAAGAGATATCTTTGTATTGACTTTGAGTAAGTATTTTTGTACAAGGAGACAAACATTCTAGTAAGAGAATTCTGTCATAAAAAGAAAAATTTGATACAAAGAAAAGATAGCAATGTGTAAAAAAAATCCATGGGGTTTCCATTCTGCTATAGCCTTTGTATCTCTGAGCGTCTTGTCTATCGGTTGCCTCGTCTGAAGATGATAGAATTGATCAAAAATTATGAGTTTGTCAGTGGAAGCCAAAGGTTGTCCGTAAAGTGATCCAACGGGACATAGTCATATGCTTTAATTCCCAAACTTTTTCCTGGACCACCCATTCGAGTTTTCAGTCCACCGGGAAACCCTTTTTTGCCCAAGTCGCTGAAACGACCGGCTGAAAATCATCGAACAATGAAGTCGCCATCGAACGTATTTTATCCCGTCGAGAGGGAAAGGTAAACATCGAGAAAACCTGAAAAGGGAGAAATCACGGTCTTTCAACCGAGAGATCGGGTAAGGGAGTCCATTACGCGAGGGGAAGGTATTAGCACCCCACACGCCCGTAGTACTCTATGGTATCCACTCTTGTTGTCTAATCTAAATGGGTGTGGTCAAATCCTATGTCTATGTCTTAAGATTGAAAAGGGAATGCATGCGAAAGAAAAATAAAATAATGTAGGGAAAATAAAAGTTGTGCTCGGTTGGGCCCTACCCCAATGCCTACGTACCCCTTTTAAGGAATCAGAGCAGCCGTAGTTCGGCTTACATATTTTGGAAGGTTCGTGTTTTTTAGTTAAGAAAAATAAAGATAGTCAAGATGGCAAAACATCCAGTAAAACAATCGAACAGATGAGATGATCAAACATCGACTAAGTAATACCAAAGTAACATGTTAAAGATGGCGAAACATTAAATGATAAAACAATCACACCTAACAATGACACTGAGAGTCAAAGTAGGATAACCAACATGTGCGATGATGAAACATCGGCTTCAAACAAATGTGCGATGGCGAAACATCGGCTAAAAGATAACAAAGTCATGGCAAAGATGGCGAGATATCAATAAAACAGATGACAAAACATCACACCTAACAATGATATTGAGAATTAAAGTAGGATAACAAACATGTGCGATGGTGAATCATCAGCTTCAAACAAGATATCATGGCAAAGATGACGAAACATCAATAACACGGATGGCAAAACATCACACCTAACAATGATATTAAGAATCAAAGTAGGATAACAAAATGTGTGATGGCCAAACATCGGCTTCAAACAAATGTGTGATGGCGAAACATCGGCTAAAAGGTAATAAGATATCATGGCAAAGATGACGAAATATCAATAAAACGGATGGAAAAACATCACACCTAACAATGATATTAAGAATCAAAGTAGGATAACAAAATGTGAGATGGCGAAACATCGGCTTCAAACAAATGTGCGATGGTGAAACATCAGCTAAAAGGTAATAAGATATCATGGCAAAGATGACGAAACATCAATAAAACGGATGGCAAAACATCACACCTAACAATGATATTAAGAATCAAAGTAGGATAACAAAATGTGCGATGGCGAAACATCGGCTAAAAGGTAATAAGATATCATGGCAAAGATGACGAAACATCAATAAAACTGATGGAAAAACATCACAGCTAACAATGATATTAAGAATCAAAGTAGGATAACAAAATATGCGATGGTGAAACATCGGCTTCAAACAAATGCACACAAAGTAAGATTGGTTTGTATATTTAACTTTGAAGAAGAAATTTAATTTCATTAGAAATGTCTTATGATTTTCCAAGAAACAAGTTTTGTTTTAAGATGCAAATGCAAAGAAAAGGAAAACAACTAAGGGAAACTAGCCTAGTACTATGCCTAGTGTTATCATGCAATGGTTGACCCTAAGGTTGAGGATAAAGGGAAGTCCTATTCTATGTTCACATACATGGATTCCTATCTTAATCATCATGGCAAAGAAAACATAACAAAACTACCCTATAGGGAACATGCAATGAGAGCGAAGTCGTGATCTCAATGTCTAAATTGAGTGACTCATCGATCAATGATTAAAGAAGAAAAGTAATAAAAATCCTATAGGGAACATGCAATGAGAGAGAAGTGGTGATCTTAATGTCTAAATTAAGTGACTCATCGATCAAAAATTAAAGAAGAAAAGCAATAAACATCCTATGGGTAACATGCACTGAGAGCGAAGTCGTGATCTCAATTTCTAGATTGAGTGACTCATCGATCAACAAGCAAACACAACAAAAAGCCAGAGGGCCTCCTGACATATATCAGCAACAGAGGACCCATCATGCAATCAAAGAATCATGCAAAAGGAAAATGGGAGAAAGGAGGTAGTACAATACCAAACAAATAACTATCTGTAGCAGTCAAGCAAAAATAAAAGAAACCCAGAGAAACTTCAAGCAAGCTGGCATCAGTAGACAAATTGAGTCAGCAATGCACCATCTAGATGTAAGCAAATTATCAGATATGTACAAATCCCATGGGAAAAGTGTGTCATTCACAATCATAGATATGTGTATCCTGCATAAACCATCAAGCATGCCAAACACAAAAATAATGCCAATAAAATAAACTGTGTTCCACAAATAAAGTGGAACACAAAAGCCTCAAGCCAAAAGTTGCAACTTTTCTCAGAGTACCTCGCACATTCAACAACCAAGTTAGTATTCCAAAAGGTGAAGAAGTGAGAATAATATGGTGGCGATTACCAAATATTAGGCATTGTAAACAAGAAGAGATAAGCATCTGCACAAATTAGGTCAAAAGAATCAAAGGAATGTTGCTCTTTCTTATCACCAGGTTGAATTGACAATTGAGTGTTAATCAAGGATCACAAGAGCTTGAGAATAATATGAACAAGAACCATGGAGGTCATTAGAAAACACATTTCAATCATGCACCATTGATTCAATCACAACTTCATGAACACCAAGAGAAATGAAACCTACATAATACATTAGATGGTCCAAAATATTCAAACATGAAGCTTCTAAGTGAAATGGCTTGAGCTAACATGGTTATGTCAGAACTAACATGATCACTATATTCCCAATTAT
Source organism: Vicia faba (assembly GCA_948472305.1). Classification (NCBI taxonomy): domain Eukaryota; kingdom Viridiplantae; phylum Streptophyta; class Magnoliopsida; order Fabales; family Fabaceae; genus Vicia; species Vicia faba. The sequence goes on from OX451740.1 coordinate 1,295,279,117, forward strand.
AGGCCTCACTCAAGTTCATTGGCCATTAAACAAGTTGCAACAAGACATGCAAACATAATTGGGTACCTTCACTTCAAAAATTATACCAAAAATAGAAACAAGGATCCATAATTCAAACCAAAAATATTTTAACATCTTAGAAGTATTTAGAAGTCAGAATGCAAGTCGTAAGTTCATGAATGTTTGAGGAATAGGCCAAGTGAAGTTCAAAATTCAAGACTAGTTGGCAAGACTACCAAACTAGACAAGTTTTCAGAATTATTTGTGGAAAAATGCCAAACCAAGTCAAGTAATTCAAGAAAAGTAGTTTTCAAATTCCCAATACTTTCATGAACCATGATCAAGACCTGCATCCCAAGAAAAAACAAGGAATAGTGAATTATGAAAATAAACTTGCATCATAAGCAACAGAAACCCTAATTTTTGACTTTTTATCTCAAATATTGATTAAATGAGATCAAAATTCAAACAAATTGAGTCAAGATCATACAAATCATCAAGGAACCCTAAATGTCAGAGTATACATTTTTTATATTTTTTTGAATTAGGAAAAGTCAAGGAATGGAATTAAATTCAAACAATTAGGTAATTAACAAATATTCACAAATCAAAATGACATTTAAATCAAAAAGTCACAAACATGGCCAAACAAAATTATATTCAAATATTAGGGCTAAAAACATACTTTCCTGAATTTTTGTGAATTTTTTGGATAAAAGGAAAATATTAAAACAAAAAAAACAAACAATTAATAATGAAATTACTATTTAAGGGCAAGAACATTGAAATCCCAACCAAAAATCACAAAAGAGGCCAAACAAAAATATGATCAGATTCCATGATTAAAAACAAGATTACATGATTTTTTTTGGAATTTTTGAATTAATAGAAGTATTAAAAATAAAAAAAAACAAACCAATATTACAAATATCCTTTGAAATTGATTTTTCAATCAAAAATAATAAAAATGATGAACCAAAGTCAGAATCAATTCTCACATTATTTTAGGTGTCTCAAATAATTTTTGTGCATTTTTAGGTCAAAGGGAACTATTAAAATAAAAATTATCTTGATCAATTAATTAATTAAACCTAACAAATTTTCTAACCAATCAGATAATTCCAAAAAAATATCAAAAAAATACACAAAGTCAGAAATATTATTTTAAATTTATGATAATTTTTTCAGAATATTCCAATCATTTTTGAGCAAGAAATAAAATCATGAAAATCAAGTTATAAAACAAAAAATTCAAATAAACCAAAATTTCAAATGGACCAATCAGGATGTGCCACCACATCATCTTCAACCTCTGGCCATTCAAAAACACGCACATAACTCATGATTAGGGCTCACTTTCAGATCAACACAACTCACTCAATTTTGCATCATTTTTCATGAAATCAAAGTCAAATTAAAGCTGGCATGGCAAGGAATCCATAGCAATTCGAATCAAATAAAATCATCAACCACATTATCCATAATCAAGTCATGAACATGAACAAAAAACTTCTGAATCGTGACTTTCAGAACATCCAAACATGCATAATTCATCAAATTAAATGCTGTAAAGCTTCAGAATCATTCCATAGACTTCAAACAACATGATTATGAACTTAAATTACACGAAGCATGGCTAGAAATCAAAATTCGAAGTTGAGAATTCATACCTTTGAGAAAAAACGGATCTACTATCTCCTTCACTCCAGTTGCAATCCAAGGGTGCTAGCTTGATCTACTTGCTTTGCTGAAGTAGAATCCACAAGAATTTTGAAGAAAGCACCAAGGAAATGAGAGAATCGAACAAAATTACAGAAGAGGAAGAAAAGTTCCAGATCTGGAATTCTTGCAAATGGCATGTTCTCTTTCTCTCTCTTTGCTTGCTTTCACTTATATAGAGCCTCTAGAGAAGGTTAGAAGTGGAACTTTGTCCTTAAATTCGTTAGAGGGCAGGATTGGAATTTTTTGCCAAAAATGGAGTGCATACTGAATCAGCTCTTTTGCCCGTGCGTTCCCTTGCTTCTCATGCATTTTTTGTGCCAAATGAAGTCAGTAATGCATGCTTAAAAGGCCAGCCCATGATCATTTGAGATGAGAGAGTGTTGGTGAATTGGCCATTTTGAGAAATTTCGTATTTTTTCCAATGCAACATGTGCAATACCATATGGGGCACGAAATAGCAAGTGTAAAGGGCCTCAACATGTCAAAAATTACCAATGGGCTTGATTATAAGCAAGAAGAATGGCTAAAACTTGAGTTTGCAAGAAATGGCCATTTTGCATATTTGCCAAATTTTAATGAAACACCTCAAATTTCCAAAACTCATAACTTGCTCATACTTTTGAATTTTGGCACAAATGAACACAATTTGAAAAGGTATTGAAAAGATATACAAACCCTTAGTTTATAGTTTTTTATAACTAATCCATTAAGGTTCCCAAAATTTGGCTTGAAATTCACTAATTTTGAAAAATGACCTATAATTTTGTAACTTCAAAAGACCATAACTCTTGATTCCCTGTCAATTTGGATATGAGACCAAAGGAGGTGAAATACCATTCTCTTAGCTTTCCAAGCATATTCCATTTGTATTTTTTTGATCAAGGATGAATAAAATATGATTTTTTGAAATTAGGCCCTTACTTTCCAAAATTAGAAACTTTTGTTGTTTCTTCAAGAACAAGTTTCAATCCAAACTTCAATCTCTTTAATCCAATGACCAAAAAGGACTTGAAATATGAAAAGTACATCCTTGAATTGATGGTTGGCCAACAATTCACTTGGTCAACCTTGACTTTGACTGATTTTGACCAAAATGACCATTTTGCCCCTCTGACTCAATTGATCCACTTCTCTTCAAAATTGATAATCAAAACTTCAAACATATGATCTTCCAATCATATAGAGGCCATGTGCAAAGTTTCACTTCAAAATTTTCAAGAAACCTTGATGAAATCCCAAACCCTAATTTTGGTAAACACATTAGGAGACTGATGAATCCTCTTCAAAAGCTCAAATCCTCTGGGTGACTTGGTCAATTCCTCGTGCAAAGACCTTTCAAATACCAATGAGATGTGGTAAATTCCAAACCAAGAATTGTATATTGACCAATAGCCTTGCCCAACAAAACCCTAATTTGGCTGGTGAATCTACAGAGATGGATGAAATACTTTGAGATATGCAATAACTTTGAACTTGAAAAATCCAGAGGTTTAAATGATAAGATCCCACTTGAGCAACTTGTCAATGCAACCAATCTCCAAAGTTTTGAGAGAAACTTGACAACCAAAGATACTTTGATCCTATCACAATGTATGAATGCAATGCACCATGATGTTCATGGTGAAACATAAACCTAAATCAAGAGGGTAAATTTTGCAGTGCAACAGCTGCCCCTATTCAAATATCTTCAACATGATAAGTGAGAAAAGTGATAACTTTCGAGCGTTCAGGGTTGGCGATGTTTGAATACGAAAGAACCCGAAAATTTACACTCTTGAAAGAAACGGAGACAAAACTCCCAAGCAACGCGTCAGAATGAAGCTGTAACGCAGGTTGACACAGAATGAAAACAAAGAAGAGTAGACGCAACTAAACTTCCAGAAAAATGTGCCAGGGAAAAACTAGGCTTCAAAAAGTGAGACAAAAACTCTAACCACAGAGTATAGACGGGACTAAGCTCTATAGCAGAAAACGTACGCGGGTGAGGAGGCAAAACTCTGAGCTCGACCCAAATAAAAGTGGCTAGAGTGCGCGATTCTAGGAACACTTGCTAATCTCAACTAAGATAGACAGTATGAAGGAACTGGAAGAATCTCAAAGATAAGGAACAAAAGCGAGACGAAACTCAACTCAAAAACCAGTTAGACTAAACTAAACTAGATGAGTACCAATACGAAAATGGATTTCACGCACGGGCAACAAGGCGAAACTCGACCCAAAGTGAAGTGATGAGAGTGCATGTTTCTCAGAGCACCTGCTGGTCTCAGATCGATGGATGAATAGTGACGAAAACTAATAGCGGAATCCAAGGACCAAAAGAGACTAATTTCAAACCAGGGACGCAGTACGAGCACTACACTCGGTAAACGAACACCGTCAAAGGGTCCAAGGATAGGAAAGAAAAAACGAGACGAAACTCGACTCAATAACTAGTTAGGAGAAACTAAGCCAGATGAGTACCAGGACGAAATTGGATTTCATGCACAGGCGACGAGGCGAAACTCGACCCAAAGCGAGGAGATTAAGGCGTACACCTAAAACCTGCTGAAAGCAAATATCAGGACGAAACTGGTATTCGAAAGGGTGCACCAATAGATATTGGAATGAACCGGAGAGGGTAGTGAAGACTAAACTCGAGAAGACCGCGCCAGGGCGAAACTGAACTATAGTCAAGAGTAAACACTCAAACAAACAAAAGATTAACGTCAGAAGGATATTGGTATGGGGAGGAAACCGAGATAATGAGGACGAAGACCTCGCTGGGGATTAAATCTGAAGTATTAGAAAATCACTGGGGATGACAGAAATAATAACGGCTTATGTTCCGATGCATGTTGGAATTCTTTTTTATAGCACAATGCTCCATATAATGGAAATGTTGCACATTTAGGCAGTTGCAATATAATGATGCATGTTTAAAAAGTTCCACTGGGGAATGGCGAATGAGAAGCCAAAAACCAAGAAGTCTGAGTCTGATATGCCTTGCAAAAGACCAATTGTAAACTCCAAAGGAGAGGAGAAAATATGGGGAACCGCCAGAGAGGGAACCTCGAAGAGATGGGGCTGCAAAAATAAATTGCGAATTCCCAGGGAAGATCAGGTCGACACTGCAACTTCCGGAAAAGGACGAAAACCTTTTGCTGGGGGAACAAAACTCTGCTAAAGAGGCAGGACTTCACTAGAGAGATAGAACTCTGTTGAAGATTCTCTTGCTGGGGAGATATTCTCTTGGAATGCAACCAAAGGACGAATCCTGCAGATAGTCATACGGTATCAAAACCTTAATGGGGAACAAGAGGAGATCCTTAACAAAGGATGCCCTGGTCAACAGATCGGTTGGGAACTGAGAGATCAAAGCAATTGATCCCGGCTGGCAAATCTGAAAGGGGAGTTGAAACTTCTTCAGAATATGGGCTCTTGCTTAACGACTTTACTGGGGAGAGGAAACATATCCCAACCTTGAAGTCTTAGAACGAAACTTTCTGAAAGAAAACTCCCTGGAGTAACAAATATTTGCTGCCGAAATGAAACTTTACCGGGGAAAGGAAACCTCACTGGGGATAGGAAACTTCACAAGGGATAAGCAGAAGAAGAAAGCTGAGTGTTCCTTTTTTGACCATCATTAAGCTCTTTACAGGTATACAACGTGTAAACTTTTTTGACGTCAAATAGTTGTTTGGCATACAGAAAAATGTTTATTGATAATGATAGACCTGATGCAATGCTTATTTAAGCCTTGAAGTTGAAAATTTTAACAAAATGTTGCATCTCTGTTGTGAACGAATCACTGGCTAGAGTGCACAAAAGCTTTAAAACTTTTCTTTCCCCTTTTTGAAAAACGAGTTAAAATGCGGGTGATAAGATACCAACACAGCTATGCAGCACATATTTGGGGCGTTTAGGAGATGTTATCCTCTTGTAGTATGCTTTTGAGTTAAATCCCTGTTTCAGTTAGGACTTTTAGAGGTTGTAACGTGGCCTGGTTCAAGGTTCTTTTGAAAAAAAAGTTTTCAAGGCTCAAGTTATTTGGTGCCCACCCCCTTTGTGATATTCTCCTGTCCTAAGTTCAGCTGATTTATAACAAGCATTCACCTTTCAAAAGGATTCATAATGGCTGAGTGATCACGACAAATCCTCCAACATGATTGTCGCTTAACTTCTGCTGCTTTTATTGTTGATATTGTTGTTCCTCTTCTTTTTTATGAAATTTTTATTGAATATATATTTTTCGGCCTTTTAGGCTCTCTTTTCCCTAACATTTTCCTGGACAAAATCTTTTGAATCTCCATTTTGGGAGTTCAGCGGGATGCCCTAACTTTTGCCTAAGCGACTTGTTTTCAAGTTTCGACTTAGCGGGGCTTTTTGTTTCTTTATTATTCATGATTTACGTTTTGAAAAAGTCAATTGTGACTTTTGAACTTTTTCTTTCTTTCTCTTTTTTTGAAGAACACAAATGCCTCATCCCTTTGTCGGCGAGGCATAGCCATTATTGTATCGATTCGATCTCGACCTCAGGATTCCGTGAGGTAAATGAAAATCACGGTTCTAGATAACATGCAGTGATCCTCAGAGGGGTCATTCCTTCTGAAATTTGAATGTTTGGGTAAATCAACTGAACGTCTACCCTGCCCCTGGTTAAAAAGGTTTATTTTTTGAACAGAAAAGAAACTCCTACTTTGAAGGCTCAGAGAGGTTAATGAGGTTCTAACTCTCTTATATCTCCAGAGTTTGGGGATTGAAACAATGCTTGTACATCGTCAACTGGGTTCTACTCAAAAGCATACCACTACATTCATCGTTTTCAGCTAAACTCCTTCTTCCAAACTCTTGGCTAAACAAAATAATTTGCACAATTGGTATAAAGGGCCCAAAAAATCAATTAAAGAGTGATACCAGGTGGATTAAGTAAAATGAAACAATTTTTTTTCAAGGAAAAAATATTCAATGCATCAAGACTGACATTCGACCATAAACAAAATCCTATACGCAGACAATTCTAAAACAATCAATCAAGAAAACACATGAAAGTGCGGCAAAGGAGCGTAATAAAAGCCATTATAGGGAAGAAGTATTTCCAGCCAGGTTCACCGGTCTTGCTGACTTGCCGTATCCTTGATATTACCTTGACCCATGATCTTCACCAACAGCACGGGGTAGTGAAACAAAAGGTAAGGCATCCGCCAGCAGTAGCCAACAGAGTGAAAGAGGAGTCCATTAGATAGAAAAACAAACGTGCCCCTTGCACAATGGTGGTTGTGTTTGTTATCCTCACTTCAAACGATTAGCCAATTATGATTTGTATTACCATATCTATGTAAGGGCTACGAAGTTTATATGCACATGCTCATCAAAAATATCGGACGTTTTTGCAATCAAAATAGAAAAAAGAGAGAAAAGAAAAGCATATGTGTACTTGAAAGAAGATATTCTATTGATTTTGAGAAACCAGCCTGTAAAAAAGGCATTTACATTGGAAAGCAACAAATTGAAAAACAAGCAAGTGTTTACAAATGGCAATGTGAATGTGAATATCCATCAAGTCCCGACTCTGCTATGACTCTGATGACTCTCATCTTCCTGCCTTCAGACCAAACATTCTTGGATTAGCTCCGAGCTTATGTCAGGTGACGGAACGAAGGAAAGAAACAAAGAATCTCATGCTGAACGTAGTCATTTCCTTTAAGTCCCTAACTTTTTCCTGAATCGCCCTTTTGGGTTTTCGATTCACCAGGACACCCTCTTTTTGCCTAAACCGCCCTTTCGGGTTTTCAGTTTAGCAGGTTCACTTTATTTTTTTTTTTATGCAAAGTATTTTTTAACTACGTCAGCATTCACAGGGAGAGGGAAGTACTCTCCATCCATAGTCGTAAGCATCATCGCTCCTCCAGAGAAAACTTTCCTGACCATGAAAGGTCCTTCATAAGTTGGAACCCACTTGCCCCTGGGATCTCCCTGGGGAAGAATTATCCTCTTGAGCACAAGGTTGCTTGGTTTGTAACACTGAGGTCGTACCCTCTTATCAAAATCTTTCCTCATCCTTTGCTGATATACCTGACCGTGACATACAACCGTCAACCTCTTCTCATCAATAAGTTCCAACTGATCTAGCCGATTCTGCACCCATTCAATTTCATCCAGCTCAGCATCTCTCATGACCCTAAGAGAAGGAATCTCACCTTCTACTGGCAACACTGCCTCCATGCCGTAAAACAATGAAAATGTGGTTGCCCCAGTCGAAGTATGCACCGTGGTACGATAAACATGCAAGGAGAAAGGCAGCATATCATGCCAATCTTTATAGGTTACCACCATCTTCTGCACAATTTTCTTGATATTCTTATTGGCCGCTTCGACAGTGCCATTCATCTTTGGTCTATATGGGGAAGACTTATGATGCTTGATTTTGAAGGACTCACAAAGCTCCTTCATCATCTTGTTGTTCAGATTAGACCCATTATCGGTAATGATCTTCTCAGGCACTCAGTAGCGACAGATGATATTGTGCTTAATGAACCGAGTTACCACTTGCTTGGTGACATTGGCGTAGGATGCAGCTTCGACCCACTTTGTAAAATAATCAATGGCAACCAGAATGAAATGGTGCCTGTTGGACGCAGTCGGTTAAATCTTTCCGATCATATCAATTCCCCACATCGCAAATGGCCAACGGGAGGTCAAAACATTCAAAGGTACTGGCGGCACATGCACTTTATCAGCATAGACTTGACATTTGTGGCAAACTCGTGCATGATTGTAACAGTCAGTCTCCATGGTGGACCAATAATAACCTGCTCGCAAAATCTTTTTAGTCATGGTGTGCCCGTTGGAATGGGTCCCAAAGTCACCTTCATGTATTTCCTCAATGATTCTAGCTGCTTCTTTCTTGTCAACACATCTGAGCAGTAGACCATCATGATGCCTTCTGTACAACACACCAACACTGAGAAAGAACTTGTCCAAAAATCTTCTCAAGAACTTCTTGTTTGTGACAGATGCCTCCTCAGGGTACTCTTGTGTTTCCAGATATCTCTTAACGTCATAAAACCAAGGATTACCATCTGATTCCAAACTGGCCTCAAAACAGAATGTTGGCTCACTCAAACTTCTGATAGTAATGGAAGGTGCCTCATTATCCCATTTAACCTTCAACATGTAGGACAAAGTTGCCAGTGCATCAGCTAGATTATTTTCTTCTCTGGGAATGTGCTCAAAAGTCATCTCTTTGAAGTATGGAATCAACATCATAACATGCTCACGATAGGGAATTAGGTTCTGATGGCGAGTCTCCTAATCTCCATTAATCTGGCTGATAATAAGATTGGAATCCTCACAAACTTTCAAGAATTTGATGCGCAAGTCGATCGCCGCTTCAATGCCATAGATGCAAGCTTCATACTCGGCCGTGTTGTTTATGCAATCAAAACAGATACGAGCCGTGAAAGGAATGTGGTATCCTTCAGGGGAAGTGATAATAGCTCCGACACCGTTACACATGGCATTAGAGGCACCATCAAAAACAAGCGTCCAACGTGATCCCGGCTCGGGTCCTTCGTATGGGCCAGGCATATTGCAATCCCGAATATACCCAATTTCCTCATCTGGAAAATCAAACTTCATCGGTTCATGATCATTCATGGGCTGATGAGCAAGATGGTCGGCCAATACACTACCCTTAATAGCTTTTTGAGTAGTGTATTGGATATCATACTCAGTGAGTATCACCTGCCAACGGGCTACCCTGCCTGTAAGAGCTGGCTTCTCAAAAATGTACTTGATTGGATCCATTTTGGATATCAATTAGGTGGTGTGAGTTAACATGTATTTCCTTAAACGTTTGGCGGCCCAGGAAAGCGCACAATAAGTCTTTTCCAGCAATGAGTACCTCGACTCGCATTTTGTAAACTTCTTACTTAAGTAGTAAATAGCTTGTTCCTTCTTCCATCTATCGTCGTGCTGACCGAGGACACAACCCATTGAGCTCTCCAACACAGTTAGGTACATGATTAGTGGCCTTCCTTCTACTGGCGGCATGAGTATCAGAGGTTCTTGCAAATACTCCTTTATTTTTTCAAAGGCTTTCTGACAATCCTCATTCCATTTCACCGTCTGACTTTTCTTCAACAACTTGAACATAGGTTCACAGGTGGCTGTGAGATGAGAAATAAATCTGGAAATATAGTTTAATCTCCCCAAGAATCCACGTACTTCCTTCTCTGTCCTTGGCTCAGGCATTTCCTGTATCGCTTTGAATTTAGCCGGGTCCACCTCGATACCTTTTTTACTTATAATAAAACCCAACAGCTTGCCGGATCTCACCCCGAAGGTGCACTTATTCGGATTCAACCTTAGCAAGAATTGCCTCAGTCTCTCGAACAACTTTTGCAGATGAACAAGATGCTCCTCTTCCGTTTCAGACTTAGCAATCATATCGTCTACATATACCTCAATCTCTTTGTGAATCAAATCATGAAAGAGAGTGACCATGGCGCGCTGATATGTTGCCCCAGCGTTTTTCAAACCAAAAGGCATCACTTTGTAGCAAAAAGTTCCCCAAGGCGTGATGAATGTTGTCTTCTCCATATCCTCCGGGGCATCTTAATTTGATTGTAACCTGAAAAGCCATCCATGAACGAGAACACCTTGGAATGAGCAGTATTATCGACCAACACATCAATATGTGGAAGAGGGAAATCATCTTTAGGGCAGGCCCTGTTTAAATCCCTATAATCCACGCACATCCTGACTTTACCATCTTTCTTGGGCACATGCACAATATTTGCAATCCATGGCGAATAATTGACGACCTTTAGGAAATTTGTGTCCAACTGCTTCTGGACCTCCTCCTTGATCTTCTTGGACATCTCAGGATGAGTTCTTCAGAGCTTTTGCTTGACAGGAGAACAACCTTCTTTGAGCGGTAGTCGATGCACCACTATGTCTGTATCCAGCCCAGGCATATCCTCATAAGACCATGCGAAGATATCAGAATACTCACGGAGTAGCTCAATCAATTTTGCTTTTACACTTTCTTCGAGATCGGTCCCTATCTTGACTTCTCTTCTTACCTCTTCTGTACCAATATTCACTACCTCAATTGCATCCTGATTTGGCTGGATAACCTTCTCCTCTTGTTTCAACAGTCATGCTAATTCCTCAGCGAGATCACAATCCTAATATGCTTCTTCTTCAGCTTGATAAATTGGGGTATCAAAGTCATAATGGGCCATAGCAGAGTCGTTATCAATAGAATCGGTGGTGGAAATGCCTCTGCATGAATGACATTTTTTGTTTTTTAGTGACAGTGTGTGGAAAGAGAAACATTGTCATTTAAAAAAGAAAAAGAAAAAGAAACAAGGTTTTGAATGCAAAAACGTCCTTTATTTCATGATAAACTTGCAAAATAAACATGGTGGCCCTACACAAATGATTCACTACGCCTTGGGCAGAGCGTAGGAAATATGATATGGTTAAAAAGAAACAAGAAAATTACTCCTCGGCGCTTGAAACTTGGATAACATCCACAGAAGTCCAATTGTTGAGTGTCTTGCCCGGAATACTTGGACGAATCCAATCTTTAACATTGTAACCATCAGCCCTATCGTCGCCAATTGCACCGACGTGTCCTTCTTGAGTAGCACAAGGACGGGAAAACTTCACAGGAGTAGACAAACTGGATGCTCTGGGAGCTGCACTCTGCTGACCTGGGCTAAAACCAAGACCAAATTTATCAAACTTCGGAGTAACGTCCAGCACCTGACCCCAACCTTCAGGGTTACCACCTTCCACAATATCTTTCGCATCCTTGAGGGAAGACATAACAATTTCCAGTTTCCTTTTCTGCTCTGGAGGAGGAAGATTGACAGCATGAACTGTCTCGAACGCCTGAAATGGAGTTTCGTGAATCTCGCCTTCAACATCAACATACCGGAATGATGTCAAATGACTTACAATGTACTCTTCTTCGCCGCACACAGTTATCACCTTTCCCTCTGCAGGATACTTGAGTTTCTGATGAAGAGTAGAAGTAACTGCTCTTACTCTATGAATCCACGGCCTCCCCAACAAGCAACAGTACACTGGCTGTATATCCATAACGAAAAATGTAGTCGTAAAGGTGCGAGGACCAACTTTGATTGGTAGCTCCACTTCCCCAAATACTGACCTTCGAGACCCATCAAATTCCTTCACCATCAAATCGCTAGGGCGCAACTCTAGTCCAGAATAATCAATCTTCATCAATGCTGACTTGGGCAATACATTTAAAGACGATCCTATGTCCACCAAAACCCGGGATAAAGTAGTGCCTCTGCACTCCATTGAAATATGCAACACTTTGTTATGGTCCGGTCCCTCTGGAGGAAGATCAAAATCGGTGAAGCCCAAACCATTCCTGACAGATATATTAGCACAAACATTTTCAAACTGATTGACCGTTATCTCATGTGGCACAAACACATTATTTAACAACTTCATCAAAGAATTTCTGTGAGGTTCTGAATAAATCAACAGAGATAAGATAGACATCTTAGAAGGAGTATGGCTCAAATGATCAATTATGCTATAATCACTCTTCCTGATAATTCGCATCAACTCTTCAACCTCATCGGGAACCGAAGAAGCTCCAGGTGTCGGTATTGGTTGAGTCACATTGGTTGGCATAACCCTTGGATTACCAATCACTACCTGTTGTTTTCCTTTTTCTCTTGCAGAAGCATCTGCTGCATCTTGCACGTTGGAAGGACCAAATACTCTCCCACTTCTAGTCATTCGACCCACACCAGAAAAGTTATGGACTCCCTCTTCATCACCTTCAGCATGTTCTTCCTCTGACGAACGAGCATTAACCTCCTGCTTTACCCCGTGGTAATAAACGTCGCCACCATAATGCCATGAGATAACCTTCTCACTGGTATACGACATTGGTCTGGGGACTTTAATAACCAGAGGGGGTGCCTTTGATGGGGCAGGAATACGCGCGGGGGTGTAAGGAATAGATATCACAACAACGTCTTCTTCGGTAGCATTGTGGTAGCTTGGTTTTCTATCAAACTGTAGGGAACCTTCATTCATCAACAACTGGATGTCAGCTTTTAAATCATCACAACCCTTCGGTTTCCCTTTAAATCTGGCACACTCTGAAGTACAACCCAGGAAAATAGAATTGTCAAGCAAATACCTCTTAACAAAGCTCAACGGAGTAGTTACTTGTTCCACATCCATGATCAAATTCAACATTTCACCATTATCATCAATCATGTTGACAATTCCCTCTCCATGCCTAGGCATCGGGTTTTGAGTAACATTCGGACTAGTTACTGGAGTAAACTCAATCGCCTTAGAATCCAATAAGTCTTGTACTTTACATTTCAATGCAAAACAATTGTCAGTAGAATCACCAACCCCGCCCGAATGGAATTCACATCTTGCATTAGCATCATAGTTAACAGGGAGCCTTGCGGGTGGCGGTGGCATATTTCTCAAACTGATCAGCTTCAAATCAAGCAAATGGTGGAGCGCTTCAGTAAGAGTTACCGGCAAGGGGTCGAATCTTCTCGACTGTCTCTGCTGTTGGTTATTATACTGACAGGGAACATCTTGTTGTCTTTGTTGTTACGTTACTGCATTCGGTCTCTGCTGCGGAGGAGCATTAACAAGAATAGAAACAACATTGATTTGTTGGTGCTGACGATCCTCTCTTCATCCTCTATGAGAGTAAATTATGCTCGCGTTGCCTTCCCTTTTATTAGGGTAAGTGTTGAATGGTTTCTTACTTCCCCCTGATGAGCTGCTAGAACCTCCAATATGAATCTTTCCCAATTTCAAACCCACTTCAATTCTTTCACCAGCCATAACCAAGTCTGCAAATCCTGCGGAAGTGCTTCCTATCATGTGCTCATAGAACGGCCCTTGCAGGGTACTCATAAACATATCAATGAGTTCTCTCTCCATGAGTGGAGGTTGGACCCTCGCAGCCAACTCACACCACTTCTGAGCGTATTCCTTGAAAGATTCTTTTGGTCCCTGTGACATATTCTGTAACTGGGTGCGATTAGGCGCCATGTCCACATTGTACTGATAATGCTTGACAATAGCCCGAGCAAGATCATTCCAGCAACGAATATGGGTTTTCTCCAACTTCAAGTACCATTCCATGGATGCCCCAGACAGGTTATCCTAGAAAAATTGAATCAAGAGCCCTTCATCCTTGGTGTGAACCGACATCTTCCGGAAATAAGCAGTTGCATGAGTAATAGGAAACAACGTTCCATTGTACTTCTCAAATGTAGGAGGCTTGAACTTTGGAGGAACCTTCACCCCAGACACCAACCCAAGATCATTAGCATCCATACTAAGGACTCCTTGCCCTTCCACAGCCTTCAGACGCTCTTCCAACAAACGATACTTCATATCCTCAATCTGAACCCCCGACTCTGAACGCCGCACAGAAAATTGATCTTCATCTTGGTCAAAGTCATAATCCTGATCCTGATAATTCCTCACACCACCCTGATTAGCTCTTTTGTTCCCCACAAGGCGAGGTCCAGGAGACGGAGGAAGTTGCCCTACATTGCACACAAAAGGGTTCCCCGGCATCCCATGAAAAATTCCAGCAGCCTGATCTTGTACATCCCCCAAACCTATAGACATGTCCTGGTAAAGCCCTTGATTTCCACCATCCCCTGGATGGCGGTGCTGGTTGTTGATAATAGCAGCTAGCTCTTCCTGTTGACGATTCACATTGGTGATGACCTCCATGAACTGAGTCATCTGAGTAGCCATTTGGGCCGTCATTTTAGCGAGTTCAGCTTGAACCTGTTCTATCTGTCTCGGCAAGTTGTTTCTGGTGGAATACCGATGAGTAGTCGTCTTGAATTCTGGATAAGAAAAGCAGCAGAATAAGAAAACTGTCTTGAGATAACCTGTAATGTTATGAAATGCATGTTATGCATGATATGTTCGTCATTTCCTGGTATCCAAGAGTCCTTTTATTCATCAGTCACGGCGTGCAACCATACAAACAAAAGAGAAAGGATAGGATAGACAATTCAAATTATTTCCAAACAAAAGAAACGATGTCTAAGTGATTTCGGACAATTAAGAGTAAAATGATAAACAACTAAATACATGTCTTAACAAAAACTAAAAACAACAACAATCAAATGGTCCCTTCCAACAATTCTGGGGGTGACCAAATACGTCAAAAGTGAATAACAGAATTAAATCTCTAGAACTAAACATGCTTCAAGATGTTAACAGTACTCCTCAAGTCTGGCTTTCTCCTTCAAAAGTTGAGATGCGACCATTTTACCCTCCTGGAAACGATCTTCTGTGACACGCTTCTGGGCTACTTCCTTCTCAAGTTGAGCATCCTTGTCTTTGAGCTGTTTCTCCAAGCTTTGAATCTTCTTCCTGTAGTTATTCTCAGATGCCTGAAGCTTTCGACACTCTTGCTGAGTCTTACTCAATTCTTCTTCCATTTCAGCATGAGACCTCTTCCCAAAACTGGTTGCATCAGAAGCTTCCCCTTGAGCTTCCTTGAGTCTACGAGCTAAGTCGGCCGTTTCTTGATCTGCCCAATAAAGTTTCATCCCCGCCTCACGGTCTTTTGCATGAAGCTGGATGTTCTCAATATGAACATGGGTGAACATCTCGGTTGATACTGTGTTACTCAGAACTGTAGGAGGTTGCTCGTATAAAGGAGCCGACCTTGCAAATGGTAACCGTAAGATCTAAACCTTGGCTTTAACCCATTCCAAGTAAGGAATTCTAGCAACAGGAACCTTCTTGCCCAAATTAGTTCTATCCTTCTTGTGAATTCCTTTCCAAGCACTTGTCATTATTTTCAACATCTCAGGATCACTTCCTCTAGCGAAATACACTGATTCAGGCACTTCCTCAGCCTTTGGCGGTCCATCCATGGCATATCCCAACTGACGATAAGCAAGCATAGGATTATAGTTAATGCACCCCTTAGTTCCTATGAGGGGAACATTAGGAAAACTTCAGCATCTAGTGACAATACTTCGCACTTCCCCCATATCATAATTCCACCAGATATCGAAAGAAGTAAGGTTGACAAGCCTTGATGACCATCAGAGAGAATGCTTGGTATCCACGAAAGGACCACTTATTGGTAGGTGCAACATAAGCCATTGGTACAACATCAAATGACATAAACCTACATTACCACCTTTTCCGTGCCTGGAATGAATGGTATAAAGAGTATCTGCCAAGAGTGTCGGTATCGGGTTCCTGTTTCTAAAAACACAAATAGCCGCCAAATCCACAAAATTTCTCTTGTGAGGGAAGAGGACGATCCCGTATATCATGAGAGCAAACAGAGAACTGAAGTCACTCCAATTGCCTTTCTTTGCCCAGTCTTCAGCTTTCTTTACTAAGAAATCCAAATAAAACCCTGCAATACCCTCAATGGACTTCCAATTGTTTTTCACCTCTTTCCAACTCAAATGAATAATTTCAGCAATGACTTCGAAGTTTGGGTTTTCCGACACTTAGACAAAAGGAACTTCATCGGACAATCTGATATTGAGAAGGTACACGTACTCTTCTAAGGTAGGAACCAGTTGATAATCTTGAAAAGTAAAGCACCGTAATTATTTGTCATAGAACTGGAAGAGAGTGATCAAAGACATCGGATCAACTGGAGTGTTAAGGATCAGTAGCAAGTTGCCATAATTCTTGTTGAAACTACTCAGAACATCACCCTTCAGATAAGAACTCAACCTCTTCAACTCGGACACATCAATTGTAGGAATCTGATAAGAGAAAGTATGCCTGGTAAGCTCTTTAACATGAACTGAATGAGACACAACTGGGGGGAGATTAGCCATTTCTGACGGAAGGAAGACTGTTGAATGTCCCTCGAAAATGTGATGCGCATGCTAGTTATATATTTTTTTTACCATTTCATTTTTTTATAGAAATAAATATGCTATGAAGCAATATGACAGGATCAAAGTTTCACACTGGATCGTGGCTGGACCAATACAGAATAACACCACTCAAGATCAAAAGAGAATCTCGAAGCTTCAAAACTAACATGGGAACCTGAGTCATCTTTGCAACACAAAGTCACCAACAGTACCTGTATCTGTAAGAAAAGTTTTCCTGCCCCTCTCACGGGTATAGTCTAGGTCAAGGTAAGGTTAAAAGCCAAATCAGAGTACAAGAGCTCGAATGTCAGTGTCATCATACGATGACACCTATCCGAACTATATCCAAAGTCATGGATCTCATGGTCAGGTCTACAAAGCATCCCCCTCATAGCTGCCATGGCCACTCTATTCCTAGTTCCTATGGATTTCAGTCATAGCCTGGGTACAAGGCCTTTTACCTCATGGGGCAAGCCACCCACCAAGAAAATACAGGAACCAAACAGTCCAGCCAAATCCAGTATGCAGAAAGTAAAGGGCACATAGGATGCAATGCAAACAGATAAATATGCAAAGAGGTAAAAATGAACACCCAAAAATAAAACAAATAAGAGCTAGGATCGACTCCGGGATGGACCAGTAAAAGGTCAATCTGTCCCTAGTGAAGTCGCCAGCTGAAACGACAGGCTGAAAATCATGGAACAATGAAGTCGCCATCGAACGTCTTTTATCCTGTCGAGAGGGAAAGGTAAACATCGAGAAAACATGAAAAGGGAGAAATCACGGTCTTTCGACCGAGAGATCGGGTAAGGGAGTCTGTTACGCGAGGGGAAGGTATTAGCACCCCAAACGCCCGTAGTACTCTACGATATCCACTCTTGTTGTCTAATCTAAATGGGTGTGGTCAAATCCTATGTCTATGGCTTAAGACTGAAAAGGGAATGCATGCGAAAGAAAAATAAAATAATGTAGGGAAAATAGAAGTTATGCTCGGTTGGGCCCTACCCGAATTCCTACGTATCCCTTTTAAGGAATCAGAGAAGTCGTAGTTCGGCTTACATATTTTGGTTGACTCGTGTTTTTTAGTTAAGACAAACAAAGATAATCAAGATGGCAAAAAATCAAGTAAAAGAATCGAACAAATGAGATGATCAAACATCGACTAAGTAATACCAAAGTAACATGTCAAAGATGGCGAAACATTAAATGATAAAAACAATCACACCTAACAATGACACTGAGAGTCAAAGTAGGATAACCAACATGTGCGATGACAAAACATCGGCTTCAAACAAATGTGCGATGGCGAAACATCGACTTTAAAAAAATGTGCGATGGAGAAACATCGACTAAAAGATAACAAAGTCATGGCAAAGATGGCAAGATATCAATAAAATGGATGACAAAACATCACACCTAACAATGATATTGAGAATCAAAGTAGGATAACAAACATGTGCGATGGCAAAACATCGACTTCAAACAAGATATCATGGCAAAGATGACGAAACATCAATAAAACGGATGGCAAAACATCACACCTAACAATGATATTAAGAATCAAAGTAGGATAATAAAATGTGCGATGGCGAAACATCGGCTTCAAACAAATGTGCGATGGCGAAACATCGGCTAAAAGGTAATAAGATATCATGGCAAAGATGGCGAAACATCAATAAAACGGATGGCAAAACATCACACCTAACAATGATATTAAGAATCAAAGTAGGATAACAAAATGTGCGATGGCGAAACATCGGCTTCAAATAAATGTGTGATGGCGAAACATCGGCTAAAAGGTAATAAGATATCATGGCAAAGATGACGAAACATCAATAAAACGGATGGCAAAACATCACACCTAACAATGATATTAAGAATCAAAGTAGGATAATAAAATGTGTGATGGCGAAGCATCGGCTTCAAACATATGTGCGATGGCGAAACATCGGCTAAAAGGTAATAAGATATCATGGCAAAGATGACGAAACATCAATAAAACAGATGGTAAAACATCACACCTAACAATGATATTAAGAATCAAAGTAGGATAAAAAAATGTGAGATGGCGACACAACGACTTCAAACAAATGCAGACAAAGTAAGATTGGTTTGTATCTTTTACTTTGAAGAAGAAATTTAAATTCATTAGAAATGTCTTATGATTTTCCAAGAGACAAGTTTTGTTTTAAGATGCAAATGCAATGAGAAGGAAAACAACTAAGGGAAACTAGCCTAGTACTATCCCTAGTGTTATCATGCAATGGTTGACCCTAAGGTTGAGGATAAAGGGAAGTCCTATTCTATGTTCACATACATGGATTCCTATCTTAATCAGCATGGCAAAGAAAACTTAACAAAACTACCCTATAGGGAACATGCAATGAGAGCGAAGTCGTTATCTCAATGTCTAAATTGAGTGACTCGTCGATAAACGGTTAAAGAAGAAAAGCAATAAAAATCCTATAGGGAACATGCAATGAGAGCGAAGTCCTGATCTCAATGTCTAAATTGAGTGGCTCATCGATCAACAATTAAAGAAGAAAAGCAATAAACATCCTATAGGGAACATGCACTGAGAGCGAAGTCGTGACCTCAATTTCTAAATTGAGTGACTCATCGATCAACTAGCAAACACAACACAAAACTAGAGGGCCTCCTGACATATATCAGCAACAGAGGTCCCATCATGCAATCAGAGAATCATGCAAAATGAAAATGGGAGAAAGGAGGTAGTACAATACCAAACAGATAACTATCTGTAGCAATCAAGCAAAAACAAAAGAAACCCAGAGAAACTTCAAGCAAGCTGGCATCAATAGACAAATTGAGTCAGCAATTGCACCATCTAGATGTAAGCAAATTATCAAATATGTACAAATCCCATGGGAAAAGTGTGTCATTCACAATCATAGATATGTGTATCCTGCATAAACTATCAAGCATGCCAAACACAAAAATAATGCCCAATATAATAAACTGTTTTCCACAAATAAAGTGGAACACAAAAGCCTCAAGCCAAAAGTTGCAACTTTTCTCAGAGTACCTCGCACATTCAACAACCAAGATAGTATTCCAAAAGGTTGAGAAGTGAGAATAATATGGTGGCGATTACCAAATATTAGGCATTGTAAACAAGAAGAGATAAGCATCTGCAATAATTAGGTCAAAAGAATCAAAGGAATGTTGCTCTTTCTTATCACCAGGTTGAATTGACAATTTAGTGTCAATCAAGGATCACAAGAGCTTGAGAATAATATGAACAAGAACCATGGAGGTCAGTAGCAAACACATTTCAATCATGCACCATTGATTCAATCACAACTTCATGAACACCAAAAGAAATGAAACCTACATAATACATTAGATGGTCCAAAATATTCAAACATGAAGCTTCTAAGTGAAATGGCTTGAGCTAACATGGGTAAGTCAGAACTAACATGATCACTAGATTCCCAATTATAGGCCTCACTCAAGTTCATTGGCCATTAAACAAGTTGCAACAAGACATGCAAACATAGTTGGGTACCTTCACTTCAAAAATTATACCAAAAATAGAAACAAGGATCCATAATTCAAACCAAAAATATTTTAACATCTTAGAAGTATTTAGAAGTCAGAATGCAAGCCCTAAGTTCATGAATGTTTGAGGAATAGGCCAAGTGAAGTTCAAAATTCAAGACTAGTTGGCAAGACTACCAAACTAGAGAAGTTTTCAGAATTATTTGTGGAAAAATGCCAAACCAAGTCAAGTAATTCAAGAAAAGTAGTTTTCAAATTCCCAATACTTTCATGAGCCATGACCAAGACCTGCATCCCAAGAAAAAACAAGGCAAAGTGAATTATGAAAATAAACTTGCATCATAAGCAACAAAAACCCTAATTTTTGACTTTTTATCTCAAATATTGGTTAAATGAGATCAAAATTCAAACAAATTGAGTCAAGATCATACAAATAATCAAGGAACCCTAAATGTCAGAGTATACATTTTTTATATTTTTTTGAATTAGGAAAAGTCAAGGAATGGAATTAAATTCAAACAATTAGGTAATTAACATATATTCACAAATCAAAATGACATTTAAATCAAAAATCAAAAAAATGGCCAAACAAAATTATATTCAAATGTTAGGGCTAAAAACATACATTCCTGAATTTTTGTGAATTTTTTGGATAAAAGGAAAATATTAAAACAAAAAAAACAAAAAATTAATATTGAAATTACTATTTAAGGGCAAGAACATTCAAATCACAACCAAAAATCACAAAAGAGTCAAAACAAAAATATGATCAGATTACATGATTAAAAACAAGATTACATGATTTTTTTTGGAATTTTTGAATTAATAGAAGTATTAAAAATAAAAATAAAAACAAACCAATATTACAAAATCCTTTAAAATTGAATTTTTAATCAAAAATAAGAAAAATGATGAACCAAAGTCAGAATCAATTCTCACATTATTCTAGGAGTCTCAAATAATTTTTGTGGATTTTTAGGTCAAAGGGAACTATTAAAATAAAAATTATCTTGATCAATTTAATTAATTAAACCTAACAAATTTTCTAACCAATCAGATAATTCCAAAAAAATATCAAAAAAATACACAAAGTCAGAAATATTATTTTCAATTTATGATAATTTTTTCAGAATTTTCCAATCATTTTTGAGCAAGAAATAAAATCATGAAAATCAAGTTATAAAATAAAAAATTCAAATAAACGAAAATTTCAAATGGACCAATCAGGATGTGCCACCACATCAACTTCAACCTCTGGCCATTCAAAAATGCGCGCATAACTCAGGATTAGGGCTCACTTTCAGATCAACACAACTCACTCAATTTTGCATCATTTTTCATGAAATCAAAGGCAAATTAAAGCTGGCATGGCAAGGAATCCATAACAATTCGAATCAAATCAAATCATCAACCACATTATCCATAATCAAGTCATGAACATGAACAAAAACTTTCTGAATCGTGACTTTCAGAACATCCAAACACGCATAATTCATCAAATTAAATGCTGTAAAGCTTCAGAATCATTCCATAGACTTCAAACAACATGATTATGAACTTAAATTACACGAAGCATGGCTAGAAATCAAAATTCGAAGTTGAGAATTCATACCTTTGAGAAAAAATGGATCTACTGTCTTCTTCACTCTAGTTGCAATCCAAGGGTGCTAGCTTGATCTACTTGCTTTGTTGAAGTAGAATCCACAAGAATTTTGAAGAATGCACCAAGGAAATGAGAGAATCGAACAAAATTTCAGAATAGGAAGAAAAGTTTCAGATATGGAATTCTTGCAAATGGCGTGTTATCTTTCTCTCTCTTTGCTTGCTTTCACTTATATAGAGCCTCTAGAGAAGGTTAGAAGTGGAACTTTGTCCTTAAATCCGTTAGAGGTCAGGATTGGAATTTTTTGCCAAAAATGGAGTGCATACTGAATCAACTCTTTTGCCCGTGTGTTCCCTTGCTTCTCATGAATTTTTTGTGCCAAATGAAGTCAGTAATGCATGCTTAAAAGGAAAGCCCATGATCATTTGAGATGAGAGAGTGTTGGTGAATTGGCCATTTTGAGCAATTTTGTATTTTTTTCCAATGCAACATGTGCAATACCATATGAGGCACGAAATAGCAAGTGTAAAGAGCCTCAACATGTCACAAATTACCAATGGGCTTGATTAGAAGCAAGAAGAATGGCTAAAACTTGAGTTTGCGAGAAATGGCCATTTTGCATATTTGTCAAATTTTAATGAAATGCCTAAAATTTCCAAAACTCATAACTTGCTCATACTTTTGAATTTTGGCACAAATGAACACAATTTGGAAAGTTCCTGAAAATATCTACAAACCCTTAGTTTATAGTTTTTGCAAACTAATCCATTAAGGTTCCCAAAATTTGGCTTGAAATTCACCAATTTTGGAAAATGAACTAAAATTTTGTAACTTCAAAAGACCATAACTCTTGATTCCTTGTCAATTTGGATATGAGACCAAAAGGAGGTGAAAGATAATTCTCTTAGCTTTCCAAGCATATTCCATTTGTATTTTCTTGATCAAGGATGAATAAAATATGATTTTTTGAAATTAGGCCCTTACTTTCCAAAATTAGAAACTTTTAGGGTTTCTTCAAGAACAAGTTTCAATCCAAACTTCAATATCTTTAATCCAATGACCAAAAAGGACTTGAAATATGAAAAGTACATCCTTGTGTTGATGGTTGACCAAAAATTCACTTGGTCAACCTTGACTTTGACTGATTTTGACCAAAATGACCAGTTTGCCCCTCTGACTCAATTGATCCACTTCTCTTTAAAATTGATGATCAAAACTTCAAACATATGATCTTACAATCATATAGAGGCCATGTGCAAAGTTTAACTTCAAAAAATTTTCTAGAAACCTTGATATAATCCCAAACCCTAATTTTGGTCAACACATTTGGAGACTCATGAATCCTCTTCAAAAGCTCAAATCCTTTGGGTGACTTGATCAATTCCTTGTGCAAAGACCTTTCAAATACCAAGGAGATGTTATAAATTCCAAACCAAGACTTGTATATTGACCAATAGCCTTGCCCAACAAAACCCTAATTTGGCTGGTGAATCCAAAGAGATAGATGAAATACTTTGAGATATGCAATAACTTTGAACTTGAAAAATCCAGAGGTTTAAATGATAAGATCCCACTTGAGCAACTTGTCAATGCAACCAATCTCCAAAGTTTTGAGAGAAACTTGACAACCAAAGATACTTTGATCCTATCACAATGTATGAATGCAATGCACCATGATGTTCATGATGAAACATAAGCCTAAATCAAGAGGGTAAATTTTGGGGTGCAACAGTCACCCTTTCGGGTTTTCAACTCGCGGGGTGTACAATTTTTTTGTTTTATCCCTAATTTTTTCCCGAACCTTTTTGGTTCGCCGGGATGCCCTTGTTTTGCCTAGGTATGTCAACCTAGCGGGTCTCTTATGGTAGTATCTTTTGACTATGTCCGCGTTCGCAGGATGTGGCAGGTCGTCACCATCCATGGTGGTCAAGATCATTGCCCCACCAGAGAAAATATTTTTGGTTACAAATGGTCCTTCATAGGTAGGAGTCCATTTGCCCATAGGATCACCTTATGGCAGTATGATGCGTTTGATCACCAAATCTCCAACTTGATACACTTGGCGTCTGACCTTTTTGTTGAAAGCCTTAATCATCCGTTTTTGATACATTTGACCATGGAAAAAAAAGTAAGTCTCTTCTCATCAATCAAGTTTAGTTGATCAAGTCGAGTCTGGATCCAATCATCTTCATTCAGCCCTGCATCCTTCATAATCCTTAGAGAGGGGATCTGGACCTCGATAGGTAAGACAACTTCCATGCCGTAAACCAGAGAATAGGGTGTTACCCCGGTTGTTGTGCAAGCTGTGGTACGATACCCGTGGAGAGCAAATGGTAACATCTTATGCCAGTCTTTGTATGTGACTGTCATTTCTGTATGATCTTTTTAATGTTTTTATTTGCAGCTTCGACATCACCATTCATATTTGGCCGATAGGGAGAAGAATTGTGATGCTGAATTTTGAATTGTTCGCACAAGGCGGTGATCATAGTGTTGTTGAGATTTGTACCTTTGTCAGTGATGATCCTTTCCGGGATACCGTATCAGCAAATGAGATTTTGCTTGATGAAACGGGCAACAACATTCTTAGTAACAGAAGCGAAGGAAGCTGCCTCCACCCATTTTGTAAAATAGTAAATGGCCACTAAGATGAAGCGATGTCCATTGGAGGTTGTCGGATTGATTTCCCCAATCATATCAATCCCCCACACAGCAAAGGGCCAAGGAGCTGTCAAGACATTAAGAGGAACCGGAGGTACGTGCACCTTGTCGGCATAAATCTGACACTTATGGCAGGTTTGAGAGTGTTGATAGCAATCTGCTTCCATGGTGAACCAGTAATAGCCTGCTCGTAGGATTTTCTTTGCCATCGTATGCCCACTGGAATGGGTGCCAAAAGTGCCTTCATGTAATTCAGCCATGATCCTTTCAGCTTTAACCTTATCTACGCACCGAAGTAACACAAAGTCATAATTGCGTTTGTATAGAATGCAATTACTAAGGAAGAATTTAGAAGAGAATCTCCTTAAGAACTTCTTATCATTGATTGAAGCTCCTTCTAGATATTCTTGAGCCTCGAGATACTTCTTGACTTCGTGAAACCAAGGCTGGTCCACTACTTCTTCAGTATTAATCCCGTGACAGTGCGCTTGTTCCTCCATTCGCTCGATGGTGATCTGGGGAGCCTCGTTATCCCAATTATGTTTAAACATAGATGAAATTGTTGCTAGAGCTTCTGCTAGCTGATTTTCTTCTCACGGAAAATGCTCGAAGGTAATCTTCTTAGAATGTGGTAACAATGTCAAAAATTGTTCTTTATAAGGATAAGGTTAGGGTGTTTGGTGTCCCATTCTCCTTTGATCTGGCTGATAACCAAAGCTGAGTCTCCGAATACATCCAAGGATTTGATCCCCAAGTCTATGGAAGCTTTGAGACTGAAGATGCACGCTTCGTATTCCGCCATGTTGTTTGTACAATTGAAGGAAAGTCTGGCAGTAAGGGGAGTGTGACACCCTTCTAGAGATATGAGTACAACACCAATACCATTGCCGAATGCATTGGATGCTCCATCAAAGAACAGGGTCCATCGGGATCCTTGTTCAGGTCCGTCATATGGCCTAAATTCTTCACAGTTGTCTAATGTCACGATGTCTTCATCCGGAAATTCGAATTTCATGGATTGGTAGTCTTCTACAGCTTGGTGAGCGAGGTGATCAGCTAGTACACTGCCCTTTATAGCTTTCTGGGTAGTATACTGTATGTCATATTCTGTCAGGATCATCTGCCATCTTGCTATTCTCCCAGAAAGAGCAGGCTTCTCGAAGATGTATTTTATCGGATCCATTTTAGATATCAACAAAGTAGTATCAGTCAACATATACTGTCTTAGCCGGTGAGAAGCCCATGCCAGAGTGCATCACATTTTCTTGAGCAGTGAATATATGGTTTCACAGTAGGTAAACTTTTTGCTCAGGTAGTAAATAGCATGCTCTTTTCGGCAAGACTTGTCATGCTGCCCCAATACACACCCTATTGAGTTTTCTAAAACAGTCAGATACATGATCAACGGTCTTCCCTCGACTGGTGGCATCAACACATGAGGTTCTTGTAAGTATTCTTTGATTTTGTCAAAAGAAACTTGGCATTCATCATTCCATTTGACTACTTGATCTTTCTTCAATAGTTTGAATATTGGCTCACAAGTAGCTGTCAGGTGAGAAATGAATGTGGCAATATAGTTCAATCGTCCCAAGAATCCCCTGACTTCCTTCTCAGTACGAGGAGTAGGCATCTCTTGTAGTTCTTTAACTTTGGCAGGACCGACCTCGATACCTTTGTTGCTGACGATAAAGCCTAGGAGTTTATCAGACCGTACCCCAAATGTGCATTTGTTTGGATTCAACCTCATCTTGTACTTCTTCAGTCTCTCAAACAGTTTTTGTAAGTTGTCAATATGCTCTTCTTATGTTTGAGATATGGCTATCATATCGTCCATGTAGACTTCTATTTCATGATGTATCATGTCGTGAAATAGAGCTACCATGGCACGCTGATAGGTTGCCCTAGCGTTCTTTAGTCCGAATGACATCACCTTATAGCAGAAAGTGCCCCACTGCGTGACAAACGTTGTTTTCTCCATGTCCTCATGCGCCATTTTGATTTGGTTGTAACCTGAGAATCTGTCCATGAAGGACAACACTTTGTGTTGTATCGTATTGTCGACTAGGATATCAATGTGGGGGAGTGGAAAATCATCCTTAGGGCTCGCCCTATTCAAATCTCTGTAGTCCACACACATTCGCACTTTGCCATCTTTTTTGTGTATGGGAACAATGTTGGCAACCCATTGAGGGTAAGAGGTGATAGCCAAGAATCCAGTGTTGAATTGCTTCATGACCTCTGCTTTAATCTTTTCTGACATATCAGGTCTCATGCGGTAAACGTTTTGCTTTACTGGCGGGAAATCTTCTCTTGTAGGAAAATGATGTACCATAATATCTGCATCAAGCCCCGACATGTCTTCATATGACCAGGAAAAGACTTCAACATAATCATGTAATAATTGAATCAAATGCTCCTTGACGCTGGGTTCCAGATTGGCACCCACCTTGACCTCTTTTTTGTCTTCTTCGGTACCTAGGTTGATTGTATCCATGGGTTCCTCGTGAGGCTGGATGGTTCTCTCTTCTTTTTTTATAAGTCTGGAAAGTTCCCCTTGTACTTCACAATCTTCCTCACCGTCGTCTTCGGCTTTGTAGATTGGATTCTCAGAGTCACAAAAGGCCATAGCAGTATTGTTACCCATGGGATCCCGATTGGATGTATACCTGCATTATGAGTGTGGGTGTGTGTAAGAGTATAACTATCTTTGAAAGAGAATAAAAATGTAAAAGAAAAACAATGAGCACAAAAGTTTGTATGCGAAAACGTCCATGATTCATTAATGTCATATGAAAATGAGATAATAACCCTTACAAATGAACCATTGTGCCTCGGGTAAGACACAAGGTTTTAAGAGTGCAAATTGTTTCAATATTACAGATCCAACAAAATGTTAAGACAAATTACTGTGGGATAAAAGCGATCGGCACGAAGTCTCTAGCCTCCCAATTGTTGAGCCCTCCATTGACAGTCTGGAAGATCCAATCCTCTAGGTTGTAGCCATCTTCAACATCTTCTACCACATTGACCTCACGGTTGCTGATCTTCAGGGGAGGTCCTCCAGCACGAGCACGACGTACAGCCTTTTGAGCACTTGAAGTGAAACCAAGGCAAAAATTGTCAGACTTATATGGGATATCTGGGAGTTGTCTCCAGATAGTGCACCCTCCTTCTTCTACCACTGCTTTGGCATCCTTCAGAGATGACATCCAGAGTGGAGGCCTTGTAATATTGGGAACCTGAGACACAACCTTGGTTACTACCACCTCTTGAGAGACCTCTTCAAAGTGTTAAAATGGAGTTTCATTGAATTCACCATCTAATTCCACATATCTGAAGGAATTGAGATGGCTGATCATGTATTCTTCCTCTCCATGAATGGTGATAATCTTCCCTTGAACTAGATACCTCAGTATTTGGTGCAACGTAGAAGTAACAGCGCCAACATTGTGGATCCATGGTTGGCCTAGCAAGAAGGAGTATGAAGGGCGGATGTCCATTACATAAAAAGTTGAATTGAAAGTTTGGGTTCCAACTTTTATGGGGATATCCACTTCCCCGTGCACCAACCTCTTCGAGCCGTTAAAAGCCCTTACCACTATGTTGCTTAGCTTCAAAGTCAACTCCTCACAGTCAAGTCTATCAAGAGCTTTTTTGGGTAATACATTCAGAGATGAGCCAGTGTCCACCAAAACATGAGCCAGGGTTGTGCCCCTATATTCCACTAAGATATGCAATGCCTCATTATGTTTCCTTCCTCTCGGCGTCAAATCAGCATATGAAAAACCTAAACCATTGTCCGCAGTTAGGCTGGCCATGCAGTCTTGAAACTGATCGACAGATGTCTCTTGAGGTACATGGGCGGTTTTTAAGAACTTCACCTAGGCTTTTGCATGTGCCTCGGAACATAGTAGTAATTCCAGCATGGAGATTTTAGAGGGAGTTTTCCCCAGTTGTTCAACTACATCGTAGTCGCTTCTCTTTATAATTTTTAGGATCTCTTCCATTTCTTTCTTGGAGGTCTAAGGGATAGTCAATGACTGAGCCTTCGTCCAGACAGGCTCAATCAGAACAACTTTTCCTCGAGTCTCGTGTAACTCGGCAGCAGGAGTGTCAATAGGAATGATTACAGGGGTTGTAAAGGCTTTGTCAATTAGAGTATTGTTGGAGATAATTGTAGGACCGGGAACAACTTTTGGGGGAGCAACAGTAGGATTGACTACGGGTCTAGAAACTGCTTTTGGGGGAGCAATTTTTGGAGAAAAGATCCTACCACTTTGGGTAATTTTTCTAGTTCCTGCAATATTACTGATGTCGAAGTTGACCTTCTCAGAGATTGAATCTTTGGCGGCTGGCCAGTCTTGCTTAATACCATGGTAGTAGACATCCCCTCCATAATTCCATGGCACGGTTTTGTATGATGCATATGGGACTGGTCCAAGCATCGTGATTATTAAAGGAGCTGCTTTCAGAACTGATGTAATTCTAATGGGTCTTTTGGTGGAGACCCTGGAAGAATTGGCGGAAATGGTAATGATAGAAACATCTTCAAAAGGGATAGGTGAAACAAGAGTCTTTTCAAACAAAATTTCTGTTATCTATTAGGCACTTAACGCCTATTTTCAACAAAGGACAGCCGGTTGGGGAGGGAAAACAGAGATGGCAAACTTCACAACAGCCCGGGAACACATTGGCATTCAACAAATTCAATTTAATAGTCAAAAGTGGGGTCATGAGTTCAAAAATTGAAGTAATGAACAATCCTTCTTCAATGGCATTGGTATTGTGGACATGTTTGGGCATAGGGGCAGAAATGACGTTCGGCTTTTCAGGCGCATCAAACTCAATTTATTTTGCTTCAATGAGGTCTTGTATTTTGTTCTTTAGAGCCCAACATTTATTAGTATCGTGACCAGGACTTTCAGAGTGATATGCGCAACGGGCATTGGGATGATAATGAGGAGATGTTGTATTGGGGTGTTTTGGAGCTTCTTTCAAGGTTACCAAGTTGGATCTTAGTAGATGCGGTAATACTTGAGACAGGGTCTTGTTGATTCTGGTGAACTGCCCGACTGTCCTTTCCATCCTTGGTTGATTATTTCTTTGCTGATCAGATGCAGGCTTAGGAATCATAACAGCTCCAACCATTGGTCGACGTTCGGCCCTATCTTGGTTTCTTTGCGGATATATGGTAACCACCTCTTTCTTTCCGATGAAGGGCTTCCTTACAGCTGTAGAAGAAGATATATCTTTCCGAATCTTTCCATTCTTTATACCGGCTTCTATCCTCTCTCCGGTCAATATTAGTTCAGTAAAGCCTGTAGATGAACTTCCGATTAAATGATTGAAGAAGGAACCAAACAAGGTGCCTAAGAAAATGTCTACCAATTCTCTCTCAGACAGAGGGTGTTGAACTCTTCCAGCCAAATCTCTCCATTTTTGTGCATAGTCTTTGAAACCCTCATTAGAAGCCATGGCCATACTCTGGAGTTGAGTACGGGTAGGCGCCAGATCAACATTGTACTGATACTGTTTGTAGAAAGCTGCAGCAAGATCTTCCCAATTGTGAACGTTGGCTCTTTCTAGTTGGTAAAACAAGTCAAGTTGAGTTCCAGACAAACTGTCTTGGAAGAAGTGCACCCATAAGTCTTTATCAGCGGTATGGGATTGGATTTTCCTCACATATGACTGGAGATGCTTTTTAGGGCATGAAACTCCATCATATTTGGGGAATATAGGTGCTTTGAATTTCTGAGGAATCACAATCCCCGATACCAAACCCAATTCCTCAAAGTCCAAGCCAGGCACCTTTTGGATTTCCATCACACTCAGCCGCTCCTCGAGATGTTTATACTTGTCATCAGCTGGAGGGTAATTTTCTTCAGAGTAGTCCTCTTCTTCCTCTTCCTCTTCTGATTCTGACGGGACAACTATTTCTTTGGCTTTCCCACCTTGGTTGTCTCTTTCACCATATGTTGCTACAAAGTCCAAAGTCCTTCTTGTCTGTCCATGAAATCTTCTTCCCATGTTTAAGACTCCGGTTACCTTCTTGGTTTTCTTTATCCTCTCTTCAGCCAGCAAAGTCTTCAATTCTTCTTGTCCCTTAGCTAGGGTCAAGAGAAACTATTGAAACTGTGTATTCTGAGCTTGGAGATCCTTCACTGTTTGCTCGAGATCCATCTTACTGAAATAAACAGTAGAGAGATGAGGAGACTTGTTGCAAAAGACATGCTTATGTTATGATGAATGGTATATGCATATGCAATGTTTTCAAGGATTTCAGAGATTCAAATTAGTTTTAGACAAAAAGGAAACACACGTTATATTAATAAATTAAAGCTTTAGTACATCAACGCCCCTTGGGAAAAATAATACAAAAACTCTAAGATAGAAAAGTAGTACGCATCCTCTTTGGTGCAATGTAGGCATTGAGAGTTTGCTCCTCATGAAGTAGCCTAGTGAGTTCCAAAACCTTCTTCTCACTTGCGTAGAATTGGGCTTCGAAAGTATCTCTCCCTCCTTTGAGTTGTATCCAATCCCTTTGTAGGTCTTCAAGAGATGTGGGCATTTCAGGATCTAGGATAGTGTATGGAACATTTCCCTCCATGACAGGCTCAATGGTTACCGGAAGGATGGAGGGGTAAGGAATCATAAGACTCTGAGCACGAGTTCATAACCATTTGAGGTAAGGCTCAAGAGGGATGGAATTCTTGTGCCCCAAAGTCTTGCTATCCACCTTGTTCAACATCTTCCAAGCTCAGATAAATCTATGGCGAAGACCTTGATCATCGTTGTCGTAGTCAAATACCAAACCTTGAATCAACATCTCATGTGGGCAATCCCTTCGGGCATAACCAAACTGTCTTAAGGCCAAACAAGGGTTGTAGGTGATACCTCCCCTAATGCCAAGTAAAGGGAAATTAGGAAATTCTCCACAACAGTCGACAATGATAACATTCTCTTTGGATCGGGAGCACCAATGAATGTCTGAATATTTGAGCGTCATCAACCTTTGTGACCACCTTGAACCTTGCTCATTTTTTAATATAGATTGGGGAAGATGAGAAATAAACCATCTTTCCAAGAGAGGAGGGCAACACATAAGAACACCTCTTTTCCTCATTGTGTGACTGTGAAAAGAGTGTAGGATATCTCCTAGCAATGTAGGCACCGGGTTGCGGGATATAAAGATTTTGACGGCGTTGACTTCTATGAGTTGGTCAGGATTTGGAAACAAAACCATCCCATAGATGAGGAGAGCAAAAATTTCCTCAAAGGCTTGCAAGTCCAAGGAATTCCAACAGCTTTAGGCTTTCTTAAACAGGAACTTTGTTAGGAAACCTTTGACACCACTCCTTATTTCCCAATGAGTTGTGACATCAGATGAGTGCAAGTGTAGAGCTTGAGCAATCTCTTCTGGCTTTGGGTCTCTTTCTATACCGTTGAAAGGTATTTTATTGAGAATGGGAATCCTAAAGAGTTGGGAGAATTCTTCCAAAGTAGGCACAAGTTGATAGTCGGGAAAGGTGAAGCAATGGTGTAAAGGATCAAAGAACTGAAAGAGCACCTTCATCATGTCCTCATCTGTGTTGGAGGGGACCAAGTTGAGTAGGCGACCATATCTCTCGGTAAATGGAGAGTTTTCAGGAATCCTTGAAGCTAGCTCCTTAAGTTGTGGAGGTATGCTTACAAGGTTGACTTGAATACTTTTCCTGCGAAGTGAATCCATATCCTACAAAACAAGAACAAAGATGAATCCAAAAATCCTTGAAATGGTTAGTGGATGTATATGATGTTCATGATGTTATGTACAAGTATGCATATACAAGAAAAGCAAATAAGTCCTTAAGTTTAGGCTCTCCTGGAGTTTTATAGGTAAGTACCCTCTTGAAGTTTAGTTGGCTCAAACCTGTCCAAGTAATAGTAACCGGGTTCTAAGGATCTCAAAATCACTGGTTTGTTTCCTTGGTCATTGTTTCAACTCAAGCCTCTTTAATGGCGACCGAAATATCCCAAGAAACCAAACCTCAATGAGTGTAGTATCGAGTATCTACCAACTTCGGACTATACAAAAGCCGGTCACCTCACTACATCCTAAAGGCTAAGTTGGTCAAGTAAAGGTTCTAGAAGTTCATTAGTGCTTCATGACATCACTCAGCGGCCCCGTATTCTCTTTGATTAACTCAAAGGCTACCGGTACCCACAAATATGTCACACTAACGTAGCTATTGATTAGACCATGTCGGTATACCCCACACAGTTTCCACAATGTATTGCTACTTACCTATAAGGTGTCCCAAATTTGGGTAGAGGATTCAAACCCAAACAAAGAACCATAATGTAAAGCATACAAGTCAAACAATATAAGCAAATAAATGTGATATATCCCTAAGGTAACCACACTTTTAGAATTTTCCCCATCAGAGTTTCCAGTTCTGTGATACAGTGGGAGAACTTACTTAAGGTTTTTGCATTTTATCGCAAATGTTGCGGTTAGCAAGAGTCGCCACCGACTTTTATTTTATCTGAAAGGAAAGGTGAAAAAGCACAGGAAAGACCTTTGAGATTATTTCTTGGGTTCGGGGGGTAGATTATAAAAAGGGAAGGTATTAGCACCCTTTTTATCCATGGTTTTCCATGGGCTCTTAGTTACTTGCTAGATCACTTGCTTTTGTTTGAAATTGTGCTTTGTGTGGTTTTTGAAAGTATTTTGCAAAGAGGCCATTCTTTATGCAATCTTTGTAATTATTCTTGTTCGTAAGAATGTATACAAAGATGTTTGATCTTTTGAAAATGTTTTCAATTTTTGCAAGATGTTTGAAAGTGTATGTGATTGTTTTGAAAATAGCAAGGATGTTTGTTTTGAAATGGAGCAAGTAATTAGGAGCAATCTACCTACTCAAATGTCTTTCTTGTTCATTTTCTTTTCCTTTGATATTGTTCTTACCATTGATTTGGTAAGCAAACATATCTTTGGATGTAAGCGGGACGGGCGTGGGTCATCGTATAACCATGATTAGCAATATTTCAAGGTATCTTAGCATTCTTTTTTGAGGGACTAAGATCATTAGTAAGGCAACTTTGAATAACGTCATCGAGGGACTATGATCTTGTATTTGCTTGTTTTTGCTAAGATACCTTACACGCGTAATATGGCCATTTTGTAAGGCAACCAAGTGGATTTTACCCTAGGAGTGCTTGTGTGCAAGTGTGTTGTTTTCATACTTGTTTTTTTGTCTTGGATTAAGGTTTTCTATTTGATTGATTTTATCTTTCCATACAAACCCTAATTACTAGCATATTATGTAAAAAGCGATAAATTGCAAAATTTAAAGTTACTACGCTATTACAACATTTGTGGGAGGGGGTATACAATTTATGAATGGGGATTGCAATAATACAAACCTAATTAATCTATTACAACCAAATTGAATTTGTACTAGAATTGGAATAATATACAAGATGAATTAAATATGCAAGAATTATAAATGCAAAGAAAAATATTTTTTTTGTTTGGTTTCTTAATATGAAGGAAGTTTTGAACTAAACCTAATTAGAGAGAAAAAAAAGTAATTAAATTAAATTAAACTTAAGTTAAATAAAGAAATTATTTAAGAAAATATTTTAATTAAGAAAAGATTTTTTGGATGAAACCCTAAATCTATTTAAGTTGATTAAAAGAAAATAAGTTTAAAGAATTTTTTTTTTTGTATTTTTATATTTTTTGTCTGGAAAATAGATTGTGGTATTATGAAATATTTTTAGTCTTTTTTAACATTAAAGTAAATGTATTTAGATAAATAATAACCTAGTTTTTTTTAATATTTACAAGGAAATTAATAAAAGCAAATAAAGTATGATGAATAAAATAAAATATTTTTATGTGGAAAAATATTTAAATTATGTTAGAATATAAATCTATATTTTTATACTTTTTTATGATTTTTTGGTATTTTAGAAAATATATTTAAAAGAAAAAAGAAATAAATAAATAAATAAAAATAATATGGGCCAAGGTGGTATCACAAGTAAACAGGGCGTATGCTTAGTAAAAACAAACATAAAAAAAATGTCAAAAAAATGGAAAAAAAAAGAAGCAAAATCGTCTCGCTAGGGCTTGAACTCAGGACCATAGGGTGAACAGGCGCGCGTTTTACCACTTGGGTGGCTATACATCCGTTTATATAGGCAAAACCATAAATATATAAGGCAAATCCAGTCCTGATGACTTCATCTTCAACCTCCAGCCGGTGTACCTGTAACTTCTTCATTTCTCAACAAAAATGGAAAGTGACAAAATGAAAGTTGTTGCATTCTTCCTTACGAATCTAACCATGTAAATAACTAAGGCTGAAATTCAAAGATAAGTGAGAATTTCTCTGGCTCTAATTTAAAGATTTCAGAAACTTCAACTCTAAAATTCTCTAAAATCAGGCCATATAAATGCAAACTATGGATATGTATAGCTTCGTGGCAATGAGGTCTATATTTTATCTTCACAAATGCAAGCCTAACAAAGCCTAAGTAATGAGATAGAAGTTCAAGAAAGATACCTCAAAAATGAAAATTGTGAAATGCAAATGAGCTTGTTTCAGTCAGTGCTGATGATCTGGTTAGCTTCCTTGGACCTCTAGGAAGCTAATGCAATGGCTGGCTTGAGCTAAGGATGGCTGAAATGGCCTGGAGAAGTCCAACTGTGATGCTCTATTTTTGGTTATGGAAGATAAGGAAAATGGTGTTACAGAAATGAAACAGGTACAAGGATGAGTTAGCCTTGATGCAAGGAAGCTTTAGAAACCAAAAGGCCAAGAAACGCACGAAGGAAATGTGAGTTTGGTATGTAAAGTATGAATTTGCACAACAATGGTGTTTTGGGACAATTTCTAGATAGAGAGAGTTTGAGTGAGTTTCAGGGGCTTCTTGCTCGTGTGTCAACTTGCAAATAGTGTGTATACTTATAAGCAAGAGGTTTTGATGCTTGTAACAACTCAGAATTTGAATTTGCATCCTTAAGCCAAACATGTGATTTTTGAGAAAACAAGTTTCAATTCTTGTGTACTTGCTAAGATAGAGTAGTTTATGCTTTAAACAAGTTTGTTTCTGACTTTTTGGATGGATTGTGATCAGAGGGAACAAGTTAGAGGCTCAAGAATGACTTTATGCAAAAAGCTTGCTTTACAAGAATGGAAGTGTTCACTTTGTGCCATTAATGGAAATGCAACTTGGATAATAGTTCATTTGCTTGGATCAAAGCCTTAACAGTTGCGTAAGCATTTAATTAAGGAGTGACAAACAAGTTTGAGGCCTGCAAAGCAAAGATTAATTAAGTTATGAAAAAATAAGAAATTTTCTATACTTAGAAAAATTTCTAAGTTAAGAAATTTCATCTTTTCAAAATAAAATCTTGAATTCTTGATTTCATGATGAACAAGTTTCATATTTTGACATGTTTTGATGGATTGTCCTTTGGCACTTGAATTTGACCAAAAAGTCAAAGTTTGACTTTTCAGTATATAGTTGACTTTTGATAAATTTACTGAAAAATTCATCTGTCAATCCAATGGAATTATAGTGTTTTGAATCATGTCATTATGTCAAAGTGATGCCATTGGACTCTTGAGATCATGTCTTAACCCAATTGATCATTTTCTAGGTCAAAGACCAGAAATTGCCCTTTACCAGTCAAAACACAAATTTTGACCATTTTGCCCTTTTGATGATTTGATCAAATTTCTTGAGGAATTGTGGTCCAAACTTGATCAAGTGATACATATGAGTTTAAAATGTTAGTGTGTATAAAAAATTATGAATTTTGACTGTAAATTAGCCATGGTTGACATTTTCCCCAATACAGCTGATTTTTAGGTCAACTATTCAATTGATTGATCAAAAGTGTGATCCAAAGCTTGAAACTTGACAT
The DNA here is from genome assembly GCA_948472305.1 of Vicia faba. Lineage (NCBI taxonomy): Eukaryota > Viridiplantae > Streptophyta > Magnoliopsida > Fabales > Fabaceae > Vicia > Vicia faba. Next base: position 1,295,315,439 of record OX451740.1, read on the forward strand.
GAGTAATATTGGGGGTCCATAATGATCCATGAAAGTCATATGGGGCATTGGAAGTTCAAAAAATCCATGTGCAATCTCAAACCCTAATTTTTAGTCATCAGTGCTTGAGGAGGTGTCTTGAGCTGATCAACCCAAATGCAGTCTTGAGCCAATGGAGATATTGTGAGCAAATTCTTGATAAGTAAGAGGGCAAATTTTTGGGTACAACAGCCTCCCTTTCGGGTTTTCAACTTAGGGAGTTGTTCTTTTATTTCTCTAGGCGAAGTATTTCTTGACTGCATTAGCATTCATGGGACGTGGGAACTCCTCGCCATTCATAGTTTCAAGAATTAATGCACCGCCAGAGAAGGCTTTCTTGACAACATATGGGCCTTCAAAGTTGGGAGTCCACTTGCCCCTAGAATCAGTGTTGAAATACATGATCTTTCTGAGCACAAGGTCGCCTTCTCTAAATTCACAAGGTTTGACCTTCTTATCAAAAGCCTTCTATATCCTTTTCTGATATAACTGTCTATGACACAAAGCTGTCATTCTGTTTTCTTCGATCAAATTCAATCGGTCAAACCGGTTCTGGACCCATTCAGCCTCTGACAACTTGGTTTCCATTATCACACGCAAAGATGGAATCTCACCCTCGACTGGGAGTACAACTTCCATTCCATACACCAGGGAGAACGGGGTTGCTCCTGTTGAAGTGTGAACATATGTTCAATATCCATGTAGAGCAAAAGGGAGCATTTCATGCCAATCCCTATAAGAAACAACCATTTTCTGGATAATTTTCTTGATATTCTTATTAGCAGCTTTAACAACCCCATTCATCTTTGGCCTGTATGGAGATGAATTGTGATGAACAATCTTGAATTCTTCGCACAGTTCTGTCATCATTTTATTGTTCAAATTCGAGTCATTATCGATGATAATTCTTCTCGACACACCATACCGGCATATAAGATTATTCTTGATGAAACGCACAACCACCTGCTTAGTAACATTGACATATGAAGTAGCCTCCACCCATTTGGTGAAGTAATCAATTGCTACCAAGATGAAACGGTGTCCATTCGACGCTTTGGGTTCTATCATCCCAATCATGTAAATACCCTGTTGTACCCCAAAATTTGCCCTCCCATATTTCTCAAAACATTTCAAGAAAAATTCACAAGTCCAATCAGGCCCGTATACTCCTAAACTCTCTCTCTATTTGTATTATGTTCCTTTAATTAATTAATCGTTACTCTTTTTATTAATCACTAACCAATTAACATTTTTTCCTAATAAAATCAAAAACACAAAAAATATTTTATTTATTAAAATTAACTTCATCACTTTTATTTTTATAAATAAATTAATTTAATCAATTTAGCTTTAATTAGATTTAACTTTTAATATTTTTTGCAATATTTAAAATCAATTTAGAATATTAGGTTTTTATTAGCATTAATTCAATTTATTTTATTTCTTTAAAAAACTCAAAAATCCAAAAATATTTTCATTATTTAATTTAATTTAATTGTTCATTTAATTTAATTCCATTTAATTCAAAAATAAACAAAAATCCTTTCTTTAATAAAAAAGGGTCAAAACCCAAAAAAACTCGCATCCAATTTAATTTCCCGCACGCGATCCATTTTATCATATTATTGTATCTGTTTCCCAGAATGTAATAGCTTTTAATTAGGACTTTATTTATTTATTGCTTTATTTTACTTTCGGCATTTTAATTTCAAGGGTTGTTTCTGGCGATGTAAATACCCGACGCCTTGTAATAGCTTAGTTTTATTTTCCGCAACCATTAACTGCTAGATGTATGAATAATAGGCTATGCATGACAAGATCTATCTTAACTTAAAATCAACCGTAGCTCACTATAACATGTACAAAGATAACATAACTGAAAATTGACACATTTGCACATGCCACTCCTAGGGTACGCCTCACTTGGTTGCCTCGAACGTGGTCACTGAGTATAGGGTGTTTTAGAGGTCGCCCTCCTGTCTAAAGATCAAAGTTGCCTCGAAACGGTTGCCTCGGATAAAAAAAGATCTAAGACATTAGGGTTACCGCTAAGGCGTCCTACCATTGCTTTAGTGACCACATGTCCCTATAATCGAATTGACCCGAAAAACTCCAACGACGGTGCTACCTACTTCTCGATAGTGGGATAGTACTGTCTAAAGGACATTTACACAACTTAATTTCTTTTGAGTAGGTAGAGGTTCTCAGGCACTTGCTCTTTCAAAACAAAAAAATACTTTTCGCACCAACACTTTTCTGACAAAAGTTTTCAAACAACACTTCATACACTCTTGAGGATAGATACAAGAGTTAAATTGAAGTTTTCAAACAAACTTTTTCAAAACCCACAAACACAAGAAAAGCAAAATATTTTTGAAAACTTAGTGAGCAAGTACCTAAGAGCCCGTGGATAACCACGGATAGAAAGGGTGCTAACACCTTCCCTTTCTATAATCTACCTCCCGAACCGAGAAACATCTCGAAAAGGAATTTTGTTGTGCTTTTTTCCTTTCCTTGTTGGAGAACATAAAAGACGGTGGCGACTCTTGCTTACCACGACATTTCGCGAACCAGCATTTCAAAACAGTCAGTTCTATTTCCACCAATCACAGAACTGGCGACTCTGTTGGGGATATACTAAATAAGTGAGGTGTACCTTAGGATTAGATCACTATGTTTTCAATTGTATGCATTGTATGCTTTAATTTTGTGGGCTTGTATCGGAGTTTTATAGATCCTAACCCGGATCTGGGGATACCCTTTAGAAGTAGCAACAAACTGTGAGGGAACTGTGCGGGGTATACCGACACGGTTGAAGCAGTTGCTACGTTGATGTGGCACTTTGGTGAGTACCGGTAACCCTTGAGTCAAGTCAAGGAGAGTACGGGGCCGCCGCATGGTGTCACGAAGCATCAACTGACCTTATAACCTTACTTGACCATCCTGGCCTCTTTAGGGGTAGTGAGATAACTGACTTTGGTGCAGTCTGAAGTTGGTAGATACTCGATACTACACTCATTGAGGGTTGTTTTCTTGGAATATTTTGGTCGCCAGTTAAGTGGCTAAATCAAAACAATGAACATAGAAAACAATCCAATGATATTGAGCTCCTTAGAACCCGGTTACTATTGATAGGACAGGTTTTGAGCCAACTAACTTCAAGAGGGTACTTACCTACGAACCCCATGCAAGCCTAAACCTAAGGACTTATTTGCTTTGTTTGAATATGACTGTCTGTATATACACTTGCTTACTTTTTGAATCCATGTACATAACATCATAACATCATAACATTGCATACATCTTGCATAAGGACTAACCCATTTCAAGGATCTCAAGGGTTTATGATGCAGGTCATGATGAACCAACTGTCTAGCAATGGGCAAAGGGGATTTATTTTCCTCTAGCCAAGGTTGTTTGGAGATCAAAACATGATGACTTGAGTCAGGGGCTATGACCCACTTGATATGGTGAGCTTTGACTCTTGAAGAAGGACTCTCAGCAACATGAAGTTCCTTTAATCAAGCTACCAGATTCAAATTCTAACAAGTCTCTCTGTTTACCCCGCGAGATCCTTGAAAACATTGCATACATAGATCATACGCATTTCATGCCATCATATGCATAACAGGTACCCCTTCTTACAGGTCACTTATCTTCTTCGCTGTTTATTTCAGCAATCATCATGTCTACTGAACCTACCATTGAACAAGCCATCAAGGCCCTCCAGGCCCAAAATGCCCAGTTCCAAGAGTTGGTTATGAGCCTAGCCCAGGGTCAACAGGATTTGAAGACTCTGATTCTGGAGGAAAGGAAGAAGAAGAAAAAGAGGACCGTCCTATTCAACACTGGACGCAAATTTGGGAATGGACTGCAGAGCGAGGTAGATCTGACCACCTCCTCTGTAGGGAAAGACAACCCACAAGAGAGAAAGGTCCCTAGTCCCGTGGTCTCCGACAACGAGACTAATTATAATGATGAACAGTACCCTCCTGCTGAGGATAGGTACAAACAGCTGGAGGACCGCCTAAGTGCTATGGAGATTCAACATGTTCCCGGGTTGGACTTTGGAGACCTAGGCTTATCCTCTGGGGTGGTGATTCCCCATAAGTTTAAGGCACCTGCTTTTGCAAAATACGACGGAGCTTCCTGCCCTAAGCTGCACCTCCGATCGTATGTAAGGAAGATCCAACCTTACACTGCTGACAAGAATTTGTGGATCCATTTCTTCCAGGATAGTCTTTCAGGGACTCAGCTGGAATGGTTCTATCAGCTGGATGGGGCCAGTATCCGCAACTAGGAAGACTTGGCTACTGCGTTCTATAAGCAGTATCAATATAATTCCGACCTCGTTCCTACGCGTACCCAACTCCAGGGTATGTCACTAGGGACGGGTGAAGGATTTAAGGAGTATGCTCAAAAGTGGAGAGACCTTGCTGGACGGGTGCAGCCGCCCTTAACTGATCGTGAACTTGTGGATATGTTCTTGGGGACCCTGTCTGGTCCGTTCTTCAACCATTTGATTGGAAATTCTTCAGTCGGGTTTACAGACCTTATTTTGACTGGTGAAAGAACTGAAGCTGGCATCAAAAGCGGGAAGATTCAAGAGGCTACACCTCCTGATACTCAGAAAAAGCCCTACAATTGAAAAAAAGAGTCCAATGCTGTGTCTGGTAAAAAGAGTCGTCATGACCAACATGTAGGGGCAACCCAGATCTCCGATCCCACGCCTGTTTAACAAAGACAGAGCAATAGGTGTAGGGTAAGATATCAAGAAAGGAAGTATGCTGACATCAACATGCCTTTGTCTCAAGCGTTACAACAATTGCTGAAGGTGAAACTGATCACACTAAAGGATCCTCCTCAAAATCCTGATGCTTCATCTTCTAAGTATAACCCGAGTGTGAGATGCGCCTACCATTCTAACAGCCCGGGGCATGATACTGACGACTGTTGGAGTTTGAAGAACAAGATCCAAGACTTGATTGATGCCAAGGAGATTAAGTTTGATCACTGATCCTACACCAAATCATTGAGAATGTCTTTTATTCATTAGAATTTTCAATTTATAATTTGTTTTTGATTGTTCAAACATTTATTCATGTCAAACTTTGTTACTTTATCAATGCATTGCATATGTCTATTTTGAATCAATCCATTCGTATTCACTATATTCAAATTGCTTTCATTTCTTGTGATGTTCAACTCTCGATTAAAAAACTCTAAGCCTTTTGAGGGAGGATGACGAAAACTATACCACGATCTTTACAGTATGCTTTTGAACAGACCCTGCTGATGAGGTACAGGCATTGTTTCAAATCCTAAAATAGTGGAGTTATAAGGAAGATAATCCCTAGTCAATCCCCTTTGAGCCAAAGAAGTCAGAGTTTTTCTTTTCAAAAATTAAAACCCTTAATCATAACCTAGGGCAGGGTAGTTCTCTCAGTTGATCCCGGTGCATAATGAATGGCATCAAAGGAGTCCTTTCAAAGCAAGAGACAATGATGGTTCCGAATAATCATCAAGACAGGCAGTCGTTATCTTTCAAAAACAAAAGCCCACTATGTCAAAACCTATGAAGGAGACTTATAAAACTGGGGCATCCCGCTGACTGTAATCACAAAAGAAACAGTTTAGGCAAAAAAAGACAGGGATAATAAAATCGAAAAGAAAGAGGTCCTACAAACCTTCAACAAAAAAGAAATGACTGCATATTCAAAATAAACTGTCAATATCCGAACCATCACCGGAATATCAGAGCAAAGACTCAAACAAGGTCTAATGCACGATTAACTGAGTTTAGGATCGAAGAACATCACGAAGAGCGGGTGGGTACAAATAAATTTTGAGCATTTATCCTTTGTTTCTTAAACCGTGAACCAGGCCACGTTATAACCCTTAAAATTCCTAGCTGAAGTGTGGGTTAGTTTGAAAGCATACTGTTACCAAAGGTATCCTGACTCCTGTAGGGCTTGCTGTAAAATCTTGAGTTGACATCACATTTTACAAAAAATTACTTGTTTTATTGAAAACTGCATTTTCAAAAACTTAAAGACAGGCATAAGCTTTGCGTTCTTAAAATAATATTGTTTGCATATGACTATTTGTTCAACAGCAGAGAAATTCGCACGACGAATATCTAGTGAACAAAAATCTTCTCAAGGATCACCTCAAGTGGAAAAACACTTCCAACCAAGGGGAAGACATGATCATGGTCCGTCATCTGGGGCAGTCCAGTCAAGATTCAAGGAATCTCTCAAAAATGCCAAATAGCCAGGGGCAGATCTCCATCAACTGGGGCATTGGGCATGAATTCCAGCGACAAATCTGGTACGATCAAACATCTTCTGGTAATATGACAACACAACACTACTGACAGTGACAACTCCCTACATCCTGAGAGTGTGAACATAGTCGGAAAAAAATACTACGCATAATCAAAGACCCGCTAGTTGGACTGGAATAGGCAAAAATAAGGGCTTCCCGGCGAACCAAAAGGGTTCAGGCAAAAATAAGGGATGAAAATGAAAAAAAAATTGTACACCCGACAAGTCGAAAACCTGAAAGGGCGGCTTGGGCAAAAAAGGGTACCCCGATGGACTGAAAACCCGAAAGGGCGGTCCAGGAAAAAGTTAGGGATCACAGCGTATGACTATGTCCCGTCATCTCATCACTTGCCTACCAGAAGAAGATTTGTCAATCGGCAGTTATCAAGACCTCCACCGGTATCTTCTCCCACAGAAGCTGGGGCAATAAGAATTGTCCAAACTGTACAAACTGCTCTGTCCTCCAGGTACCAAGGTAAGTTCAGCTGAATAACATGACCAAGATACCTTCACTCCTCGTAGGGTAAGACAAGATTCATCCTCTCTCTCCCCAAGCAGAGTTGGTCTCCCATCAACCTTAAAAAGGCACAGTATCCCCAGCAAGTCAGCAATACTCTCCCCCGAGCAGATTTGGTCTATCATCAGTCCTGAGAAAGTTGGGTATCCCCAGAAGATCTTAATATTCCCCAGCGGAGTATACAGATATCCTCAGCAAGCATCCCCGGCAGTCTCAATATTCCTCGACAAAAATATAAGATTGTTCCCTGGCGGAATACAGACACCCCAGTGGAGCCATTTCCCCAGTGCAGTCCAAAAGGTTTCCCCAGGAGAGTTGAATCATCTCCCCAGTAGATTCTGGAAGCTTGTCCCCTGCAGAGTACAAATGTCTCTCCCCAGCCATATTCAAAGGTTATTCCACAACAGAGCCTAACTGGGTTATCCTCAGCAAATTACAACGGAAAGATCGCCCTCAGCGAAGTTCTTCCTATCCTCAGCGAAGTTCTTCCTATCCCCAACGGAGTTCATCAAATCCCTCAACAGAGGCTATCAACGGTATCCCCAGCGGAGTTATCGTTAAAATTCTCAGCAAAGTATCTCTTCCCCACAGAGTAATTCCCCGCAGAATAATCTCTTCGCCAGGTTTATTCCCCAACGGAGTCATCTTCTCCTACCGGTTTATTCTTGCAATTATCTTTGTTCATCATCCCCGGCGAAGACGAAGAACTCTACTCTTCAACATCAGCCCAGGATTCAACAAACTTCCCGGCATTCGTCAAGGATTTATTTTCCCATACGAAGATACATTCATAAACATCACATTGTCATACATCATGATACATGCATATATGCATCATATCATACAATCTCATTTACTTTGAGAACATCATTACGCAATGCATACATCATGACATTGCATACAACTAACTCTTTACCTTTTCAGGAAAGAATGATCAACAGATAAAAATCATCATCTTTTTGAAGTAGAAGTCATCAGATTCCTTCATCGTCCCGTTGGAGTAGTAGTCGCTCAGATTCCTTCATCATCCTGCTGAGGTAGTAATCGTCCTTGATTCCTTCATCATCCTGCTGAGGTAGTAATCATCCAAGATTCCTTCATCATCCTGCTGAGGTAGTAATCGTCCCTGATTCCTTCATCATCCTGCTGAGGTAGTAATCGTCCTTGATTCCTTCATCACCCTGCTGAGGTAGTAATCGTCTCTGATTCCTTCATCATCCTGCTGAGGTAGTAATCGTCCCTGATTCCTTCATCATCCTGCTGAGGTAGTAATCGTCCCTGATTCCTTCATCATCCTGCTAAGGTAGTAGTCGTCCAAGATTCCTTCATCATCCTGCTGAGGTAGCAATCGTCCCAGATTCCTTCATCATTTTGGAGTAGCAATCGTCTCAGATTCCTTCATCACATCATTATCAAAAAAACCTTTTGAAGTTCCAGATTCGATACCTGTATCTAGCCAGGGCATATCTGTGAGCGACTGATTAGAGGTCTACGCCTGTATCCAGCCAGGAAAGCTATCTCGATCAACCTTTTGAAGTTCCAGATTCGATACTTGTATCTAGCCAGGGCATATCTGCGAGCGACTGATTAGAGGTCTACGCCTGTATCCAGCCAGGAAAGCTATCTCGATCAACCTTTTGAAGTTCCAGATTTGATACCTGTATCTAGCCAGGGCACATCTGTGAGCGACTGATTAGAGGTCTACGCCTGTATCCAGCCAGGAAAGCTATGTCTACCAACCTTTTGAAGTTCCAGATTCGATACCTGTATCTAGCCAGGGCATATCTGTGAGCGACTGATTTGAAGATCAATACCTGTAGAAAGCCAGGAAATTATCTTTCTTTCTCAAGTACGCAAGTTCTCGCTAAGGAATCTCTTACGCGACCAATCTCCAGATGGCATCTTTAAGCCCATCTCCACAACTATCCATTACATTTCCAAATGGCATCTATAAGCCCATTCCCGACAAGACTCTGTCACATCTCCAGATGGCATCTATAAGCCCATCTTTCTATCCACCATATCTCCAAATGGCATCTGTAAGCCCATTCTCGACATCACATTGCAGATACTACACCATGCGAGTGCAAATTTCTGGGCACTCTAGTGTTCAATCATCTCCCACCTTCGGATCACGAAAGGCACGCAAGCCAATCTACATCCTCAGGTTTAAGAAGATTGGACAAGGGCAACTGTTGTACGCCAAAATTTGCCCTCCCATATTTCTCAAAACATTTCAAGAAAAATTCACAAGTCCAATCAGGCCCGTATACTCCTAAACTCTCTCTCTATTTGTATTATGTTCCTTTAATTAATTAATCGTTATTCTTTTTATTAATCACTAACCAATTAACATTTTTTCCTAATAAAATCAAAAACACAAAAAATATTTTATTTATTAAAATTAACTTCATCACTTTTATTTTTATAAATAAATTAATTTAATCAATTTAGCTTTAATTAGATTTAACTTTTAATATTTTTTGCAATATTTAAAATCAATTTAGAATATTAGGTTTTTATTAGCATTAATTCAATTTATTTTATTTCTTTAAAAAACTCAAAAATCCAAAAATATTTTCATTATTTAATTTAATTTAATTGTTCATTTAATTTAATTCCATTTAATTCAAAAATAAACAAAAATCCTTTCTTTAATAAAAAAGGGTCAAAACCCAAAAAAACTCGCATCCAATTTAATTTCCCGCACGCGATCCATTTTATCATATTATTGTATCTGTTTCCCGAAATGTAATAGCTTTTAATTAGGACTTTATTTATTTATTGCTTTATTTTACTTTCCGCATTTTAATTTCAAGGGTTGTTTTTGGCGATGTAAATACCTGACGCCTTGTAATAGCTTAGTTTTATTTTCCGCAACCATTAACTGCTAGATGTATGAATAATAGGCTATGCGTGACAAGATTTATCTTAACTTAAAATCAACCGTAGCTCACCATAACATGTACAAAGATAACATAACTGAAAATTGACACATTTGCACATGCCACTCCTAGGGTACGCCTCACTTGGTTGCCTCGAACGTGGTCATTGAGTATAGGGTGTTTTAGAGGTCGCCCTTATTTCTAAAGATCAAAGTTGCCTCGAAACGGTTGCCTCGGATAAAAAAAGATCTAAGACATTAGGGTTACCGCTAAGGCGTCCTACCATTTCTTTAGTGACCACATGTCCCTATAATCGAATTGACCCGAAAAACTCCAACGACGGTGCTACCTACTTCTCGATAGTGGGATAGTACTGTCTAAAGGACATTTACACAGCTTAATTTCTTTTGAGTAGGTAGAGGTTCTCAGGCACTTGCTCTTTCAAAACAAAAAAATACTTTTCGCACCTACACTTTTCTGACAAAAGTTTTCAAACAACACTTCATACACTCTTGAGGACAGATACAAGAGTTAAATTGAAGTTTTCAAACAAGCTTTTTCAAAACCCACAAACACAAGAAAAGCAAAACATTTTTGAAAACATAGTGAGCAAGTACCTAAGAGCCCGTGGATAACCACGGATAGAAAGGGTGCTAACACCTTCCCTTTCTAAAATCTACCTCCCGAACCGAGAAACATCTCGAAAAGGAATTTTGCTGTGCTTTTGTCCTTTCCTTGTTGGAGAACATAAAAGACGGTGGCGACTCTTGCTTACCGCGACATTTCGCGAACCAGCATTTCAAAACAGTCAGTTCTATTTCCACCGATCACATACCCCACATAGAGAAAGGCCATGGAAAAGAGATCACATTGATAAGTGTCAAAGGCACATGGACCTTATCTGCATAAACCTGACATTTATGACACTACTTTGCAAATTTATAACAATCAGATTCAATTGTCAACCAATAGTAACCTGCCCTTAGCATCTTTTTAGCCATCGAATGTCCATTGGCATGAGTGCCAAATGAACCTTCATGAATCTCATGCATCAACATGTCTTCTTCGTGTCTATCCATCCATTTGAGCAAGACCATGTCATAATTTCTTTTATACAACACATTTTAACTGAGGAAGAAACTTCCAGCCAATCTTCTCAGTGTCTTTCTATCTTTCTTCAAAGCACTAACCGGGTATTCTTGAGTCTGAAGAAAATGCTTGATGTCATGATACTAAGGTTTTTCATTTTCTACCTCCTCTGTTGTAAACACATGAGCGGGCCTATCCAGTCTCCGAACCGTAATTCGAGGTATATCATTCCAAGTATTTACTTGGTACATAGAAGCCAGAGTTGCCAGAGCGTCCGCCATTTGATTTTTATCTGTAGGAATATGATGGAATTCAACTTTGTTAAAGAAGGGTAACAATCTTCTAGCATAATCTTTGTAAGAGATCAAGCCGGGGTGACGAGTATCCCATTCTCCTTTAATCTGATTTATTACCAAAGCTGAATCACCATACACATCTAGATTTTTAATTCTGAGATCAATAGCTTCTTCGAGACCCATGATGCAAGCCTCGTATTCTGCCATATTATTAGTACAATCAAACGTTAACCTTGGGTAAAAGGAATGTGCGATCCATGTGGAGTGACAATCACAACACCAATTCCTTTACCATAAGCATTCACAGGTCCATCAAATATCATACTCCAACGAGATTCAGGGTCAGGACCTTCCTCAGGCAATGGTTCATCACAATCTTTCACTGGTTGGTGAGCAAGATAATCTCCCAACACACTGCTTTTAATAGCTTTTTGAGTGCGGTATTCGATATCATATTCAGATAGCAACATCTGCCACAGGGAAATTCTCACAGTAAGAGCAGGCTTTTCAAAAATGTACTTGATTGGATCCATTTTGGAGATCAACCGAGTAGTGTGATTCAACATATACTTTCGCAAACTCTTTGCCACCCAGGACAAAGCACAACATGTCTTTTCCAGCATGGAATACCACGACTCACAATCAATGAACTTTTTACTGAGGTAATAAATGGAGAAATCTTTCTTCCATGTTTCATCTCGTTGTCCCAGAATACAACCCATGGAATTATCTAACACTGTCAGATACATAATCAACGGTCTTCCTTCGACAGGAGGGAGCAAGATAGGAGGTTCAAGCTGATATTCTTTAATACTTTCAAATTCCCTTTGGCAGTCAACCGTCCACACACAACCTTGATCTTTCTTTAACAACTTAAAGATCGGTTCATATGTTGCAGTCATGTGGGAAATGAATTTGGAAATATAATTCAAACGCCCGAGGAAACCTCTGACTTGCTTTTCAGTCCTCGGCGCTGGCATCTCTTGAATTTCTTTGACTTTATCAGGGTAAACTTCAATTCCTTTCTGGCTAAAAATGAAACCCAACAATTTCCCTGATTGAACACCGAAGGTGCATTTATTTGGATTCAAGCAGAGACGATACTTCCTTAAACGCTAAAACAACTTCAACAAATCTTCTGCATGCCCTTATTCAATCTGGGATTTGGAAATCATATCATCAACATATACTTCGATTTCCTTGTGCATCAGATCATGGAATAGGGTTTTCATAGCCCTCTGGTACGTTGCACCAACGCTCTTCAACCCGAAGGGCATCACTCTGTAACAGAATGTTCCCCAGGGTGTGATAAACATTGTTTTTTTCATGTCCTCAGGCGCCATTCTTATTTGATTATACCCGGAAAATCTGTCCATGAACGAGAATAATTTGAATTTTGTTGTGCTGTCCACTAACATATCAATGTGTGGCAATGGAAAATCATCTTTTGGACTAGCTTTATTTAGATCTCTGTAATCTACCCACATGCGGACTTTTCCGTCTTTTTTCGGTACTGGTACAATATTAGCAATCCATTGAGGATACACTGATGTCACAAGAAAACCAGCATTAATCTGCTTTAGAAACTCCTCTTTGATTTTCACTGCCATATCTAGGTGAGTTCTTCTCAACTTTTGTTTGATTGGTGGACACTCTGGCTTCAACGGTAAATGGTGCTCCACAATATGTGTATCTAGACTAGGCATATCTTGATAAGACCAAGCAAAAATATCCACATACTCTTTCAACAACTCAATCAACCTTCTCTTCACATCAGGATGCAACAATGCTCCAATCTTGATTTCCTTCGTATCTTCTTTTGAACCCAAATTGATCACTTCCAATGGCTCTTTATATGGCTGAATGGTATTTTCCTCATGCTCAAGCAACCGTGAGACCTCTTCTGGAATCTCACCATAATATTCTTCTTCAACCCCATACACAGGACATTTAAAGTTGGGAGAGGGTGCAGGGTCATTGTATTCAACCATTTTTTTTAATTAATCTGCACATATGATTTATGATTGCTTTTAGAAACTGACACATATAACAAGTGATCATGCAGATTAAATTTCAGTTATTATTTATTTTGAAGGTTTTTTTTTATTACCATTTTCCGAGAAAAAGTAGAAAATAAAGACACAATTTTGGAAACAAAGACAACTTTTATTATTGATTTTAAAAGTCACAGCAACAGATAAGCTCTACAACATTAATACTTCCACCTTGGGCAGAGTGAAAGATTTTCAAAAAGACTAACAAAAAAAATTACTTTGAAACATTTATGCAAGAAGGAACATCAATGGTGATCCAGTTCTGGATCCTAACTCTGTGCGTCACATAATTCGGCCTTTCCTGCTCTGCTTCATCTTCCACAATGGTATTGATCCTGGAAACAGTTGGATGATGATAATCGCCGCTACAGAAGATGTATTGATATTTTCTTGCAGCAGACTTCGACTTCATGCCCTTACCTTTTTCATTCTTCAAAGAGAACCCTAAGCCAGCTCGGTTCTTGTTCACAGGTGGATCCATAATTTGTCCCCACACTTCACTATGACCCTTACGCACAACCCATTGCACATCTTTAAGTGAAACCATGGAATTCTCATTTCCCCTTATATTGTCAAGGGATAAGGCTTGGAATGGGTTCCAATAGCAGCTTCATCCACCTCCACAATGCTGAAAGAGGACAAATGAGATATCAATAATGCCAGTTCCCCATTTACGATCACTACTTTCCATTCACGTACAAACTTCAGTTTCTGGTGTAAAGTTGAAGTGACAACCCATGCCTCATGTATCCATGGTCTTCCTAGCAAACAGCTATAAGCGGGTACAATATCCATTACCTGGAAATTAATCTGAAACAAATGTGGTCCAATATGAATAGGCAAGTCCACCTCACCAATAACAGATTCCCTTGATCCATCAAACTCTTTCACAATGATGCCACTCGGGCGCATAGGTGTTCTTTGATATTTCAACTTCATAAGCGTACTCCTCGGTATAATGTTCAAAGCAGATCCATTATCAATCAGCACATTGGATAGTAATCATTCTTGCAGTTCATAGAGATGTGGAGGGCCAAGTTGTGATTCCTTCCTTCATATGGTAATTCATCTTTGCAGAAGCTCAAGTTATTACATGATGTAATGTTCCCTATTACACTACTGAATTGGTCTATTGGCATATCACTCTCCACAAAAGCTTGGTCCAGTACCTTAATCATGGATTCTTTGTGAGCAGTGGAGTTCATCAATAGAGCCAAGATAGATATTTTTGAAGGAGTCTGCAGTAGCTGATCTACAATTCTGTAGTCGCTCATCTTGATTATCTTCAAAATATCATCCACTTCTTTCTCTAACACAGCCCCATTAGTCTCACTCGTAGCCTTCTTGGGTTCAACATTCTCACCAATTTTCTTTCCATCACTAACATCTCTTCGAATGACTGGTGCAAACACATGACCGATGCGGGTCACCCTTCTATTTTCAGCAATATTCCTAACATCAGGCATTGGTTGGATGGGAACTTTCACTCTATCCTCTAAGATTGTAGCATTGTATTTGTAAGGCACAACCTTATCTGACTTGTAGGGGATAAGACCCGGTAAACTAATCACCAATGGGGTAACAAATGGCTTGCTATAATACTCAACTTCAAGATGGGCTGGTGCCCCAAAACAAGGTAAAATGACATTTACCCGTTCTTCAACACAATCAGTCATTATTGAGTCATTTCTGGAAAACAAATCATCATTTGAGGAGAAATGCTCATCTGCAGAGACATACTCTTCATCCGACTCTTCTGCCATCAAACAAACCTCAACCATATCAACTTCATGGTAATCATCCCTTTGACTTATAACCTTGATAATTATGTTTTCTAACAACGACTGAACACCCTTCTTTATGATTGAACATCCTCGGGAATCTTGGCAGCAAACTCGACAAGATCCATATTGGTGTTCCACCTAACCAGCCATATGGAAGAAGGTAGCATGCAATTTAATGAGGTCCTCCTTCATAAACTCTACATCAAAAATTATGAATTCTCCAGGACATCCAGAAACCATATTCACCTCCTCTTCATACTCTGCCCTAGGCCTGATTATGTGGATTAGGCCCTCATCCATCATCTCTTGTAAATCAACCTTTATTTTATTGCAACCCTGTATGTCTGTACTGCAAATAGCACAACCAGCATGGTCATGTGTATAGTAGCTAAATTTACAAAGGTCTGCATGAATCCTCACCAAATTTCCTCTAAACAGATTAATATCAAAAATCCGGAAGTTGACTGGACAATCGACCACCATATTCACAGCATTTACTCCCCCATGCTTTGGTAGAGGATTGTCTTTCACATTAGGTCCCACATCCTTGAAAGATAGAACACCAGACTTCACCAACTTCTGCATCTCACTCTTCAAGGGATAATAATTCTCAACATTATGCCCTGGTGCTCCCTGATAAAAAGCACATGTTTGATCTGCTTTGTAGTACCAAGGCAATGGTGATGGTACGGCGGGAGGTGGTCGGGTCTGAATCAGCTTCTTCTGAATCAATGCTGGTAGTAACTCTGTGTAGCTCATAGGAATAGGGTCATAACTCCCGCTTCTCTGATTATACCCTTGATTCCCCTGCTGGGATGGTCTTTGATAAGCAACAGTAGTTGGAGTTGCACCCACAACTGGAGTAACTGAGGCGACCTGCAGATGGCGCTGATAATTCCTTCTAGGAGTATTAACCCTCCTCACTTGTATAACAGCATTTGCATCCCCTTCCTTCTTCTTGGTAAACCCATTAGATGGTTTCTTCACACCTATAGAACTTTCACTCTTTGTTAAGCGGCCCTCTCTTACAGCCTCTTCTAAGCGGATACCCATTCTTACCATTTTAGTAAAGTCACTTGGCGCACTTGCCACCATCCTTTCATAATAGAAAGCACCCAGCATTTTCAAGAAAATCTTAGTCATCTCCTTCTCTTCTATGGGAGGAATAACTTGGGCGGCTACCTCACACCATCTCTGTTCATATTCTTTGAATGATTCCCTGTCTTTCCAAACCATGGCCTTGAGTTGATCACGGTGAGGCGCCATGTCCATGTTGTACTGGTATTGTTTGATGAATGCTTCTCCCAAATCATTGAAAGTATGGATATTGGCGTTGTCCAAACTCATATACCACTTCAGCGCAGCACTGGTCAAAATGATCATTAGTATGGGTACAAATTTTCCTCACGTGCATCACCAGATGAGAACGAGGGCAAGTGTTGCCCTTGTACTTCTCAAACCCCGGGACCTTAAAATTAGTAGGTATCTTAACATTTGGGACCAAGCATAACTCATTCACATTCTGCCCAAATAGTTATTTCCCCTGAGGGCCTTCATCTCTCTTTGCATCTTGTCTAACTGCTCTTGAAAATCATCCATTCTGTCATAAAGACCCAAGTCTTCACTCGGTGGAGGGAAAGGACGACACACATCATCATTAACAAACAGAACCATATTCACCGACGGAGGCGCAGCAGAAGCAGCATGCACCACAGGAGGTGCCAGAGTAACAATAGTCTGAACACTCGGAGTATCTTGAGGACCAAGATTAAAACCTTCAGGTGAAAAATTCTATGGCATTCCCCATGGATAACCTTGAGGCATGCGATTTTCAACAGCAACTGGAGTAGCAGATACGGGAACAGTTGGAGCTTCAGTAGTTTCCCTTGTTGGTTGAGGTTGAACACTCAGTGGCTGATTCTGAGCAGCCACCAGAGCTTCCATAAGAGTAGTCAGATTGGCCATTTCGGCCTTCAAAGCAGAAACCTCCTCGCGCAGCTCACGATTCTCTTGTTCTAGGTTTTCCATCTTCTTTCTGAAATTAGCATGAGTGTTGTAGTGGTGAGTTAGCTTGTTGAACGAAGTAAAGAAGCTTGTAAAGAAACCTGGATATGCATAACAACTGCAAGAAATATGTATAATATGATGCATGATATGCAATGCACATGATTTTATTTAATATTTCAAGGGATTTAAAATTTGTGGACATATTGCAAATATCAAAGTAATAACGCATTTGAAATACTGAAAATTTTTATTATAACAATTCCAAAATGGATTACAAGTTTCAATGATCCCAAGTACAAGATGAAATAAAAATATAAAACCATGAGAAGTAAAACTGATGGAGATCACTCTATACGCTGGCGCTTCCCTGTGAGCTTGGAAATCTGAGCGTTCAACCTCTGGTTTTCTTCCGCATGTCTGATGGAAACCTCCTTCCAATCACCTGAATCAGGAATTGAGTGATCAGTATCTGATTGAGGTTTAGGAGAAAATAAATCCCCTTGCCTCTCCATAGTCTCTACCGCTCGACTCTCAAGGATCTCAATTAAGTCGTCTTTGTCCTTCAAGTCTGCTCTATAAGAAATCTCTAAAGTTTGGAACTTGTTCTTCCAAGCATCCTTTTCCTGTTGCATCCTAACCAAAGCAGGTTGTAGCTCTTTTAGATAATCTAATAAGGGAGGAGTGGTCTTCACAAATAGATCAAGCATAGGTGTTTCCCTGTAATACGTCATCTTCAACTGAATAACTCTCGTTTGGACCCACTGAAGATATGGCTCCAAAGAAATAGCACCCCTAGGTCCCAAATCCTTCCTAAGGGAGGGGAGTAACCAACTCATTTACAGTAGAAAGATAAATAACATCACCAATGGCATGTATGCCTTTGTCGTGCTTCAGCATAGGTGAATAAATTACATTTGAGGTATCAGGAGGATCAAACTCAATCTCTTTGTTGTCAATCATGTCTTAGATTTTGTTTTTCAAGGCCCATCAGTTGTTAGTGTCGTGCCCGGGGCTATTGGAATGGTAAGCACACTTCACATTTGGATTGTATCGAGGAGAGGAGGTGTTGGGATTCTGAGGAGGATCCCTTAACGTAATCAGTTCCACTTTTAGTAAATGTTGTAATGCCTGAGACAGTGGCATGCTGATCTTGGTAAACTGTCTTCTCGGTGTGTCTGACCTACACTGATTGCCCTATTGTTGTATTTGAACAGGCATATGATTAGAGATTAGCACCGCTCCTACAGACTGATTGTAGTCACTTCTAACACGACCCTTATGGCCATAAACAACATCTAATTCCTTCTTTATGTTGAACGTCTTCTTTACAGTGCTTAAAGATGCAACCACTTGAATTTTTCCACTTCGGATAACATTTTCAACCCGTTCCCCTGTTAGTATCAACTCAGTAAAACCAGATGAGGAACTTCTGATCAGATGATTAAAGAAAGGCCCTGTTAAAGTTCCCATGAACATATCAACCAGCTCCCTGTCTGATAAAGGAGGTTTCACTCTTCTAGCCAAATCTCTCTACTTTTGGGCATACTCCTTAAACCCTTCACGAGAGCCCATGGTCATACTTTGTAACTGCACATGAGTCGCTGCAAGATTAACATTGTATTGATATTGTTTGTAAAAAGAAGAAACCAGGTCTTCCCAAGTGTGGAAGTTGGTTCCCTCCTGCTGATATAACCATTCAAGTTATGTCCCTGATAAGCTCTCTTGAAAGAAGTGAACCCATAACTTTCTGTCAGCAGTATGGGGCTGGATCTTTTGAACATAAGACTGCAGATGAAGCTTTGGACATGACAAACTATCATATTTGGAAAAAGGTAGGAACCATGAACTTGTGAGGGATAACAACCCCCAAAATAAGTCCCAACTCTTTAAAGTCCAGCCCAAGCACTTTCTTGATCATCATATTATTAAGACAATCTTCCTGCTGCTTGTACCTGTCATTAGCGAGAGGATATTGTTCAGAAGAATAGTCTTCATCAGAATCTTGGCCAAAACCAAGGTTATTATTCTCTTCAGCTTTCACACTCTTGTCATCTTCTTCTTGGTTATTGTCTTCATTTGAGGGTACCTCAAAGTATAGAGCCCTTCGGACCGGACCTTTGAATCTTTTACCCATATTAAGGAAGACAATTAGCTTTTTAGTCTTATTCTTATTACCCTTTGTGATTATATTCTTCAACTCGTCTTTTCCCTTAGCTAAATCCAAGAACATTTGCTGAAACTGAGCATCCTGAGCTTGAAGTTCTTTCACAGTTTGTTCGAGTGCCATCTTTTACTTAAATAAACAGCAAGAAGATGAGAAAACTTGTCTAGAAAGTACCTATTGTGTGATGATATGCATGATATGTAAATGCAAATGCAATGTTTTCAAGGACCTTTGCGGGATTTAAATTTGTTTAAACAAAAGAAAACAAAAGAAATTTTAGTAACAAACTCAAATTATAATTGCCTTCTAGGCTTATAATGATAACAAGTAGAGTTACAAAGAAACAAAATATGAATTCAAGTCTCCCAGGGATGCTTCCTCTTGGTGTTGACATATGCATTAAGGCTTTGTTCTTCATGGATTCGTTTCGACAGGTCCATCACTTTCTTCTCACTAGCATAAAGTTGAGCTTCAAAGGTATCCATTTATTTCTTGAGATGAATCCAGGACTTCTGTAGTTCTTTGAAATCCGTAGGCATATCAGGATGAAGAATGGTATGAGGAACATCTCCTTCAACAACAGGCTCTATGATCACTGGTAGGATAGCAGGATATGGCATTTTAAGATTTTGAGCACGAGACCGCACCCATCTGAGGTAAGGATATAGAGGAATGGAATTCTTGCATCCCAAAGTCTCGCTATCAATCTTGTTGATCATGCCCCAAACATGTATAAACCTTTAATGGTAATTTTGAGGATCGTTCTCATAGTCGAACACAATACCTTGGATGAGCATATCATGAGGACCGTCTGTTGGAGCATAACAAAACTGACGTAGAACTAGGGAAGGGTTGTAAGTGATACCTCCCATAATTCCAAGGAGTGGTACATTAGGGAATTCCCCACAGCCATCAATAATAATGATATCTGCCTGAGATCGAGAATACCAATGGATATTCGAATGAGCGAGTGACATCAACCTTTGAGACCACCTCAAACCTTGTTCATTCTTTGTCATTGATCGGAGCAGGTGCAAAATAAACCACTTGGATAGTAGAGGTATGCAACACATAAGAGTTCCTCGCTTCCTCATAGTACGAGTGTGAAGGGAATGCAGGATATCTCCGAGCAAAGTAGGCACTAGATTATGAGTGAGAAACATTTTAATGGAATTCATATCTACGAATTGGTTCTGATTAGGGAATAGTACCAAACCATAGACCATCAAAGCCAAAATATCCTTAAAAGTAAGAAAACGTATGGAATCTAGAAACCATTGAGCCTTCTCTATCAGAAATTTAGGAGAAATACCCTTGACTCCATTTCTTGTCTCCCAATTAAATACGATGTCTGATCGTTTCAGATGTAAGCCTGCTGCGATGTCTTCAGGTTTTGGAACTTTCTCTAGACCGGTGAAAGGTATTTTAACACAGTGATGTTTAGGATCAAAGAACTGGAATAGAACACTCAGCATGTCTTCTTTGAAACCGGTAGCAACCAACCTAAGTAGATGACCATGTCTCTTCGTGAATTGAGAATTTCCAGTAACTTTTGAGACTAATTCCTCAAACTTGTAAGGTACCCTTACAAAGATGATTCGGATAGTATTTATGTGATCGGAAGCCATGACCCTGCAACAAAGAATAAAGATAAATCCCCTATATCCTTGAAATGGTTAGTCATGACATGATGTTATGATGTTAACATGTCATGTTTGAACATATAACAAACACAAACAAAGCACACAAGAGCCTTAGGTTTAAGGCTTACATGAGATTCATAGGTAAGTTCCCCCTTGAAGTTTAGTTGGCTTAACCTGTCCTAAAGTAGTAACCAGGTTCTAGGGATCTCAATATCACTGATTTTCCCCACAGGTTTCGTTTAGCATAACAACTAACTTTCCACCAAACAAAACCCGAGAGTTGAATCTCAATGAGCGTAGCATCGAGTATCAACCAACTTCGGACTGCACCAAAGCTGACTATCTCACTACCTTATAATGGCTAAGTTGGGTCAATTAAGATTCTAAAGGTCAGTTAGTGTTTATGAAACCACACGGCAGTCTAGTATTCTCCCCGACTGACTCGAGGGACACCAGTACCAACCAATATGTCGCACTAACATAGCCATCACTTCAACCATATCAGTATATGCCATACAATTTCCATGATCTATTGCTACTTACCTAAGTTCCCCAGATCTGGGTATAGGATATTTGCAAGAAAAGTAAACCCGAGCAAGCCCCAAATGTAAAGCATATAAAGCAAACAAATAAAAACAAGTAAAGTGATCCTAAATTCTATGGTAACCCTTCTTTTTACTACATTTCCCCAACAGAGTCGCCAGTCCTGTAATATGGTGGAAAAACTGACTTGGTTTTGAGTTTTATCGCGAATGTTGTAGATAACAAGAGTCGCTACCCACTTTTCTTTTATCCAATGAGGAAACAGTGAAAATAACAGGAAATACCTTTGAGATTTTTGAGTTCAGGGGGTAGGTTATGAAAAGGGAAGGTGTTAGCACCCTTTTCATCCGTAGTTATCTACGGGCTCTTAATCGCCAGCTCACTTTTGTTTTAAAAATTGCTTTGTGTATATGTGTTTGAAAAATATTTTGAAATGCCGATATTAAGGAAAACTTTATAATGATTTTTGTATCGGTTCTCGAGAATACGTACAAAGTGTTTTGTTTGAAAATATTTCAGAAAAGTGTTTGGGAAAAGATATTTTTGTTTTGAAAAGTTTTATGAGCAAGAAATTATGAGCGATCTACCTACTCAAAGTCTTTTTTGTTCTTTTCCCCCTCCTTTAGATAGTGCTACCCTACCATTAGTTAGTAGGAAAGCCTATCATTGGATGTGAAGGGACAGGCGCAGGACATCGTACAGTCATAGAAGGAAAACTGGTAGGGGCACTTTTGCAATTTATCGTTAAGGAACTAGATCGTTTAGCGAAGGCAACATTCGAAAGGGTCATCGAGGGACTACAATCTTTTAATTTCGAGGGACAATGCTAAAGCGTCCCCATGTTCGAGGGACAATTCTAAAGCGTCCCCACGTTCGAGGGACATGATTGTTTAATCGAAAGGAAACAAGAGAGATACCCTAGAGGTGCGGGTGTGCAAATTGTGTTGTAATTCTAGTATTGTTTATCTTGAATTAGGGTTAGCAATCATTTATTTTTAATATTGCCATTCAAGCCGTAATTACTAACAGTAACAATAAAAATAATAAAGCAATAAAGTACAGAAAATAGATGCGGTAAGAAAACCTAAACCTATTACATCGCTTTGGGAGAAGTACATAAGTAATAATTGCAGGAATAGAAACCCTAATTACTATTACAAACCATGAGAAATCACATAATCATAAAAAAGCACGAGAGAAATAAAATGCACAAAAATATAAGATAAGAAAGCGAACAGAGAAGGAAATTGTTTTTTGGCAATTTTCTTGATAAAAAGGTCTTGATTAATTAACCTAATAACCTAATTAATTAAAAAATGAATTGATTAATTTAATAAAACCTAAAAAAACTAAATTGATTTTAATTGAAAAAATGATTAATTAGTAAAAAAAACCTAACCAAAACCTAAATTGATGTTAAATAAAAACCTAAAATTAACTAGGTTTTATGACAAAAAAAGGTTTTAAAAATGTTAGTTTCTTTGTAAAAAAGGGTTTATGTTTTATGAATAAGGAAAAGAGTAAAGAGAATAGAGAATTTAGAAAAAAAAGAACCAAAATTGGCAGGGGTGGGTGTTGAACCCACGCCCTCAGTAATGTCAACCAACTCATTCACCATTAGGCCAGGAGTGCCATGGTGACAAGGAACGGAGCCAGCGCCTTTAGTAATTGCAAAAACATGTAAAATCATGAAAACATCAAAATTCCAAAATGTTGGGATCCAACCCACCCCTTGGCATAGTAAGTCTTTATCACGCGCGCTTCAACTGCTGCGGCGGTAATACATCCGTTAACTTAATTGAATCAAATAAAACAATTATTAAACACAAATGCATAGATCGGAGAGACGCTAGAGCCCTAGCTCCAGTCGTCTTCTCCGGTGGCATTTTTTATTCAACTTGCAAAAATAAGAGATGTTAGCAAACCAAAAGTACACTACCCCCATAAATTGAGGCCCACGAGTTCAATGGGATGCTTAATTTTGATTGAAACACAATGGTTAGGGAGCTATGGTCAAGGCAACCTAGATCGGTGCAAATATGGCATATCACAATTCTGATAGCATGAATGCCATGCGATTCACTTTTCCTACACATGGAGACCACATGAACATGTTAGAAAGGCCAGTATGCAATAAAACATGAAAGAAATCAAGATATAATTTTTTGCAAAAAAACATGCAACGGCCATGTATGCGTGTGAATTCTAGAGGGTTTGGATCATTGTATTGGAATAATAATAACTAAAAGTGTTAGTAATAATAATAAATACAAAAAGAAAATAAAAGAGACATTAAATTAACTATTTATGATTTTTTTTCTTGAATTAAAATAAATGAAAATATAAGTGCAAGTTAAAAGATAAAAAATAAAATACATATAAGAAATTAAAATGACTTATATAATTTTTTCTAGACTTTTTTTGAAATAAATGATACCGATATATAAATTTAAATTAATAAAAGAACATATTTTTGATAATTTTTAGTAAAGAGGTAAAAATAGTAAATAAAAAAATAACATGATGCTAACTACAATTTTTTAGGAGAAAAACCCTTGACTCCATTTCTTGTCTCCCAATTAAATACGATGTCTGATCGTTTCAGATGTAAGGCTGCTGCGATGTCTTCAGGTTTTGGAACATTCTCTAGACCGGTGAAAGGTATTTTAACACAGTGATGATTAGGATCAAAGAGCTAGAACAAAACACTCATCATGTCTTCTTTAAAACCGGTAGCAACCAACCTAAGTAGATGAGCATGTCTCTTCTTGAATTGAGAATTGCCAGTAACTTTCGAGACTAATTCCTCAAGCTTGTAAGGTACCCTTACAAAGTTGATTTGGATAGTATTTCTGCAATCAGAAGCCATGACCCTGCAACAAAGAACAAAGATAAATCCCCTAGATCCTTGAAATGGTTAGTCATGACATGATGTTATGATGTTAAGATGTCATGTTTGAACATATAACAAACACAAACAAAGCACACAATTGCCTTAGGTTTAAGGCTTACATGAGATTCATAGGTAAGTTCCCCCTTGAAGATTAGTTGGCTTAACCTGTCCTAAAGTAGTAACCAGGTTCTAGGGATCTCAATATCACTGATTTTTTCCCACAGGTTTCGTTTAGCATAACAACTAACATGCCACCAAACAAAACCCGAGAGTCGAATCTCAATGAGCGTAGCATCGAGTATCAACCAACTTCGGACTGCACCAAAACTGACTATCTCACTACCTTATAATGGCTAAGTTGGGTCAATTAAGATTCTAAAGGTCAGTTAGTGTTTATGAAACCACACGGCAGTCTAGTATTCTCCCCGACTGACTCGAGGGACACCAGTACCAACCAATATGTCGCACTAACATAGCCATCACTTCAACCATATCAGTATATGCCATACAATTTCCATGATCTATTGCTACTTACCTAAGTTCCCCAGATCTGGGTATAGGATATTTGCAAGAAAAGTAAACCCGAGCAAGCCCCAAATGTAAAGCATATAAAGCAAACAAATAAAAACAAGTAAAGTGATCCTAAATTCTATGGTAACCCTTCTTTTTACTACATTTCCCCAACAGAGTCGCCAGTCCTGTAATATGGTGGAAAAACTGACTTGGTTTTGAGTTTTATCGCGAATGTTGTAGATAACAAGAGTCGCTACCCACTTTTCTTTTATCCAATGAGGAAACAGTGAAAATAACAGGAAATACCTTTGAGATTTTTGAGTTCAGGGGGTAGGTTATGAAAAGGGAAGGTGTTAGCACCCTTTTCATCCGTAGTTATCTACGGGCTCTTAATCGCTAGCTCACTTTTGTTATAAAAATTTCTTTATGTATATGTGTTTGAAAAATATTTTAAAATGTCGATAGTAAGGAAAACTTTATAATGATTCTTGTATCGGTTCTCGAGAATACGTACAAAGTGTTTTCTTTGAAAATATTTCAGAAAAGCGTTTGGGAAAAGATATTTTTGTTTTGAAAAGTTTTGTGAGCAAGCAATTATGAGCGATCTACCTACTCAAAGTCTTTACTGTTCTTTTCCCCCTCCTTTAGATAGTGCTACCCTACCAATAGTTAGTAGGAATCCCTATCGTTGGATGTGAAGGGACAGGCGAAGGTCATCGTACAGTCATAGAAGGAAAACTGGTAGGGGCACTTTAGCAATTTATCGTTAAGGAACTAGATCGTTTACTGAAGGCAACATTTGAAAGGGTCATCGAGGGACTACAATCTTTTAATTTTGAGGGACAATGCTAAAGTGTCCCCACGTTCGAGGGACAATTCTAAAGCGTCCCCACGTTCGAGGGACATGACTGTTTAATCAAAAGGAAACAAGAGAGAGACCCTAGAGGTGCGGGTGTGCAAATTGTGTTGTAATTCTAGTATTGTTTATCTTGAATTAGGGTTAGCTATCATTTATTTTTAATCTTGCCATTCAAGCCCTAATTACTAACAGTAACAGTAAAAATAATAAAGCAATAAAGTACGGAAAATAGATGCGGAAAGAAAAACTAAACCTATTACATCGCTTTGGGAGAAGTACATAAGTAATAATTGCAGGAATAGAAACCCTAATTACTATTATAAACCATGAGAAATCACATAATCATAAAAAAGCGCGAGAGTAATAACATTCACAAAAATATAAGATAAGAAAGTGAACGAAGAAGGAAATTGTTTTTTGGCGATTTTCTTGATAAAAAGGTCTTGATTAATTAACCTAATAACCTAAGTAATTAAAAAATGAATTGATTAATTTAATAAAACCTAAAAAAACTAAATTGATTTTAATTGAAAAAAATGATTAATTAGTAAAAAAACCTAAACAAAACCTAAATTGATGTTAAATAAAAACCTAAAATTAACTAGGGTTTATGACAAAAAAAGGTTTCGAAAATGTTAGTTTCTTTGTAAAAAAGGGTTTATGTTTTATGAATAAGGAAAATAGTAAAGAGAATAGAGAATTTAGAAAAAAAAAGAACCAAAATTGGCAGGGGTGGGTGTTGAACCCACACCCTCAGTAATGTCAACCAACTCATTCACCATTAGGCCAGGCGTGCCATGGTGACAAGGAATGTAGCCAGCGCCTTTAGTAATATGCAAAAACAAGTGAAATCATGAAAACATCAAAATTCCAAAAGGTTGGGATCGAACTCACGCCTTGGCATAGTAAGTCTTTATCATGCGCGCTTCAACTGTTGCGGCGGTAATACATCCGTTAACTTAATTGAAACAAATAAAACAATTATTAAACACAAATGCATAGATCGGAGAGACGCTGGAGCCCTAGCTCCGGACGTCTTCTCCGGTGGCCTTTTTTATTCAACTTGAAAAAATAAGAGATGTTAGCAAACCAAAAGTACATTACCCCCATAAATTGAGGCCCACGAGTTCAATGGGATGCTTAATTTTGATTGAAATACAATGGTTAGGGAGCTATGGTCAAGGCAACCTAGATCGGTGCAAATATGGCATATCACGATTTTGATAGCATGAATGCCATGCGATTCACTTTTCCTACACATGGAGAACACATGAACATGTTAGAAAGGCCATTATGCAATAAAATATGAAAGAAATCAAGATATAATTTTTTGCAAAAAAACATGCAACAGCCATGCATGCGTGCGAATTCTAGAGGGTTTGGATCATTATATTGGAATAATAATAACTAAAAGTGTTAGTAATAATAATAAATACAAAAAGAAAATAAAGAGACATTAAATTAACTATTTATGATATTTTTTCTTGAATTAAAATAAATGAAAATATAAGTGCAAGTTAAAAGATAAAAAATCAAATACATATAAGAAATTAAAATGACTTATATAATTTTTTCTAGACTTTTTTTGAAATAAATGATACCAATATATAAATTTAAATTAATAAAAGAACATATTTTTGATAATTTTTTACTAAAGAGGTAAAAATAGTAAATAAAAAAATAACATGATGCTAACTACAGTTTTTTAGGAGAAAAACCCTTGACTCCATTTCTTGTCTCCCAATTAAATACAATGTCTGATCGTTTCAGATGTAACGCTGCTGCGATGTCTTCAGGTTTTGGAACATTCTCTAGATCGGTGAAAGGTATTTTAACACAGTGATGATTAGGATCAAAGAACTGGTACAAAACACTCATCATGTCTTCTTTGAAACCAGTAGCAACTAACCTAAGTAGATGACCATGTCTCTTCGTGAATTGAGAATTGTCAGTAACTTTTGAGACTAATTCCTCAAGCTTTTAAGGTACCCTTACAAAGTTGATTCAGATAGTATTTATGCGATCGGAAGCCATGTCACTGCAACAAAGAACAAAGATAAATCCCCTAGATCCTTGAAATGGTTAGTCATGACATGATATTATGATGTTAAGATGTCATGTTTGAACATATAACAAACACAAACAAAGCACACAAGAGCCTTAGGTTTAAGGCTTACATGAGATTCATAGGTAAGTCCCCCCTTGAAGTTTAGTTGGCTTAACCTGTCCTAAAGTAGTAACCAGGTTCTAGGGATCTCAATATCTCTGATTTTTCCCCACAGGCTTCGTTTAGCATAACAACTAACTTGCCACCAAACAAAACCCGAGAGTCGAATCTCAATGAGCGTAGCATCGAGTATCAACCAACTTCGGAGTGCACCAAAGCTGACTATCTCACTACCTTATGATGGCTAAGTTGGGTCAATTAAGATTCTAAAGGTCAGTTAGTGCTTATGAAACCACGCTGCAGCCTAGTATATTCCCCGACTGACTCGAGGGACATCAGTACCAACCAATGTGTCGCACTAACGTAGCCATCACTTCAACCATATCGGTATACGCCATACAATTTCCATGATCTATTGCTACTTACCTAAGGTCCCCAGATCTAGGTATAGGATCTTTGCAAGAAAAGTAAACCCGAGAAAGCCCCAAATGTAAAGCATATAAAGCAAACAAATAAAAACAAGTAAAGTGATCCTAAATTCTAAGGTAACCCTTCTTTTTAGTACATTTCCCCAACAGAGTCGCCAGTTCTGTAATATGGTGGAAAAATTGACTTGGTTTTGAGTTTTATCGCGAATGTTTCAGATAGCAAGAGTCGCTACCCACTTTTCTTTTATCCAATGAGGAAACGGTGAAAATAACAGGAAATAAATTTGAGATTTTTGAGTTCAGGGGATAGGTTATGAAAAGGGAAGGTGTTAGCACCCTTTTCAACCGTAGTTATCTACTGGCTCTTAATCGCCAGCTCACTTTTGTTTTAAAAATTGCTTTGTGTATATGTGTTTGAAAAATATTTTGAAATGCCGATATTAAGGAAAACTTTATAATGATTTTTGTATCGGTTCTCGAGAATACGTACAAAGTGTTTTGTTTGAAAATATTTCAGAAAAGTGTTTGGGAAAAGATATTTTTGTTTTGAAAAGTTTTATGAGCAAGAAATTATGAGCGATCTACCTACTCAAAGTCTTTTTTGTTCTTTTCCCCCTCCTTTAGATAGTGCTACCCTACCATTAGTTAGTAGGAAAGCCTATCATTGGATGTGAAGGGACAGGCGCAGGACATCGTACAGTCATAGAAGGAAAACTGGTAGGGGCACTTTTGCAATTTATCGTTAAGGAACTAGATCGTTTAGCGAAGGCAACATTCGAAAGGGTCATCGAGGGACTACAATCTTTTAATTTTGAGGGACAATGCTAAAACGTCCCCATGTTCGAGGGACAATTCTAAAGCGTCCCCACGTTCGAGGGACATGATTGTTTAATCGAAAGGAAACAAGAGAGATACCCTAGAGGTGCGGGTGTGCAAATTGTGTTGTAATTCTAGTATTGTTTATCTTGAATTAGGGTTAGCTATCATTTATTTTTAATATTGCCATTCAAGCCGTAATTACTAACAGTAACAATAAAAATAATAAAGCAATAAAGTACAGAAAATAGATGCGGTAAGAAAACCTAAACCTATTACATCGCTTTGGGAGAAGTACATAAGTAATAATTGCAGGAATAGAAACCCTAATTACTATTACAAACCATGAGAAATCACATAATCATAAAAAAGCACGAGAGAAATAAAATGCACAAAAATATAAGATAAGAAAGCGAACAGAGAAGGAAATTGTTTTTTGGCAATTTTCTTGATAAAAAGGTCTTGATTAATTAACCTAATAACCTAATTAATTAAAAAATGAATTGATTAATTTAATAAAACCTAAAAAAACTAAATTGATTTTAATTGAAAAAATGATTAATTAGTAAAAAAAACCTAACCAAAACCTAAATTGATGTTAAATAAAAACCTAAAATTAACTAGGTTTTATGACAAAAAAAGGTTTTAAAAATGTTAGTTTCTTTGTAAAAAAGGGTTTATGTTTTATGAATAAGGAAAAGAGTAAAGAGAATAGAGAATTTAGAAAAAAAAGAACCAAAATTGGCAGGGGTGGGTGTTGAACCCACGCCCTCAGTAATGTCAACCAACTCATTCACCATTAGGCCAGGAGTGCCATGGTGACAAGGAACGGAGCCAGCGCCTTTAGTAATTGCAAAAACATGTAAAATCATGAAAACATCAAAATTCCAAAATGTTGGGATCCAACCCACCCCTTGGCATAGTAAGTCTTTATCACGCGCGCTTCAACTGCTGCGGCGGTAATACATCCGTTAACTTAATTGAATCAAATAAAACAATTATTAAACACAAATGCATAGATCGGAGAGACGCTAGAGCCCTAGCTCCAGTCGTCTTCTCCGGTGGCATTTTTTATTCAACTTGCAAAAATAAGAGATGTTAGCAAACCAAAAGTACACTACCCCCATAAATTGAGGCCCACGAGTTCAATGGGATGCTTAATTTTGATTGAAACACAATGGTTAGGGAGCTATGGTCAAGGCAACCTAGATCGGTGCAAATATGGCATATCACAATTCTGATAGCATGAATGCCATGCGATTCACTTTTCCTACACATGGAGACCACATGAACATGTTAGAAAGGCCAGTATGCAATAAAACATGAAAGAAATCAAGATATAATTTTTTGCAAAAAAACATGCAACGGCCATGTATGCGTGTGAATTCTAGAGGGTTTGGATCATTGTATTGGAATAATAATAACTAAAAGTGTTAGTAATAATAATAAATACAAAAAGAAAATAAAAGAGACATTAAATTAACTATTTATGATTTTTTTTCTTGAATTAAAATAAATGAAAATATAAGTGCAAGTTAAAAGATAAAAAATAAAATACATATAAGAAATTAAAATGACTTATATAATTTTTTCTAGACTTTTTTTGAAATAAATGATACCGATATATAAATTTAAATTAATAAAAGAACATATTTTTGATAATTTTTAGTAAAGAGGTAAAAATAGTAAATAAAAAAATAACATGATGCTAACTACAATTTTTTAGGAGAAAAACCCTTGACTCCATTTCTTGTCTCCCAATTAAATACGATGTCTGATCGTTTCAGATGTAAGGCTGCTGCGATGTCTTCAGGTTTTGGAACATTCTCTAGACCGGTGAAAGGTATTTTAACACAGTGATGATTAGGATCAAAGAGCTAGAACAAAACACTCATCATGTCTTCTTTAAAACCGGTAGCAACCAACCTAAGTAGATGAGCATGTCTCTTCTTGAATTGAGAATTGCCAGTAACTTTCGAGACTAATTCCTCAAGCTTGTAAGGTACCCTTACAAAGTTGATTTGGATAGTATTTCTGCAATCAGAAGCCATGACCCTGCAACAAAGAACAAAGATAAATCCCCTAGATCCTTGAAATGGTTAGTCATGACATGATGTTATGATGTTAAGATGTCATGTTTGAACATATAACAAACACAAACAAAGCACACAATTGCCTTAGGTTTAAGGCTTACATGAGATTCATAGGTAAGTTCCCCCTTGAAGATTAGTTGGCTTAACCTGTCCTAAAGTAGTAACCAGGTTCTAGGGATCTCAATATCACTGATTTTTTCCCACAGGTTTCGTTTAGCATAACAACTAACATGCCACCAAACAAAACCCGAGAGTCGAATCTCAATGAGCGTAGCATCGAGTATCAACCAACTTCGGACTGCACCAAAACTGACTATCTCACTACCTTATAATGGCTAAGTTGGGTCAATTAAGATTCTAAAGGTCAGTTAGTGTTTATGAAACCACACGGCAGTCTAGTATTCTCCCCGACTGACTCGAGGGACACCAGTACCAACCAATATGTCGCACTAACATAGCCATCACTTCAACCATATCAGTATATGCCATACAATTTCCATGATCTATTGCTACTTACCTAAGTTCCCCAGATCTGGGTATAGGATATTTGCAAGAAAAGTAAACCCGAGCAAGCCCCAAATGTAAAGCATATAAAGCAAACAAATAAAAACAAGTAAAGTGATCCTAAATTCTATGGTAACCCTTCTTTTTACTACATTTCCCCAACAGAGTCGCCAGTCCTGTAATATGGTGGAAAAACTGACTTGGTTTTGAGTTTTATCGCGAATGTTGTAGATAACAAGAGTCGCTACCCACTTTTCTTTTATCCAATGAGGAAACAGTGAAAATAACAGGAAATACCTTTGAGATTTTTGAGTTCAGGGGGTAGGTTATGAAAAGGGAAGGTGTTAGCACCCTTTTCATCCGTAGTTATCTACGGGCTCTTAATCGCTAGCTCACTTTTGTTATAAAAATTTCTTTATGTATATGTGTTTGAAAAATATTTTAAAATGTCGATAGTAAGGAAAACTTTATAATGATTCTTGTATCGGTTCTCGAGAATACGTACAAAGTGTTTTCTTTGAAAATATTTCAGAAAAGCGTTTGGGAAAAGATATTTTGGTTTTGAAAAGTTTTGTGAGCAAGCAATTATGAGCGATCTACCTACTCAAAGTCTTTACTGTTCTTTTCCCCCTCCTTTAGATAGTGCTACCCTACCAATAGTTAGTAGGAATCCCTATCGTTGGATGTGAAGGGACAGGCGAAGGTCATCGTACAGTCATAGAAGGAAAACTGGTAGGGGCACTTTAGCAATTTATCGTTAAGGAACTAGATCGTTTACTGAAGGCAACATTTGAAAGGGTCATCGAGGGACTACAATCTTTTAATTTTGAGGGACAATGCTAAAGTGTCCCCACGTTCGAGGGACAATTCTAAAGCGTCCCCACGTTCGAGGGACATGACTGTTTAATCAAAAGGAAACAAGAGAGAGACCCTAGAGGTGCGGGTGTGCAAATTGTGTTATAATTCTAGTATTGTTTATCTTGAATTAGGGTTAGCTATCATTTATTTTTAATCTTGCCATTCAAGCCCTAATTACTAACAGTAACAGTAAAAATAATAAAGCAATAAAGTACGGAAAATAGATGCGGAAAGAAAAACTAAACCTATTACATCGCTTTGGGAGAAGTACATAAGTAATAATTGCAGGAATAGAAACCCTAATTACTATTATAAACCATGAGAAATCACATAATCATAAAAAAGCGCGAGAGTAATAACATTCACAAAAATATAAGATAAGAAAGTGAACGAAGAAGGAAATTGTTTTTTGGCGATTTTCTTGATAAAAAGGTCTTGATTAATTAACCTAATAACCTAAGTAATTAAAAAATGAATTGATTAATTTAATAAAACCTAAAAAAACTAAATTGATTTTAATTGAAAAAAATGATTAATTAGTAAAAAAACCTAAACAAAACCTAAATTGATGTTAAATAAAAACCTAAAATTAACTAGGGTTTATGACAAAAAAAGGTTTCGAAAATGTTAGTTTCTTTGTAAAAAAGGGTTTATGTTTTATGAATAAGGAAAATAGTAAAGAGAATAGAGAATTTAGAAAAAAAAAGAACCAAAATTGGCAGGGGTGGGTGTTGAACCCACACCCTCAGTAATGTCAACCAACTCATTCACCATTAGTCCAGGCGTGCCATGGTGACAAGGAATGTAGCCAGCGCCTTTAGTAATATGCAAAAACAAGTGAAATCATGAAAACATCAAAATTCCAAAAGGTTGGGATCGAACTCACGCCTTGGCATAGTAAGTCTTTATCATGCGCGCTTCAACTGTTGCGGCGGTAATACATCCGTTAACTTAATTGAAACAAATAAAACAATTATTAAACACAAATGCATAGATCGGAGAGACGCTGGAGCCCTAGCTCCGGACGTCTTCTCCGGTGGCCTTTTTTATTCAACTTGAAAAAATAAGAGATGTTAGCAAACCAAAAGTACATTACCCCCATAAATTGAGGCCCACGAGTTCAATGGGATGCTTAATTTTGATTGAAATACAATGGTTAGGGAGCTATGGTCAAGGCAACCTAGATCGGTGCAAATATGGCATATCACGATTTTGATAGCATGAATGCCATGCGATTCACTTTTCCTACACATGGAGAACACATGAACATGTTAGAAAGGCCAGTATGCAATAAAATATGAAAGAAATCAAGATATATTTTTTTGCAAAAAAACATGCAACAGCCATGCATGCGTGCGAATTCTAGAGGGTTTGGATCATTATATTGGAATAATAATAACTAAAAGTGTTAGTAATAATAATAAATACAAAAAGAAAATAAAGAGACATTAAATTAACTATTTATGATATTTTTTCTTGAATTAAAATAAATGAAAATATAAGTGCAAGTTAAAAGATAAAAAATCAAATACATATAAGAAATTAAAATGACTTATATAATTTTTTCTAGACTTTTTTTGAAATAAATGATACCAATATATAAATTTAAATTAATAAAAGAACATATTTTTGATAATTTTTTACTAAAGAGGTAAAAATAGTAAATAAAAAAATAACATGATGCTAACTACAGTTTTTTAGGAGAAAAACCCTTGACTCCATTTCTTGTCTCCCAATTAAATACAATGTCTGATCGTTTCAGATGTAACGCTGCTGCGATGTCTTCAGGTTTTGGAACATTCTCTAGATCGGTGAAAGGTATTTTAACACAGTGATGATTAGGATCAAAGAACTGGTACAAAACACTCATCATGTCTTCTTTGAAACCAGTAGCAACTAACCTAAGTAGATGACCATGTCTCTTCGTGAATTGAGAATTGTCAGTAACTTTTGAGACTAATTCCTCAAGCTTTTAAGGTACCCTTACAAAGTTGATTCAGATAGTATTTATGCGATCGGAAGCCATGTCACTGCAACAAAGAACAAAGATAAATCCCCTAGATCCTTGAAATGGTTAGTCATGACATGATATTATGATGTTAAGATGTCATGTTTGAACATATAACAAACACAAACAAAGCACACAAGAGCCTTAGGTTTAAGGCTTATATGAGATTCATAGGTAAGTTCCCCCTTGAAGTTTAGTTGGCTTAACCTGTCCTAAAGTAGTAACCAGGTTCTAGGGATCTCAATATCTCTGATTTTTCCCCACAGGTTTCGTTTAGCATAACAACTAACTTGCCACCAAACAAAACCCGAGAGTCGAATCTCAATGAGCGTAGCATCGAGTATCAACCAACTTCGGAGTGCACCAAAGCTGACTATCTCACTACCTTATGATGGCTAAGTTGGGTCAATTAAGATTCTAAAGGTCAGTTAGTGCTTATGAAACCACGCCGCAGCCTAGTATATTCCCCGACTGACTCGAGGGACATCAGTACCAACCAATGTGTCGCACTAACGTAGCCATCACTTCAACCATATCGGTATACGCCATACAATTTCCATGATCTATTGCTACTTACCTAAGGTCCCCAGATCTAGGTATAGGATCTTTGCAAGAAAAGTAAACCCGAGAAAGCCCCAAATGTAAAGCATATAAAGCAAACAAATAAAAACAAGTAAAGTGATCCTAAATTCTAAGGTAACCCTTCTTTTTAGTACATTTCCCCAACAGAGTCGCCAGTTCTGTAATATGGTGGAAAAATTGACTTGGTTTTGAGTTTTATCGCGAATGTTTCAGATAGCAAGAGTCGCTACCCACTTTTCTTTTATCCAATGAGGAAACGGTGAAAATAACAGGAAATAAATTTGAGATTTTTGAGTTCAGGGGATAGGTTATGAAAAGGGAAGGTGTTAGCACCCTTTTCAACCGTAGTTATCTACTGGCTCTTAATTGCTAGCTCACTTTTGTTATAAAAATTGCTTTGTGTATATGTGTTTGAAAAATATTTTGAAATGCCGATAGTAAGGAAAACTTTGTAATGATTCTTGTATCGGTTCTCGAGAATACGTACAAAGTGTTTTGTTTGAAAATATTTCAGAAAAGTGTTTGGGAAAAGATATTTTTGTTTTGAAAAGTTTTGTGAGCAAGCAATTATGAGCGATCTACCTACTCAAAGTCTTTATTGTTCTTTTCCCCCTCCTTTAGATAGTGCTACCCTACCATTAGTTAGTAGGAATCCCTATCGTTGGATGTGAAGGGACAGGCGCAGGTCATCGTACAGTCACAGAAGGCAAACTGGTAGGGGCGCTTTAGCAATTTATCGTTAAGGAACTAGATCATTTACCGAAGGCAACATTCGAAAGGGTCATCGAGGGACTACAATCTTTTAATTTTGAGGGACAATGCTAAAGCGTCCCCATGTTCGAGGGACAATTCTAATGCGTTCCCACGTTCGAGGGACATGACTGTTTAATCGAAAGGAAACAAGAGAGATACCCTAGAGGTGCGGGTGTGCAAATTATGTTGTAATTCTAGTATTGTTTATCTTGAATTAGGGTTAGTTATCATTTATTTTTAATCTTGCCATTCAAGCCCTAATTACTAACATTAACAACAAAAATAATAAAGCAATAAAGTATGGAAAATAGATGCCGAAAGAAAACCTAAACCTATTACATCGCTTTGGGAGAAGTACATAAGTAATAATTGCAGGAATAGAAACCCTAATTACTATTACAAACCATGAGAAATCACATAATCATAAAAAAGCGTGAGAGCAATAAAATGCACAAAAATATAAGATAAGAAAGCGAACGGAGAAGGAAATTGTTTTTTGGTGATTTTCTTGATAAAAAGGTCTTGATTAATTAACCTAATAACCTAATTAATTAAAAAATGAATTTATTAATTTAATAAAACCTAAAAAAACTAAATTGATTTTAATTGAAAAAAATGATTAATTAGTAAAAAAAACCTAAGCAAAACCTAAATTGATGTTAAATAAAAACCTAAAATTAACTAGGTTTATGATAAAAAAAAGGTTTCGAAAATGTTAGTTTCTTTGTAAAAAAGGGTTTATGTTTTATGAATTAGGAAAAGAGTAAAGAGAATAAAGAATTTAGAAAAAAAAGAACCAAAATTGGCAGGGGTGGGTGTTGAACCCACGCCCTCATTAATGTCAACCAACTCATTCACCATTAGGCCAAGCGTGCCATGGTGACAAGGAATGGAGCCAGCGCCTTTAGTAATATGCAAAAACAAGTGAAATCATGAAAACATCAAAATTCCAAAAGGTTGGGATCGAACCCACGCCTTGGCATAGTAAGTCTTTATCACGCGCGCTTCAACTACTGCGGCGGTAATACATTCGTTAACTTAATTGAAACAAATAAAACAATTATTAAACACAAATGCATAGATCAGAGAGACACTGGAGCCCTAGCTCCGGTCGTCTTCTCCGGTGGCCTTTTTTATTCAACTTGCAAAAATAAGAGATGTTAGCAAACCAAAAGTACACTACCCCCATAAATTGAGGCCCACGAGTTCAATGGGATGCTTAATTTTGATTGAAACACAATGGTTAGGGAGCTATGGTCCAGGCAACCTAGATCGGTGCAAATATGGCATATCACGATTCTAATAGCATGAATGCCATGCGATTCACTTTTCCTACACATGGAGACCA
Organism: Vicia faba; assembly: GCA_948472305.1. NCBI lineage: Eukaryota > Viridiplantae > Streptophyta > Magnoliopsida > Fabales > Fabaceae > Vicia > Vicia faba. Next base: position 1,295,352,587 of record OX451740.1, read on the forward strand.
TATGAACATGTTAGAAAGGCCAGTATGCAATAAAACATGAAAGAAATCAAGATATAATTTTTTGCAAAAAAACATGCAACGACCATGTATGCGTGCGAATTCTAGAAGGTTTGGATCATTGTATTGGAATAATAATAACAAAAAGTGTTAGTAATAATAATAAATACAAAAAGAAAATAAAAGAGACATTAAATTAACTATTTATGATTTTTTTTCTTGAATTAAAATAAATGAAAATATAAGTGCAAGTTCAAATATAAAAAATAAAATACATATAAGAAATTTAAATGACTTATATAATTTTTTCTAGACTTTTTTTGAAATAAATGATACCAATATATAAATTTAAATTAATAAAAGAACATATTTTTGATAATTTTTTAGTAAAAAGGTAAAAATAGTAAATAAAAAAATAACATGATGCTAACTACAGTTTTTTAGGAGAAAAACCCTTGACTCCATTTCTTGTCTCCCAATTAAATACGATGTCTGATTGTTTCAGATGTAAGGCTGTTGTTATGTCTTCAAGTTTTAGAACATTCTCTAGACCGGTGAAATGTATTTTAACACAGTGATGATTGAAACAACACGAACGGAACCTGTCATCTGAATGTAATGAAACATCAATGAAGTCGCCACCGAACGTCTTTTATCCCGCTGAGAGGGAAAGGTAAACATCGAGAAAACCTGAAAAGGGAGAAATCACGCCCGTAGTACTCTACGGTATCCACTCTTGTTGTCTAATCTAAATGGGTGTGGTCAAATCCTATGTCTATGGCTTAAGACTGAAAAGGGAAGGCATGCGAAAGAAAAAGAAAATAATGTAGGGAAAATAAAAGTTATGCTCGGTTGGGCCCTACCCCAATGCCTACGTATCCCTTTTAAGGAATCAGAGCAGCCGTAGTTTGGCTTATGTATTTTGGTTGGTTTGTATTTTTTAATTAAGACAAACAAAGACAATCATGATGGCAAAACATCAAATAAAACAACAAACTAATGAGATGGTAAAACATCGGCTAAATAATAACAAAGAAACATGTCAAAGATGGCGAAACATCAAATGGTAAAACAATCACACCCAACAATGACATTGAGAGTCAAAGTAGGATAACAAACATGTGCGATGGCGAAACATCGACTTCGAACAAATGTGCGATGGCGATACATCGACTTCAACATAAACAAAGATATCATGGAAAACGATGATGAAACATCGATAAAATAGATAACAAAACATCACAACTAACAATGATATTGGGAATCAATGTAGGATAACAAAATGTGAGATGGCGAAACATCGGCTTCAAACAAATGTGCGATGGCGAAACATCGATTAAGTAATAGAAAAGTAACATGTCAAAGATGGCGAAACATCAAATGGTAAATGAATGACAAAAGATCACACCTAGCAATGATATTGGGAATCAAAGTAGGATAACCAAATGTGTGATGGCGAAACATCGGCTTCAAACAAATGTGCGATGGCGAAACATCGACAAAGAGATAACAAAGATATCATGGTAGAGATGGCGAAACATCAATAAGACAAATGGCAAAACATCACACCTAACAATGATATTGGGAATAAAGGTAGGATAACAAATCATGTGCGATGGCGAAACATCGGCTAAGAGGTAACAAAAGATCATGGAAAAGATGACAAAACATCAATAAATCGGATGACGAAACATCACACCTAACGATGATATTGAGAATCAAGGTAGGATAACAAAACATGTGCGATGGCGAAACATCGGCTTCAAACAAATGTGCGATGGCGAAACATCGATTAAGTAATAGCAAAGTAACATGTCAAAGATGGCAAAACATAAAATGGTAAATGAATGACAAAACATCACACCTAGTAATGATATTGAGAATCAAAGTAGGATAACAAACATGTGCGATGGCGAAACATCGGCTTCAAGATAACAAGATATCATGGCAAAGATAGCGAAACATCAATAAAATGGATGGCAAATCATCACAACTAACAATGATTTTGAGAATCAAAGTAGGATAACAAACATGTGCGATGGCGAAACATCGACTACAAGATAACAAGATATCATGGCAAAGATGGCGAAACATCAATAAAACGGATGGCAAAACATCACACCTAACAATGATATTGAGAATCGAAGTAGGATAACAAACATATGCGATGGCGAAACATCGGCTTCAGGATAACAAAGATATTATGGCAAAGATGGCGAAACGTCAATAAAAGGGATGGCAAAACATCACACCTAACAATGATATTGAGAATCAAAGTAAGATAACAAACATGTGCGATGGTGAAACATCAGCTTCAACATAACAAAATATCATTGGTTTGTATCTTTTACTTTGAAGAAGATTTTGGGTTCATTAGAGGTGTCTTATGATTTGCCGAGAAATTAAGTTTTTGTTTTAAGATGGAAGATGCAAGGAAAGAAAAACAACTAAGGGGAACTAGCCTAGCACTATCCCTAGTGTTATCATACAATGATTGACTCTAAGGTTGAGGTTAAAGGAAAATCCTATCCTATGTTGGCATACATGGATTCCTACCTTAATTAACATGCTTAAAGGAAGCTTACAAAACTATCCTATAGGGAACATGCAATGAGAGCGAAGTCGTGATCTCAATTTCTAAATTGAGTGACTCATCGATCAACAATTAAAGAAGAAAAGCAATAAACATCCTATAGGGAACATGCAATGAGAGCGAAGTCGTGATCTCAATTTCTAAATTGAGTGACTCATCGATCAACACAAACACAACATATGTATCAAACAAAAACAGAGGGCCTCTTGACATATATCAGCAACAGAGGTCCCATCATGCAATCAGAGAACTATGCAAAATGAAAATGAAAGAAAGGAGATAGTGCAATACCAAATGGATAACTATCTGTAGCAACCGAGAAAGAATAAAAAGAAACCCAGAGAACTTCAAGCAAGCTGGAATCAGTAGACGAATCAAGTCAGGAATTACGCCATAAGGATGTAAGTAATGAGATTATCAGATATGAACAGATCCCTATGGGCAAAGTATAGTATTCACAATATCATGTATATATCCTGCGTAGAATATCAAACATGCCAAATACAAAAGAAGTGTCAGTGTAATAAGTCGTGTTCCACAAATAAAGTGGAACACAGTAGTCTCAGGCCAAAAGTGGGATGCGATACATTGTCACAAAGTCTCCATGATAGGCCAAGGTCTCTAATCCTAAGTCCAAGAAAAACTCTCATGCTCCATAATGCCAAGGATAGTAACAAAACAGTCCAAGTATTATTAAAGTTTTTTTTATGGTTCATGTTGATTATTAGGTGTCTTTAAAAGGAAAAGAAAAGCTCAAGTGAGCAAAATAAAAATGACATAAGATTAAATTCTCAAGTGAGAAAAGATGAAAATAGAATGAAATGTAAAATTCAAAAAGTAAATGGTACATAAAACATAAAATAAAAGCATAAAGTAAAGTCAATTGTTAGAAATTAGTGGTTAGTTGGATGACCATCTTGAAACTTGCATTTGGAACTCATTGGAGGATTGGTAAAACCAAAGCCTCCATAAAACAAGTTGCATTTGCTTTTTGTCAAGTATATCATCCATTTTGGAATTCTCAAAAGGTAACATTTAATGATCAACGATGTTTAAGTGATCCGCGTTGACCAAAGGTGTTGTAGATCCATTAGAGGATTGGTAGGACCAAAGCCTCCACACAATGAATCTCAAGGTTAATGGATCAAAGAGATCAAATTACATACTTAGGCTTGTGTTGTACCCCAAAATTTTCCCTCTCATATTTCTCAAAACATTGCAAGAAAAATCTCCAAGTGGCTCAAGATTGCTCAAGAGTTGGACAAATCATCTCCTAAGGCAGTCAACCTCAAGTTAGGGTTTTGTGTTGCATCAAGATCCTTGAGTCCGAATGACCTCAAGTTATCCCCAATGTCCTAATATGTTCTCAAGTTCATCCATGTCAAGTTTCAAGCCTTGCAGAGGAAGTTTGCTCAGTCAATTGCTCAAAGGGTCCAAAAATCGATTGTGCTAGGGCAAAAGTCAACTGTGACCCAAATACAGTCAAACTTCGAGATTTTTTGTCAACATTCTCATTTTTAAGTATATTTAATCATTTTATCAATGGTTGATCATGATTCATCAAGGATTGATCAAAAATCATCAAGACTCAAAAGTTGCTAAATTAAGGTTTTGTAGGAAAAGTCAACTCAACTTTGACCAAGCATAACTTTCTCATACTTTACAAGAAATGACCCATACAAAGCTCATTTTGAAGCGGATTCAATTTCATACAATCCATATTCATACCCCAATATCAAGAAATGCACTCATAAGAAGTTACAAATTTGGACATTATAAGTCATTTTTGAAAGTCAACAAAAACACCTATTTTTCCAAACCTTATAACTTGAGCATGGAATATCAAAATGAGATGAGACCAAAAGGGGTGGTTAGAGGACATCTCAAGCTTTCTAAAAATTCCAATAACACTTCCAAAAGCTCAAAATTGAAGAAGTTGTGCATTGTTGAAGTTGGACATTTTTGCAAAATTGCCAAAAGTCAAATATCCCCAAAACTTAAAATTTTGTCAAATGGGCCCATTCTTTTCCATTTGATTTGGACTTGTCACATTCCACACGTTTCCTAGCTTCAGCCTTGTGTCCATTTAACAATGTTTCTATTTTATTTGATTTTTTATTGAATTATTTAATTTTAAATCAATTTAAATCAAATAAAATCCCAAAACTTGATTACATGAGATCTTTTTCTATTTTCAGTACCTAATCACCATCAATATCATGATCAAATTCGTATCAAGCATTACATGTGCAAAAAGATTGGATTTTTGGCAAATTAAGCAAGTTTTCAATGGAGGATCAAATCCAATATCAAGGCATTAATGTACAAGGATTCAAGACCAATTTGTTGACCTAATACATTGCAGCATACATATACAAGTGAAAGCACACGAATTTGAGACCTAGAGGCTGCAAGAGGATCAAGAACTAAACTTGAAAAATTGACAAAAAAGTGCAAAACTGAAATCACCCTTGGAGGCATTTTCAGAAGCGAAACTCAACACTAATCCATTGCTGGACAATCATTGAAGCAAAACCAACCCATAGCCAATCCCCATACACGCACAAAAGCTCTGTAAGTGTCTAAAAAATGCTTTTCTTTTGAATTCATAGATCCTTATTCTTACACTTTTCTTACAAAATCTTTGCATATTCATGATTATCGTCCAATTTAAAAGCATTATGTATTAGCCAATTGCATTTATCTGGCCTGTAGCCCCATAGCCGAACCTAGGGTTCGTGGTTTGTTTTTTTGGGCATTTCTTTTTCAGGCAAAATCAGTGCCATTGATGGACAGGGACGTAACCAGGGGAGATAGACGAGCACAACCATAGTCCTGGATTTGATTTTCATGGCCTAGAATGGATTTTAGGTTGGACATACGAATTTAGCTGCGGATATAAATCTGCAGGTAAATGTACAAGGTTGAAGGAAGAAGACGAAGACGTGTCTCCCCCTGGTTGGCTGGTTCAAACTTCGCGCGTGTTATTTTTTTTTATTCTGGCATATTATTTTTTTTCCCATATTATTATTATTATCCAATATGCTAACAATTGAAGCGCGTTGGTTGAGTGGTAGAGGCGTTGTCCAATGACCAACAGGACCTGGGTTCAAATCCCAGGTCCCCCATATGCTTTGTATTATTTTTCTATAGGTTATCCAGTGTGAACTCAAGCGCGTGGCCTATCATACAGCCTCACTCAATTGCTTGCCAGATGGCCCCAGGCCAAATCTGGTGGTCCAGAATGAAAGCCTACCATGGGATCCAATCAACCAATGCACAGGGGATCCAGAAAGTCAAACGAGGCCAGCATGTTAATGGGCCACAAAATTGCCATTCTCACCCCCCTAATCAGGCCCAAACCTTAACTTTTTCTCTTTTCTTTTATTATTTCTTTTAATTATTTATTGATATTATTTTTATTATTTAACTAACCAATCAAAACTTTTTTAAATAAAATTAAAAACCAAAAATATTTTCTTTATTAAAATTAAATTTCAGTATTTTATTTTTGTTAATAATAGTAATTTAATTAATTTAGTTTTAATTAGGAATAACTTTTAATATATTTTGTAATAATTAAAATTAATTTAGACAATTAGGTTTTATTAACTTTGATCAAATTTATTTTTATTTCTTTAAATATCAAAAATCCAAAAAATATTTATTTTGATTAATTAATTAATTTATTAATTTAATAATTAATCCAATTTAATTTCCTCCATAAATTCAAAATAACAAAAAAAATCTTTTCTTTCAAAAAGGGTCAAAACCCTAAAAACTTGCGCCCGATTTAATTTCTCGCACGCGGTCCATTTTTGTTTCAATATTGTATCTGTTTCCAGAATGTAATATTTTAATATGACGTTACTATTTTATCGCTTTATTTATTTTCCGCATTTTAATTTCAAGGGTTGCTTTTGGCGATGTAAATACCCGACGCCTTGTAATAGTTAGTTTAATTTCCGCAATTTAATTTCCGCAACTTATAAATTATTAGATGTTTGATAATAAGGAATGCATGACAAGATTAATCGTTTGACTTGAAATCAACATAGATAACCATTGACATGTACAAAGACAAAATTAACTGAAAACAACACACTCGCACATGCGCATTCTTAGGGTACACCTCACTTGGTTCTCTTGTAACGCGGTCATTGAGTATAGGAAGTTTTAGAGGTTGCCCTCTTGTCCAAAGATCATAGTTGCCTCGAAGCGGTTGCCTCGGAAAAATGATCTAAGACGTTAGGGTTACCGCTAAGGCGTCCTAACATTGCTTTAGTGACCGTACGTCCCTTAATCAAATTGACCCTTAAAACTCCAACAACGATGCTACCTACTCATCAATAGTGGGATAGAATTGTCTAAAGGAGATTAGCACAGATTGATTCCTTTTTTCGAGTAGGTATATGGTTCTTAAGTACTTGCTCTTTCCAAAACAAAACAAAACTTTTCACACTTACACCTTTCAAACAAAAAACTCTTTCAAACCCACAAACACAAAGAAAAGAAAATTTTGAAAACATTATGAGCAAGTACCTAAGAGCCCGTGGATAACCACGGATAGAAAGGGTGCTAGCACCTTCCCTTTCTATAATCTACCCCCCGAACCCGAGAAACATCTCGAAAAAGGAATTTTTCTGTGCTTTTTTCCTTTCCTTGTTGGATAAAATAAAAGTCTGTGGCGACTCTTGCTTACCGCGACATTTTGCGAAAACAAACGCAAAACACAAACTAGCATTCCAAAAAACAGTCAGTTCTTTCCCACCGTATCACAGCTTGCAATCATAAGTTTGGGCCACGAATGATCATTTATTCGAATCGGGACAAAATTTAGCGCTATGTTAAGCAATCGTAAGTGAACTTATGTAGAAGTCACGCCTATTTTGAGGCCGGTCAATAACAATCTATGTACTTCATGTTTGGATAAATGACATAGAGATCACCATCCTTTAACATGTAGCGCAATTAAAAAAGAAAGGGATAAGATGAAGAGGGAGGGGAATGATAAGCTAATTTGGATCACCATTTCAAAATTCTTTCATCTTTAAATTCAACCACTCCTCTAGATGGATTAAAGCACTAAACATATCATTAATCTAAAGCACCAAGATTGAATTAAATAATTCTCTCTTAGGTAGATTTGAATTGATGAATATTTATCCAACTTCATCTACATCACAAAGTCCATTGAGTTGAAAAACAAATTGAACATTTAAAATTGCATTCCAAATTATCCATCAAAGAGAGTGTGCAGAAAAATATTTGAGTCAAAACAGTCCCAAAATAAGACAGCAAAAGTATTTTTGGCACTGTTGCAATCAATTGTGCTTAGACAGCAACATATTGCATCAATACAGTTTTTTTATCAAATCAATTTTCGGTGACAATCAATTGCAATGTTACAACAATTGATTGCAACCTGTTAAAAAATCAGTAGAAAGCAGCATTTTAAAGATCAAGTTCTTGTTCCAACTTTTCATCCAACACCTTATGATTATGGATCCAATTGAGCATGAAAATTCCAGCAAATTTTGAGAAAACAACACTAATGGAGTCATAAAAACAATGCTCAATGAATCAAAACCAGAAATCCACAAGAGATCACATTGTGAAAAGATGATGATTCAACTTACCAAAAGCAGAATTTGAGAATTATCAAACAACTTCAGAATTTGCTTCAATTCAACCACAAGAATCAATTAATCAAGCTTGGATGTAGATAATTGATGGAGGAAAAGTGTTTGGATGAAGGTTTAGCTCAAAGATTAGTAAGCTTCAATGCAAAGCTTACTATCTTTTTGAAAATGGAGCTTTGAGTGAATTTGGTAGATGGAGAGAATTGAGAGATTTTTTAGCAAAGTGATTTTGGCTATCAAAAGCTTGAAATTTGAATGAAATGAGGGCTCTATTTATAGAGTTTTAGGATTGGGATTAGTGGTAATTTGGTAATTGATTCTTGGAGCCAAATTTGAATTAATGATATAATTTCAAATTATGCAGAAAAAATTGGAGCCAAAATGATAAAAGTTTGAATTTGCTGGCCTTTTAAAAAAAAACACGTGCATTTTTCTATTATGCGTCGATACATAGGTGGTATGTGTCGATACATAATGGGTGTATAACACAGCCTGTGTCGATACATGCCTCTATGTGTCGATACATACTGTTAATCCAACTCATTACAGAACCACACAAACTGCATGAGTCGATACATAACACGTATGTGTCGACACATGCAAGTTATTCAAACAGGATGAGTCGATGCACACATGCATGTGTCGACACATGCTAGTTTTTCAAGCAGGATGAGTCGATACATACATGCATGTGTCGACACATGCTGGTTATGCTCAACAAGATGAGTCGATACATAGGTTTATGGGTCGATGTATAGCTTCTTTTGCCACAAACAGAATGAAATCAACTTTGCATGAGCTTATTTGTTGGATACTTGGTACCTAAAACACAAATTGTGCAAAGAGAAAGACGAATATATATTTTTTTTTATTAGAAGTTAGTCAACAACACAAAAACAAAATACACAACTAAAGTGCTTGGAGAGAGATGATCAAGCTTCAAAACCCTAATTTGACTGGTGAATTAAAGGAGTGGTTCCTTCAGATAATCAAACACAAACTCCAATCCTCTAAAGATCCAAAGAGATGGATGAAACATCTTGAGATATGCAAATGAATCTAGGCTTGAAAGATCCAGAGGTTCAAATGACAAGGTTCTACTTGAGCAACTTGTCAAAGTAACCAACCTTCAAATCATGAGGAAGACCTGATAACCAAGGTACTTTGATCCCATCATAATGTATGAATGTGATGCAATATGATATTAATGATGAAACATAAGCCTAAATCAAGAGGGTAAATTTTGGGGTGCAACAACTGCCCCTATTCAAATATCTTCAACATGATAAGTGAGAAAAGTGACAACTTTCGAGCGTACAAGGTTGAAGATGTTTGAATACGAAAGAACCCGAAAATTTAAACTCTTAAAGAAAAAAGTAACAGAAATAGAAAAATCCCAAGACATGCGTCAAAGTGGAGCTATAACGCAGGTTGAAACAGAACAAAAACAAATAAGAGTAGACGCGACTAAACTTCCTGACAGATGTGCCAGGGCAAAACTGGGCTTCAAAAAGGACGAGACAAAACTCAAACCATAGAGTATAGGAGAAGCTAAGCTCTGGAAAAGAAAACGTACGCGGGTGATGAGGCAAAACTCTGAGCTCGACCCAAAGTAAAGTGGCTAGAGTGCGCGATTCTAGGAGCACTTGCTAATCTCAACTAAGATAGACAGTATGAAGGAACTGAAAGAATCTCAGAAATGAGGAACAACAGCGAGGCAAAACTCGACTCAACGACTAGTCAGACGAAACTAGACTAGATGAGTACCAGGACGAAACTGGATTTCACGCACAGGCAACGAGGAGAAACTCGACCCAAAGCAAAGTGATGAGAGTGCATGTTTCTCAGAGCACCTGCTGGTCTCATATCAATGGATAAGCAATGACAAAAACTGATAGGAGAATCCAAGGAACGAAGGAGACCGATTTCAAACCAGGGACGCAGTACGAACACTGCACTCGGTAAACGAACATCGTCAAAGGGTCCAAGGTACGAAAGCAAAAACGAGGTGAAACTCGACTCAATAACTTAGTTAGGCGAAACTAAACTAGATGAGCACCAGGACGAAACTGGATTTCATGCATAGGTGACGAGGCGAAACTCGACCCAAAGCGAGAGTGGTGAGAGCGCATGGTTCTCAAAGCACCTGCTGGTCTCATATCAATGGATAAACAGTGACAAAAACTGATAGAAGAATCCAAGGAACAAAGGAGACTGATTTCAAACCAGGGACACAGTACAAACACTGCACTTGGTAAACGAACACCGTCAAAGGGTCCATGGTACGAAAGCAAAAACAAAGCGAAACTCGACTCGATAACTAGTTAGGCGAAACTAAACTAGATGAGTACCAGGATGAAACTGGATTTCATGCGCAAGGAGATGAGGCAAAAATCGACCCAAAGCGAGGGTGGTGAGAGCGCATGTTTCTCATAGCACCTGCTGGTCTCAGATCAATGGATAAACAGTGAGGAAAACTGATAGAAGAATCCAAGGAACAAAGGAGACTGATTTCAAACCAGGGACGCAGTACGAACACTACACTCGGTAAACAAACACCGTCATAGGGTCCAAGGTACGAAAGAAAAAACGAGGCGAAACTCGACTCAATAACTAGTTAGGCGAAACTAAACTAGATGAGTATCAGGACGAAACTGGATTTCATGCGTAAGGTGACGAGGCGAAACTCGACCTAAAGCAAAAAGATTAGGGCGTACACCTAGAAACCTGTTGAAAGCGAATATCAGAATGAAACTGGTATTCGTAAGGTGCATCAATAGACATTGGAATGAACGAGAGAGGGTAGTGAAGACTAAACCCGAGAAGGCCGCGCCAGGGAGGAACTGAACTACAGTCAAGAGTAGACACTCGAATAAACAAATGATTGACATCAAAAGGATATTGGTATGGGGAGGAAACTGAGATAATGAGGACGAAGAAATCGCTGGGGATTTTATCCAAAGTAATAGTTGAATAACTGGGGACGACAGAAATAAAAATGGCTTATATTCCGATGCATGTTTGAATTCCTTTTTATAGCGCATTGCTCCATATAATGGAAATGCTACGCGTTTTGGTAGATGCAAATGTAATGATGCATGTTTTAAAAGTTCCACTGGGGAATAGCCAATTGAGAAGCCAAAAACCAAGGAGTCAGGATCTGACATGACTTGCAAAAATAAATTGCAAGATCCAAAGGAGGGCAGTAAATATGAGAGTTCACTGGGGAAGGAAACTCGAAGAGATGGAGCTTCACGGAGAAACAAATGAGCAACCAGCAGAACGGGCCACAAACAAAGAAAGGAGCTGCAAAAATAAATTGTGAATTCTCGGGGAAGATTAGGTCGACACTGCAACTTCCGGAAAAGGACGAAAGCCTTTTGTTGGGGGAACAAAACTCTGCTGGAGAGGTGGGACTTCACCGGAGACATAGAACCTCGTTGAAGATTATCTTGCTGGAGAGACATTCTCTTGGAATGCAACCAAAGGATGAATCACGCAGATAGTCACATGGTATCAACACCTTACTGGGGAATAAGAGAAGATCCTTAACAAAGGATGCCCCGGTCAACAGATCGGCTGGGAAATGAGAGGTCAAAGCGAGGGCTCCCGGCTCAACAACTCCATTGGGGATTGGTGACACATCCAAACTTGGAGTCTTGGAGCAAGGCTTTTAAAAGAAGATTCTTGGGGTAACAAAATTCCGCTGTAGAAACGAAACTTCATCGGGGATATGAAACTTCACTGGGGAAACGAAACTCCACTGGGGATAAGAAGCTTCACTAGGGATAAGAAACTTCATTGGGGATAAGTAAAGTCCTAAACATACATGGGTCCTGTCTAGCAGAAGAAAATAGAATTTCCCTTCTTGACAATCATTAAGCTCTTTACAGGTATTCAACGTGTAAACTCTCTTTTGATGTCAAACAGATGTTTTGCATGCAGGAAGACATTTATTTTGAGAACGACAGACCTGATGCGATGATTATTTAAGCCTTGAAGTTGAAAATTTTAACCAAAATGTCGCATCTCTGTTGTGAACGAATCACTGGCTAGAGTGCAAAACGGTTTTAAAACTTTTGTTCTTCTTTTGAAAAAACAAGTCAAGATATGGGTAATAAGATACCAACACGGCCATGCAACACATATTCAGAGAGTTTAGGAAATACTATCCCGTTGCAGTATGCTTTCGAGTTAAACCCTTTTTTCAGTTAGGACTTCTAGAGGTTGTAACGTGGCCTGGTTCAAGGTTCTTTTGAAAAAAAGTTTTCCAAGGCTCAAGTTATTTGGTTCCCACCCCCTTCGTGATATTCTCCTGTCCTAAGTTCAGCTGACTTATCACAAGCATTCATCTTTCAAAAGGTTTTGTAACGGTTGAGTGATCACGACAAATTCTCCAACATGATTGTCACTTAACTTTTGCTGCTTTTGTTTTTTGATATTATCGCTCCTCTTCTTTTGATGAAAATTTTATCGGATAATCTTTTTTCCTTTTAGGCTCTCTTTTCCCTAACTTTTTCCTGGACAAAATCTTTTGAATTTCCATTTTTTGAGAGTCCAGCGGGATGACCTATCTTTTGCATAAGCGATTTGTTTTCAAGTTCGACTTAGTGGGGCTTTTTGTTTCTTTTTATTCATGCTTTTCACATTAAATAAGTCAACATGACTTTTGAACTCTTTTTTTTTCTCTGTTTTTTTTAAGAAAACAAATGCCTCATTCCTTGGTCGGCGAGGGATAACCTTTATTGTATCGGTTTGATCTCGACCTTAGGACTTTGTGAGGAGATGAACATCGTGGTTTAGACACACATCTCTTTTTTTCATGATGTGAAAGATAAAATGTAGTGATCCTCAGATGGGACATTCCTTCTGAAATTTGAATGCTTGGGCAAATCAACTGAACATCTACCATGCCCCTGGTTAAAAGGTTTTGTTTTGTTTTGAACAGAAAAGAAACTCCTACTTCGAAGGCTTAGAGGGGTTAACGAGGGTCTAACTCCCTTATATCTCCAGTGTTTGGGGATTGAAACAATGCTTGTACATTGTCAACAGGGTTCTACTCAAAAGCATACCACTACAGTCTTTATTTTTTAGCTAAACTCCTTCCTCTAAACTTTTGGCTAAGCAAAAGGATTGGCACAACTGGTATCAAAATGCCCGAAAAACAACTAAAAAGTGATTTTGTATGAAAAATTCTTTCAAGGCAAAAACATTCAACGCATCAAGGCTGACATTCATCTATAAACAAAATCCTATATGCAAAAAATGCTAAAACAATCAATCAAGATGACACATGAAAGTGCGGCAAAGAAACGTAATAAAAGCCATTATGGGGAAGCAGTGTCTCCAGCCCGGTTCACCGGTCTTGCCGACCTTCCGTAACCTTGATATTTACCCTGACTCATGACTTTTACCGACAGCACGGAGTTGTGAAACAAAACGGCACGACACTGGCCAGTAAAGTGAAAGAGAAGTCTATCAAACAGAGAAACAAACATGCCTCTCGCGTAGTGGATATTGCGTTTGTTATCCAAATTTCAAGCGATCAACCAATCGTGGCTTATATTATCATATCTATGTAAGGGCCACAAAGTTTAAATGCAAATGGTTATCAAAAATATTGGACGTTTTTGCAAACAAAATAGTAAAAAGGGAGCAAAGAAATGCATACGCATACTTGAAAGAAGATATTTTATTGATTTTGAGAGATCAGCCTGTGAAAAAGGCGTTTACATTGGGAAACAAGAAATTGCAAAATTAAAACAAACAAGTGTTTACAAATGGCAATGTGAATGTGAATATCCATCGAGTCCCAACTTTGCTATGACTCTGATGACTCTCATCTTCCTGCCTTCAGGCAAATCATTCTTTGATTAGCCTCGAGTTTACACCAGGTGAAAGAGTGAAGGAAAGAAACAAAGGATCCCATGCTGGGCGTAGTCATTTGCTTTAAGTCCCTAACTTTTGCCTGAATTGCCCTTTCGGGTTTTCGATTCACCAGGACACCCTCTTTTTGCCTAAACCTCCCTTTCAGGTTTTCAGTTTAGCGGGTTTTTATTATTTTTTATGCAAAGTATTTTTTAACTATGTCAACATTCATAGGGAGAGGGAAGTACTATCCATCCATAGTTGTGAGCATCATCGCCCCTCCAGAGAAAACTTTTCGAACCACGAAAGGACCTTCGTAAGTCAGAACCCACTTTCCCCTGGGATCTCCATGGGGAAGAATTATCCTTTTGAGCACAAGGTCGCCTGGTTTGTAACACTAAGGTCGCACCCTCTTATCGAAAGCTTTCCTCATCCTTTGCTGATATACCTGACCGTGACATACAACCGTCAATCTCTTTTCATCAATGAGTTCCAGCTGATCCAGCCGATTCTGCACCCATTCACTTTCATCCAGCTCAACATCTTTCATGACCCTAAGAGAAGGAATCTCGACTTCTACCGGCAGTACTGCTTCCATGCCGTAAACCAATGAAAATGGGGTTGCCCCAGTCGAAGTACGCACTGTGGTGCAATAACCATGCAAGGCGAAAGGCAGTATCTCATGCCAATCTTTATAGGTCACCACCATTTTCTGCATAATTTTCTTGATATTTTTATTGGCCGCTTCGACAGCGCCATTCATCTTTGGTCTATATGGGGAAGAATTATGATGCTTGATTTTGAAGTACTCACAAAGCTCCTTCATCATCTTGTTGTTCAGGTTAGACCCATTATCGGTAATGATCTTTTCAGGTGCCCCGTAGCGACAGATAATGTTATTCTTAATGAACCGAGTTACCACTTGCTTGGTGACATTGGCATAGGATGCTACTTCGACCTATTTGGTAAAATAATCAATGGAAACTAGAATGAAACGGTGCCCGTTGGACGCAGTCGGTTCAATCTTGCCGATCATATCAATTCCCCACATCGCAAACGGCCAAGGGGAGGTCAAGACATTCAAAGGCACTGGAGGCACATGCACCTTATCAGCGTAGACTTGACATTTGTGACAAACCCGTGCATGATTGCAACAGTCAGTCTCCATGGTGGACCAATAATAACCTGCTCACAAAATCTTTTTAGCCATGGTGTGCCCATTGGAATGGGTCCAGAAATCACCTTCATGTATCTCCTGAATGATTCTAGCTGCTTCTTTTTTGTCAACATATCTGAGCAGTAGGCCATCATGATGCCTTATGTATAACACACCACGACTGAGAAAGAACTTGGCTGAAAAGCTTCTCAAGAACTTCTTATATGTGATGGATGCCCCCTCAAGGTACTCTTGTCTCTCCAAATATCGCTTAACGTCATAAAACCAAGGATTACCGTCTGGCTCCAAATTGGCCTCAAAACAGAAAGCTGGCTCACTTAAACTCCTGATAGTAATTGAAGGTGCCTCATTAGCCCACTTAACCTTGAACATGGAGGACAAAGTTGCTAGTTCATCTGCTAGATTGTTTTCTTCTCTGGGAATGTGTTCAAACATGATTTCTTCAAAGTACGGAATCAACTTCATAACATGCTCACGATATGGAATTAGGTTTTGATGGCGAGTCTCCCAATCTCCATTAATCTGGCTGATAACAAGATTGGAATCCCCGTAAACTTTCAATAATTTGATGCGTAGGTCGATCGCTGCTTCAATGCCATAAATGCAAGCCTCATACTCGTCCATGTTATTAGTGCAATCGAAAAAAATATGAGCCGTGAAAGGAATGTGGTATCCCTCAGGGGAAGTAATAATAGCCCTGACGTCGTTGCACGTGGCATTAGAGGTACCATCAAAAACAAGCGTCCAACGTGATCCCGGCTCGGGTCCTTCGTCTGGGTCTGGTATGTTACAATCCCGAATATACACAATTTCCTCATCTGGAAAATAAAACTTAATTGGTTCGTAATCATTCATGGACTGATGAGAAAGATGGTCAGCCAGTACACTACCCTTAATTGCTTTTTGAGTAGTGTATTGGATATCATATTCAGTGAGTATCATCTGCCAACGGGCTACCCTGCTTGTAAGAGCTGGCTTCTCAAAAATGTACTTGATAGGATCCATTTTGGATATCAAGTAGGTGGTGTGATTTAAAATGTATTGTCTCAAACGTTTAGCGGTCCAGGCAAGTGCACAACAAGTCTTTTCCAGCAATGAGTACCTCGACTTGCATTCCGTAAACTTCTTACACAAGTAGTAAATGGCCTGCTCTTTCTTCCCTGTCTCGTCGTGCTGACCGAGGACACAACCCATTCCATTTCATTGTCTGGCTTTTCTTCAACAACTTGAACATAGGTTCACAGGTGGCTGTGAGATGAGAAATAAATCTGGAAATATAGTTTAATCTTCCCAAGAAACCACGTACTTCCTTCTCTGTCCTTGGCTCAGGAATTTCCTGTATCGCTTTGACTTTGGCCGGGTCCACCTCGATACCTTTCTCACTTACAATAAAGCCCAAAAGCTTGTCGGATCTCACCCCGAAGGTGCACTTATTCGAATTCAACCTTAGCAAGAACTGCCTTAGTCTCTCGAACAATTTCTCCAGATGAACAAGATGTTCCTCTTCCGTGTCAGACTTAGCAATCATATCGTCTACATATACCTCAATCTCTTTGTGAATCAAATCATGAAAGAGAGTGACCATGGGGCGCTGATATGTTGCCCCGACATTTTTCAAACCAAATGGCATCACTTTATAATAGAAGGTTGCACAAGGCGTGATGAACGTTGTCTTCTCCATATCCTCTGGAGCCATCTTAATTTGATTATAACCTGAAAAACCATCCATGAACAAGAACACTTTGGAATGAGCAGTATTATCAACCAACACATCAATATGCGGAAAAGGGAAATCATATTTAGGGCTGGCCCTGTTCAAATCCCTATAATCCATGCACATCCTGACCTTACCATCTTTCTTGGGCACAAGAACAATATTTGCGATCCATGGTGAATAATTGACAACTTTTAAGAAATTTGCGTCCAACTGCTTCTGGACCTCCTCCTTGATCTTCTTGGACATCTCAGGATTAGTCCTTCGGAGCTTCTGCTTGACAGGAGAACAACCTTCTTTAAGAGGTAGTCGATGCACCACTATGTATGTATCCAACCCAGGCATATACTCATAAGACCGGGCGAAGTTATCAGAATAATTACGGAGTAGCTCAATCAATCTGGCTTTTACACTATCTTCGAGATCGGCCCCTATCTTGACTTCTCTTCTTACCTCTTCTGTACCAATATTCAACACCTCAATCGAATCCTGATCTGGCTGGATAACCTTCTCCTCTTGTTTCAATAGTCTTGCTAATTCCTCAGGAAGATCACAATCTTCATATGCTTCTTCTTCAGCTTGATAAATAGGAGTATCAAAGTCATAATGAGCCATAGCAAAGTCGTTATCAATAGAATCGGGGGGTGGAAGTGCATCTGCATGAATGACATTTTTGCATTTTTTAGTGACTGTGTGTGGAAAGAGAAACATTGCCATTTTAAAAAGAAAAAAAAAGAAAAAAAAGAAACAAGATTTTGAATGCAAAAAATGTCCTTTATTTCATGATAAACTTGCAAAATAAACATGGTGACCCTACACAAATGATTCACTACACCTTGGGCAAAGTGTAGGAATTATGATATGATAATAAAAGAAACAAGAAAATTACTCCTCAATGCTTGAAACTTTGATAACATCCACGGAAGTCCAATTGTTGAGTGTCTGGCCTGGAACGCTCGGACGAATCCAATCTTCAACATTGTAGTCATCAACCCTATCATCGCCAACTGCATTGGCGTGTCCTTATTGATTAGCACAAGGACGGGAAAACTTCACAGGAGTAAATAAACTGGATGCTCTGGGAGCTGCACTCTACTGACCTGGGCTAAAACCAAGACCAAACTTATCAAACTTCGGAGTAACGTCCAGCACCTGACCCCAACCTTCAGGGTTACCACCTTCCACTACAGCTTTCGCATCTTTGAGGGAAGACATAACAGTTTCCGATTTCTTTTTCTACTCTAGAGGAGGAATATTGACAGCATGATTTGTCTCAAATGCTTGAAATGAAGTTTCATGAATCTCGCCTTCAACTTCAACATAGCGGAATGATGTCAAATGACTCACGATGTACTCTTCTTCATCGCATTCGGTTATCACCTTTCCCTCTGTAGGATACTTGAGCTTCTGATGAAGAGTTGAAGTGACTGCTCTTGCTTTATGAATCCACGGCCTCCCCAACAAACAATAATATGTTGGTTGTATATCCATCACAAAAAACGTGGCCGTGAAGGTACGAGGACCAACCTTAATAGGTAGCTCCACTTCCCCAAACACTGATCTTCGGGACCCCTCAAACGCCTTCACCATCAAGTCGCTTGGGCGCAACTCCAGCCCAGAATAATCAATCTTCATCAATACTGACTTGGGCAATACATTTAAAGACGATCCTGTGTCTACCAAGACCCGAGATAAAGTAGTGCCTCTGCACTCCATCGAAATATGAAACGCTTTGTTATGGTCTGGTCCCTCTGGAGGAAAATCAAAATCGGTGAAGCCCAAACCATTCCCGGCGGATATATTGGCACAAACATTTTCGAACTGATTGGCTGTTATCTCATGTGGCACGAACGCATTCTTCAACAACTTCATCAAAGCATTTCTGTGAGGTTTTGAATAAATCAACAAGGATAAGATAGACATCTTGGAAGGAGTATGGCTCAAATGATCAATTATGCTTTAATTACTCTTTTTGATAATTCGCATCAACTCTTCAACCTCATCGGGAACTGAAGAAGCTTCTAGTATCGGAATTGGTTGAGTCACATTGGTTGGCATAACCCTTGGATTGCCAATTATCTCCTATTGTTTCCCTTTTTCTTTTGCACAAGCATCTTCCGCATCTTGCACATTTGAAGGACCAAATACCCTCCCGCTTATAGTCATTCGACCCACACCAGAAAAGTTATGGACTTCCTCCTCCTCATATTCTGCATGTTCTTTCTTAGACAAACGAGCATTAACCTCCTGCTTTACCCCATGGTAATAAACATCGGCACCGTAATGCCACGGGACAGTCTTCTCACTAGTATACGACATAGGACCAGGTACCGTAATCATCAGAGGAGGTGCCCTCGAAGGGGCAGGAATGCGCGCAGGGGTGGAAAGAATGGATATCACAGCAACATCTTCTTCAATAATTTTTCTGTAGCTCAGTCTTCTATCAAATTGCAGGGAGCCCTCACTTATCAACAACTGGATACCTGCTTTCAAATCATCACAGCCCTTCGGTTGCTCTTTACACTTGACACACTCTGAAGTACAACCTGGGAAAACAGAATTGTCAAGCAAATACCTCTTAACACAACTCAACGGAGTAGTTACTTGTTCCACATTCATGATTAAATTCAACATTTCACCATTATCATCAATCATGTTAACAACACCCCCTCCATGCCTAGGCATTAGGTTCTGAGTAACATTCGGACCGGTCACTTGAGTAAACTCAATCGCCTTTGCATCCAACAAGTCTTGTACTTTACATTTCAACGCAAAACAATTGCCAATATAATGACCAACTCCGCCTTAATGGAATTCGCATCTTGCATTAGCATCATAATTAACAGGGAGTCTTGCAGGTAGTGGTGGCATATTTCTGAAACCGATCAACTTTAAATTAAGTAGATGGTGGAGCGCTTCAGTAAGAGTCACCGTCAAGGGGTCGAATTTTCTGGGTTGTCTCTGCTGCTGGTTATTATACTGACGAGGAGCATCTTGATGCCTTCCTTGCTGAGGCACTGCATTTGGTCTCTGTTGCGGAGGAACATTAACAGGAACAAAAACAACATTGATTTGTTGATGCTAAAGATCCTCTCTTCGTCCTTTATGGGAGTAAGTCGCTCTTGTGTCGCCTTCCCTTTTCTTAGGGTAATTGTTGAATGGTTTCTTACTGCCCCCTGACGAGCTGCTAGAACCTCCAACTTGAATCCTTCCCAATTTCAAACCCACTTCAATTCTTTCACCAGCCGTGACTAAGTCTGCAAATCCTGCCAAAGTGCTTCCTATCATGTGCTCATAGAAAGGCCCTTGCAGGGTACTCATAAACATATCAATGAGTTCTCTCTCCATGATTGGAGGTTGAACCCTCACAGCTAACTCACGCCACTTCTGAGCGTATTCCTTGAAAGATTCTTTTGGTCCTTGCGACATATTTTGTAACTGAGTGCGATTAGGTGCCATATCCACATTGTACTGATAATGTTTGACAAAATCCCGAGCAAGATCATTCCAACAGCGAACACGAGTATTTTCCAGCTTCATGTACCATTCCAAGGATGCTCCAGATAGGCTATCCTGGAAAAAGTGAATCAAAAGCCCTTGATCCTCCGTGTGTACTGACATTTTCCGAAAATAAGCAGTTGTATGAGTAATAGGACACGATGTTCCGTTGTACTTTTCAAATGTAGGAGGCTTGAATTTCGGAGGAACCTTCACCCCAGACACCAACCCAAGATCATTAGCATCCATACCAAGGATTCATTGCCCTTCCACAGCCTTCAGACGCTCTTCCAATAAATGATACTTCATATCCTCAATATGAACCTCCGGCTCTGAACTCCGCACAGAAAACTAGTCTTCATCCTGGTCAAAGTCAAAATCCTGATCCTGATAATTCCTTACACCACCCTGATTAGCTCTTCTATTCCCCACAAGACGGGGTCCAGGAGATGGAGGAAACTGCCCTACGTTGCGCACAAAAGGATTTCCTGGCATCCCATGAAAATTTCTAGCAGGTTGATCTTGCACATCCCTCATTCCTACAGAAATGTCTTGATAAAGCCCCTGATTTCCAACATCCCCTGGATGGCGGTGTTGGTTGTTGACAATAGCAGCTAGCTTTTCCTGTCGGCGATTCACATTGGTGATGACCTCCATGAACTGAGTCATCTGAGTAGCCATCTGAGCCCTCATTTCAGCGAGTTCAACTTGAACCTGTTCCATCTGTCTTGGCAAGTTGGTTCTGGTGGAATACTGATGAGTAGTCGTCTTGAATTCTGAATAAGAAAAGCAGCAGAATGAGAAAACCGTCTTGAGATAACCTGTAATGTTATGAAATGCATGATGTGCATGATATGTTTGTCATTTCCAAGTATCCAAGAGTCCTTTTATTCATCAGTCACGGCGTGCAACCATATAATCAAAAATAGAAAGGATAATAAGATGAACACTTCAATTATTTACAAACAAAGAAACGATGTCTAAGTGCCTTCAGACAATTAAGAGTAAAATGACAAACAACTTAAATACATGTCTTAACAATAAAGCAAAAAGAACTAAATAATAACAACAATCAATTGGCCCCATCCAACAATTCTGGGGTGACCAAATACACCGAAAGTAAATAACGGAACTAAATCTCCGGAACTAAACACGCTTCAAGGTGTTGACAATACTCTTTAAGTCTGGCTTTCTCCTTCAAGAGTCGAGATGCAACTATTTTACTTTCTTGGAACTGATCTTCTGCGACACGCTTCTGGGTCATTTCCTTCTCAAGCTGAACGTCTTTGTCCTTGAGCTATTTTTCTAAGTTATGAATCTTCTTCTTGTAGCTATTTTCTGAGGCCTGAAGCTTCTGACACTCTCGCTGAATCTTACTCAATTCTTCTTCCATTTCAGCATGAGACCTCTTCCTAGAACCAGATGCATCATAAGTTTCCCTTTGAGCTTCCTTGATTTTACGAGCTAAATCGGCCCTTTCTTGATCTACCCAATAAAGTTTCATCCCCGCCTCACGGTCTTTTGCACGAAGCTGAATATTCTCAACATGAATATGGGTAAACACCTCAGTAGGCACCGTGTTACTTAGAACAACAGGAGGTTGCTCGTATAGAGGAGCCGACCTTGCGAATGGTAATCGTAAGATCTTAACCCTGGCTTTAACCCACTCCATGTAAGGAACCCTAGCAATAGGAACCTTCTTACCCAAAGTAGTTTTATCCTTCCTGTGAATGCCTTTCCAAGCACTTGTCACTCTCTTCAACATCTCAAGATCACTTCCTCTGGCGAAATATACTGATCCAGACACCTCCTTAACCTTTGGCGGTCCATCCATTGAATATCCCAATTGACGATAAGCAAGCACTGGATTATAGTTGATGCATCCCCTTAGTTCCTATGAGGGGAACATTAGGGAAATCTCCGCAACTAGTGACAACACTTCGCACTTCCCCCATGTCATAATTCCATCGGATATCAAAAGAAGTAAGGTTAACAAGCCTTGATGACCATCAAAGAGAAATCCTGGTATCCATGAAAGGACCACTTACTGGTAGGTGCAACATAAGCCATTGATACAACATCGAATGGAATAAACTTACGTTACCCCCTTTTCCGTGCCTAGAATGAATGGTGTAAAGAGTGTCTGCCAGGAGTGTCGGTATCGGGTTCTTGTTTCTGAAAACATAGATAGCCGTCAAATCCACAAAATTTCTCTTGTGAGGGAAGAGGACAATCCTGTATATCATGAGAGCGAACAAAGAGCTGAAGTCACTCCAATCGCCTTTATTTTCCCAATCTTCAGTTTCTTCACTAAGAAACCCAAATAAAATCCTACAATACCCTCACTAGACTTCCAATTGTCTTTTACCTCTTTCAAACTCAAACGAAGAATCTCAGCGACAACTTCAAACTTTGGCTTTTCCGGCACTTGGACAAAAGGAACTTCATTGGTCAATCTGATATTAAGCAGGTGCGCATACTCCTCTAGGGTAGGAACCAGTTGGTAATCTTGGAAAGTAAAGCACCTTAATTATTTGTCATAAAACTGGAAAAGAATGATTAAAGCCATCGGGTCAGCCGAAGTGTTAAGGACTAGTAACAGGTTGCCATAATTTATGTTGAAGTTGCTCAGAACATCACCCTTCAAATAAGAACTCAACCTCCTCAACTCGGCCACATCAACGGTAGGAATCTGATAAGAGAAAGTATGCCTGGTGAGCTCTGAAGCGGACTCAACTGGAGGGAGATTGGCCATTTCTGATGAAAAGAAGACTCTTGAATGTCCCTGGAAAATGACATGCGCATGCTAGTTATTTTTTTTACATCATTTTTTTCAGAAATAAATATGCTATGATGCAGTATGACAGGATCAAAGTTCACACTGGATCGTGGCTGGACCATTACAGAAGAACACCCATCAAGATCAAAGGAGAATCTTGAAGCTTCAAAGCTAACATGGGAACCTGAATCATCTTCACAACACAAAGTCACCAACAGTACTTGTACCTGTAATGAAAAGTTTTCCCTCCCCTCTCACGGGTGTAGTCTAGGTCAAGGTAAGGTTAAAAGCCAAATCAGAGTACGAGAGCTCGAATGTCGGTATTATTATCCGATAACACCTATCCGAACTACCTATGAAGTCATGGATCTCATGGTCAGGTCTACAAAGCATCCGCCTCATAGCTGCCATGGCCACTCTATTCCTAATTCCTATGGAATTCACTCATAGCCTGGGTATGAGGCCTTTTACCTCATGGAACAACCCACCCACCAAGAAAATTCAGAAACCAAACAGTCCAGCCAATCCAATATGCAGAAAATAAAGCGCACATAGGATGCAATGCAATCAAATAAATATGCAAAGCGGTAAATAAACACCCAAAAGGAAAACAAACAAGGGCTAGGATCGACTCCGGGATGGACCAGCAAAAGGTTAACATGTCCCCAGTGAAGTCGCCAGCTGAAACAACGCGGCCGGAACCTGTCATCTGGATGTAATGAAACATCAATGAAGTCACCACCAAACGTGTTTTATCCCGCCGAGAGGGAAAGGTAAACATTGAGAAAACCTTAAAAGGGAGAAATCAAGGTATTTCGACCGAGAGATCGGGTAAGGGAGTCTGTTACGCGAGGGGAAGGTATTAGCACCCCACACGCCCGTAGTACTCTACGGTATCCACTCTTGTTGTCTAATCTAAATGGGTGTGGTCAAATCCTATGTCTATGGCTTAAGACTGAAAAGGGAATGCATGCGAAAGAAAAATAAAATAATGTAGGGAAAATAAAATTTATGCTCGGTTGGGCCCTACTCCAATGCCTACGTATCCCTTTTAAGGAATCAGAGCAGCCGTAGTTCGGCTTATGTATTTTGGTTGGTTTGTATTTTTTTAATTAAGACAAATAAAGACAATCAAGATGTCAAAACATCAAATAAAACAACAAACAAATGAGATGGTAAAACATCGGATAAATAATAACAAAGCAACATGTCAAAGATAGAGAAACATCAAATGGTAAAACAATCGCACCCAACAATGACATTGAGAGTCAAAGTAGGATAACAAACATGTGCGATAGAGAAACATCGCCTTCGAACAAATGTGCGATGGCGAAACATTGACTTCAACATAAACAAAGATATCATGGAAAAAGATGACGAAACATCGATAAAATAGATGACAAAACATCACACCTAACAATGATATTGGGAATCAATGTAGGATAAAAAAATGTGCGATGGCGAAACATCGGCTTCAAACAAATGTGCGATGGCGAAACATCGATTAAGTAATAGCAAAGTAACATGTCAAAGATGGCGAAACATCAAATGGTAAAAGAATGACAAAACATCACACCTAGCAATGATATTGGGAATCAAATTAGGATAACAAAATGTACGATGGCGAAACATCGACTTCAAAAAAATGTACGATGGCGAAACATCGGCAAAGAGATAACAAAGATATCATGGTAGAGATGGCGAAACATCAATAAGATGGATGGCAAAACATCAGCTTCAAACAAATGTGCGATGGCGAAACATCGGCTAAGAGGTAACAAGAGATCATGGAAAAGATGACAAAACATCAATAAATCGGATGACAAAACATCACACCTAATGATGATATTGAGAATCAAGGTAGGATAACAAAATATGTGCGATGGAGAAACATCGGCTTCAAACAAATGTGCGATGGCGAAACATAGGTTAATTAATAGAAAAGTAACATGTCAAAGATGGCGAAACATCAAATGGTAAATGAATGACAAAACATCACACCTAGCAATGATATTGAGAATCAAAGTAGGATAACAAACATGTGCGATGGCGAAACATCGGCTTCAAGATAACAAGATATCATGGCAAAGATGGCGAAACATCAATAAAAAGGATGGCAAAACATCACACCTAACAATGATATTGAGAATCAAAGTAGGATAACAAACATGTGCGATGGCGAAACATCGACTTCAAGATAACAAGATATCATGGCAAAGATGGCGAAACATCAATAAAACGGATGGCAAAACATCACACCTAACAATGATATTGAGAATCAAAGTTGGATAACAAACATGTACGATGGCGAAACATCGGCTTCAGGATAACAAAGATATCATGGCAAAGATGGCGAAACATCAATAAAATGGATGGAAAAACATCACACCTAACAATGATATTGAGAATCAAAGTAGGATAACAAACATGTGCGATGGCGAAACATCGGCTTCAACATAACAAAATATCATTGGTTTGTATCTTTTACTTTGAAGAAGAGTTTGGGTTCATTAGAGGTGTCATATGATTTGCCGAGAAATCAAGTTTTTGTTTTAAGATGCAAGATGCAAAGAAAGAAAAACAACTAAGGGGAACTAGCCTAGCACTATCCCTAGTGTTATCATACAATGATTGACTCTAAGGTTGAGGTTAAAGGAAAATCATATCCGATGTTGGCATACATGGATTCCTACCTTAATTAACATGCTTAAAGGAAGCTTACAAAACTATCCTATAGGGAACATGCAATGAGAGCAAAGTCGTGATCTCAATTTCTAAATTGAGTGACTCATCGATCAACAATTAAAGAAGAAAAGCAATAAACATCCTATAGGGAACATGCAATGAGAGCGAAGTCGTGATCTCAATTTCTAAATTGAGTTACTCATCGATCAACACAAACAAAACATAT
This sequence comes from Vicia faba, assembly GCA_948472305.1. NCBI lineage: Eukaryota > Viridiplantae > Streptophyta > Magnoliopsida > Fabales > Fabaceae > Vicia > Vicia faba. The sequence continues at coordinate 1,295,378,766 of OX451740.1, forward strand.
GTATCAAACAAAAACAAAGGGCCTCCTGACATACATCAGCAACAGAGGTCCCATCATGCAATCAGAGAACTATGCAAAATGAAAATGAAAGAAAGGAGATAGTGCAATACCAAACGGATAACTATCCGTAACAACCGAGCAAGAATAAAAAGAAACCCAGAGAACTTCAAGCAAGCTGGCATCAGTAGACGAATCAAGTCAGGAATTACGCCATAAGGATGTAAGTAATGAGATTATCAGATATGAACAGATCCCCATGGGCAAAGTATAGTATTCACAATATCATGTATATATCCTGCGTAGAATATCAAACATGCCAAATACAAAAGCAGTGTCAGTGTAATAAGTTGTGTTCCACAAATAAAGTGGAACACAGTAGTCTCAGGCCAAAAGTGGGATGCTATACATTGTCACAAAATCTCCATGATAGGCTAAGGTCTCTAATCCTAAGTCCAAGAAAAAGTCTCATGCTCCATAATGCCAAGGATAGTAACCAAATAGTCGAAGTATTATTAAAAAAATTTTTTATGGTTCATGTTGATTATTAGGTGTCTTTAAAAGGAAAAGAAAAGCTCAAGTGAGCAAAATAAAAATGACATAAAAGTAAATGCTCAAGTGAGCAAAGATGAAAATAGCATGAAATGTAAAATGCTAAAAGTAAATGGTACATAAAACATAAAAAATAAAAGCATAAAGTAAAGTCAATTGTTAGAAATAAGTGGTTAGTTGGATGACCATCTTGAAACTTGCATTTGGAACTCATTAGAGGATTGGTAGAACTAAAGCCTCCACACAACAAGTTGCATTTGCTTTTTGTCAAGTATATCATCCATTTTGGAATTCTCAAAAGGTAACATTTAATGATCAACGATGTTTAAGTGATTCGCGTTGACCAAAGGTGTTGTAGATCCATTAGGGGATTGGTAGGACCAAAGCCTCCACACAATGAATCTCAAGGTTATTGGATCAAAGAGATCAAATTAACATACTTGGGCTTGCAATCATAAGTTTGGGCCACGAATGATCATTTATTCGAATCGGGACAAAATTTAGCGCTATGTTAAGCAATCGTAAGTGAACTTATGTAGAAGTAGCACCTATTTTGAGGCCGGTCAATAATAATCTATGTACTTCATGTTTGAATAAATGATATAGAGATCACCATCCTTTAACATGTAGCACAATTAAAAAAGAAAGGGATAAGATGAAGAGGGAGGGGAATGATAAGCTAATTTGGATCACCATTTCAAAATTCTTTCATATTTAAATTCGACCACTCCTCTAGATGGATTAAAAAACTAAACATATCATTAATCCAAAGCACCAAGATTGAATTAAATAATTCTCTCTTAGATAGATTTGAATTGATGAATATTTATCCAACTTCATCTACATCACAAAGTCCATTGAGTTTAAAAACAAATTTAACATTTAAAATTGCAATCCAAATTATCCATCAAAGAGAGTGTGCAGAAAAATATTTGAGTCAAAACAGTCCCAAAATAAGACAACAAAAGTATTTTTGGCACTGTTACAATCAATTGTGCTTAGACAGCAACCTATTGCATCAATACCGTTTTTTTTATCAAATCAATTTTCTGTGACAATCAATTGAAATGTTACAACAATTGATTGTAACCTATTAAAAAATCAGTAGAAAGCAGCATTTTAAAGATCAAGTTCTTGTTCCAACTTTTCATCAAACACCTTATGATCATGGATCCAATTGAGCATGAAAATTCCAGCAAATTTTGAGAAAACAGCACTAATGGAGTCATAAAAACAGTGCTCAATGAATCAAAACCAGAAATCCACAAGAGATCACATTGTGAAAAGATGATGATTCAACTTACCAAAAGCAGAATTTGAGAATTATCAAACAACTTCAGAATTTGCTTCAATTCAACCACAAGAATCAATTAATCAAGCTTGGATGTAGAGAATTGATGGAGGAAAAGTGTTTGGATGAAGGTTTAGCTGAAAGATTAGTAAGCTTCAATGCAAAGCTTACTACCTTTTTGAAAATGGAGCTTTGAGTGAATTTGGTAGATGGAGAGAATTGAGAGATTTTTTAGCAAAGTGATTTTGGCTATCAAAAGCTTGAAATTTGAATGAAATGAGGGCTCTATTTATAGAGTTTTAGGATTGGTATTAGTGGTAATTGATTCTTGGATCCAAATTTGAATTAATGATATAAATTTCAAATTATGCAGAAAAAATTGGAGCCAAAATGATAAAAGTTTGAATTTGCTGGCCTTTTCAAAAAAAACACGTGCATTTTTCTGTTATGCATCGATACATAGGTATTATGTGTCGATACATCATGGTTGTATAACACATCATGTGTCGATACATGCCTCTTTGTGTCGATACATACTGTTAATCCAACTCATTACAGAACCACACAAACTGCATGAGTCGATACATAACACGTATGTGTCGATACATGCAAGTTATTCAAACAGGATGAGTCGATGCACACATGCATGTGTCTACACATGCTATTTTTTCAAGCAGGATGAGTCGATACATACATGCATGTGTCGACACATGCTGGTTATGCTCAACAAGATGAGTCGATACATAGGTTTATGGGTCGATGCATACCTTCTTTTGCCATAAACAGAATCAAATCAACTTTGCATGAGCTTATTTGTTGGATACTTGGTACCTAAAACAAAAATTGTGCAAAGACAAAGACAAATATATATATTTTTTTATTAGAAGTTAGTCAACAACACAAAAACAAAATACACAACTAAAATGCTTGGAGAAAGTTGATCAAGCTTCAAAACCCTAATTTGACTGGTGAATCAAAGGAGTGGTTCCTTCACATAATCAAACACAAACTCCAATCCTCTAAAGATCCAAAGAGATGGATGAAACATCTCGAGATATGCAAATGAATCTGAGCTTGAAAGATCCAGAGGTTCAAATGACAAGGTTCTACTTGAGCAACTTGTCAAAGCAACCAGCCTTCAAAGCTTGAGGAAGACCTGATAACCAAGGTACTTTGATCCCATCACAATGTATGAATGTGATGCAATATGATATTCATGATGAAACATAAGCCTAAATCAAGAGGGTAAATTTTTGGGTGCAACAATGATTAGGATCAAAGAATTGGAACAGAACACTCATCGTGTCTTCTTTGAAACCGGTAGCAATCAACCTTAGTAGATGACCATGTCTCTTCGTGAATTGAGAATTGTCAGTAACTTTCGAGACTAATTCTTCAAGCTTGTAAGGTACCCTTACAAAGTTGATTCGGATAGTATTTCTGCAATCGGAAGCCATGACCCTGCAACAAAGAACAAAGATAAATCACCTAGATCCTTGAAATGGTTAGTCATGACATGATGTTATGATGTTAAGATGTCATGTTTGAACATATAACAAACACAAACAAAGCACACAAGAGACTTAGGTTTAAGGCTTACATGAGATTCATAGGTAAGTTCCCCCTTGAAGTTTAGTTGGCTTAACCTGTCCTAAAGTAGTAACCAGGTTCTAGGGATCTCAATATCACTGATTTTCCCCCACATGTTTCGTTTAGCATAACAACTAACTTGCCACCAAACAAAACCCGAGAGTCGAATCTCAATGAGCGTAGCATCGAGTATCAACCAACTTCGGATTGCACCAAAGCTGACTATCTCACTATCTTATAATGGCTAAGTTGGGTTAATTAAGATTCTAAAGGTTAGTTAGTGCTTATGAAACCACGCGGCAGCCTAGTATTCTCCCCGACTGACTCGAGGGACACCAGTACCAACCAATGTGTCGCACTAACATAGCCATCACTTCAACCATATCAGTATACGCCATACATATTCCATGATCTATTGCTACTTACCTAAGGTCCCCAGATCCGGGTATAGGATCTTTGCAAGAAAAGTAAACCCGAGCAAGCCCCAAATGTAAAGCATATAAAGCAAACAAATAAAAACAAGTAAAGTGATCCTAAATTCTAAGGTAACCCTTATTTTTATTACATTTCCCCAACAAAGTCGCCAGTTCCGTAATATGGTGGAAAAACTGGCTTGGTTTTGAGTTTTATCGCGAATGTTGCGGATAGCAAGAGTCACTACCGACTTTTCTTTTATCCAATGAGGAAACGGTGTTAGCACCCTTTTCATCCGTAGTTATCTACGGGCTCTTAATCGCTAGCTCACTTTTGTTTTAAAAATTGCTTTGTGTGTATATGTTTGAAAAATATTTTGAAATGTCGATAGTAAGGAAAACTTTGTAATGATTCTTGTATTGGTTCTCGAGAATACGTACAGTGTTTTGTTTGAAAATATTTCAGAAAAGTGTTTGGGAAAAGATATTTTTGTTTTGAAAAGTTTTGTGAGCAAGAAATTATGAGCGATCTAACTACTCAAAGTCTTTATTGTTCTTTTCCCCCTCCTTTAGATAGTGCTACCCTACCATTAGTTAGTAGGAATCCCTATCGTTGGATGTGAAGGGACAGGTGCAGGTCATCATACAGTCATAGAAGGCAAACTGGTAGGGGCGCTTTAGCAATTTATCATTAAGGAACTAGATCGTTTACCAAAGGCAACATTCGAAAGGGTCATCGAGGGAATACAATATTTTAATTTTGAGGGACAATGCTAAAGCATCCCCACGTTCGAGGGACAATTGTAAAGCGTCCCCACGTTCGAGGGACATGACTGTTTAATCGAAAGGAAACAAGAGAGATACCCTAGAGGTGCGGGTGTGCAAATTGTGTTGTAATTCTAGTATTGTTTATCTTGCATTAGGGTTAGCTATCATTTATTTTTAATCTTGCCATTCATGCCCTAATTACTAACAGTAACAGTAAAAATAATAAAGCAATAAAGTACGTTAAATAGATGCGGAAAGAAAACCTAAACCTATTACATCGCTTTGGGAGAAGTACATAACTAATATTTACAGGAATAGAAACCCTAATTACTATTACAAACCATGAGAAATCACATAATCATAAAAAAGCGCGAGAGCAATGAAATGCACAAAAATATAAGATAAGAAAGCGAACGGAGAAGGAAATTATTTTTTGGCGATTTTCTTGATAAAAAGGTCTTGATTAATTAACCTAATAACCTAATTAATTAAAAAATGAATTGATTAATTTAATAAAACCTAAAAAAACTAAATTGATTTTAATTGAAAAAAATGATTAATTAGTAAAAAAACCTAAACAAATCCTAAATTGATGTTAAATAAAAACCTAAAATTAATTAGGGTTTATGACAAAAAAAAGGTATCGAAAATGTTAGTTTCTTTGTAAAAAAGGGTTTATGTTTTATGAATAAGGAAAAGAGTAAAGAGAATAGAGAATTTAGAGAAAAAAGAACCAAAATTGGCAGGGGTGGGTGTTGAACCCACGCCCTTAGTAATGTCAACCAACTCATTCACCATTAGGCCAAGCGTGCCATGGTGACAAGGAATGGAGCCAGCGCCTTTTGTAATCTGCAAAAACAAGTAAAATCATGAAAACATAAAAATTCCAAAAGGTGGGGATCGAACACACGCCTTGGCATAGTAAGTCTTTATCACGCGCGTTTCAACTGTTGCGGTGGTAATACATCCGTTAACTTAATTGAAACAAATAAAATAATTATTATACACAAATGCATAGATCGGAGAGATGCTGAAGCCCTAGATCCGGTCGTCTTCTCTGGTGGCCTTTTTTATTCAACTTGCAAAAATAAGAGATGTTAGCAAACCAAAAGTACACTACCCCCATAAATTGAGGCCCACGAGTTCAATGGGATGCTTAATTTTGATTGAAATACAATGGTTAGGAAGCTATGGTCAAGGAAAGCTAGATCGGTGCAAATATGGCATATCACGATTCTGATAGCATGAATGCCATGCGATTCACTTTTCCTACACATGGAGACCACATGAACATGTTAGAAAGGCCAGTATGCAATAAAACATGAAAGAAATCAAGATATAATTTTTTGCAAAAAAACATGCAACAACCATGTATGCGTGCGAATTCTAGAGGGTTTGGATCATTGTATTGGAATAACAATAACTAAAAGTGTTAGTGATAATAATAAATACAAAAAGAAAATAAAAGAGACATTAAATTAACTATTTATGATTTTTTTTCTTGAATTAAAATAAATGAAAATATAAGTGCAAGTTAAAAGATAAAAAATAAAATACATATAAGAAATTAAAATGACTTATATAATTTTTTCTAGACTTTTTTTGAAATAAATGATACCAATATATAAATTTAAATTAATAAAAGAATATATTTTTGATAATTTTTTAGTAAAGAGGTAAAAAGAGTAAATAAAAAAATAACATGATGCTAACTACAGTTTTTTTGTTATTTTTTTAAATGGAAAAGAAATCAGGAATGAAACATAATAAAAATCAAATTCCACTAAATTCAAAAACGACTTCTAACGTTTCTATTTTTTCGTGGCTTTTCAAAGCATAATCAGCTCTTGACTTGTAAAGAGAAATTGTAGATGATGTCAAGGAGAATCATATGCAAAAAGAACCGCTCAAAAATGTCGAAATTTGAAGTAGTTATAAATTTTTGAAATCTAACTCAAGATTTGGCAAAAAATAGGTCAAACCACTCACGAACACTTGTTATGCAATGATGCAAATGGAGGGTGGGATCTTAGGTCAAAAATTAGGGTATGACAACGCCCATGCATACGTGCGAATTATGGAGGGTTTGGATCATTGTATTGGATCCATTCTTACTTTGTACCTCTTCAGGAATCGATTGGGAGTGAAAGAATGTTTGGAAGATGGCTGCCAACTAGGGTTTGAAGGTTGCCCTAGTTTGATGATTTTGTGATTTTGTGATTTTTTGGAGGTGAATTTTGGACAAGGTTTTTTCTTGCTTTGCTTGTCTAAAGAATGCAGAATATATAGCATGGATTAGGTCAACATAACATGGGTTTGGACCTTTGTTAATAAGCCTTGTATATTATTTTATTTATTTTGAATTAATAATGAATAAAATCAAAATAATTAAAATAAAATAGATCAAGGGGGATATGAGCAAGATCTGAGGTATATATGGAGTATAAAACACGTTTAGACTCTGAAATAATAGCCCAATTGCCTAAAAAATTAAGTTTCCTCAAACTTTCCCAACTTTCACTTGTCTTTACTCTCTTAATATTTATCATTTGAAGGTGATCTTTTACTTTTTGGAAAGCCCAATATGTCCTTACAATCTCTATGTTAATCATTTTTTCATTTGAAGACTTTATCTTGATGTAAGTTGCCTTCACAAAAAGTGTCTTTTTGTTGACTTTTGAAATGACCTATAATGTATGGCTCATATATTTCAAATGAAGCATTTTTTAAACTTGATCTTAGAGAGACAAAGTTGTAGAGAATTGAATTTTCTTCAAAATGAGCTTTGGTTGAGGAAAATCTGTTGAAGCATGTGAAAGTTATGCTTGGTCAAAGTTTTGTTAACTTCTCCTAAGAAAACCCTAATTTAGTAACTTTTGACTTTTGATGATTTGAGAGTTTCCTTGATGAATCATGATCAACTCTTGATCAAATGATTAATATAGCTTCAAAACCTTGATGTTGACCAAAAATCTTGAGGTTTGACTGTATGTTAATCATAGTTGACTTTTTACCCAATATAGTTGATTTTCAATCATCTGAGCCATTGACTGAGCAAACTTGTGGTGCAAGGCATGAAACTTGGTATGGGAATTCTTGGAGACCTATAAGAAACTAAGGAAACCACTTGAGGTCTTATAAACCCAAAATCCATTGAGAAAAATGAAACCCTATTTGTGACCCATTGCCTAGGAGGAGAATTTGTCTGATAAACTCTTGAGAAACCTTGAGCATTTGAGAACCCTAGGAGAATGTATTGAAGAAAAAGGGAGGGGAAATTTTTGGGTACAAAAGGGTGGAGCCACTAATGGAAGCGATTTTCGACCGATGGCAGCGATTTTTGATCGCCTGGAAAAGTAGAGAGAGGTTAGAGCATTTTGTTTTGTTTTGAGCAGTAGAGAGAGTGAGCGAGTAGAGAGTGGAAAAGGAGAAAATGAGCTTTGTGAAAAAAATGAATAAATACTCCTTGTTATTCTGTGGATGAGCGACGCATGGCTCTTTACTGGCCACGCGATTAAGAGACTGTTCACCGGCTTACTGCGCACAAGCCAACTATACGCCCTAGTCAACATTGAATCGCTTCCCAACATTTGTAACACTTTTGATCAGTATCCCATAATTAAATTATGGTGACCTTCTGATCAAAATCAAACACCCATGGATGCATGGATACATTGTAACACTCTAGGGTCACTCGTACCTTGTCTAAACAGACCCCAAACAATCATCCTGGGCCTGCCCCGTTCATTTTGACACCCATAGGCTTACTACTTGAGCTAAAAATGAACCCCCCCCCCACATTATTGAACTCAGATTTTAGTATGGGTTTAGCCCATTACTAATTACACACCCTTAAATTACTGCGCCTGAACAAAATGCACCCCCTGTTATTTATTGATATAATTCCATTTCTTTTTACTATTTTGGTATTTATTTATTTATTTTTCTTTTTTACATTAAAATAAAAAGTTGTTTTTTTATTATAAATATTTAATTTATTTTGATAAATATATTATAGGTTTTTCTGGTAGAAAGTTGAACAATTTTTACTAACTTCAAACATCTTTTTTTTATCAATCGTGCATTAAAATATCTAACCAATTTCAAACAATTTTTTTTACTAATTTAATAAAATTCAAGATATTATTAAGAAAGGGTTAAATATTATTTCTTTCAAACTTAACGGTGAACTCCATATACGATCACTCTTTTCAAATTCAGACAAGGCTCAAGGATAATTCGAAAGCGATTCTACGTGATCCTATTAAAAAAACTAACCAAATACATAACAAACTACAAAATGGACTATAATTTATTCGCAAGAGGATACATAGACACGTGGTTGAAAACCAAGGCGAGTCCCCTAACTAAAAAATTAAACCTTTTATTTTCACATATATATGGAAATAACACATTTAAATAGAGAAATCCTGATATGTCTGAAACCTAAATAGGAAGCCCCTTGAGAAGAAGGGAGATAAAGGGTGCCTAACACCTTCCCTTTATCTAACTAACTCGCGAATCCAGTGAATCTATGAAATTTAGGGTTATCCGTTCTTTTCCCGTCCTAAGGACAAAAAGTAGTGGTGGTAACTCTCCTTATTTTTTGCCGGTTACGACAAGTGGTATCTAGCAAGATATCACTGTTACCCAAGTTACGAAAATCTCATGTGATATGCAAAATATTTATGTGATAATGCTTGTGTGTGCAATCACCCCTTTCTCCTCATATCTATATTGAACACAAGTCATAGATCGTGTCACCCTTGTTGAGTTCAATATTGGGCTCTTAGACATTTATCCTGTTACACAGGATAGGAAAATTCCATCTAGGTTTCTCTCGTCCCTCAACATGATTTGTGGAGTAGCCATCAACTGTCTTTATGGTCATCCAATTACGAACAACGTTTGATCAACAATAAAGTACTCAACTCCACATCTAGGATCCATAGTGGTTTCAGGTCGAAGGATGGTATAAACCACTATTACCATGAGAATAACTTATTACACTTTACATAAATTTCTATGTAGAATTCTCATAGAAGGTCATTCTAGTATAAATATTACTCATAATATTCATACATATATGAAGACTTGATAATTGTTTATCCATGAGATGTGACCATTAGTCTATCCACATGATAGTCTCAATGCTTTAATGTTATCCCACTTTATAATAAAGCTCAACTACAAATACTTTAAGAATAATGTCCTTATGTTTAATAAAATCTCATGATTAAGTTATACTTAATGTTTCATTAAACGGATTAGCTATTATAGGGACTTTTTATTTTGGAAAAACAAATATAATGAAGAAATGCCTTTTAATTATTAATAAATAATTGGATGCACCAATATGGAAAACTTCACTTGGTTAGTTGTTGTATTTCTAAGGTGTATAACCTGATCCATCTGAACACAAATAATCTTCTCCTACACCTGATCCAGAATTGTACTTTCAACTTATTTCAATAAATCTAGATACTTCTTACACACCGCCCTGAAAAGTATTAAAACAACGACATATAATTGTTCTGTAGAAGATTTTATTTTAAAATTTCATGCATCCTTTATTATTTCCACTATAATTCCAACTTTGACCATTTTTCCTTCTTCACCCTTTGTTTGTTTGGTTCCTACATTGGGTTTAAGTCGACTTCTCACATTCTCTGTGATTTGATACCTATAAATTAATGTGTATGAAGTAGGAAACACCTTTGTAACCAAATTCATCAATGTGATATCGCGATCGGTGACAATAATCGTCGACTTGTTTTCTTTGTCCTTCAACATTGTTTGATAAACTTCTAAGGGCCGAGCAACATTTTCCTTTTTTTTCTCTCAAAAATTGTAAACCCAATAGAATAAGTCCTCAGTAGAGAGTTATACCCCAATTCCCCCCCCCCCCCCCCTAAAATCTCTCATTATCTCATTTTATCAATACATCAAGATCATGCATTAGGGTTGGTTCTCTCTTTCTACTTCATCCTATCGTTAAGTTTTCTCTTGAGGGATCACCAATAACCTTGAATTATGCATCTTGTACATGTGTTTTAGGTGGATTAACTAACATCAAAATATGTATATATGTTTCTTTGAATGTTCATATTAAAGGTGATGACATAATTGTATCTATCTCATCATCTAACCTAGGATTTAAGGGTTGGTCATCAGTCAAATGGTTCTTCAATGGATTGCAAAATCTTAAGCTTCAAGGATATGTATATGATATCAAAGTTTTGGGTTCAAAGAGCTCTCTCATCTTATTTAGGTAAAGTTTTCCTCAAAGTTGGTATTCATCAAGAAGATTCATAGGTTCATGTCTTCATTTCCAAGCCTTCTTCAACAAGATTCATTGAGACTTAAGCTCCATCTTGATTATTCTCCGATACAACATCATTTTAAGGGCTAATTTGATTCCTCATGCTCTATTTTTCATTGAAAGTTCAAAAGATTCAAGGTTGGTTCAACAAGTTTGACCTAATTGAGCAAGTGCTTGACTCAGTTATTACAAGTGAATAACTTTCTCATTTTTCAATAATTTGAGTTGTTTCTTTTTGCTATGGGTTCTTATCATCATTTACAATAACTTCCCTTCACATGACAAGATCCAATTTTGCAAGAAAATCATCAAAAGTTGAAAGAGGTTTCAAGTCATTTTGACATTCTCCGAGCTAGCGTTTGTTAACTTCCAAGGGATATATGTTGCTCGTTTTTTGAGATTTTTAATTGATTCCAAAGACATGATTCTCTTAAAAGGGTCTTTAACAAGTTTTCTTCAAGGATCTAAGGGATAATTTTTAATGGAAGATCACTAATGGTTGAGAAAGATTACAAGTCCTTTGGGAAAGCTATCAAATTCTCTTGCGTGACTTCAAAGGATCATAACTTGGGAAACTTTTATCTCCTTGAACTTATTCTTTTTCCATAATAATCTTTGGGATGTATACTACCACTTTGTTTCAATATGCAAGACTTGAAAATTCTTGGAAAGTTGTTTAAGAATTGAAAAGATTACGGGTCTTTTGTGAATTTTTCCCAAATTTTTTTCATCATCTTCCAAAGACTATAACTCTTTCAAACTTTATATTTTTGAGTGATCTCAATTCTAATATTCAACTCAATGGGTCTACTTCATTCATATCCAAGGATCAATACCAAATTTTGAGTGGAAGGGCATGTAACTTTGAAGAACATTATAGGTCATTTTGAAGTTCAACACTTAGAAATATTTCTAAGTACAAAAATCAGATTTTTTTTTCACGATTTCAATTGATCATAACTTTCAGCTCAAATCATCAAATGGAGTATTTCTTGGCACATTGTAAATTTTGTTGTGTGATCTTTCAAATGCTTCAAGAATCCTCCCATAAAGCCTCTTACATTATGAGCACCATGAATTTAAAGATGACATCTTGAAACTGATTTTGTCAAAGTAGTCAGATTGCAAATAGGTTAATGTGGCATCTAATCACAAAATTGTTGTGCGTCTTTGCTTCTAATCATGCTTAACAGCTGTTGTATCCCAAAAATTTCCCTCCCATTTTCTTCAAGACATTCTTCTAGGGTTCTCAAATGCTCAATGTGCTCAAAGGATGACCAGTCAAACCTCCTCTTAAGCAAGAGGTCTAAATCTAGGGTTTTGAGTTTCTCAAGGAAAATTGTGTTGCAAAGGTCTAAAGCGGTTTCCATGGTTCTCGATAGATCTTCAAAAATGTTCATTCCAAGTTCAATTCTTGCATCACAAGTTTTTCTCAATCAATAGCTCAGATGATTGAGAATCAATTGTATTGGGTAAAACAGTCAACTATGGTCAACATACAGTAAAACTTCAAGATGTTTTGGTCAACATCAACATTTTGAAGTGATATTCATCATTTTATCAAGGGTTGATCATGATTCCTCAAGGAAAGCCCTCAAATCATCAAAAGTCCAAAGTTGCCAAATTAAGGTTTCCTTAGGAGAAATCAACTGACTTTGACCAAGCATAACTTTCACACGATTCATAAACTTTTCCCCAACCAAAACCTATTTGGAAGGAAATTAAATTTTCTACAACTTTTTATATGTATGCTCAAGTCTAAAAAGTGCTTCATTTGAAAGATATGAGCCCATACATTATAGGTCATTTCAAAAGTCAACAAAAAGACACTTTTTGTCAAGGCAACTTACATCTAGATAAAGTATCCAAATGCAAAAATGATTAAAAATAACTAAAGAGGGCATTTTGAGCTTTCCAAAAAGTCCAAGATCACCTTCAAAAGATAAAAATTGAGAGAGTTATAACTAGTGCAAGTTGGGAAATTTTGAGGAAATGCATGAAGCGCAAAGTGAGCAAACTTGAAATTTTGAACTACTGGGCCTAACTTTTGATGTTAAATCATGTTTACAATGTGTTAGAAGACCTCTAAATCTATTCATATATTTTTTATGATTTTTATTTCTTTAATTTGGACTTTTAATCATTTAAATGCAAGTAAATCAAATAAAATATAAAATCATTGGGCCAAGGCGCATCAGTTTTTAATTTCGATCACATGGAGGCCCAAGAACACATGACAAATATGCCAAAACCGTGAAAACATGTTGGGAACAAGAATCTTCAAATTTGAAATGTTTTTAAAACAATTTTGGAAAGGTTTCAATGTGTTTTTTTGCAATGAATTGTGACATAATGGTACAAGATTCTTGTCTTGTTCTTGTTCCATTTCATTCCTCTATAAATATATGCAATACTCAAGTGCAAATGACACAAGCTGCTGCCTCAAGAACTACTTCAAAAATCTCTCAAAATTCTTAAGAAAAGTGCAAATTCGTATCACACGACTCTCAAGTCAAACGAAGTGTCCAAACCTCTTCCTGAAGTCCTTAGGAACACATCCAGCTCAAGAAGCAAAAGGTTTGGTGCCTGGAACTTGTGCTTCAAACTCCACCAGTTTGCATTTTTTCTTTGAATTTAATCTTCAATTCCATGCATTACTAATGTGTTTGATGAGCTCAAATGTATTCAGAATATAATTTAGGACGAGTTTGACGTATCACATGCAAGCTTTGATGCATAAATCTCTATATGCCTTTTTAAGACATAGAAATATGTTTGATTCATATCTCTCTTTACAGGCACATTCAAGAGAAAAGAACCCCCACCATCAGATTTGTAGTCCTTGAATTAATGGGGGAGGGTCCCATTAACTTTTAATTTTCTTATTTTTATTGTTTTTTATTTTTCTTAATTAATTTAATTACCTTTTTAATTAGACTATAAAAATTAAAAAAAAAATTTATTTAAAATTATTTAGACTTAGGTTTTTTTATTAATTAATTTGTATTTAAAAATAATTAGACATTAGGTTTATTTATTATTATTAACTTAATTTTCTTAAAAAAGAAAAAAAATTAGAAATAATTAGTTTTTAGTTATTTTAGGGTTAAATACGTTTTTGGTCCCTAAAAATATCTCAAATTTCATTTTTAGTCCTTATTAAAATAATCGCAAGTTTTAGTCCCTACAAAATTATTATGCACGTAGTTTTAATCCCTGTGGTTAAATCAATGTGTATTTTTGAATGATTATTTTTGTAGATATGTTTAGAACGTTATAAAAAGCTCCTTGCAAAAAAAGAAATTCAAAATTTGATTTCTAAGTTGATATTTTCATTATTTTTATCAATATCTTTTGAGAAAGAAACATTTTATAGTATTCTAAACACGTATGGAAAATATTATTCAAAAATTTAAAAGTTTAAGGGTAATTAAATAGTTTTTAAAATTTTAGAAAATAATAGGGACTAAAACTGAATGAACAAAAAAATTTTAGGGACCAAAATTTGTCATTTTTTTAATAGGGATTTTAAATGAAATTTGAGATATTTATAGGGAACAAAAATTACCTTCTTCTAATTTCTTTTCTCTTTTTTATTTTAATTCTAGAAAACAAATGTATAGGTCGCATGGTTGATTTTGTAATAGCTTAGTTTATTTTCTTTTGTTTTTTCCTATTATGTAACTGTTCATGGGATGTAATAGTTTAGGTTTATTTTCCTGCACTTTTACTTTCCACACTTATATATGAAAGTATGTATATATGTAATTGTATAGTAACTAGGCATGTATGGTAAGATTTAAAATCAAATGCTAGAAAACCTTAAATACAAGATAAAATAACTGAATCAAAACACAATTCACACACGCACCTCTAAGGGGATCCCACTTGTTACCTTCGGATAAAATAATCATGTCCCTCGAACGTGAGACTCTTTAGCAAAGACCCTCAGTTAAAATATCGTAGTCCCTCGATGACCCTTCGATACTACCTTCAGTAAACGATCTTAGTCCCTTACGAAAAATTACTAAAGCGCCCTACGATTTTCCTTTATAACTGTACGATGACCCGAGTCTGTCCCTGAAACATCCAATGATAGAGCTTCCTACTAACCGATGGTAGGATAGCACTATCTAAAGGAGGAGGAAAATAACAAAATTTTTTGAGTAGGTAGATAGTTCTTAATCGCTTGCTCACGAACATTTCAAAATATTTTTCACACAATACACTTCTCTTCTGAAATATTTTCAAAACAAACACTTTGTATGAGTTCTCAACGTTATGTGAATCATTACAAAGTTTACCGAACTTAGGCATTTTTAAAATATTTTGAAACTTACACATTCACAAAGCATTTTATAAAAGTGAGCTAGCGATTAAGATCCCGTAGATAACTACAGATGAAAATAATGTTAATACCTTCCCTTTTCATAACCTACCCCCTTACTTAGAAAATTTTAAAAAGGTCTTTCTTGTTCTTTTCAACCTTTCCTTTATTTGATAAAAGAAAAGTTGGTGGCGACTGTTGCTATCCGCAACATTTGCGATAAAAACGCAAAACCATAAGTCAGTTCTCCCATTGTATTACAACATCCATCCAAAAGCAATTAGCACCTTGAAACACAAGTTTTGATTGAGTTTTAAGCAAATACGAGTCATACATCTCATGCTTGCAATTTCATACAAATTCTTTCAAAATATCATCATATCACTTTCTTGAACATTCCATTTGCTCAGTTATAAATAGATGATGATATTTCATTCATTTCACAGGCTTAGAGAGCCAGAAAACCTCTGTCGAACTTCCTCCATACCTCTTAATTCTGCAACTTCTAATTCGGTTTTAAAGCATTTTTCAATATAATTTCTTTTTTCATTGTTCATCCTTGAACTTCGCTGAAGATAACATAAGAAGAACCAAGCTTTGAAGTTCCCTAAGTCGTTCTAGCCATGTAAAGTTTCAGAGCTCGGAAGATGAGCTTCAATAGGTAGATTCCTCCATCAATTCACTCCAAACTTATTACCAAAGTGCAGCTCTCATCACTCTGATACTCATAGAATTATTAGTTTTTAACTGGAAGTGAGTTCTGCTCATGAATTTTCAAATCCCTTGTCAACTATTTCCTTCTAGTTTTTCCAAATCGACTAAGCTATGCTTAATATAAATTTTTCGTGAGGGTACCATTAGAATTGTCTTGGTAAGACAAAGAAAATGACACTGATCTGAGCTTCCAATTTTACTATTTGTGGATCCTGCAACTCACGTGTGGCCGGAGCTTCCAATTTTAATTAATGATTTAGTGTGTTTTTCACAAATGTCCATATCATGCACAACGTGTCTGATCCTTTGGATTAACTAACTAACATGTTTTGACATTGATCCAATGGTCCACATTATTTTGATATTATTTGTATTTTCTAATTTTTTTTTTAATTGTTTTAAACTTCAAAAATTCATTAACAAAATCATTTCATATTCTAAAATTGTGAAAAAATTATCAAAAATACTTTTGATTTATCTCTTTCTGATTTTTCATTTTTTTCACAAATTTATTTTGTGATTTGGTATTTTTAATGATTTTTCACTTTATTTGACTTATTTTAATTGTTTAAAAATATTTTTCTTGACTTTTAAATTCTAAAAAAATTATGGAAGGATCCAATGACCTCTTAAGAAATTTTTGAGACCTCATTTTATTTTGATTTTTGATTTTTACTATTTTTCACAAATTTTGGTTTATTTTGGTTATTTCTTTAAATTTAAAAAATAGTTTATGACTTTAAAAAATTCTAAAAAACTTTGTCAACACTTGTTAACTCATGTTTGATTTCTGATATTTTTAGGATTTTTATTTGTTGTTTTAATACATGTTGTGTATTTTACCAATTATTTCCTTTTTAAATCATTTAAATTTTGTTTTATATTAAATATATTTTTTTATTGGTCCTGATTTGGAGACACTTGAGTGATTTTTCATGGAAAAGTTCATTAACCTCATTGGATCTTGGATGTTGATAGGTGTAGAGGTTGAAATGTTGAGACTAAGCTATTGGATTGACTTGAGTTGCACAGATCAAAATAAAAATCGCCATCGCGCTTTATTGTTTCCAAAGGAATGGGAAAAGAGCGAATAACCCAAAAAAGGGAGAGAATCTATGTTCGGGGGTTGGTTGTGCAAAGGGAAGGTATTAGCATCCTAAATATAGATGGAACTCTGCAGGAACCTCTTTAAAAATTTGTGTATTTAGCCTATAAAAGTTGTATATGAAAATAGATTGTGGGATAAGAAGAGAAGTATAGTTTACAAATTTTGAACCCGTAGCGGTTGCGAATCTTTAGTTCCTATGTACCACATTCCGTGCAATAGGGGATCAGGGTAATCGTAGTTCACCTTTTAAAAATATTTAAACACAAGTGTGTTGGTTAATTTTAAGAGACGAGACATCATCGTCTTATCCGAGTGGAAGAACATACTTACTACCCACAATTATGAGAAAGGAGAATTTTCATCATCTCAAAGTGGGGGATATAGCTTGGATTTTAAAATCAACAAAACTTCACTCAACACCCAAGTGGAAAATATCTCACTTCACTATATATCATAGAAGTATAGTAGTTCGCATCACTACAAGGATTGACAAGAGTCTAATCTTTTGAGAAAAGTTTTAAGGTAAAAAGCTAAAGTGGAAAAATAATTTGAATGAGATTGATTGACTTTTAGTCTTCTCACAAAAAATGTCAAAGTATGATTAAGTTGATTAAAATTTGAGTAAGAAAATATTTTGAAAATGCATGGACCTAAGTCCAAGTTTATTGTGAAACGATTCAAGTTTAGAAAACAAGAATAGTTTTTGAAAACGAGGGAGAAGATTTTTGAAATTAAAGAAGATGGGAGGAGATGGAGAGGCTACCTTAAAGCATAAGGTAAAAGCTAGGGAAAAGAACCATCTAACCAACAAGAAGCCAACATTTTACATAATGAGTCAATGTAGAATTCCTATCCTTTGGATTGACCAAGCAAGCAAAGATACTAAATTTCTTAAGAATACCAAACTTCAAAGGCATTAAGTCTTAACAAAAATTGGGTAGAGTAACAGCTATATACATATGAATTCCCAATCACAGACAAAACATATAATCAGAATAACCTGAACAAAAAAAAATAACCAATGTCTTTGGGTAAACCCCAAGAACTCCATACAAAATGATAATAGAAGTAATAAGGTCTCAAGTTAGGTTAAGGTCTCTAATCCTAAGTCCAATAAGTCCATAACTCCAAAATGCCAAGGATAATAACCAAATAGTCCAAGTAACATTAAAGTTTTTATGGTTCAAGTTGATTATTAGGTATATTTAAAAAGGAATGAAAAGCTCATGTGAGCAAAATAAAAATGACATAAAGATAAATTCTCAAATGAGCAAAGATGAAAGTAGCATGAAATGAAAATGCTAAAGTAAATATGCTCAAAATAACAATCATAAAGTAAAAGCATAAAATAATGACAATTGTTAGGAGTTAGAGGTTAGTTGAATGACCATCTTGAAACTTCCATTTGAAAACTCATTAGAAGATTGATAAAATCAAAGCCTCTCAACAACAAGTTTCATTTGCTTTTTGTCAAGTATATCATTCATTTCAAAATCTAAAGGCAACAATAAATGATCAACGATGTTTAAATGATTTACTTAGTCCAAAATTTATGATGATTCATTAGAGGATTGATAAGACCAATGCCTCCTAACAATGAACCTCAAGGTTATTAGATCAAAAGTTTCAAATTAAACATACTTGTGCTTGCAAACATAAGTTTGGGCCACGAATGATCATTTCTCGAATCGGGACAAAATTTACCGTTATATTAAGCAATCGTTAGTGGACTTATATAGAAGTCGCACCTATTTTTAGGTTGATCAATAGCAATCTATGTGTCATATGATTGGAGAGATGATATGTAGATCATCCTCTAGAAACATGTAACACAAGTAAGAAAGGGATAAGATGAAGATGGAAGGGATGCAAGGTATGAAATTAGGGTTTCAAATATCACCAACATCATTCATCCATTTTGGTGGATTTGGTTTCTCAACCTATCAACAACCATGATCCAATGAGGTTTAGAAATTTGTCACCAAATGGAGTCCAAGTCAGAACCAAATAAAGAAAATAAAAAAAAATTTAACAAAACAAAATTAAAATGGTTAATAAAAGGAAAATAATTGGTAATATACACAAAGTATATTAAAATATCAAATAAAAATCCTTAAAAATAATTAGATGTCAAACATGATTTAATAAAAGTTGACAAAAAATTTCAGAATTTTTTAAAGTTAGAAACTAATTTTAAAAATAAAAGAAATAAGTAAAAAAAACCAAAAATGGTAAAAATTAGTAAAATCGTAAATAAAAATAAAACAAGATTATCAAAAATTGCCAAAAAGGCCAAAGGACCTTTCCATAATTTTTTCATAACTTAAAAATTAAGAAAAATATTTTTAATCAATTAAAACAAGTTAATTAAAAATGAAAAATTATAAAAAATATCAAATCATGAAATAAAATTGTAAAAAAATAAAAATCATAAAGAGAAAAATCCTAAATATTTTTAAGTTTTTCAGATTTTTTGAGTCAGAAATGATTTTTTTATGAATTTTTGAAGTTTAAATCAATTAAAATACAAAAATACAAAAATAAAATAAAACCAAAAATATGTAGACCATTGGATCAATGTCAAAATATTTTAGTAATCAAATCCAAAGGATCTGGTGCGTTGTGCATGATATGGACATTAGTGAATAAACCACCAGATCATTTATTTAAATCAGATTTTGAAAAAAAAGAAGTGGCGCTTTGTCATTGATTGAGAGATGACAAGTTGGTCATCTTCAACCTCCAGCCATGCGAATTTCACGTCTCTCAAACTGTAAAATCAGGAGCTCAGACCTATGCCATTCGCTTCGTCTCATGAAGATGAAGAAAATTGTACCCTCGCGAAAAATTTATATAAGTTGTAGCTCAGCCGATTTGAAGAAACCCAGAAGAAAAAGTTGAATAGGGATTTGAAAATTCATGATCAAAACTAAATTCTAGTTGAAAATAAATGTTGCGACTAGTATCAAAATGATGAGAGCTTCATTGTGGTCACAATTTTTTAGAGAATTGATAAAGGAATCTACTTATTGAAGTTCAAATTCAGAGCTTTGAAACTTGACTTGGCTAGCACGATTTTAGGATGCTTTAGGGCTTGGTTCTTCTTCTGTTAGCTTCAGTGAAGTTCAAGGATGAAGAATTGACAAAGAAAATGGATTGAGAAAGGCTATAAAACCAAATTTGAAGTTGTAGAAATATGGGTTAAGGAAAGAGTTGGGCAGGGTGATTCTGGATCTCTAAGCTTGAGAAAATGAGTGAGATATAACCCTCTATTTATAGGGAATCAAATGGAATTCTCAAGCGTGTGGAATGATGAAGTTTGGAGGGAAATCGTGTGAAGTTGCAACCATGAAAAGTGTGACTTATATTTTGCTCAAAACTCAACAAAAACTTGTGTTTCAAGGTGCTAATCAATTCTGGAAGATTGTTAAACATGATTAGAAGTAAAAATGCACGGAAATTTAGTGATTAGAAGCTGAATTGTGCATTTCAAGTTCTGACTTGGAGGCAAAAGTCAGTTTCAAGGTACCAACTTTGAATCAATGGCATTCATATATCAAGGGGTCTTAGGGCATGATTCTTGAAGCAATTGAAATATAAGGTTACAATATTTACAATGTTCAAAGAATGGAATCAAATGCATGCTTGAGCTAAAAGTTGTGATGAGTAAAACTTAAGAAAAAGATGCTGACTTTTTGTACTTAGAAAAATTCTAAGTTTTTCTTCATAAATGATTTATAATGTCTTGCATCAAAACATGACCTTCCACTAAAAATTTTATTTTTACCAAAAAAGATGGCATGAAGTAGATATCTTAAATGACATTTTGAGATTTGAACCACTTAAAAACTCAAAGAATTGAGAAAGTTATGACTTTGTGGAGTTGGTGAAAATTCATGAGATGG
The DNA here is from genome assembly GCA_948472305.1 of Vicia faba. Lineage (NCBI taxonomy): Eukaryota > Viridiplantae > Streptophyta > Magnoliopsida > Fabales > Fabaceae > Vicia > Vicia faba. The sequence continues at coordinate 1,295,399,753 of OX451740.1, forward strand.
CCTATAATCTCTTGCATCCTTAGGGAATCTTCCATCCATTTTCAAGCTTTGCACATAAAATAAGAGTTTAAGTTAATATCCTTAAGATCATTGTGGAAAAATAATAGGCTCAAAGAGATAAAAATTGACCAAGTTATGATATTTTGAAGTCACATAATGGAATTTGATCGCCTATCTAGAGGACTTGTAATATCTCTTCTTCAGTAAGCATATTCCACATAAAATCTTCTTGAAAATTTTGAAGTGATGGTTGATAACCCTTTAAAGAGAAGCATGCTTTTGGAATTACCCAAAAATCTCAAAATATGGGAAAGGTATAGCCCTTAGAAGTTCAAAACCCTAGCTCTTAGAGCACCAAAATGCCTTTGGAACCCCTTTCAATTTTGACAAACTTTCTTGAACAAATAATTTTTCCATGTGAATAGAAGTTTTTGTGGATGATAATAAGAACCCATAGAAACAAAAACCACCTCCAAATATTGAGAATTGAGAGAGTTATGCACTTGTGATCAAGAAATCAAGAACTTGTCCAATTAGGTCAAACTTCTTCAATTAGCTTGCATCTTTTGATTTTCTTTGACAAATTGATGCATGATGAATCATAGTAGACCTTGTCATGATATCACTTAAAAGTATATTCAATGATGAAGCTTGAATCTCAATGAATCTTTATTGAATAAGGGATGGAAATAAACTCATGAACCTATAGATTAACCTGATGAAATGTGTTGTGCTTTCACCTATAGCATCATCAATTAGAGAAAAAATTAATTGCATTTGTTAGTTAAAAGTTAATCAATACAAAACATATATGATCAAAATATACAAATCAAAGTGCTTGGTGATTCCTCATGAGCACACCTAAACAAAGGGAGAAGAACCAAACCCTAGTGTGATATTGTTGTGATTGAGTTTATATGAGATGATAGAGGAATATTAGGGGAAAATGGTGCACAACATTTGCCCTTATTTAAGTGTCTTCTATCTGGAGATATAAAGGTTAAAAATCTTCGTGTCGATGCGATTGAAAATACTTAAATACAAAACAAACCCTATTTTTGGCCCTAAGAGGCCATGTAATGCTTATGATTGTGCATGCAAATAAAAAAAATCCAAAAGGTGACACGGGACACCACTGGGGAAAAAATAAAATATAAGATCAAAAGAAAAAATTGACTAGGAAAGTAAATCACTGGTGAACAGAAGAATCGACTCTATTAGGGTAAAGCCCAAGGAGGAGACAAAGTAATATCAACTCAAACATTAAGGAGAGACAATAAAGTATAATAGTGATCGACAGATAACCGCAAACTATCCATTCACTAAGAAGATAGCAAAAAAGGTAATGTCGACCCACATGGGGGAAGAAGTGGTAGGATAATACCAGCAAACATCAATACTAGGGTAAGTTACAAATGATCATCATCAGTACTCATGAATGGAAAAAAATAAACTTCTTCAGAGAAATGTGAATCTCAACGATGAACTATCTCCCATAATGACGAGACTACCATTCATCGGAGTAACAAATATCAACAACAAACTATCTCCCATAATGACGAGACTACCATCCATGGGTGTAAAAAATCTCAACAACGAACTGTCTCCCATAATGACGAGACTACCATCCATTGGAGTAACAAATCTCAACAACGAACTACCTCCCATAATGACGAGACTACCGCCCATTGGAGTAAAAAATCTCAACAATGAACTATCTCCCATAATGACGAGACTACCATTCATTGGAGTAACAAATCTCAATAATAAACTATCTACCATAATGACGAGAATACCATTCATTGGAGTAACAAATATCAATAATGAACTATCTCCCATAATGACGAGACTACTATCCATTGGAGTAACAAAACTCAACAATGAACTATATCCTATAATGACGAGACTACCATTCATCGGAGTAACAAATCTCAACAATGAACTATCTCCCATAATGATGAGAATACCATCCATTGGAGTAAAAAATATCAACAACGAACCATCTCCCATAATGACGAGACTACCATCCTGTTGGAGTTACAAATCTCAACAATGAACTATCTCCCATAATGACGAGACTACCATTCATTGGACTAACAAATCTCAAAAACGAACTATCTTTCACAATGAAGAGACTACCATTCATCATAGTAACAAATCTCGACAACAAACTATCTCCCATAAAGATAAGACTACCATTCATTGGAGTAACAAATATCAACAATGAACTATCTCCCATAATGACGAGACTACCATTCATCAGAGTAACAAGTCTCAACAACGAACTATCTCCCATAATGAAGAGACTACCATTCATTGGAGTAACAAATCTTAACAAAGAACTATCTCCCATAATGACAAGACTACCATTCATCGGACTAACAAATATCAAGAACGAACTATCTCCCATAATGACGAGACTACCATTCATTAGAGTAACAAATATCAACAACGAACTATCTCCCATAATGACGAGACTACCATTCATCGGTGTAACAAATATCAACAATGAACAATCTCCCATAATGAAGAGACTACCATCCATTGGAGTAACAAAATCATGAATCTTCTCTGGGAGCTAACAGACTTACTAGGGAAGTACAAGTTGCTCAAATAAAGAGACTTGCCATATGTTGTTATGAGAAGGAGTTGCAATAGTGATTCCTGGGGAAATGTAAATATATTCTTGGTGAGGAGGTAAAGTCATCTCATGCAAAATAAATGCACACTCTCAAACCAGGCCTCAAAGCCTGTAGAAATCTAAATAATAATGTTACCGGGGACCACAGATTTACACAAGAAATAAACCAAAATAAAACTGTCAACCAAGATAACAACTGATGAGAAATAAACTCAAGAGAGGACCGTGTTCCATCCAGATAACGAGCTGAATAGGAAGGCTAAAACAATATTCTTCCACGAGGGATAACTCAGTGGGGAAATTGAAAGGATATACACTTTCTTCTTAAGGTTGACGATCTATTGGAGAGAGGGTAACATAACTCTATAAATAGGGTAATATGCCAACAAAATTAATGAATGCAAATGAGTAATGAATTTTAACTCAGATATGCATGATACATGTGTGAATGTATGAATGTTATCATGTATATGCTAACAAAACACACACACAACACTGGGAATAACCAGACAAGACCAGCTTGAGTAAAGTCAACACTCGACTAAATCACATCCAGGAGGAAAATTTTCTAAGAAATTAAGCACCAACTGAGGAAAAAATTCATATTCCATGACTTGAATTCATTGAGAAAAACACAATCCAGAAGTAATCAAATCAAAATAATAAAATAAGTGCAAATACAAGGATCTAACATCCTACTCCAGGCTTCACCAGGGAACATCACACAGACTTCAATGGGGGAAAACAAATGTCTCAGCGTCTAGATTTCCACTGGAGATTATAATATTATCTTCTCTAGGGAAGATAAAAAACCATGCTGTCAAGATATCAATTATGGATCCCGTGCTGACCTCATTGGGGAGTACGAAACCACATTATCGAGAGGAGCCCACAATACATTCTTCAATACCAAGAGTGATGATTACACAAGCTTCCCTAGAGATAAATTATGAAATCACTTAGGGATAACAAAATTTCAAGAAGAAACATTATCTCAGCATTACTTGGGGATTTAAGAAGTCAAAGAAGACTGCAAGAAATCAAAATTATGGGGATTTTAAATCAAACCCAACACTTTTCGGGAGAAAACCCAAAAATTTGACAACTATTTCAACACTTCTTAGAAAAGATACTGCCCTTGCCTAGTTGCCTGGGAAACAAACAACAACAACAATACCAATACTGAAAAAGGGCGACATTTTGCCATTGATTCCACCTCAGCATGCAAAGGGAGAAGGAACTTTTGTCATATGAGCTAAGACCTTACTGGGGAATCTGGGACAGAGGCTTCAGACCATGCAAACCAAAAATCAAAATTATCAAACCTGGAGAAAAAACTAAATCAAGACCTGACTGGAGAAAATGGGATCACAAGCCCAACACCGCACCATACGTCAATCGGTATCATCTCCAACTATTTGAGAAACACAAGAAGATCACATGCATACCAGCAGAAATGATCTTGGAGAACCTTCTTGGGGAATACATACTTCCAAAATTCCAGAGTTCGTTCATCCTTGGAATCACCATTTTTTTCTTAAGTCACAAAATCTAAAGTAAAAAGTAATTTGTAAATTCTTTTCAAAAAAATAATTTTGTTATTTAATATTTCTGTTTTGAAAATTACTATCAATAATAAATGGAGTCTTTGTAAGCAGAATAAAATAAGAATTGCAAAGAATTGGATAAAAGCTCAAACTTTATTAATATAATGGTAGTCTACAAATGGCGAGAGTCATAGATGATTACAAAGTTTGGAAAATGGTAATATATTGGAAAAGATACATTGAAATATAATGACCACTATTCTCCCTAATAACTTTGAATTCTTGAGCAGCGACTTCTGTTGAAGTGTGGCGATAATCCGAGAAGATTGTTGTTTCAATGATCAAGTCTTGTTTGATGCAATTACTTGCCAAGAAATCCCTAACTTTTGCCTAGGCTGCCCTTGCGGGTTTTCAACCTAGCAGGAAAATTTATTATGTTCATGTCTCTAATTTTTGCCGAGACCGCACTTTCGGGTTTTCATCCTACCGAGATGCTATTTTTTGCCTAAGCCTCCCTTTTGGGTTTTCAACTTAGCGGGCTGTTCTTTTATTTCTTTAGGAGAAGTATTTCTTGACTGCAATAACATTCATAGGACGTGGGAACTCCTCGCCATCCATAGTTTCAAGAATCAATGCACCGCCAGAGAAGGCTTTCTTGACAACATATGTGCCTTCAAAATTGGGAGTCCACTTGCCCCTAGAATCAGCGTTAAAAGACATGATCTTCCTAAGCTTTCTTCATTCTTTTCTGGTATAATTAACCATGAGACGAGGTTGCCATTCTCTTTTCTTCTATCAAATTTAATTGGCAAACCTGTTCTGGACCCATTCAGCCTTTGACAACTTGGTTTCCATTATCACAAGTAATGAGGGTATCTCAACCTTAACGAGGACCACTGCTTCCATACCACACACAAGAGAGAACAGGGTTTCCCCTTGTTGAAGTGCAAACAAATGTATGATATCCATGCAAAGCAAAAGGGAGCATCTCATGCCAATCTTTATAGGTAACAACCATTTTGTGGATGATCTTCTTGATGTTTTTATTAGCAACTTCAGCAGCCCCATTCATCTTTGGCCTGTAAGGAGATGAATTGTGATGGACAATCTTGAATTCTTCACAAAGTTCTCTCATCATCTTATTATTCAGATTCGAGCCACTGTCGGTGATAATCATTCTTGGCACACCATACCGACATATAAAATTATTTTTAATAAAATGTACTACCACTTGTTTAGTAACATTAGCATATGAAGTTGCTTCCACCCATTTGGTAAAGTAGTCTATCGCTACCAAGATAAAATGATGTCCATTCGATGCTTTGGGTTCAATCGTTCCAATCATGTCAATACCCTACATAGAGAAAGGCCAAGGGGAAGAAATAACATTGATGAGTGTCGGAGGCACGTGAATTTTATTAGCATAAATCTGGAATTTATGGCACTTCTTTGCAAATCTGTAACAATCAATTCCATTGTCAGCCAATAGTAACATGCCCTAAGCATCTTCTTTACCACCGAATGTCCATTAGCATGAGTGCGAAAGGAACCTTCATGGATTTCATGCATCAACATGTCTACTTCGTGTCTATCCACGTATCTGAGCAAGACCATGTCATAATTTATTTTGTATAGCACATCTTTATTGAGGAATAAGTTGCTTGGAAACCTTCTCAATGTCTTTCTATCTTTATTTGACCCACCAGCCGGGTATTCCTGAGTCCGTAGAAAATGCTTGATATCATAATACCAAGGTTTTTCATCTGACGTTTCCTCTGTTGCAAATTGTTGTACCCCAAAATTTTCCCTCCCATATTCTTCAAGATTTACAAAGAGCAAGCTTCAACATCTCCCCAAGGGTTGCACAGTTCAAGGGCCTCCTAACAGTCAAAAACTAGGGTTTTGGTTCTGACAAAGAAAATGAAGTTTCCAAGGGTACAATCAAGTCCCACATGCCTATAAACATGGTCAAGCATCCTCATACCAAGTTTCAAGACTTACAGCACAAAATTGCACAGTCAAAAACCCTAATTGCCCTACAGTCAACTGCAGGGGCAAAATGGTCATTTGACAGTCAAAAGTTCAAATTCTTGGTCAACATCTAATTTTGGAGCCAAAAACATCATTTGATCAATTCTTGATCATGATTTTCAAGGCATGGCTCAAAAAGTCTCAAGATGCAAAAGTTTCCATATTTGGACAGTTGAAAAAGTCAACTGTAACTTGACCAAGGCATAACTTCCACATGGTTTATCAGAAAAATTCCATCCAAAGCTCATTTTTAAGAGAAAGACATTTCCTACAACTCCTCTTCACACATCAAGTCCAAGAAATGCTCTCACAAAAAGTTATCAATTTCAACATTATAGGTCATATTCAAAAGTCAACAAAAAAGGAATTTAAGTCAAAGGCCATAACTTGAGATTGGTAAATAAAATTGACATGGGACCAAAGGCATTGGTTATAGGACTTCAATACCTTTCCAAAATGTCCAAGAACATGATCAAAGCTTAAAAGTTGAGTAAGATATGCCTTGTGGAAGTTGGGAAACTTTTGGGCATTTTGAAAAGTCAACTTTGCTTCAAATGCCTTAAAATTGCTAATGGGCCACATTTTCTTCCAAGATTCATCATCCAAAGACTATGCACGACCATTTGGCCCAAAGGGGATTTATCTCATCATTTTTATTCATTTATTTGAATTTTTAATTACTATTAATTCATTTAATAAAATAAAATATGACAAAAATACTAAAATAAAGTTTTCAAATCTTTTTGTGCAGAATAAACTCTCCTTAAAGGCTCATGATTCATGCATACCCAAAATTGGAAAGATTGGCCATGATTGGAAGCAAAATCACATGGAAAAGATTTGAAAAAATATGCATGAAAATCAAATATTCCATACATCAATGCAAAGGGTTTTGGATCCAAATCTCAACCCTAATCCATCCCATACATATACTGATGCAAACCCTAAAGCACAAGACCTGAAAGCTGCGCCCAAAACCATAAACAAACTTTGCACTTTTTCAAGAAAATTTCAAAACTGAAAACACCATTCCAAGGCGTTTCAAGGCAAAATAACTATCCCATTGCATTCTGAGGCTTCAAGGGACGTTTCTGGATCAAAACCATTATCTCTAACGCAAGGAATTGGTAGAATGACCTTGTCCCATTCATAATTTTTCTCATATTCATGTATCATAATTCATGCGTTGTTTTCAATTTTTAATGTTTGGTTTATATTAAGTTAATCATTCTGAAGCTAACCATGTATTTTAATTGAGTTTTTGTGCATCATACACGAATTCACCATTGATGCTCGTTAGGGTTTCTCAAGCTTCAAATTGGGCGTTTGCATATACTGTAAAATCAAGGCACCCCAGTACCATGGCTAGAACCAGGATGCTTGGACGAATTTAATACACCAGTCACGCCTAATTTATATAGCCCTACGGGCTATTCGCTATTTTTGAAAAGACTGCATTTTGGGGGGGTTTAAAACCCCCGCTACTTCTTTTTTGTTTCAGGGACAACGAAGAAGAAGATCATGTGGCAAGCTATGACTGGACAATTTGAATTCAGCGCGCGTTTTTTTGTTTCTAGGCCACTAATGTTAATTTTCTTTTATATTATTCATTTGTTATTTTAGGTACAACGCGCGTTAATGGTTCAGTTGGTGGAGGATAACATTGGTAAGCCTTGGGACCTGGGTTCGAACCCCAGGTCCCCCTTCTTTATTCCATATTTTTCTTCTGAACGTGTTTCTATGTAGTTCGTTCCCTGAGGTCTACCATGCAGCCTCATGACTTGGCTTGCCACACGTGCCATGGCATCAGTCCAATGGTCCAGATCTAAGGCCTATAGAATGATTCAGTCAACGAATCCACACGTGATTGCCAGAAGTCAACAAGGCCAGGAATCAATTGGGCCTGATTGCTACCAGCATACCTCCAAATGGGCCTACAAACCCCCCATGTTTGCCTTCTTTTCTCTATTTCTTTAATTTTTTTTAGTTATTTTAATTCTTTTCTCTATTTTATTTAATTCCATAAAATTGATCTTTTAAAATAATAAAAAAAATCAGAAAGACAAAATAAAATATATTTTATTTAAATGTTATTTTTGTAAATAAATGGTATCAATTAATTAGTCTTAATTCTAGATTAAATTTTAATATTTTTTTAATAAACTTAAAAATTGTAGAATTAGGGTTTTAAACACTTTTATCCTTTTTTCCTTTTTCCACCATATTAATTATTAATTATTAATTACTATTTTCGTAAATAAAATTGTATTAATTAATTAGGTTAATTTTAGATTCAATTTTAACATATTTTTCTTAATAAATTAAAAATAGTTAGAATTAGGTTTAAATTCCATTAATTCTTACTAAAAGTCCATAAATACAAAAAACTCAAAAAATCTTTTCCTTTTATTTTAACTTAATTAATTTGTTCATTATAATTTAATTTCCTAAAAAAGGGTCCAACGCCCTCGCATTCCCGACTTTACCTCTTCGCGCATTTTATTCTTATTTCCTTTTTGTGAATATTCATGTAATTCTCCCAAAGCTATGTAATAGATCAATTAGGGTTTTTATTTCTCGCACTTTATTTTTATTTCAAATCGGGTCCTGGATTAAATTTGGCGATGTGGACCCGCGCCTTTGTAATAGCGTAGGACTTTTAATTCTCGCATCTTTTTAACTGTTAACTATTGCATGAAAGAATGAATGTCAAAATAAAAGCAACGCGTAGATCACCAATGCATGAACAAGACAAAAATAAATGAACATGACCCACAAATCACTCACCACCCCTAGGGTACGCCTCATTGTTGCCTTGCCCCTCGAACGGTGATCGTCGAGTAGAGGATGTTTTAGTAAGTCCTCATGATCCAGGAACCTGGCATGAGGGTAGCTTCTAAGGTGTCTTCCCATTGCTCCGGTGATCACCATGTCCCGAACCCTCGAATTGACCCGAACACCTCCAACGGTGGTGCTACCTACCTCTCAATGGTGGGATGGCGCTACTTTAAGGACATTTACACAGGCGAATTCCTTAGGGTAGGTAGACGACTCTAGATACTTGCTCTAATTTCAAAACAAATCAAAAATACTTTTCACACCGACACCTTTTCAAAAAGCTTTCGAAAGCAATTTTTCAAACACTCTTGAGGACTGATACAAGAGTCGAACTGGAACCTTCAAAGAAACTTTTTAAAACCCACAGTTGAAAAGCAAACAAACCATTTTGAAAACACAAGTGAGCAAGTATCTAAGAGCCCATGGATAACCATGGATAGAAAGGGTGCTAACACCTTCCGTTTCTATAACCTACCTCCCGAACCGAGAGCAATCTCTATAAGGAATTTTTCTGTGCTTTTGTCCTTTCCCTTTGGAGAAAATAAAAGACGGTGGCGACTCTTGCTTCCGCGACATTTCGCGAACCAGCGTTAAACAGTCAGTTCCAGATCCACCGATCACAGAACTGGCGACTCTGCTGGGGATCTTTTAAAGTGAGGTGTACCTTAGGACTAAGATCACTGTGTTTTCAATTGTATTGACTTGCTTGCTTTAAATTGTGGGTACTGTCTTGGGAGTTCTATAGATCCTAACCTGGATCTGGGGATACCTTCTTAGAAAGTAGCAACAAGGCTGTGAGGGAACTGTGCGGGGTATACCGACATGGTTGAAACAGTCTGCTACGTTGATGTGGCACTTTGGTGTGTACCGGTAACCCTTGAGTTCAGTCAAGGAGAGTACGGGGCCTCCGCGTGGTGTCGTGAAGCATCAACTGACCTTAGGAACCTTAATTGAACTATCTTGGCCTCTTTAGGGTAGTGAGATAACTGACTTTGGTGCAGTCCGAGGTTGGTTGATACTCGATACTACACTCAATTGAGGGTTGCTTTCCTGGAATATTTCGGTCGCCAGTTCAGTGGCTAAATCGAAATGATGAACAATGAAAGAAATCCCGTGATATTGGGACCCTTAGAACCCGGTTACTTCTAATAGGACAGGTTGAGCCCACCAACTTCAAGAGGGTAATACCCAGACCCCATGTTGGCCTTAAACTCTAAGGGCTTGTCTTGTGTGACTTGTGTGCCTTACATGTTTGCCTTTGTAAATATCTGTGGTGTGTTTAATCATAGCATCATGACATCATCCAGCATCATATGCATTGACTAACCATTTCAGGGGTTCGAATTTTCATCTTTGTTCTTGTTTTGTAGGACATGGAAACTGTTCGCAGAAAAACAATTCAAATCAGCCTTGTAAGGATCCCTCCTCAGCTTAAGGAGCTTATATCCAGGATTCTCGAGAGCTCTTCATTCAGTGAAAGACATGGAAGACTCATCAGCTTGGTCAATACCAACATTGAGGAAGACATGATAAAGGTCCTGTTCCAGTTCTTTGACCCTCTGCATCACTGTTTCACTTTCCTAGATTATCAGCTGGTACCTACATTGGAGGAGTTCTCCCGGCTTCTGAAGATCCCTATCCTTGATCAACTACCCTACAACGGTACGGAAAAGGAACCCAAGCTTGAAGAGATTGCTAAAGCCTTACACCTACAATCATCTGACCTCAAGGGACATTGGGAAGTTAGAAGTGGTATCAAAGGGTTCTTAGCCAGGTTTCTGTTTGAGAAGGCCCATGAATGTTGGGACTCCCTTGACTTACAAGCTTTTGAAGAAGTTGTGGCCCTCCTTGTCTATGGTTTGGTGTTGTTCCCTAACCCAGATCAGCTTATAGATATCAGTGCTGTCCAGATCTTCATGTCCAGGAATCCTATACCTACGTTGCTGGGGGACATCCTTCACTCATGTTACACTCGAACCATGAGGAAAAGAGGTGTCCTTATGTGTTGCACTCCTCTCCTGGGAAGGTGGTTTATTTCGCACCTTCCACAATCAGTTTTGAAGAACGAGCGGGGTTTGAGATGGTCACAATGGTTGATGACTCTTACGCATGCAGATATACATTGGTGCCCTCGGTCTAGAGAGGATGTCATTATCATTGATCGTTGCGGGGAGTACCCTAATATTCCTTTACTTGGAATCAGAGGAGGTATTACTTACAACCCGTGCCTGGCTTGGAGACAGTTTGGTTATGCTCGGAGGGATGGCCCTCATGACATGTTAATTCCTGACATAGTTTTTGACTTCGACAACGATGCGCAAGGACTTCGCCAGAGATTTATCAGAGCTTGGAGGATGCCAAGTAGGATAGATAGTAAGACACTGGGGCACAGGAACTCCATCCCGTTGGAACCTTATCTCAAGTGGGTATGCGCCCGCTCCCAGAAGTTAGTAATGTCTTATCCTCATATGCTCCCTGTAATCAAAGAGCCAGTCTTGGAAGGAGAAGTGTCTTACACTATTCAGTATCCCGACATGCCCACATCCTGGGAAGAGATGCAGAAGAGCTGGATCCAGCTTAAGGAAGAACGGGATTCTCTTGAGACCAGCCTACATGCTAGTGAAAAGAAGGTCTTGGAGCTCACCCGCCTATTGCATGAGGAGAGGAATCTCAGCACCTACATAGCTCCAAAGAGGATGCGTAGTGTCTTTTGGGATTGATTTGCTTTGTAATTTGTGCCCATGAGGCTTCGATGTACTGAACAATTATTTCCTTAATAATAACGTGTGTTCCTTTTTTGTCTACAACAAATTTGAACTTTCGAACCCTTGAATGCATTGCATAAACACATATCATTCATCATGTGCATAGCAGGTTTTCTTCTTTTCAGGTTGCTTACTGTTCTTCGCTGTTTATTTCAGCATCATGAATCCTGACTCATCATCAACTGAGATGTCTATCAAGGCTCTTCAGGCGCAGAACGCGCAATTTCAGGAACTAATCATGGGTTTATCTCAGGGCCAAGAAGAGCTGAAGGCTTTGCTCCTGAAGAAGGAGAAGAAGAAGAAGAAGAGAACTGTTCTTTTCAACTCGGGCCGAAGGTTTGGCAACACTCTGCAGAATGAAGAGGCTGGTTCTTCTATAGGCAAGAGCAGTCCCCAAGGGGGAAAAGGTCCTAGTCCGGTAGTCTCTGACAACGAGACTGATTTTGATGACGAACAGTATCCTTCGGCTGAAGACCGGTATAAGCAGTTGGAGGACAGACTAAATGCTATGGAGATCCAACAAGTGCCTGGGCTGGATTTTGGAGACTTGGGCTTATCTACTGGTGTGATTATTCCTCATAAGTTTAAGGCACCATCTTTTACCAAGTATGACGGGGCGTCTTGTCCCAAGCTACACCTCAGGTCTTATGTGCGGAAGATTCAGCCGTACTCAGTGGACAAGAATTTGTGGATCCACTTCTTCCAGGAGAGTCTTTCAGGGACTCATCTCGAATGGTTATATCAGCTGGATGGGACCAAAGTTCGTAACTGGGAGGAGTTGGCTACTGCTTTTTACAAGAAGTATCAATATAATGCCGACCTTCCTCCTACACGTACCCAGCTCCAGGGTATGTCGCTAGGGTCAAGCGAATGTTTTAAAGAGTATGCACAGAAGTGGAGGGATCTGGCTGGCAGGGTGCAGCCTCCGTTGACTGACTGGGAGTTGGTAGACATGTTCTTGGGGACCCTATCTGGGCCGTTTTTCAATCATCTTATCGGTAACTCATCTACAGGGTTTACTGATCTTATTCTGACTGGAGAAAGAATAGAGGCTGGGATGAAGTCTGGTAAAATTCAGAAGGGTGCGTCGTCAAGTTCCGAGAAGAAGCCCTTTAAGATGGAGGCCAGTGCTGTATATGGGTCTAAAAGACAAGAGAAACCTGAGCGCCGCCAATATATCAACGCGGTGATGATTGCTAAGCCTGCTGCTGCTTCTCGGCAAACCAATCCTCAAAGGGCTGAAAGACCCAGGAGAGAGTTTACCCGTTTAAGTATGACTTTATCGCAAATCTTGCCGCAGTTGCTGTCCACCAACTTAGTGACTGTCAGGGAGGCCCCGAAGGTTGTGAATACGGCCTCTCCCAAATACAATCCAAACGCCCGCTGTGCTTATCACTCTGATATCCCGGGGCATTCCACTGATGACTGTTGAGCCTTAAGGAATAAGGTGCAGGATCTTATTGACGCCAAGGAGGTACAGTTTGAGGCACTTGAGAAGCCTAATGTGGTGAGTGCTCCCATGCCTAACCATGGAGTAAATGCTATCAGGGAGGATGATGAGGTGGATGAAGCTGAGTTCGACAGCTGGATTTACCCGGCAACCGACAGTGAACCTAGCAATTGGATTGCCAAAGATCATACTCCTGTTACTTTTGTTACGCAGTAATAAACTCCTTTGTTTTGTTATTTGTAATAAACAATTAAAACTCTATGGCCCGGTGTCTTACCCGAGGCACCGTTGGTTTCATTTGTGAGGGCATATAAATTGTCATTTCATATATCATGAATAAAGACCTTGGACGTTTTCTCGCATTTCAAATCTTATGCTCCTTTTCTTTCTGTCCTTTCTTTATATATTGCAAAACAGTTGTATTTACACACACTCACTCATACAGGTTTTAATCCACTCTGGATCTCACTGGTAACGACTCTGCTACTGCCAGCTATGACTTCGAAAATCCGATCAACTTAGCCGAAGACGAAGGTGAAGATGATTGCGAAGTGCCTGGCGAGCTTGCAAGACTGTTACTCCAGGAAGAGAGGGAAATTCAACCACATGAAGAGCCAGTGGAAACGATAAATCTGGGTACTGAGGCAGACAGGAAGGAAGTTAAGATTGGTGCCAACCTAGAGCTCAGCGTGAAGCAACGGTTGACTCAGATGTTACATGATTATATGGAGATCTTTGCCTGGTCCTACGAAGACATGCCCGGGCTGGATACCGATATTGTGGTCCATCATTTGCCTACCAAGGAAGACTGCCCTCCGGTTAAGCAAAAGGTCTGCCGTATGCGTCCAGAGATGTCTGAGAAGATCAAAGCCGAGGTTATGAAACAGTTTGATGCTGGGTTCCTTGCAGTGACTTCTTACCCTCAGTGGGTTGCTAATGTGGTGCCGGTACCTAAGAAAGATGGAAAGGTCAGAATGTGTGTCGACTATAGGGATCTGAATAGGGCCATCCCCAAAGATGACTTCCCCCTACCTCACATTGATGTTCTTGTTGACAATACCGGCTCAGCATAAGGTGTTCTCTTTCATGGATGGTTTTTCAGGCTATAATCAGATCAAGATGGCTCTTGAAGACATGGAAAAGACTACCTTTGTTACTCAGTGGGGCACCTTCTGCTACAAGGTCATGCCTTTTGGACTGAAGAACGTTGGGGCAACCTACCAATGGGCCATGGTTGCTTTATTTCATGACATGATCCATCATGAGATAGAAGTGTATGTTGACGACATGATCGCAAGGTCCCAAACTGAGGAAGAGCACCTTGGTCACCTGCAGAAACTGTTTGACCGGTTGAAATTGTACAAGCTGAGGTTGAACCCGAACAAGTGCACCTTCGGGGTTAGATCTGGGAAGTTGCTAGGCTTCGTTGTAAGTGATAAGGGTATTCAAGTGGACCCCGCCAAGGTTAAAGCTATTCAAGAGATGCCAGCTCCTAAGACAGAGAAAGAGGTCAGAGGCTTTTTAGGACGCCTGAATTACATTGCTCGGTTCATCTCACACCTAACTGCTACCTGTGAGCCAATCTTCAAGCTGCTGAAGAAAGATCAGGTAGTACGTTGGAATGATGAATGTCCGGCTGCTTTTGACAGAATCAAAGAGTATCTCCAAGAACCACCCATCCTTATGCCACCGGTTGAAGGGAGACCTCTGATACTATACCTAACCGTGCTTGACAATTCAATGGAGTGTGTGTTGGGGCAGCATCACGAGTCTGGCCGAAAAGAGCATGCCATTTATTACCTTAGCAAAACGTTTACCGACTGTGAGACCCGATACTCACTGCTTGAGAAAACTTGTTGCGCTTTGGTATGGGCTGCTCGCCGGCTGAGACAGTATATGCTGACTCACACTACCTTGTTGATCTCAAAGATGGATCCTATAAAGTACATATTTGAAAAGCCTGCTTTGTCTGGGAGAATAGCAAGATGGCAAATGATCTTGACGGAATACGACATCCAGTATACAACCCAGAAAGCCATCAAGGGAAGTGTATTGGCAGACCACTTGGCACATCAGGCAGTAGACGACTATCAGTCAATGAACTTTGAGTTTCCAGACGAGAGCATCATGATAGTGACTGATTGTGAAGTACCTGGACCGGATGCAGGACCTGAGGAAGGATCCCGATGGTCTATGCACTTTGACAGAGCCTCCAACGCTTTGGGTAACGACATCGGCGCTGTAATCATATCCCCTCAAGGCACTCATACTCCACTCACTGCCTGGCTATGTTTCAACTGCACCAACAACATGGCGGAGTATGAGGCATGCATCATGGGTCTCCAAGTTGCGATCGACTTAAGGATCAAGTTTCTGAGTGTCTTCAGAGATTCCGCTCTCGTGATCAATCAGATCAAAGGAGAGTGGGATATGAAACATCCGAATCTTATTCCGTACAGAGAATGTGTGTTGACCTTAATCCCCCATTTCACAGAGATAACCTTTGAACATTTCCCGAGAGAGGAGAATCAGCTGGCGGACGCGTTAGCTACGATGTCTTCCATGTTCAAAGTCAAATGGGACAATGAGGCTCCCCGGATCATCATCTGGAAACTGGACGAACCGGCATACTGTTGTGATCTCGAGACTGAATTGGTGACTGAGAAGCCTTGGTACCATGAGGTGAAGAGATATTTGGAAGCTCAAGAATACCCTGAAGGTGCATCTGTCAACGATGAGAAGTTTCTGAGAAGGTTCGCAGCGAAGTTCTTCCTTAGCAACGGCGTCCTGTACAAGCGAAATCATGATTCGACCTTACTGCGTTGTGTGGATAAGAATGAAGCAGAAAGGATCATGGAAGAACTACATGAAGGGACTTTCAGAACACATTCCAGTGGAAACACTATGGCAAAGAAAATCCTTCGGGCAGGGTATTTCTGGTCCACAATGGAAGCCGACTGCTACCAACACTCTCGGACATGCCATAAATGCCAGATATATGCAGACAAGGTGCATGTTCCTCTAAATGTTCTGACTGCGCCTTGGCCGTTTGCAATGTGGGGCATAGATATGATCGGTGAGATTAAACCTACGGCATCTAACGGGCATCGCTTCATCCTGGTAGCGATTGACTACTTCACGAAGTGGGTTAAAGCAGCTTCCTACGCTACGGTAACCAAGACTGTTGTGGCACGGTTCATTCAGCATAATTTGATCTGTCGGTACGGCATCCCAGAAAGAATTATTACAGAAAACGGTACCAATCTTAATAACAAGATGATCACTGAGCTCTGCGAGCAGTTTAAGATACAACACCACAACTCTTCTCCTTACAGACCGAAGATGAATGGGGCTGTAGAAGCAGCAAATAAAAATATCAAGAAAATCGTGCAGAAGATGACAGTGACTTATAAAGATTGGCACGAGATGTTACCGTTCGCTCTACATGGGTACTGTACCTCAGCCAGGACGTCAACCGGGGCAACTCCTTTCTCCTTGGTCTACGGTATGGAGGCAGTCTTACCGATCGAAGTGCAAATACCCTCTCTCCAGATAATGAAGGATGCAAATCTGAACGAAGATGATTGGATCCAGACACGACTTGATCAGCTAAACCTTATTGACGAAAAGAGACTTGCTGCTATCTGTCATGGTCAGACGTATCAGAAACGGATGATCAGGGCATTTAACAAAAAGGTCAGACCACAGGAATATCAAGTTGGGGATCTTGTAATAAAGCGAATCATCCTTCCTCAGAGTGATCCAAGGGGCAAATGGACCCCTATGTACGAAGGGCCATTTGTAGTTAAACATGTGTTCTCAGGAGGAGCCATGATTCTAACCAACATGGATGGTAACGACCTTCCTCACCCCGCTAATGCAGACATAGTAAAAAGATACTACGCATGAAAAAGACCCGCTAGGTTGACATACCTAGGCAAAAATTAGGGCTTCCCGACGAACCAAAAGGGTTCGGGCAAAATGAAGGGAGGAAATGAAAAAAATCTATACACCCGGCAAGTCGAAAACCTGAAAAGGCGGCTTGAGCAAAAATGGGTATCCCGGTGGACTGAAAACCCGAAAGGGCGGTCCAGGCAAAAGTTAGGGATAAAGCGTAATACTATGTCTCATTGGATCACTTTGCATCCAGAATACGGTATCTACATCAAGTTCAGACGGCATCGATCAGTCAGCTCCATCTTCAACTAAGGTCATCAAGTGATGAGACGCTCGGAGATATAAAGGCGATAGCAGAGTTGAAACCCAGTGGATCATTCATTCCACACAACTGTTTTATTTTCTTTTGTACAAACTTGTATAAATTCTTTTGTTCGGCGGCGTCCTCTTACTAGGACGTCATCCTCTTGTACTTAAACGCCTATTCACAGGCAAATTCAAAATCAATACAAAAATCACTTTTCAGTTAAAATTGCCAATTGCTTTTCCTTTTCTGTTTTGTTTTGCGAAGAACGTCCAAGGTTCAATTTGTGATATATGCATTGACAATGATTTGCTAACTCATGAATATTTGCATACGAAACAAAGGATTAATTACAGGTAACATTAGAAATAGGGGCAATAAAGAGTTGTCTAAGCAATCTAATTGTTCTGTCCTCCAAGGTATCAAGGTAGGTTCAGCTGAAGAACATAACTGGCATATCTTAATTCCCTAGAGAGTGAGCCAGCTGGTCAATACACTCTCCCTAAGCAAAGCTATTATCAGCCTTAAGGAAGTTGGGTATCCTCCAGAAGATCTCAACGCTCCCCAGCAACATACAGGCATTCTTAACAAGCATCCCCAGCAGTCTCGGCCTAAAGATTGTTCCCCGACGGCATATCAAACATTCAATGGAGTCATTTCCCCGATACAGTTCAAAACTTCCCCAAGAGAGTCCAATCCCGTTTCCCCAGGAAAGTTGGAATCCATCTCCCCAAGCAGTAAGCTTATCCCCAGTAGATTCTGGAAGCTTATCCTCGCAGAGCACGAACGCGTCTCCCAGCTTTATTTAAGAGTTATTTCCCTACCAGGATATAACTGGGTTATCCTCAGCCTAAAGCCACGGAAAGATCGTCCTCGGCGAAGTCTTCTTATCCCCAGCGAAGTCTATTAACACAACAATGGTATCCCCAGTGAAGTTACCATCAACATTCCAGCAAAGTACCTCTCTCCCCACAGAGTATTGTTCCCCAGCAAGATCGTTAGAGTACTTTGCTCCCCGCAAAGTAATCCATTCGCCAAGTTTATTCCCCAACGGAGTTATCTTCTCCTACCGGTATTCTTGCAACTATCATCCCCACAAAAGCAAAGATCTATTCTTCAACATCAGCCCAGGAGTGACTTCCCGGCACCCGTCAAGGATTTACTTTCCTGGATGAAAAGATACATTCATAAACATCACATCTTCATACATTATAGCATGCATATACGCATCATATCTTACAAATCTCATTTATGTTGAGAACATCATTGCTTGATCTATATCATGCATTGCATATGACTGACCTTTACCTTTCAGGAAAGATCCAGTTAAGTTCTCAGATAATCAAGACCTAGACCGGTTCAGTTAAATCAACCCTAAGATTTTCCTGATTCTTATCCAGTCAAAGGCCTTCTCTGGTTCAGTCAGATCGACCCTAAGATCTCCCTGATTCTTATTCAGTTGAAGATTTCAAGACCTTGACCGGTTCAGTTAAATCGACCCTAAGATTTTCCTGTTTCTTATCCAGTCAAAGGCCTTCTCTGGTTCAGTCAGATCGACCCTAAGATCTCCCTGTTTCTTATCCAGTTGAAGATTTCAAGACCTTGACCGGTTCAGTTAAATCGACCCTAAGATTTTTCTGTTTCTTATCCAGTCAAAGGCCTTCTCTGGTTCAGTCAGATCGACCCTAAGATCTCCCTGATTCTTATCCAGTTGAAGACATTCCAAGACCTTGACCGGTTCAGTTAAATCGACCCTAAGATTTTTCTGTTTCTTATCCAGTCAAAGGCCTTCTCTGGTTCAGTCAGATCGACCCTAAGATCTCCCTGTTTCTTATCCAGTTGAAGATCTCAAGACCTAGACCGGTTCAGTTAAATCGACCCTAATATTTTCCTGTTTCTTATCCAGTCAAAGGCCTTCTCTAGTCCAGTTAAATCGACCCCTAAAAGATTTTCCTGATAAAGACTCAGTAGAAGACATCCAAGATTCTCTCAGCGTTACTGTTGAGATAGTAATCGTCCCCAGATTCTCTCAGCGTTCCTGTTGAGGTAGTAATCGTACAAGATTCTCTCAGCGTTCCTGTTGAGGTAGTAATCGTCCAAGGTTCTCTCAGCGTTCCTGTTGAGGTAGTAATCGTCCAAGGTTCTCTCAGCGTTCCCGTTGAGGTAGTAATCATTCAAGGTTCTCTCACCGTCCCGTTGAGGTAGTAACCATCCCTGGTTCATTCATCACCGTTTGAAGCTCCAGATTCAATTCCTGTAACCAGTCAGGGTGCATCTATACAAAGAGTTTGAAGACCAGTACCTGCAACAGGCCAGGTAATCTTTTCTTTTTTAGGTACGCAACTTCTCGCTAAGGAATCTCTTACGCGATCGACATCTAGATGGCATTTATAAGCCCATCAGCCTACCCATCATCTCTTAGCATGGCATCTATAAGCCCATCATCCTATCCATCAAATCTCCAAATGGCATCTATAAGCCCATTCCCACCATCACGCTACTATGTGAGTGCAAATTTCTGGGCACTCTAGTGTTCAATCATCTTCCACCTTCGGATTACGAAAGGCACGTCAGCCAACCTACATCCTCAGGTCTAAGAAGATTGAACATGGGCAACTGTTGTACCCCAAAATTTGCCCTCCCATATTCTTCAAGATTTACAAAGAGCAAGCTTCAACATCTCCCCAAGGGTTGCACAGTTCAAGGGCCTCCTAACAGTCAAAAACTAGGGTTTTGGTTCTGACAAAGAAAATGAAGTTTCCAAGGGTACAATCAAGTCCCACATGCCTATAAACATGGTCAAGCATCCTCATACCAAGTTTCAAGACTTACAGCACAAAATTGCATAGTCAAAAACCCTAATTGCCCTACAGTCAACTGCAGGGGCAAAATGGTCATTTGACAGTCAAAAGTTCAAATTCTTGGTCAACATCTAATTTTGGAGCCACAAACATCATTTGATCAATTCTTGATCATGATTTTCAAGGCATGGCTCAAAAAGTCTCAAGATGCAAAAGTTTCCATATTTGGACAGTTGAAAAAGTCAACTGTAACTTGACCAAGGCATAACTTCCACATGGTTTATCAGAAAAATTCCATCCAAAGCTCATTTTTAAGAGAAAGACATTTCCTACAACTCCTCTTCACACATCAAGTCCAAGAAATGCTCTCACAAAAAGTTATCAATTTCAACATTATAGGTCATATTCAAAAGTCAACAAAAAGGAATTTAAGTCAAAGGCCATAACTTGAGATTGGTAAATAAAATTGACATGGGACCAAAGGCATTGGTTATAGGACTTCAATACCTTTCCAAAATGTCCAAGAACATGATCAAAGCTTAAAAGTTGAGTAAGATATGCCTTGTGGAAGTTGGGAAACTTTTGGGCATTTTGAAAAGTCAACTTTGCTTCAAATGCCTTAAAATTGCTAATGGGCCACATTTTCTTCCAAGATTCATCATCCAAAGACTATGCACGACCATTTGGCCCAAAGGGGATTTATCTCATCATTTTTATTCATTTATTTGAATTTTTAATTACTATTAATTCATTTAATAAAATAAAATATGACAAAAATACTAAAATAAAGTTTTCAAATCTTTTTGTGCAGAATAAACTCTCCTTAAAGGCTCAAGATTCGTGCATACCCAAAATTGGAAAGATTGGCCATGATTGGAAGCAAAATCACATGGAAAAGATTTGAAAAAATATGCATGAAAATCAAATATTCCATACATCAATGCAAAGGGTTTTGGATCCAAATCTCAACCCTAATCCATCCCATACATATACTGATGCAAACCCTAAAGCACAAGACCTGAAAGCTGCGCCCAAAACCATAAACAAACTTTGCACTTTTTCAAGAAAATTTCAAAACTGAAAACACCATTCCAAGGCGTTTCAAGGCAAAATAACTATCCCATTGCATTCCTGAGGCTTCAAGGGACGTTTCTGGATCAAAACCATTATCTCTAACGCAAGGAATTGGTAGAACGACCTTGTCCCATTCATAATTTTTCTCATATTCATGTATCATAATTCATGCGTTGTTTTCAATTTTTAATGTTTGGTTTATATTAAGTTAATCATTCTGAAGCTAACCATGTATTTTAATTGAGTTTTTATGCATCATACACGAATTCACCATTGATGCTCGTTAGGGTTTCTCAAGCTTCAAATTGGGCGTTTGCATATACTATAAAATTAAGGCACCCCAGTACCATGGCTAGAACCAGGATGCTTGGACGAATTTAATACACCAGTCGCGCCTAATTTATATAGCCCTACGGGCTATTCGCTATTTTTGAAAAGACTGCATTTTAGGGGGGGTTTAAAACCCCCGCTACTTCTTTTTTGTTTCAGGGACAACGAAGAAGAAGATCATGTGGCAAGCTATGACTGGACAATTTGAATTCAGCGTGCGTTTTTTTGTTTCTAGGCCACTAATGCTAATTTTCTTTTATATTATTCATTTGTTATTTTAGGTACAATGCGCGTTAATGGTTCAGTTGGTGGAGGATAACATTGGTAAGCCTTGGGACCTGGGTTCGAACCCCAGGTCCCCCTTCTTTATTCCATATTTTTCTTCTGAACGTGTTTCTATGTAGCTCGTTCCCTGAGGTCTACCATGCAGCCTCATGACTTGGCTTGCCACACGTCCCATGGCATCAGTCCAATGGTCCAGATCTAAGGCCTATGGAATGATTCAGTCAACGAATCCACATGTGATTGCCAGAAGTCAACAAGGCCAGGAATCAATTGGGCCTGATTGCTACCAGCATACCTCCAAATGGGCCTACAAACCCCCCATGTTTGCCTTCTTTTCTCTATTTCTCTAATTTTTTTAGTTATTTTAATTCTTTTCTCTATTTTATTTAATTCCATAAAATTGATCTTTTAAAATAATAAAAAAAATCAGAAAGACAAAATAAAATATATTTTATTTAAATGTTATTTTTGTAAATAAATGGTATCAATTAATTAGTCTTAATTCTAGATTAAATTTTAATATTTTTTTAATAAACTTAAAAATTGTAGAATTAGGGTTTTAAACACTTTTATCCTTTTTTCCTTTTTCCACCATATTAATTATTAATTATTAATTACTATTTTCGTAAATAAAATTGTATTAATTTATTAGGTTAATTTTAGATTCAATTTTAACATATTTTTCTTAATAAATTAAAAATAGTTAGAATTAGGTTTAAATTCCATTAATTCTTACTAAAAGTCCATAAATACAAAAAACTCAAAAAATCTTTTCCTTTTATTTTAACTTAATTAATTTGTTCATTATAATTTAATTTCCTAAAAAAGGGTCCAACGCCCTCGCATTCCCGACTTTACCTCTTCGCGCATTTTATTCTTATTTCCTTTTTATAAATATTCATGTAATTCTCCCAAAGCTATGTAATAGATCAATTAGGGTTTTTATTTCTCGCACTTTATTTTTATTTCAAATCGGGTCCTGGATTAAATTTGGCGATGTGGACCCGCGCCTTTGTAATAGCGTAGGACTTTTAATTCTCGCATCTTTTTAACTGTTAACTATTGCATGAAAGAATGAATGTCAAAATAAAAGCAACGCGTAGATCACCAATGCATGAACAAGACAAAAATAAATGAACATGACCCACAAATCACACACCACCCCTAGGGTACGCCTCACTGTTGCCTTGCCCCTCGAAAGGTGATCGTCGAGTAGAGGATGTTTTAGTAAGTCCTCATGATCCAGGAACCTGGCATGAGGGTAGCTTCTAAGGTGTCTTCCCATTGCTCCGGTGATCACCATGTCCCGAACCCTCGAATTGACCCGAACACCTCCAACGGTGGTGCTACCTACCTCTCAATGGTGGGATGGCGCTACTTTAAGGACATTTACACAGGCGAATTCCTTAGGGTAGGTAGACGACTCTAGATACTTGATCTAATTTCAAAATAAATCAAAAATACTTTTCACACCGACACCTTTTCAAAAAGCTTTCGAAAGCAATTTTTCAAACACTCTTGAGGACTGATACAAGAGTCGAACTGGAACCTTCAAAGAAACTTTTTAAAACCCACAGTTGAAAAGCAAACAAACCATTTTGAAAACACAAGAGAGCAAGTATCTAAGAGCCCATGGATAACCATGGATAGAAAGGGTGCTAACACCTTCCCTTTCTATAACCTACCTCCCGAACCGAGAGCAATCTCTATAAGGAATTTTTCTGTGCTTTTGTCCTTTTCCTTTGGAGAAAATAAAAGACGGTGGCGACTCTTGCTTCCGCGACATTTCGCGAACCAGCATTAAACAGTCAGTTCCAGATCCACCGATCACACAAACACATGAGCCGGGCTATCCAAACGTCACATTGTGATACGAGGCACATCATTCCAAGTATTCACTTGATACATAGAAGCCAGAGTGGCCAAAGCATCCTCCATCTGATTTTTATCTCTAGGAATATGATGGAATTCAACTTTATTAAAGAAAGGTAATAATCTTCTAGCATAGTCTTTGTAAGGAATCAAGCCAGGGTGACGAGTATCCCATTCTCCTTTAATCTGATTTATTACTAAAGCTGAATCAAAATGCACATCTAGAATTTTGATTTTGAAATCAATTTCCTCCTCGAGACCCATGATACAAGCTTCATACTCTGCCATGTTATTAGTGCAATCAAATTCCAACCTTGCAGTAAATGGGATATGCGATCCATGGGGATTGATAATCATAGCACCAATTCCTTTCCCATAAGCATTCACAGCTCCATTAAACACCATGCCCCAACGAGATTCAGGATCCAGACCTTCCTCAGGCAACAAATCATCACAATATTTTACTTTCAAAAACATAACATCCTCATTAGGGAAATCATATTTAAGAGACTAATAACCATCAACCGGTTGGTGAGTAAGATAATCCGCCAACACACTTCCTTTTATAGCCTTCTGAATACGGTATTTAATATCATATTATGACAACAACATCTGCCAACGAGAAATTCTACCAATAAGAGCAGGCTTTTCAAAAATATACTTAATTGGATCCATTTTTGAAATCAACCAAGTAGTATGAATCAACATATATTGTCGCAATCGCTTTGTCGCCCAGGCCAGAGCACAACATGTCTTTTCCAGCATAGAATACCACAAGTCACAGTCAGTAAACTACTTATTGATATAATAAATGGCATATTCCTTCTTCCCTGTTTCATCTTGTTGTCCCAAAATATAACCCATAAAATTATCTAACACTGTCAGATGCATAATCAATGGTCTTCCTTCAACGGGAGGGACCAATATAGGAGGTTCAAGAAGATACTCTTTAATACTTTCAAATTCCCTTTGGCAATCATCTGCCCACACACAACCTTGATCTTTCTTTAACAACTTAAAGATTGGTTCACACGTTACAATCATATGGGAAATAAATCTGGAAATGTAATTCAAACGCCCAAGGAAGCCTCTAACTTGCTTTTCAGTTCTCGGTGCAGGCATTTCTTGAATTTCCTTGACTTTATCAGGGTCAACTTCAATCCTTTTTTGGCTGACAATGAAACCTAACAATTTCCCTGATCGAACACCAAAGGTGCAGTTATTTGGATTCAAGCAAAGAAGATACTTTCTCAAACGTTGAAACAATTTTAATAAATATTTTATATGCCCTTCTTTAGTTTGGGATTTGGAAATCACATCATCAACATATACCTCAATTTCCTTGTGCATCAGAAAATGGAATATGGTTGTCATAGCCCTCTGGTACGTTGCACCAGTGTTCTTCAACCCGAAAGGCATTACTCTATAATAGAATGTTCCCCAGGGTGTGATAAACGTTTTTTCCATATCCTCAGGAGCCATTCTAATTTGATTATATCCGGAAAATTCGTCCATGAACGAGAATACTTTGAATTTTGTTGTACTATCAACCAACATATCAATATGTGGTAATGGAAAATCATCTTTTGGACCAGCTTTGTTTAAATCTCTATAATCTACGCACATGCAAACTTTTCCGTCTTTCTTTGGGACTAGGACAATATTTGCAATCCACTGAGGGTACATTGATGTCACAAGAAAAATGGCATTAATTTGCTTTAAAACTTCTTCTTTAATTTTCACTGCCATATCAGGGTGAGTTCTTCCCAATTTTGCTTGATTAGCGGGCATTCTGGCTTTAGCAGAAAATGATGTTCCACAATATCAGTATCCAAACCAGGCATGTCTTGGTATGACCAAGCAAATATGTCCACATAATCTTTCAATAATTCAATCAACCTACTCTTTACGTCGATATGCAACAATGCTCTAATCTTCACTTCCTTTGGATCTTCCTCTGAACCCACATTGATCGTCTCTAATGACTCTTTATATGGTTGAATGGAACTTTCCTCGCGCTCAAGCAACCGTGAAACCTCTTTTGGAATTTCATCATATTCTTCTTCTTCGGCCACATACGCAAGATATTTAAAGTTGGCAAAGGGTGTAGGGTCATTATATTCAACAGGTTTTTTAATTAATCTGCATATATGATTTATGATTGCTTTTAGAAACTGACACATATAGCAAGTGATTATGCAAATTCAATTGCAGTTATTATTTATTTTTGAAAGGTTTTTTCTGATTACCATTTTCCATGAAAAAGCAGAAAATAAAGACACAATTTGTGGATCAAAGACAACTTTTATTATTGATTTTAAAGATCAAAGCAACAAATAAGCCCATACAACATTAATACTTTCACCTTGGGCAAAGTGAAATATTTTTGAAAAGATTAACAAAAAACAAATTACTTTGAGACATGAATGCAAGAGGGAACATCAATGGTGATCCAATTTTAGACTCTAATTCCATGCGTCACATAGTTCGGCATCTCATGCTCTGCTTCGTCTTCCACAATATAATTGATCCTAGGAACAGTTGGATAAAGATAACCCCCGCTACGAAAGATATCTTGATATTTTTCCAAAGCAGGCTTCAGATTCATGTTCTCACCTTTATCATTCTTCACAGAGAATCCCAAACCAGCTCTATTCTTATTCACAGGTGGAACCACAATATGCCCCCATATCTTACTAGGGCCGTTACGTGCTACCTGCTGAGCATCCTTAAACGAAGTTATAAAATGCTCATTTTCCCTTATATTATCAATGGATAAAGATTGGAACTGAGTTCCAACAGAAGCTTCATTTGCTTCCACAACACTGAAAGAGGATAAATGAGATATTAACAAAGATTGTTCTCCATTTATGATGACCACCTTTCCTTCATGCACAAACTTCAGCTTCTGGTGCAAAGTTGAAGTGACAGCCCCTTCTTCGTGTATCCATGGTCGTCCCAATAAACAGTTGTAAGCAGGCACAATATCCATAACCTGGAAAATAATTTGAAATATGTATGAGCCTATATGAATAGGTAAATCTACTTCCCTGATGATAGACTTCCTTGATCCATCGAAAGCTTTCACAATTACGCCACTCAGGCGCATGGGAGTTCCTTGGTACTTCAGCTTCATAAGCGTGCTCCTCGATATGACATTTAAAGTGGACCCATTGTCAATCGCACATTTGACAATGAATCGTTCTTGCAGTTCATGGAGATATGGAGAGCCAAGTTATGATTTCTTCCTTCATCGGGAAGCTTATCATCACAGAAACACACGTTATTACAGGATGTAATATTCCCTACCACACTGCTTAATTGGTCCAATGGAATATTACTTTCCATAAAATCTTGATCTAACACTCTCATCAAAGATATCTTTGATGGAGTCTGCAACAATTGATCTAGGATCCTGTAGTCCCTCATCTTGATAATCTTCAATATATCATCCACATCTTTTTCCAGAGTACTACCACTAGATTCCCCCACTTCTTTCTTGGGTTCAGTACTTTCAATGACCTTTTATTAGCATTAACACTCCCTCGAATGACAGGCGTGAAAACATCGCCACTGCGGGTTACTCGACTGGCTTCAGCAATATTCTCGACATCAGACAAAGGTTGGGTGGGAACTTCCACACAATCCTCCAATATTTTAGCATTGTATTTGTATGGCATGGCTTTGTCTAATTCGTAAGGAACAGGACCCGACAAGCATATCACCACTGGAGCAATAACTGGCTTTTTATGATACTCAATCTCTATAGTGGCAGGAACACCAAAAAAATGGACAATAACATTCACCCCCTCTTTAGAATTGTTAGACATCACATAATCATTTCTATAAAACGCATTTTCATCTAAGGAAAAGAATTCATCTACAGAAGCATACTCATCATCTGACACAATTTTAGCCAAGCAATCTTCAATCACATTAATCCCATTGTAATCATCTTTATTGCCTGAAACTTTGATAGTATCATTATCCAATAACAACTGAATACCCCTTCTCACAATGAAACAACCTCGGGAATCTCTACAACAAATCCGGCAAGACCCATAATGGTGTTCTTCTTGACCATCCATGTGACAGAAGGTAGCGTGCAACTGCACCAAATCATAATTCATATGATTCACGTCAAAAATACAGAATTCTCCAAGACATCTAAAGACCATATTCACATCTTATTCGTACTCTTACCTAGGCTTGATTATATTAATGAGGCATTCGTCCATCATTTCCTGAAGATCAGTTCTTATCTTATCACACCCCTGTATATCTGTACTACAAATACCACAACCAGCATGGTCATGCGTATAGTAACTAAACTCGCAGAGGTCAGCATGCATCTTTACCAAATCTCCTCTAACCAGGTTGGTATCAAAAATCCAGAAGTCACCTGGACAACCAGCAAGCATGTTTACAACATTTTCTCCTCCATGCTTTGGCAAAAGATTATCTTTCGCAATAGGGCCAACATCTTTGAAGGATAAAAGGCCAAATCTCACCTTCTTTTTTACTTCATATTTCAAAGGATAACAGTTCTCAACATTGTGCCCTGGTGCTCCCTGATAAAAAGCACACGTCTGGTCTACCTTATAATACCACGACAAAGGTGATAGTATAACAGGGGGTGGCTTGGTCTGGACCAACTTCTTCTGAATCAAAGTCGGAAGTAACTATGCATAGCTCATTGGAATAGAGTCAAAATCCTCTCTCTTCCTAACTTTTCCATTGATTTCCCTGAGGGGATGGTCTCTGATAGGCAATTGTGGTTGGAGCCACATTGACGACTGGAGTCACAGAAGCAACCCGTTGCTGGTACCGTTGATGCCTTCTAGTTGGTCTACTCTTCCTTTCCCCAATAACAACATTCATTTCACTTTCTTTCTTTCGAGAGAACTTGTATGACGACTTCTTTGTCCCTTCATGTTTTGTAAAATTCCCCACTCCGACAGCCTCTTCCAAACGAACACCCATGCTTACCATTTTGGTGAAATCACTCGGCGCACTGGCGACTCTTATTTCATAATAAAATGATCCAAGGGTTTTCAGGAAGACCTTGGTCATCTCTTATTCTCCCATTGGTGGCACCACTTGGCATGCTATCTCGCGTTATCTCTGTGCATATTCTTTGAACGACTCCTTGTCTCTCTGAGCCATTGCCCTCAATTGGTCACGGTCAGGTGCCATGAACATATTGTACTTATACTTCTTGATGAATGCTTCTCCCATATCATTGAAGGTACGGATACTACTACTGTCCAGACTCATATACCATTTCAGAGCAGCACCAGTTAAACTATCTTGGAAGAAATGAATGAGCAAATGCTGATAATCAGAATGGGTAGACATTTTCCTGATATACATCACAAGATGGTCACGAGGGCAAGAGTTTCCCTTGTACCTCTCAAATTATGGCCTTTTAAACTTCACTGACACCTTTACATTGGGCACTAGGCAGAGTTCACTGACATTATGTCCTAACAATTCTTTTCCTTGAAGGGTATTCATTTCCTTCTGCATCTCATTGAACTGGTCTTGAAAGTCATCCAACCGGTCATAGAAACCCACACTTTCACTCGGTGGAGGAACAGGATGATAAACCTCATCATTAACAAACTTCATAGCATTCACTGAATGGGGTGTAGCATAGTGGATCTCATTCCTTGCAGCAGGAGTAATATGCACCACAGGAGGTGCTGGAGTAGTAGCAGCTTCCATAACTGGAGCAACTTGGGTGTCAAGATTAAAACCTTCTGGCATGAAGTTTTCAGGCATTCCCCACGGGTAACCCTGAGGCATACAATTCTGAGCAACAGTTACCGGGGTAACAGAAACGGGAACTGATGGACCTACAGAAGCAAATGTTGTTTGTTGAGGCTGAGCAAGTGGTGGTTGATTCTGAGTAGCCACCATTAATTCCATCAAAGCAGTCAGATTTGCAATACCGGCCTTAAAAGAAGTAACTTCTTCGCGCAACTCGTGATTCTCTTTTTCAAGATTCTCCATTTTCTTCCTGGAATTAGCCCGAGTATTGTACCGATTAGACAACTTATTGAACGAAGTAGAGAAATTCAGTAAGACATCTGGGTATGAATAGGAATGCATGAAATATGTCTCAGATGGTGCATGAGATGCAATGCACATGATTTATTTTATTATTAATATTTCAATGGACTCAAAGAATTATAGAACTATTGGCAAATTTTAAAGTACTAACTATGATACGGTGGCAGAACTGACTGTTATACTGGTTTGTGTTTTTTGTTTGCAAAATGTTGCGGTAGGCAAGATTCGCCACCGACTTTTATTTCATCCAACAAAGGAAAAGGAAAAAGAACAGAAAAAACCTTTTTCGAGATGTTTCTGAGTACGGGGGGTAGATTATAGAAAGGGAAGGTGTTAGCACCCTTTCCATTTGTGGTTTTCCACGGGCTCTTAGGTACTTTCTCATTTTGAAATTTCTTATGTGTGCTTTGCTTTGAAAAGTTTTGTTTTACTTCGTTTTAACTCTTGTTTATGTCCTCAAGAGTGTGATGAAGTTGTTTTTGAAAACTATTCTGAAAGTGTTTGTGTAAAAGAGTTTTTATTGTTTTGAGCAAGTACTTAAGATTTTCTACCTACTCGAAAAAAGCTCTGTTCGTTTTCCTTTTAGACTGCACTATCCAATTATTAAGGAATAGGTAGCATCGTTGTTGGAGTTTAAGGGACTATCAAAAGGGACGAAATGGTCATTGAAGGCAACATGTAAGGATACCTTAGCAGTTCGAAGGGACTGTCATCATATATTCGTAGGCAATATCGAGGGACAAGATCATTTCTCATAGGCAAATCGAAGGAGGTTAAGGGAGTATGATCTTTATGATGACTTTTAGATTGAAGATGTTTTGCTAAGATATCCCTACATTCGAGGGACACGACCATTATTTCTGAGGCAACCAAGTGAGGCAAACCTTAGGAGTGAGCATGTGCGAGTGTAATTTTCAGTTAATTTATCTTTTCACATTTAGGATTTTCTACCGTATTAATTTTCAGTTCGTCTTTCCATACAATCCTATTAACATACATCTAAGCAGTTTATAGTTTGCGGAATTAAAAGCAAGAAAGTTTAACATCCTAGCTATTACAAGGCTTTTGCAGATACATGATTATTTTGGACTGAAAATAAAAATGCAGAATTTAAACCCTAATTACTATTACAACCTCGAAACAGTTACAATAATAATAAAAGGAAATTAAAAAATGCACGTGGCGAATTAAATGCGAGAATAATTTAGGAAACCTAAAAAATCTAGTTGAAAAAAGATTTAGGTTAGTTTTTTTAGAGAAAAATTAATTAGGTTATGTACAAATTAAAATCCTAATTTCTAATTAATTTAAATTATAAAAAACGAATTAAATTTGCCCTAAATTAAATTAAACTAATTAATTAAGGAAATAAAATATTTTTATGAAAAAAAATTAGTTATATGTTATTGTTGATGATTTTTTGGTGTTATTTTAATAAAGGAAAATAATTAGTAAAACAATTAAAAAAAATTAACATAGAAAAGAAAAGAATGGGCATGTGTTGTGCCAGCCTGAGAGTGTACCATAGTCCTTCATTGTTTGAGGCGTTGGATCTGAATTATTGATACATCCAATGGCCAAATGGTGGTAGCGCATGGTAGGCGTTTTGGATGATGATGCATTGAATCTGTAGAAACAAAGTAAGAAAACAAAATTTGCTGGGATGGTTAGTTGTATATATATATATATATATATATATATATATATATATATATATATATATATATATATATATATATATATATATATATATATATATATATATATATATATATATATATATAGAGAGAGAGAGAGAGAGAGAGAGAGAGAGAGAGAGAGAGAGAGAGATATAACATAAATAAAATATAAAGGAAATAAAATGGTCTTTCCCAAACGCGCGTGTGATCTAAATCACCCAATAGGATTCTGCCACCTAATTTCCTTCTTCCCCATAATTGTCGTTTTTGGCCACACTTTTACCTACAATCGTTTCCATCACTAAAGGCTATAGTGACGGATTTTGTTTGTAGCCATAAACCTGTAAAATTAAAAAAATGCAGTACAAGCAGAATAAATTCAAACCAAGGATATGGATCAACTGCAAATCATCTCCTAAGCACGATAGTACCCCTAATTTTGTCCAATTTTGCCTTTATATAGAATTCCCAATTTGGGACCTCAAAACCCTAACAATGGCATCGTGCCATTCCTGCACTTAAACTTCAATCAAACCAATCAAAAACATTGCAAATATGATAACAAGCATGGATATATGATCAAAACATATTTATGATGGATAAATCATTGGAAACGGATCTTGAAAAAAGATGCAAACTGTGGCACTGTGAGGTTTGATTTCTGAAGGTTTTAAGGCTTGAGGATGATTGGAATGGCTTCAGATCACGTCCAAGAACAAATTGTTGGCTTTGGAATTACTTGAAACGACCTATGGAAGAGAATAGAGTCTGCACTTTTTCTTCCAAAATTTGCAATTTCTTCCCCTTGTTTTCACGACCCTAAACCCTCTTTTTTTGCCATGAGAATGTTATGTCCTTATATTGGAATGAATTAAGTCAATAAAAACTAATCATATCTTTGTAAATTATGGAGATTTGATTTCATTCTTTGTCTTGTATGATTTGTTTCCAAAACAGACCAAATTAAGATCTTTTCCAATCAATTGGCTCTTGCATGAATTTTTTGATTTTCTAGTTGTTCATGGACTCATAATATGCTCATAAAAACAAATCTTTGATTTTATTTGATTATTCTACTATTTAAATTGATTTATTTTGATTTAAATGGATAAAAAATTAAAATAAATAATAAAATAATAGGTGGATAAGACCAGGGGTCGTGGGACATCTTAGTAACAAGTTTCAAACAAGAAAACATGGGCCCATTTAAAAAAAAGTCATTTTGATCAATGTTGACTTCATACATATTTCCAAAAATTGATCAACTTTGACAATACATATCTCCTTCAATTTTGACCCTAGGAAGGTGTTCTTGGACTTTTTAGAAATCTTAGGATGTCCCCTAAACAACCCTTATGGTTTCATCTCAATTGGTTCTTCCATGTTCATGTAAGAAGCTTTGACCCAAAAGGTGTTTTTGTTGACTTTTCAAAAAGACCTATAATGTATAAATTCATATATTTTGATGAGTGCATATTTTGAACTTGTGAGCTGAGGATGAGTTGTAAGGAATTGCATCATCTTCAAAATGAGCCTTGGATGGAAAATTTCTGATAAAGTATGAAGAAGTTATGCTTGGTCAAAGTTTGATTGACTTTTCTTGAGAAACCCTAATTTAGCAACTTTTGGGTTTTGATGAATTTAGGGCATTCCTTGAAGAATCATGATCAACCATTGATCAAATGATGAAAGTCACTTTAAAATGTGGATGTTGACCAAAAATATTGAAGTTTGACTGTATGTGCGCCACAATTGACTTTTGACCTAATACAGTCGATTCTCAAGCATCTGAGCAGTTGACTAAGGAAACTTCTTGTGTAGTGCTTGAAATTTGACATGGAGGGTCTTGAGAAAATATTAGGACCATGGAGATCATATGAGGTCTTTGGAGTTCACCTATCTTGATGAAAATGGAAACCCAAATTTGAGACACACTGCCTTAGGAGAGAGTTTGTTTGGTCAACTCTTGGACAAACATGAGCAAATTGAGGATCTCTAGGAGTATGTATTGAGTAAAATGAGAGGGAAAATTTTGGGGTACAATAGCTTCCCCTGTTCAATCTTCTTAAACCTGAGGATGTAGATTGGCTCGTCTTCCTTTCGTGATCTGAAGGTGGAAGATGATTGAACACTAGAGTGCCCAGAAATTTGCACTCGTATGAAGTGATACTTGATTTGTGATATCGGGAATGGGCTTATAGATGCCATTTGGAAGTTGCTAGAGAATTGTCAGAGATGGGCTTAAATATTCCATCCAAGATGTGACGGAGTACCTTCGGAGATGGTCTTAAAGATGTCATCTAGAGGATGTTGATTTCCTGAGATATTCCTTTGATGAGAATTCCTGTTCCTGACGTTGAGGAGGAATCTGCTGAGGAATATTGGTATCTGTCTTAGGACAAATAGAATTTTAGGAGCTTCAGTTGTCCGTTACTCTATTGGGGAATTAACTCTAGAGGTGAACTGCATATCTGGTCAGGGTACAAGCTGCACCGCAACTTACTGGGGAAATGCGAAATCAATCGTGTTTGATCAGGTCCAGGTCTTACAATGTTGTGGACTGTTGTTTGGAGGTAAGAGAAAAGAAACCTAGATGGTAAGGTTGTGAGAAGGAACCTGGGTCATAGGGTTTCTTCGATATGAAAGCCTGGATAGTAGAGCTGTAAGAAGGAACCTGGTTAAGGTTACTTCGTGAGGAGTTTGGATAAAACTGCATCTGAACCGTAAAGGAACCTGGGTACGGTTTCTTTGTGAGGGGTGTGGGTAAAATTGCATCTGAACCGAGAAGGAACCTGGGTAAGGTTTCTTTGTGAGGAGTTTGGGTAAAACTGCATCTGAACTAAGAAGGAACCTGGGTAAGGTTGCTTTGAGAGGAGTTTTGGTAAAAACTGCATCTGAACTGAGAAGGAACCTGGGTAAGGTTTCTTTGTGAGAAGTTTGGGTAAAATTTCATCTGAACTGAGAAGGAACCTGGGTAAGGTTGCTTTATTAGGATTTTGGGTAAAAATGCATCTTAACTGAGAAGGAACCTGGGTAAGGTTGCTCGTGATGAGTCTGTGTAGGGATTTAGGAGGAACCTGGGTAGGGTTACTTCGGGATAAGTCCGTGTAAAACTTCAGCGGGAACCTGGGTAAGGTTACTTTGGGCTAAGTCTGTATAAAACTTCAAGAGGGACTTGGGTAAGGTTACTTTGTGATAAGTTCGTGTAAAACTTCAGAATGAACCGGGGTAAGGTTACTTTGAGATAAGTTTGTTTAAAACTTCAGGAGGAACCTGGGTAAGGTTACTTTGTGATAAGTTCGTGTAAAACTTCAGAAGGAACCTGGGTAAGGTTACTTTGGGATGAGTTCGTGTAAAACTTTAGGACAAACCTGGGTAAGGATACTTGTGATAAGTTTGTGTAAAACTTCAGGAGGAACCTGGGTAAGGTTACTTTGTGATAAGTTCGTGTAAAACTTCAGGAGGAAATGTATGAGAAAGGACTCGTGTAAGATTTTTCAGGATAAACCCGTTTGAAGCTGCATTTAGGAGAAACTCGTGTAAGATTGCTTCATGACGAACCCGCATAAAGCTGCATTTGATCGCGCAGATAATTACTATGTCTAGTTTCCGGAGCTAATCTTGAACTTGCTGGAAGTTGTTGATGATAACCATCTTTTCTGAAAAGGTACATGATTAATTGTATATGATGCATGAAATGCATTATATGATGATGTTCTTAAAATAAATGAGACTATGCTGTATGTAGTGTGTATGCGCACGTCATGATATATGAACATGAAATGCTATTGTGACATATCCGAGTGGGAAAATAAATCCCTGACCGCTGCTGGAGAGTAACGGAAATTGTGTTCCTGACCATCATAGAAAAAGTGGTTATTCTACTTCCGCTGGGGATGGTGAACCAGAGATGACTATGTTGGGGATTTACCCCTTGTTTACGGATATTCTGTCGAGGAGAGACTCTGCTTGAGAACAACTCTGCATTGGGAATAACTCTGTTTCAGAGAGGAGATGCTTTGCTGGAAGATATTTCCGATTCGGAGAGATAAACTCCACTGGGGGATGAACTTCCGTAGCCGGAGGAATAAACTCTGTTAGGGATTGAGCTTTTGTATTCAGAGAAATAAACTCTGGTTGGGAGAAAACTTTATGAACCGCTTGTGATTATGAAATTCGGTCGGGGAATATAGATGTCGATTCTCTGAAGGAACTTTGCTGGGGAACGTAGCTCCTGTTTGGGGAAGCCGATGTCAAAGCTTTAGTTGCCTCCACTCTGTGGGGAGTGTAGATGTCACAGGGTCGTATGCTGAGGATACGACAATGACTTCACATCAGGACTTTTCTGCCCCTATACCTGCTGGAGAAAGTACCCACGGAGGCTTTGTGGATGCTGATCAGGATGATAAGTCTTCTATTGATAAAAAAATGATAAGATGATGGGACATAGTCGTATGCTTCAAATCCCTAAGTTTTGCCTGGACTGCCCTTTCAGGTTTTCATCCACCGGTATACCCTTTTTTGCTCAAGCCGCCTTTTCAAGTTTTCGACTTGCCGGGTGTACATATCTTTTTTGTTTTTATCCCTAATTTTTGCCCGAACCCTTTTGGTTCGTCGGGATGCCCTTATTTTTTCCTAGGCCAGTCAACCTAGCGGGTCTTTGTTCATGCGTAGTATTTTCCGACTATGTCCATGTTCACCGAGTACGGAAAATTATCACTGTCCATAGTAGTAAGTGTTGCCACACTACCAGAAGATGTTTGTTTGATCGTACAAGATTTGTTATTGGAATTCATGCCCAATGCCCCAAGTGTTTCAGATGGAGATCTGCCCCTGGCTATTTGTCATCTTTGAGATATTCCTTGAATCTTGACTTGACTGCCCCAGATGATGGACAATGATCATGCCGTGCCCCCTTGGTTGGAAGTGTTTTTCCATTTGAGGTGATCTTTTTTATTGAGAAGGTTTTTGTTCACTAGATATTCGTTCTATGAATTTCTCTGCTATTGAACAAATAGTCATATGCAAACAATATTATTCTAAGAATGCAAAGCTTATGTCTGTCTTGAAGTTTGAAAATTCATTTTTTAGTAAACAATTTTTTTTTTGTAAAAGTGTGATGTCAACTCAGGATTTATAGTAAACCTTATAGGAGTCAGGATACCTTTTGTAACAATATGCTTTCAAACTAACTCATGCTTCAACTAGGACTTTTAAGGGTTATAACGTGGCCTGGTTCACGGTTCAAGAAACAAAGGATAAAGGCTCAAAATTTATTTGTACCCACCCGTTCTTCGTGATGTTTTTCGATCCTATACTCAGTTAATTGTGCATTTAGATCCCGTTTGAGTTTTTGCTCTGATATTTCAGTGATGGTTCAGATACTGACAGTTTATTTTGAATAGGCAGTCATTTTTGTTGAGGGTTTGTAGGACCTCTTTCTTTTTTACTTTATTATCCCTGTCTTTTGCCTGAACTGTTTCTTTTTGTGATTACAATAAGCGGGATGCCCTGGTTTTTTTCTTAAGTCTCCTTCATAGGTTTTGACTTAATGGGATTTTATTTCGAGAGATATTGAATTCCTGTCTTGACGATTATAGGGAACCATCACCGTCTTTTGTTTTGGAAGGACGTCTTCGATGCCATTCATTGTGCACCTGGATTAACTGAGAAAACTACCCTGCCCCAGGTTGTGATTAAGGGTTTTAATTTTTGTGAAAGAAAAACTCCTACTTCTTTGGCTCAAAGGGGTTGACTAGGAATTATCTTCTTTATAACTCCACTATTTGGGATTTGAAAAAAAATGCCTGTACATCGTTAGCAGGGTTTGTTCAAAAGCATACTGTAGAGATTATGATATCATTTTCGTCATCGCCCCTCTAAGGTTTAGAGTTTTTAGTCGAGAGTTGAATATCATGAAAAGGAAGTATAAAGCAGTTTAAGCATAATGACAACAAATTAATTCAAGACAAGCATGTGTAATGCATTAATGAAATAATAAAGTTTGACATGACAATAATTGTTCGAATAAGCAAAGAAAATGAACAAAAATGTTTTCAATCCTAGCCATATTTTGGCAAGGGAGCAGTGATCACGTTGGGAGTCTCGGGAGGGTCGAATTCGATCTCCTTGGCATCAATCATATTATGAATCTTGTATTTCAGCACCCAACAATCATTAGTATCGTGCCCCGGGCTACCAGAATGATAAACACACCTTGCATCCGGGTTGTAGTTAGGAGAATAAGTCTTAGGGTTCGGATGAGGGTTTATCATCGTAATCAGATTCATCTTCAACATGTGTTGCAATGCTTGTGACAATGGCATTTTGATTTGGGTGAACTGCCTTGGAGGTCTTTCCACCCTTGGATGATTGTTTCGTTGTTGTGGTCGTTGTGTGCGTGTCGAGTTAGAGATCAACACTGCCCTCACAGATTGGTGGTAGTCTGCCTTGCTATGCCCCTTCTGGCTATGCACGACATTGGCTTACCTCTTGCCACCAAATGACTTCTTCTCCGTACTCGAAGAGGTATTTTTCTGGATCTTACCACTCTGGATCCCAGCTTCTACTCTTTCTCCAGTCAGAATCAGCTCAGTGAAACCTGCTGACGAGCTGCCAATCAAATGATAAAAAAATGGACCAGATAGAATCACCAGAAAAATTTCAACCAACTCCCTATCAGACAACGGGGGTTGGACTCTTCCAGCCAAGTCTCTCTACTTCTGGACATAGTCTTTAAAGCCTTCACTTTCCCCCATGGACATACTCTGGAGTTTAGTACGATTAGGAGCCAGGCCGGCGTTGTATTGATATTGCTTATAGAAAGCAGCAACCAAATCTTCCCAATTTCGGACATTGGCTCTGTTCAGTTGATAGAACCATTCAAGCTGAGTCCCTGACAGACTATCTTGAAAGAAATGAACCCACAAATTTCTATCAGCGTTGTGGGGCTGGATCCTTCTGACATAAGAGTGGAGATGGAGTTTTTGGCAGGACACCCCATCATACTTTGCAAAAATTGGATCTTTGAACTTCTGTGGGATGACTACTCCCGACACCAATCCTAATTCTTTGAAATCCAGTCCAGGTACCCTCTGGACCTCCATAGCATTTAAGTGATCTTACAACTGCTTGTGTTTATCCTCAGTGGGAGGATACTGCTCATCATTATAGTCAGTATCATTGTCCGAAACTTCAGGACTAGGATCTTTCTCCCTTGTCTCTTCTTCTTGTTTCTCCCTTTACTTAGATGAAGAGGTCAAATCGACTTGTTGCTTCAACGGCCCTCTAAACCTTCTGCCTATATTCAGAATACCGGCATCCTTCTTCTTTTTCTTTTTCTCTTTCAGGATGAGGGTTTTCAGATCCTCCTGCCCTTTTGCCAAATTTATGAACATTTGCTGGAACTAGCGTTTTGTGCCTGAAGGTCCTTGATGCTTTGTCCGGAAGACATTTTTGCTAAAATAAACAGCGAAGAAGATGAGAAACCTGTAATGGTACCTTTAGTGATGTGTATGATATGCATGCAATGTTTTCAAGGATCTCGCGGGGTAAACAAGAAACTGTTAGAATTTGATTGCAGCTTGATTGAAGAAACTTCGTGTCGTTGAGAGTCCTTTTTCAAGAGTCAAGCTCACCATATCGAGTGGGTCATAGCCCCTGTCTCAAGATCCTTTGACAAAATTGGCTAGAGGAAAATAAATCCCCTTGCCCCTTGCTAGACGTTTGGTTCTCCATGACCTACATCATAGACCCTTGAGATCCTTGAAATGGTTAGTATGATATGACATGTTTATGATGTCATGATGTCATGATTATGTTGATAAAGCACAGGTATAACAAG
The DNA here is from genome assembly GCA_948472305.1 of Vicia faba. NCBI lineage: Eukaryota > Viridiplantae > Streptophyta > Magnoliopsida > Fabales > Fabaceae > Vicia > Vicia faba. The sequence goes on from OX451740.1 coordinate 1,295,439,185, forward strand.
CACAAACAAATCACACCAAGTTATTAGGTTTAAGGCTTGCCTGAGTTTAAGGTAGTACCCTCTTGAAGTTGGATTGGTTCAGCCTGTCCTATAAATAGTAATCGGGTTCTAAGGGATCTCAATATCACTGACCATCCTTTATCGGGCATTGTCTCAGCTCAAGCAATCTTTCCTTACGGCCGAAATATCCCGAAAGTATGATCTCAATGAGTGTAGCATTGAGTATCAACCAATCCTCAGCTCTATACTGAGGCCGGCTATCTCACTACTTTCTAATGGCCAAGTTTGTTCAACTAAGGTTCTAAGGTTCGTTAGTGCTTTACGACACCACGTGGCCGCCCTGTATTCTCCTTGTTTCCCCATGAAGGATACCGGTACCAACCAAAGTGCCACACCAATACAACCATCGCATAAACCATATCGGTCTATGCCGTACAGTCTCCACGATCTTTTGTTGTTTACCCAAAAAATGCCCCTAGATCTGGGTGTAGGATCTATAGTAACCCAAACAAAACCCTTTAAGAATAACGCAAACAAGCAAGAAAGCAATTTGAAATGACCTAGATCCTAAGGTGAATCCCACTTTATTTTATTCCCCAGCAGATTCGCCAGTTCTATGATACGGTGGCAGAACCGACTATTATACTGGTTTGCATTTTTTGTTTGCAAAATGTTGCGGTAAGCAAGAGTCGCCACCGACTTTTATTTCATCCAACAAATGAAAAGGAAAAATAACAGAAAAAACATTTTTCGAGATGTTTCTGAGTACGGGGGGTAGATTATAGAAAGGGAAGGTGTTATCACCCTTTCCATCCGTGGTTTTCCACAGACTCTTAGGTACTTGCTCATTTTGAAATTGTTTGTGTGTGCTTTGCTTTGAAAATTTTTATTTTACTTCGTTTTAACCCTTATTTCAGTCCTCAAGAGTGTGACAAAGTTATTTTTGAAAACTATTTTGAAAGTGTTTGTGTAAAAGAGTTTTTATTGTTTTGAGCAAGTACTTAAGATTTTCTACCTACTCGAAAAAAGCTCTGTTCGTTTTCCTTTTAGACAACACTATACCATTATTAAGGAATAGGTAGCACCATCGTTGGAGTTTGAGGGACTATCGAAAGGGACGAAATGGTCATTGAAGGCAACATGTAAGGATACATTAGCAGTTCGAATGCACTGTCATCATATATGTGTAGGCAACATCGAGGGACAAGATCATTTCTCGTAGGCAACTCGAGGGACGTTAAGGGACTATGATCTTTATGATGACTTTTAGATTGAGGGTCTTTTGCTAAGATATCCCTACGTTCAAGGGACACGACCATTATTTCTGAGGCAACCAAGTGAGGCAAACCCTAGGAGCGTGCATGTGCGAGTGTAATTTTCCGTTAATTTATCTTTGCACATTTAGGGTTTTCTACTGTATTAATTTTCAGTTCGTCTTTCCATACAAACCTATTAACATACATCTAAGCAGTTTATAGTTTGCGGAATTAAAAGCAAGAAAGTATAAAGTCCTAACTATTACAAGGCTTTTGCAGATACATAATTATTTTTGACTGAAAATAAAAATGCGGATTTTAAACCCTAATTACTATTACAACCTTGAAACAGTTACAATAATAATAAAAGGAAATTAAAAAATGCGTGCGGCGAATTAAATGCGAGAATAATTTAGGAAACCTAAAAAATCTAATTGAAAAAAGATTTAGGTCAGTTTTTTTTTAGAAAACTTAATAAGGTTATGTACAAATTAAAACCCTAATTTCTAATTAATTTAAATTATAAAAAAGGAATTAAATTTTCCCTAAATTAAATTAAACTAATTAATTAAGGAAATAAAATATTTTTATGAAAAAAAATGATTTTTATGTTTTTTTTGATGATTTTTTGATTAAATAAAAAATAATGATTTTTTTGGTGTTATTTTAATAAAGGAAAATAATTAGTAAAACAATTAAAAAAATTAAAATAGAAAAGAAAATAATGGGCATGTGTTGTGCCAGCCTGAGAGTGCACCATAGTCCTTCATTGTTTGAAGCGTTGGATCTTAATTATTGATACATCCAATGGCCAAATGGTGGTAGCGCATGGTAGGTGTTTTGGATGATGATGTATTGAATCTGTAGAAATAAAGTAAGAAAACAAAATTTACTGGGTTGGTTAGTTGTATATATAATAACTTTATATATATATATATATATATATATATATATATATATATATATATATATATATATATATATATATATATATATATATATATATATATATATATAATAACATAAATAAAATATAAAGGAAATAAAGTGGTCTTTCCCAAACGCGCGCGTGATTCAAATCACCCAATATGATTCTGCCACCTAATTGTCTTCTTCCCCATAACTGTTGTTTTTGGCCACACTTTTACCTACAGTTGTTTCTGTCACTAAAGGCTATGGTGACAGATTTTTTTCGTAGCCATAAACCTGTAAAATTCAAAAAAACGCAGCACAAGCAGAATAAATTCAAATCAAAGACATGGATCAACTGCAAATCATCTTCTGAGCATGATAATACACCTAATTTTGTCCAATTTTGCCTTTATATAGAATTCCCAATTTGGGACCTCAAAACCCTAACAATGGCATCGTGCCATTCCTGCACTTAAACTTCAATCAAACCAATCAAAAATATTGCAAATATGATAGGAAGCATGTATATATGATTAAAACATGTTTATGATGGATAAATCATTGGAAACGAATCTTGAAAAAAGATGCAAACCATGGCACTGTGAGGCGTGATTTCCGAAGGTTTTAAGGCTTGAGGATGATTGGAATGGATTCAGAACACGTCCAGGATCAGATTGTTGGCTTTGGAATTGCTTGAAACGGCCTATGGAAGAGAATACAGTCTGCACTTTTTCTTCCAAAATTTGCAATTTCTTCCCATTGTTTTCACGACTCCAAACCCTTTTTTTTGCCATGAGAATGTTATGTCCTTATATTGGAATGAATTAGGTCAATAAAAACTAATCATATCTTTGCAAATTATGGCGATTTGATTTCATTATTTGTCTTGTATAATTTATTTCCAAAATAGACCAAATTAAGATCTTTTCCAATCAATTGGCTCATAATATGCTCATAAAATCAAATCTTTGATTTTATTTGATTATTCTACTATTTAAATTGATTTATTTTGATGTAAATGGATAAAAAATCAAAATAAATAATAAAAATAATAAAATAATAGGTGGATAAGATCAGGGGTCGTGGGACATCTTAGAAACAAGTTTCAAACAAGAAAACATGGTCCCATTTAGAAAAAAAGTCATTTTGATCAATGTTGACTTCATGCATATTTCCAAAAATTGGTCAACTTTGACAATACATATCTCCTTCAATTTTTACCCTAGGAAGGTGTTCTTTGATTTTTTAGAAATCTTAGGGTGTCCCCTAAACAACACTTTTTGTTTCATCTCAATTGGGTCTTCCATGTTCATGTAAGATGCTTTGACCCAAAAGGTGTTTTCGTTGACTTTTCAAAAGGACCTATATTGTAGAAATTCATATCTTTTGATGAGTGCATATTTTGAACTTCTGAGCTAAAGATGAGTTGTTGGGAATTGCATCATCTTCCAAATGAGCCTTGGATGGAAAATTTCTGATAAAGTATGAAGAAGTTATGCTTGGTCAAACTTTTCTTGACTTTTCCAGAGAAACCCTAATTTAGCAACTTTGGGGTTTTGATGAATTTAGGGCATTCCTTGAAAAATCATGATCAACCCTTTATCAAATGATGAAAGTAACTTCAAAATGTGGCTGTTGACCAAAAATTTTGAAGTTTGACTATATGTGGGCCACAGTTGACTTTTGACCTAATACAGTCGATTCTCAAGCATCTGAGCAGTTGACTGAGAAAACTTCTTGTGCAGTGCTTGAAATTTGACATGGAGGGTCTTGAGAACATATTAGGACCATGGAGATCATATGAGGTCTTTTGAGTTCACCTATCTTGATGAAAATGGAAACCCAAATTTGAGACACACTGCCTTAGGAGAGAGTTTGTCTGGTCAACTCTTGGGCAAACATGAGCAAATTGAGGATCTCTAGGAGTATGTATTGAGTAAAATGAGAGGGAAAATTTTGGGGTACAACACTAACACATTTTGAAATATTGAAAATCTCATTATAATAACTTCAAAATGGATTACAATTTTTAGTACAACTTTCAACAATCCCAAGTACAAGAAGATAGAATCTAAAATTCGAAAAAGCAAAGCTAATGAAGATCACTCCACACACTGACGCTTTTCTATGTGTCTTGTAATACGAGCCTTTAACTGCTTGTTCTCTTCTGCATACCTGTTGGCAACCACTTTCCAATCACCAGAGTCGGGAAGTGAATGACTAAGTCTTGATTGAGCTCGATAGGAAAATAAATCCTCTTGCTTCTCCATCATCTCTATAGCATGACTCTCAAGAATCTCAATTAATTCATCCTTCTCCTTCAAGTCTGCTCGGAAGGATATCTCTAAAGTCTGACACTTATTCTTCCAATCCTCTTTCTCCTACTACATCCTAACTAGGGCAAGCTGAAGCTCTTCCACATCAACTAAAAGGGGAGGAGTGGTCTTCACAAACATACTAGGCATAGGTGCTTCACGGGAATATGGCATCTTCAACTTGATTGCCCTTGCATGTACCCACAAGGGGTAAGGCTCCAAAGAAACAACTCTTCTAGGTCCCAAGTCCTTTCTACTCTTCCTGTGAATATGGCGCCAAGCCTTTGGAATCTCCTCCCTAGCTTTCTTATGATCCTATCCCTCTTTAAGAAAGAAACCACTCAGATGAATACTATTTGGGTTATCTCTCATCGAATATCAAAGTTGTCATCGTGTAAGAACGAGATTGTAGTTAATTCCTTTCTTCGTACCGAGAAGAGGTACATTGGGGAAACTACCATAACTATCGACAATTTCTACATCATGGTAAGCCCGATGATACCAAAAAATATCAGAATGAGTGAGAGCCATAATCTTCGGAGCCCAACGAGGTTCTTCCTTGACATCCCAGAAAGCATCAGACCGGGGTAAGTGGGAAATAAACCACTAATACAACAAAGGCGTGAAACATATGATCATCCCTTCATGATAAGAATCCCGTAGATGAATAGAGGAATAAGCATCTCCTAATAATGTAGGAACTAGATTTCCTATCAAAAAGATCCTGATGGCATTGATGTCCACAAAGTTGTCGATGTTCGGAAATAAGAACAACCCATAAGCAAGTAGAGCAAAGATGGCCTCGAAAGCAACTGTAATCTTCATCCTAGAAAAGTAAGGAGCTTTATCTAATAAAAACTGAGCGGGTAGTCCTCTAATTCCTCATAGAAGCAATGTCCTAAGATTTTGGCTCCTCCTCCAAACCGGTGAAAGGAACACGGTCGGTAATAGGTAAACCCAGTAAATAAGAATACTCCTCCAATGTAGGCATCAAATGATAATCAGGAAAAGTGAAACATCGATACATCGGATCATAGAATTGGACCAAAGTAAATAGAATTCCCTCCTTCATCCTGAGCTTCATGAGAGACACGATGGATCCATACTTCCTCAGAAAATCTTTAGAACTCTCAATCTCTGGAATTATACTCACCAAATCATCTATCTTTGCATTCTTGAAACTATACTTCAGAGTCTTTCCTTTTCCAGAATCCATGGTCAAAAATACCTGAGATATTCATACAAAGTCAACTTTAAGTACGTTGAACCAAAATTTCTTAAAAGATGCTCATGGGTGCATGAATTCATGATGCAACAATGACACACAAGATCACAAACATGGGGGATTCATAGGTTTGACGTCACGAGCATGAAGTCAAAGGTACTACCCACAAGGTATGGTCTAATAGTTTATCACCTTCCGAACAAGGTTCTAAGAGGTTCCCAAAGTCTACATCCATCCTTCGGATATTACCAACGTCCCGATTGACTTAATAATTAGTAATATTCCCAAGAAATACTAGTCTGAGTGTAGTATCGCGTGACAACCATTTTCGGATTACTCCGTCATAGTTTCCGCACTACACCTAAAAGGCCAAGATGGGTTAACGGTTCTAGGATCCTCAGTTTCAGCAGGCTCCCAAGTCGAAAAGAAGGAAGCTTTCCAACATGCCCAAGAAGGTTAGTTGTGGGAACCTGTTGTTCTTGCTTCACAACTGGGTGAAAAGTTCTATGTTGATATTGTGAAGCAAATGGAAATTCGTCAAATGATTGCAGGGTCTCCCCTGTGCATATTATGCCTTCTAATTGCTGGACAACCAGTTGAATTTTTCTCATATGACAGTTCAAATAGTCAGGACCCTAGTGCTTTTAATATGCCTCAGCATCCTGCACAGCTTCAGTTTGGATCTAACAGCATGCTTAATAATTGGGAGGATAATTTGGCTATAATAACTACTAGCTAAACCAAAAAACCTGCATAACAAATCAACATCACAGAAAATCAGAATTGAAGCAACCGTTACTTACACAAAGCAGTACATGCCAACTCACAAAGACCCAATATTTTTATCACTCATACACGCAAAGTATAAATGCAAGATAGGTTCAGATATGAAGAAATTTCCAGGGATTAACAAGCGCTAAGCTCGGTTCAGAAATGATTAAGCAGTACAAAGAATTTATTTGCTTACATAAATGACCATATGGAAAAAGCCAATTCGACTTTGCCCGCATATTCAAATGAAAATCCAATTCTGAACAAAATCCACACCTGTTGCAGAGTTAGTGTTGTACCCCAAAATTTTCCCTCTTATTTATCAAATATTTTCTCACAAAGATCTCTCTTGGTTCAAGACTGCACTAGGATTGATCAGCTCAAGACACCTCTTTAAGCATTGATGACCAAAATTAGGGTTTAAGATTGCACAAGGATAATTTAACTTTCAATGCTCCATATGACTTTCATGGTTCATTATGGACTCCAATTATTACTCATCTAAAGTTTCAAGCCTTGGATCACACTTTTGCTCAATCAATTGAGCAGTTGACCTAAAAATCATATGTATTGGGAAAAAATTCAACTATGGCCAATTTACAGTCAAACTTCATAATTTTTTATCCATATCAATATTACAAACTCATATGTATCATTTGATCAAGTTGGGACCATAATTCCTCAAGAAATTTCATCAAATCATCAAAAGGGAAAAATGGTCAAAATTAGGGTTTTGACTGAGAAAGGACAATTTCTGATTTTTGACCTAGCAAATGGTCAATTGGTTTGAAGCATGGTTTCAAGAGTTCAATTGCATATTTTTGACCTGGCGGCATGACCTAAAAATTGCACAATATCAATTGAATTGATAGTGAATTCTCAGTCAACTGATCAAAAGTCAATTATACACAGAAAAGTCAAACTTTGACTTTTTGGTCAAAATTCAATGTCAAAGATCACAATTCATCAAAACATGTCAAAATATGAAAATTATTCATCAAGAAATAAAAAATTCAAGATTTCATTTTGAAAAGTCAAAGTTTTCTAAGTTAGAAATTATTCTAAGTGTTTAAAACTTCATGTTTTTTCATAACTTTGAGCCAATTTTTCACCATAATGCAAGATGATTCAGAAGAAACTTTCAACATGAAAGTTGTAGATCTCCATGATATATAAAACATTTCTTTACATAACATCTTCTAAAAATTCTTGGATCTCAAGTTATTAATTCATAAAGTCATGGTCTTGAAATTGAACACTTAGTGAAATTTTGCCCTAGTTTTGGTCAGGATTTTGACCTAACTTCATGGCCCTTTTTCATATAGTTCCAAGGGGAATTTTCAAAAGTGATTCAAAGAGGTGTTGTAGAGAACATTACAAGCTTTCCAAAATGTCCAAGAACTCCTTGATATCATTTGTGAGCAAGGAGAGTCTAAGAGATGAAGTTAGGGTTTTCAAACTTGAATTACAAGCCATTTCATGATGAACAAGAATTCAAATCCAAGCCTATGTTGCATAATCTTCACTTTGCATGCCTCAAAATTGTTTTTCACTCCATAATTAAATGTTTACACAACATATTGAGCCATTGTCCAAGCATTTAAATCATTATCCAAGTTGCATTTCCATTTTTGGAAGAAAGTAACCATTCCATTCTTGTAAAGAAGCTTTAATCACAAAGTCAACTTGTATGGAGCTTTGCACTTGTTCTTTCTGCACAAGCATGCCCTATAAACTCAGAACAAACATGTTTAAAGTTTCTAGCCACCCTACAAGACATGTGTACCTTGCATTGAAACCATGTTTGTCAAGATAACTTCAACAACAAGTCAAAAACTCATAACATGTGATTCTTTGTTTCTGACCATTTCAAACCTCAAAACCTTTCCTCTATAAAGAGAGATACTATCTGCAAGAGAAAACAAGAGGATATAAGCTCAAAAACTAGCCAAAACTCAGGATTGCATTACAAACCACCATTGTTGCACATTCTGACCAAGAACTTCAAACTTCCATTTCACTCGTGCGTTTCTTGGCCTTTTGCTTCCAAAATCTTCCAAACATCATACATGAGTCATCCTTATCCCTGTTACATAACTATAACACCATCTTCATCCATTTCCAAGTTCAAAAACAGAGCATCACAATTGGACTTCTCCAGACCATTCCAGCCACCCCCAACTCAAGCCAGCCATTGCATTAGCTTCCTAGAGGTCCAAGGAAGCTAACCTGATCATCAACACTGCCTGAAGCAAGCTCAAATCCATTTCACGATTTCTAGTTTTGAGGTATTTTTCTTGAACTTCTATCTTCATATTTAGGCATTGTTAGGCTTTCATTTGTGAAGATAAAATGTAGATATCATTGCCACAAAGTTGTACATATCCATTGTTTGCATTTATATCGCCTGAGCTTAGAGAATTTTAGAGTTGATGTTTTCTAAAATTTTTATGTTTTAAATTAGGGCCAGAAAAATTTTCATTCATCTTTGACTATTAGCTTAAGTTATTTACATGGTTGGATTCGTGGGAAGAAATGCCACAACTTTCATGTTTGAATTTTTCATATTTGTTGAGAGATGAAGAAGATACAAGTCCTTTGGCTGGAGGTTGAAGATGAAGTGTAATCAGGGTGCATTTTGCATTATAAATTTATCGTTTCAGTTATATTAACGGATGTATAGCCACCCAAGTGGTAAGGTAGCGCGCTGGTAACCTCAAGGTCACGGGTTCATGACCCAGCGCTGCCTTTTGTTTTTTTTCTTTTTTTTCTTTTTCACATTTTTACAGTTTTTTGGATTTTTGCAGTGCTGGGCTTCCCTTTGCTAGGCCTAATCTCTTTTTCTTATTTTACTCCCTGTTTAATTTTCTAACCCCCTTGACTTTTCTTTATATTTTATTTTATTTTATTTTTCTTCATTATTATTATTATTGTTATTATTATTATTATTATTAATATTATTATTATTATTACTACTATTATTTTCATAGAATCATAAAAAAAATCCAAATTTATTTTTATTTATTATTTATACTTATATATTTTATTTTATTTTTCCATAAAACAAAACGACTAAAGAACATTTTCTTAAAATAAATAAATTTCTTTTCTTTTTTCTTAAATAATTATTTTTTAGACTTAGGTTAAATTAATATATCATATTATTTTCTTAGTTAAAATTAATTTAGAACTTAGGTTATTTTAATTAATTAATCTTCTTTTTTTTTCATTAATTTAAAACATTTTCATAAAAAACCCTAAAAAATCCTTTTCAAATTAATTTATTTTTTGAATTAGTTTAAGTTAGTTTTATTTAATTTTAATTGATCATTTTCGTTAATTTGGTCAAGACAAAACCCCTTTCATAAAAAACAACAAAAATCTTTTTTTTTCCATTTATATTCTTGCATTTTTCTTTCAATTTTGTACAATATTCAATATGGTTGTAATAGATAATTAGGTTTAATTTTCTAGCAATCCCCATTTGTAAATTTGTACACCCCCTCCCCTAATGATGTAATAGCGTAGTAATTTTATTTTTCGCAATTTATCGCTTTATATAATGCTAGTAATTAGGGTTTGTATGAGAAGATAAAATCAGCAAGTAGCAAACCCTAATCAAAGACTAAACAAAGCATGAAAATCAATACACTTGCACACAAGCACCCCTAGGGTAAAATCCACTTGGTTGCCTTATAAAAATGGCCATATTATGCATGTCCGGTACCTTAGAAAAAACAAGCAAAAATACAAAATCATAGTCCCTCGATGACGCTATCTATGTTTCCTTTTCAAAATGATCTTAGTCCCTAAAGAAAGATGCTAAGATACCTTGCAATATTGCTAATCATGGTTATACGATGACCCATGCCCATTTCGTTTACATCCAAAGATAGGGTTACTTACCAAATAAATGGTAAGATAACAATGTCAAAATAAAGAGGAAATAAACATGAAAGACTTTTGAGTAGGTAGAATGTTCCTAGTTACTTGCTCAATTTCAAAACAAAAACATCCTTGCTATTTTCGAAAACAAACACCAACACTTTCAAAAACACCTTTCAAACTTGAAAACATTTTCAAAAGATCAACACTTTGTATACATTTTTACGAACGAGAATCATTACAAAGTTTTCCTAAATGATGGCGCCTTTTTGAAAATACTTTCAAAAACCACACAAAGCATAATTTTAAACAAAAGCAAGTGATCTAACAAGTAACTAAGAGCCCATGGAAAACCATGGATGAAAAGGGTGCTAATACCTTCCATTTTCATAATCTATCCCCTAAACTCAAGAAACAATCTCAAAGGTCTTTCCTGTGCTTTTTAACCTTTCCTTTTGGATAAAAGAGAAGTCTGTGGCGACTCTTGCTAACCGCAACATTTGCGATAAAACGCAAAACACCCAAGTCATTTCTCCTACCGTATCATAGAACTGGTGACTCTGCTGGGGGAAATTTTAAAAGTGGGGTTACCTTAGGGTTATATCACATTTACTTGCTTTCTTTGTTTGACTTGTGTGCTTTAAATTATGGTTCTTTGTTTGGGTTTGAATCCTCTACCCGGATTTGGGATACCATATAGGGAAGTAGCAATACGTTGTGGAAACTGTGCGGGGTATACCGACACGGTCTAAGCAATAGCTACGTTAGTGCGACATATTTGTGGGTACCGGTAGCCCTTTAGTAGTCAAGGAGAATACGGGGCCGCTGAGTGATGTCATGAAGCACTAATGAACTTTTAGAACCTTTACTTGACCAACTTGGCCATTAGGACGTAGTGAGATGACCGGATTTGGTCTAGTCTGAAGTTAGTAGATACTCGATACTACACTCATTAAGGTTTGGTTTTTTGGGATATTTCGGTCGCAATTAAAGAGGCTTGCGCTGAAAAAATGCCCGAGAAAACAAATCAGTGATATTGAGCTCTTTAGAACCCAGTTACTATTACTAGGACAGGTTTGAGCCAACTAAACTTCAAGAGGGTACTTACCTATAAGAATCCATCCAAGTCTAAACCTAAGGACTTGTTTGCTTTGTTTGTATATATTTATTTGTAGATAACATCATAAACATCATAAACATCATACTCACTAACCATTTCAAGGATTTTGGGATTTATCTTTGTTCTATTTTGTAGGACATGGATCCCATTCGCAGGAAAACCACTCAAGTCAATCTCGTAAAGATCCATCCTTAACTCAAAGAGTTAGCATCAAGGATTCCTGAAAATTCTCCATTTACCGAACGACATGGTCGCCTACTAAACTTGGTCACCTCCAACACTAATGAAGACGTGATGAAGGTGCTCTTTCAGTTCTTTAATCCTATACACCATTGCTTCACATTTCCCGATTATCAACTTGTGCCAACTTTGGAAGAATTTTCACAACTATTGAGGATTCCCATCCTCAATCAACTACCTTTAAACGGTACAGAAATAGATCCAAACCCAAAAGAGATTGCTCAAGCTCTACACTTGCAACCATCTGATATCACAACTAATTGGGAAACAAGGAATGGTGTCAAAGGTTTCTTATCCAAGTTCTTGTTTGTGAAAGCCCAAAACTGTTGGAACTCCTTGGATTTGCAAGCTTTTGAGGAAATTGTGGCTCTCCTCATCTATGGGATGGTTTTGTTTCCAAATCCTGACCAACTCATACATGTGAAGACCGTCAAAATCTTCATGTCTCATAACCCGGTGCCTACTTTGTTAGGGGACATCCTACATTCCTTTCACACTCGTACTATGAGGAAAAGAGGTATCCTCATGTGTTGTACTCCTCTCTTGGAAAGATAGTTTATTTTGCATCTTCCCCAATCTGTGTTAAAGAATGAGCAAGGTTCAAGATGGTCCCATAGGCTGATGACGCTTAGACATTCAGATATTCATTGGTGTTCCCGTCTTTGGAGAATGTTACTATCATCGACCGTTATGGAGAATTCCCTAATGTCCCTTTGCTTGGCATTAGAGGAGGTATCACTTACAACCCCTGCTTAGCCCTACGACAGTTTGGTTATGCCCGGAGGGATGGTCCCCATGAGATGCTTATCCAAGGAGTGGTATTTGACTACGAGAATGAAGATCAAGGTTACCGCCAGAGGTTTATCCGAGCTTAGAGGATGTTGAACAAGGTGGATAGCAAAACGTTAGGACACAAGAACTCGATTCCCCTTGAGCCTTACCTTAAATGGGTGTGAGCTCGTGCTCAAAAACTTGTGATGCCTTATCCCTCCATTTTACTAGTCATCGTGGAGCCTATGGTCGAAGGAGATGTTCCCTACACTATCCTCCATCCCGACATGCCTACCTCTCTCGAAGACTTACAAAAGGGTTGGATCCAGCTGAAGGAAGAATGAGATACTTTCGAGGCTCGATTCTATGCTAGTTAAAAGAGGGTCTTGGAGGTTACAAAGCAGCTACAAGAAGAGAAAAATGTGAACGCTTATCTCGCGCCAAAGAGGATGTGTTTGGTATTTTTATCTTAGAAAGCTATTTTGTAAGCCCAAGAGGCATGATGTAACCTTTTTTGTTTTGTCTAATGAGAATTAACGTTTGTTCATTCTTTTGTCTATACATATTTAAATTTCATTAATCCTTGAAATCATTTGCATATCCATATTCCATGCATCATAACATGACAGGTTTTCGCATAATAGGTTTCCTTATCTTTCTGCTGTTTATTCAAGCAAGATGGATCTAGAGAAAATTGTGAAGGATCTCCAAACCCGGAATTCTCAATTTCAGGAGACTCTACTAGCCCTAGCCAAGGGGCAACAAGATATGATGGCTTTGCTGGCCGTTAAGAAGAAGCCAAAGAAAAAAGCTCTACTCAACATAGGTAGAAGGTTCAAAGAGACAATCTGTCAAATCCCAGTAGGAGAAGATTCATCTGAAGAGGATGAAAACCAAATTGGTGAGGTCAAGAGTACTCGGTTGACTGTACCAATGATCAAGTATCCGATGATGATTATTTCTTTGAGCAGTATCCACCCGCTGATATCAAATACAAGCAGTTAGAAGATAGATTGAAAGCTGTTGAAATCCAAGCCGTCCCTGGTTTAGATTTTGATGATTTGGGTTTGATCTCTAGGGTAGTCATTCCTTACAAGTTCAAAATACCAATCTTTGCAAAGTACGATAGGGTTTCTTGTCCAAAACTCCATTTGAAATCTTATGTGCGCAAGATACAGCCGCACACTACTGATAAGAAGCTATGGGTTCACGTTTTCCAAGAGAGCTTGGCTGGAACACAACTTGAATGGTTTTATCAATTAGATAGTTCTCGTATCAATACTTGGGAGGATTTAGCTATTGCCTTCTACCGTGAGTATCAGTACAACACCAACTTTTCCCTAACGAGGGTTCAATTGCAAGATATGACCATGGGGAAGAATGAAGGATTTAAGGAATATGCGCAAAAGTGGAGAGACCTTGCTAGTAGGGTCCAACCTCCCTTGACTTATAGGGAGCACATCGACGTGTTCATGGGCACTTTATCTGGTCCTTTCTTTAATCTGTTGGTAGGCTGCTCTTCTTCTGGTCTCACCAAGTTGATCTTAACCGGTGAAAGAGTTGAAAGTGGCATCAAAAGTGGGAAGATCTATGTGGCATCTACCTCCACTCCCAATCCTATCAAGAAAACTTTTGCTGCAAAGAAAGAAGTCAATGCTATGTACGGGGCAAGGGCCCATACCAAGAAAATGATCACCCGCCTGTCAACGCTGTCTGAATCTCCAATCCAACTCCTACTCAAAGACCATCTACAAATATTCAACCTTTTGAAACTCCAAGAAGACAGTTTACGAGGATAGGCATGTCACTATCTCAAGCCCTTCAACATTTTCTCAAGGATAATTTAGTGACATTGCGCGATCCTCCTGCCAACGCAGATACCTCGTCACCAAAGTATAATCCGAACGCTAAGTGTGCTTACCATTCAAGCATCCCCGGGCACGAGACTGACCAGTGTTGGGCCTTGAAGAACAAAATCCAGGATTTGATTGATAACAAAACTATTGAATTTGATCCTCCTCCAACGCCGAACGTAATTACTGCTCTGATGCCAAAGCATGACAAAAGTGTTAATGCTGTTGAAGATACATTTTTTTGCCTCTATTGAAGAATTGACTACTCCACTGGATATAATCAAGATCAATCTGTTGAAAGCTGAGATCTTCCCTGGCTGTGTAAAAGACAGTGTGTGATGTACAAGACAACTCAATGGATGTGAAGGGCTGAAGAAAGGCATACAACGCCAGATGGATAGCCATGAAATTCTATTTGAGAAGACTCCACTTGCCAAGAGCTTGATTAACAAATGTGAAGACCTCTCCATTATTACCATCTCAAACAAGCCTCTTAGGATCACCTCCAAAGGTCCTATTAGGATTTCAAATGAACCCATTGTTGAACCCTTAATAATTACCAATCCCGGACTAATTTCCTACTCTTCAAACAAAGTGGTACCATGGAATTACGGTGCTGAGGTGTTCTATCATGGGATTAAAAAAGATGCCTGGATAGAAGAAGAAAAAGATGAAAATGTTGGCAACATAGATGGCTCAAGCAAAGTAACTAGAACTGGGATAATATTTTCACCAAATATCTCACCACCAGTCGTTACAAAGACTCCCATCTGCATTACTGCTGCCAAGCCAAATATAGATACAAGAGGGAAGGAGAAGGTTATTGAGCCTGATGTGATTGAAGTACCCTCCAAGGACGTAGCTGATGAAGAACCCTCCGCTCGCAAGATGGACGTGATTTTAAAGATCATAAAAATAAGCGACTTCAAGATTGTAAAACAGTTGGGGCAAACCCCTTCTAAGATTTCAATGTTGTCATTACTGCTTTGCTCCGATGCCCATGCTCGAACATTAATCAAGTACCTGAAAAAGGCTCATGTCCCCCATGAGACAACAACAGACCAATTTGAGAATTGTGTGGCTAGCCTGAAAACTGATAATGGCTTGGGATTTTAAGATGCTGACCTAACACCTCTCGGGAAGAATCACAATAAAGCTTTACATGTTTCTATCAAGTGAAAAGGGAATACATTAGCAGATGTGCTAGTCGACACTAGTTCTTCTTTAAATGTATTACCCAAGGGGGCGTTAGACTGTCTAGACTGTAAAGGTTTAGTCTTAAAGCCAAGTGATATCATTGTAAGGGAATTTGATGGATCAAAGAGGGCTGTTCATGGGGAGGTAGATTTTCCAATCAAAGTGGGCTCCCAAATCTTCAACTCCACCTTCTATATTATGGATATTCGTCCTGCCTATTCTTGTCTGTTAGGTCGCCCGTGGATCTATAAAGCTGAGGTAGTAACCTCAACCCTCCACCAGAAACTCAAATATCCAGTCAAGGGAAGAATAGTCACCGTCTGTGGGAAAGAAGAGTTTATGGTGAGCCACCTTAACTCTTTCAAGTACGTAGAGATGGATGGAGATTTCATTGATACCATGTGCCAAGCCTTTGAGGTTGTACCACCGATGATTGCTGCTACCAAATGTTCTTCTGGTGAGTCTAAAGGTGTTAAGGCCACGCCAAAGATGGTTTCAGTCAAAGACGCCCGTGCAACAATTGAAGAAGGAAACTGTGATACTTGGGGGAAACTCCTCGATATCCCATTTAAAGAAGACAAATTTGGTTTGGGCTTCACCATCAAAGCTCAAAAGTAAGGGGGGCGTACTCGTGCTGGAAAGCCACCTCTTCGCATTGGAAGCCATGAAGTCAACATCGTGGGTGATTTTGAAGAAGGATCCACCTTTGAAGAGTGGGTGTATCCAACTACAACGGAGCTGAAGAATTGGCATGCGAAGGACTTTGTGCCCATCTCCTTCATTGAGGAGTAATCTACTTGTTATTAATTTTCTTTCAATTCAAGAACATGTTGTCTGTAATATTTTAACAATGACTTTTCAGCCATTTGCCAGGCCCGTGGCACTTTGGTCCATTTTTCAAGGGTTTTATTTATGTTGATCTAATCATATGATCATTCAGTACATTGGACTCTTTTGCATTCAAATATTTGTGTTCATTGTATTTCCTTTCTTGCAAATACAGTTTTCAAAAAAATAGCCATGTATCTTACATGCACACACACACACACACTCTTGCAGGTCCACATCCACTCTGGATCCTATTGCCAATGACTCTACTATTTCTGACTATGACTTTGAATGTCCTATCAACCAAGCCGAAGACGAAAGCAAGGAAGATTGTGACATACCGGTGGAACTAGCCAGACTTCTATAACAATATGAAAAAGCTATTCAACTACACGAAGAGTCAGTTGAAGTTATCAACCTGGGTACTGAGTCAGATAAGAAGGAAATCAAGATCGGCGCTAATTTGGAAAGTAGTGTCAAGAGCAGGTTGGTTCAGATGTTGCATGATTATGTGGAAGTATTTTCTTAGTCTTATGAAGATATGCCTGGTTTGGATACCGACATCGTAGTTCATCTTCTACCGACAAAAGAAGATTGTTCGCCTGTTAAACAAAAGGTTTGTCGCATGAGGCCTGATATGTCTGAAAAGATCAAAGCTGAAGTGATGAAACAGTTTGATGCAGGGTTCCTAGCTGTGACATCCTATCCCCAATGGATTGCTAATGTGGTGCCAATGCCGAAGAAAGATGGAAAGGTTCGCATGTGCATAGACTATAGGGATCTGAATAGGGAAAGCCCCAAGGATGACTTCCCTGTACCCCACATTGACGTCTTAGTTGATAACACTGCTCAACATAAAGTCTTCTCATTCATGGATGGATTTTCAGGCTATAATAAAATAAGGATGGCTCCCGAAGACCTGGATAAGACTACTTTCCTTACGCATTGGGGCACCTTCTGCTACTAGGTCATGCCGTTCGGACTAAAGAATGCAGGGGAAACATATCAAGGAGTTATGGTAGCTTTGTTTCATGACATGATTCATCATGAAATATAGGTATATATGGATGATATTATTGCCAGATCACAAACCGAAGAAGAACATCTCGATCACCTGTACAAATTATTCGAGAGGCTGAAGAAGTCTAAGCTGAGGTTAAACCCTAATAAGTGCATGTTTGGAGTATGATTTGGAAAGCTTCTAGGTTTTGTTGTCTGTAATAAAGGCATTGAAGTTGATCCTGCAAAGGTAAAGGCCATCCAAGAAATGCCAGTCCCTCATTCTGAAAAAGAAGTCAGAGGATTCTTGGGTCATCTCAATTACATTGCTCGCTTCATATCTCATTTAACTGCTACTTGTGAGCCAATCTTCAAACTCTTGAAGAAAGATCAGGTAGTCACATGGAATGATGAGTGCCAGATTTCCTTTGACAAAATAAAAGAATATCTACAAGAACCTCATATTCTCATGCCTCCAGTTGAAGGAAGACCCTTGATCATGTACTTGACAATATTAAAGAACTCTATGGGGTGTGTTTTGGGCCAACATGACGAGTCTGGACGAAAAGAGCATGCTATTTATTACCTGAGCAAAAAGTTTACCGACTGTGAAACCAGGTATTCACTGCTCGAGAAAACTTTTTGCGCTCTGGCATGGGCTGCTCGCCTGCTAAGACAATATATGTTGACTCATACCACTATGTTGATTTCTAAGATGGACCCAATCAAGTACATCTTTGAGAAACCTGCCCTTTCTGGACGGGTAGCCAGATGGAAAATGATCTTGACTGAGTACGACATTCAATACACGACTCAAAAGGCCATCAAAGGAAGTGTACTAGCAGATCATTTGGCCCATCACGCTGTGGATGATTATCAATCAATGAACTTCGACTTCCCTGATGAGAACATCATGCTGGTAACCGACTGTGCGAAACCTGGACCATATGACGGACCTGAACAAGGATCCTGATGGACTATGGTATTCGATGGGGATTCCAACACCTTAGGTAACAGAATTGGTGCTATGATCATATCTCCTAAAGGTTGCCACACTCTTTTCACTTTCAGACTATGCTTTGATTGCACAAACAATATGGCCGAGTACGAAACTTGCATCTTAGGTCTGAAAGCTGCTATTGACTTAGGGATCAAGCATTTGGATGTGTTCGGGGATTCAACCCTAGTGATCAGCCAAGTAAAAGGAGATTGGGACACTAAACACCCTAATCTTATCCCTTACAAGGAACTTGTGCTATCCCTAATTCCTTACTTCGAAGAGATCACTTTTGAGCACTTCCTTAGGGAAGAAAACCAGTTGGTTGATGGTTTGGCAACCATGTCTTCAATGTTCAAGGTCAGATGGGACAACGAAGCCCCTATGATAACAATTGAATGATTCAATGAACCTGCACATTGCTATGAGCTTGACACCGATGCGGAAAAGCCATGGTACCATGAGGTGATGAGATACCTTGAAGAACAATAGTATCCAGAGGGGGCATCTATCAATGAACGAAAGTTCTTGCAAAGATTTTCAGCCAAATTCTTCCTAAGTAACGGGATATTGTACAAATGCAACCATGAGTCAACTCTACTCCGATGTGTGGACAAGAAGAAGGCAGAGGAAATCATGAAAGACATACACGATGGAAATCATGGAGCCATTGTCCAAGTTGCATTTCCATTTTTGGAAGAAAGTAACCATTCCATTCTTGTAAAGAAGCTTTAATCACAAAGTCAACTTGTATGGAGCTTTGCACTTGTTCTTTCTGCACAAGCATGCTCTTTAAACTCAGAACAAACATGTTTAAAGTTACTAGCCACCCCACAAGACATGTACCTTGCATTGAAACCATGTTTGCATTAAAACCATGTGATTCTTTGTTTCTGACCATTTCGAACCTTAAAGCCTTTCCTCTATAAATAGAGATACTATTTTCAAGAGAACACACGAGGATAAAAGCTCAAAAACTAGCCAAAACTCAGGATTGCATCACAAACTACCATTGTTGCACATTCTGACCAAGAACTTTAAACTTCCATTTCACTCGTGCGTTTCTTGGCCTTTTGCTTCCAAACATCATCCATAAGCCATCCTTATCCCTGTTACATGATTGTAGCACCACCATCATTCATTTCCAAGTTCAAAAACAGAGCATAACATTTGGACTTCTCCAGACCATTCCATCCACCCTAAGCTCAAGCCAGCCATTGCATTAGCTTCCTAGAGGTCCAAGGAAGTTAACCTGATCATCAACACTGCCTGAAACAAGCTCAAATCCATTTCACAATTTCCAGTTTTGAGGTATTTTTCTTGAACTTCTATCTTCATATTTAGCCATTGTTAGGCTTGCATTTGTGAAGATAAAATGTAGATATCATTGCCACGAAGTTGTACATATCCATAGTTTGCATTTATATGGCTTGAGCTTATAGAATTTTAGAGTTGAAGTTTTCTGAAATTTTTAGGTTTTAAATTAGGGCCAGAAAAATTCTCATTCATTTTTTACTGTTAGTTAAGTTATTTACATGGTTGGATTCGTGGGAAGAAATGCCACAACTTTCATGTTTGAACTTTTCATTTTTGTTGAGAGATGAAGAAGATACAGGTCCTTTGGCTGGAGGTTGAAGATGAAGTGTAATTAGGGCGCGTTTTGTATTATATATTTATCATTTCAGTTATATTAACGGATGTATAGCCACCCCTATGGTAAGTCAGTGTGTTGGTAACCTCAAGGTCACAAGTTCAAGACCCAGCGCTGCCTTTTGCCTTTTTTCTTTTTTTTCTTTTTCACTTTTTTACAGTTTTTTGGATTTTTGCATCGTTGGGCTTCCCTTTGCTGGGCCTAATCTCTTTTTCTTATTTTACTCCCTGTGTCATTTTCTAACCCCCCCTTACTTTTCTTTTTATTTTTTATTTTTATTTTATTTTTCTTCATTATTATTATTATTATTATTATTATTATTATTATTATTATTATTATTATTATTATTACTACTATTATTTTCATAGAATCATCAAAAAAATCTAAATTTATTTTTATTTATTATTTATACTTATGTATTTTATTTTATTTTTCCATAAAACAAAAAGACTTAAAAACATTTTCTTAAAATAAATAATTTTTTTTTCTTTTTTCTTAAATAATTATTTTTTAGACTTAGGTTAAATTAATATATCATTTTATTTTCTTAGTTAAAATTAATTTAGAACTTAGGTTATTTTAATTAATTAATCTTCATTTTTTTTTCCATTAATTTAAAACCATTTCATAAAAAACTCTAAAAAATCCTTTTCAAATTAATTTCTTTTCTTAATTAGTTTAAGTTAATTTTATTTAATTTTAATTGATCATTTTCGTTAATTAGGTCAACACAAAACCCCTTTCATAAAAAACAACAAAAATCATTTCTTTTTCGATTTATATTCTTGCATTTTATTTTCAATTTTGTAATCATTTCATAATCTACCCTCCGAACTCAAGAAACAATCTCAAAGGTCTTTCATGTGCTTTTTCACCTTTCCTTTTGGATAAAAGAAAAGTCGGTGGTGACTCTTGCTAACTGCAACATTTGCGATAAAACACAAAACACCCAAGTCAATTCTCCCACCGTATCACAATTATGATGGTTACCTATTACAAAATTCCAAACCCAGTTTATTCATATAACAAAAAAACAGAAATTCAATTTTCATCAGAAGGAAATATAGAGGGAAGATAAATGGTATATCAGGAAGTCAGATGAAAAATCAAGAAAATAAGTAAAAGAGAAAGCTACAACTCGCGGAAATAAGAAAGTCAGCTGGAAAAACAGAACTTCACAGAAAAAAAAACTTCTAACTGCCCCTCAACCGAAATTCAAATAATCTAACCTTTTAACAGAAACTTTGCAATCACAAACGGTGAAAATAGATCAGCCGCCAATTCAAAATCAGAACCAAATGATAAATCTGCATCTGGAACCTAGGAAGCTGAGCCCACTGATGATTTCTTTAACCCGCACGACCCTACATCAGTTTCCCCAACCACCTCTAATTACGGAGAAACGGATTCACTTGGTTCTCTATCAGACTCGTTCTCTTCGAATGCATTGCCTATAGTTCCAAATACATCAACAAATGCCCTTACATGGTCTCTTACGTTTCCCTGAAACCTCCGCGTCTAGAATATTAGTGAAGGATGTCCTGCACTTAACACGAGAAGGTGATCATCATTACCTTGTTGAGGAAAATGTCGTATTTGGATATGGACAAGTTCAGAGTGAATGGTTCTTAGATGTTGCTGCTCCGAATGTTTTATTTAGACTTGTTATGGAGAAAATACCAGTTCATTTCTCTTTTGGTTCTAGAACCTCTTTTATATATTTGGTTGATCCAACCTATTCAAAGCCTTCCTGCAGAAATCCTGATAAAAAACCAGTTCAGATAACCTGCAAAAAAAAGTCACGGAAAGTATAAGTTAAATATCAAAAATTGGAATGAAAAAAATTTCAAAAAAAACGTGAAAGTCATAAGAGCTCAACTTTCACTCAGAGCTCTAACGGATTCCTAATTTTTTTCTAACTTCCTTTAACAAACTCTAACTGAAATTCTACCAACTGAAGGATATATCCGAATTTTCTCAAATTCAAGAGGGGGCTTCACGACTCTGCAGAGGAATCACCATCACAATATTCTTCATTCTCTTCCAACCTAAAGAATCCCTATTGAGAATTCACAAATCCACAAAAAAATTCTCAAAGCCTTAGCTTCAATCTTTGTCTTCATCCAACAGAAAATCAAGAAATCTTCTTTGCTCTTTCTCTTGTTGTAACTGCATCTTCATCATCACCGAAACCTGCAAACTTTCTCAAAAATTCCTCTACAACACTATGTTCTTCATCATCTCACCTCCACAATCTTCTTCATCGCTGCTTCTGCATCCTCTCTTTATCGCTCAACAATGATACAAGCATAATCTATACCTGCTTCATCGTCGACGAGTCACGATCAAGGACAATAACAGAACGCAAAAGAAAATTGTATTTGTGGAATCAGAAAGTAGAAGTAGAAAGAGCCATGCAGACTCAGAGTTAAGAGAAGCACACCTGGATCGTGTTTCTTGGATTTTTCTTCGATCTCATCAATCTTGAAGGATCTTCGGAGTCCTCTGGTAGGTGAAATCAACTGGATCGGAGGCGAGCAAAGTTGTTGAGTGAGGTTGGCACGAGATCGGCAGAGTCGTGTGAGGGAAGTTCAAAACGAAAAAGGTTGAGGCGCAGATTGGAACTGGATCGGAGAGGGTGAGCTCGCACCAGCAGAGATCGAGGCGTCGTCCACAAAGGCGAGGAAGAATACGAACTTCTTCCCTCGAAGAAGCTGAAAGGTCATTTTCTCTTTTACCCTATTTTCGCACAGTACACACCTTTTTCTTTTGTTTTATATATATATTTTACATTTTCTTTTTATTATTATTTTCCTCTTGTTAATGATAGCAAGTGGTGAGTAATTGATGTAAAAGGTCTAATAGACCTTGTTGATGATAGACTGGAATTTCCCCTTAGGCCCATTGCATGCTCTTTTGTGAAGCCTGGAAATTTGAATAAAAAAAGGGTTGGACCGGACCCTGAATAGCCCAGGAGCGTTTTTGGCAACAGCTATTGCTTTGCAAGCAACAAAAGCTTATGGACCCTATCTGATTAGGCTTTTGGAACTTCCTGTACATCACTCCCTATTCGCTGACTTGCACCCCCTATGTAAAATTTTTGGTTCTTTCTTTTCGTAATTGTTAGATAACAATTTTTGTTAGTAAAGAAATATTGATGTAACAAAAACATTAATAAAAAATGTTAGATTTTTTTTTTTTTTTTAGATTCGTAATTCACCTTTGCTTGTTGACATTTGAGTCTTATGCAGGTTTATTGTGTAATATGCGGATGCGCTTGAGATTTCGATTGTGATTTATTTTCACATCGATGAACCTTCGGCGCTTATTCTGAGCATTTGATTTCTGACTCTTTTCTTTGATTGGTGAAGCTTTCGCAAAGATCATTGGGTTTCTTTATTTTGATACGCTTTGCTACGGATTGATATCCATTTGATATTTTCTCTTGTTTATCTAATTTTGTACTTTACTGCTTTCTAGATATCATGAGAAGTAGGAAATAAATAGTGTGTGCTCGAAATTGTTGTTTAAAGACCTATAGTAGGCATTCCGCACTTTATTTGCTATATGTGTTGTGCTTGTGTTTGTTTTCTTGGTTGTTGATTGATGAGTCACTCAATTTAGAAATTGAGATCACAACTTTGCTCTCAGTGCATTCTCCCTATAGGATTTTATCTCTTTCCTTTATTTCTTGTTGATCGATGAGTCACTCAATTTAGAAATTGAGATCATGACTTCGCTCTCATTGCATGTTCCCCATAGGATAGTTTTGTTAATCTTTCTTTGGTATGCTAGCCTAGGTAAGATCTCTCTAGGTATTCTCTTTTGAGCTTATTGGCTTGTTTGTTTAATTTTATTTTTGTGTGCATGTTTTGAGATGATATACCCTTGGCATGTTCTCTTAGGAGCTCTTGATTCATCTATAGATTATGAGTTGAGATAGACATTAGGATTGTTATCCAAGCATGTCAACTTTGGGTAGATATTTCCCTTTAAAACTCAATTTTAGGATCAATCATTGTATTATAACATTAGGAATAAATTTAGGTTAGTTTCCCTTAGATGTCTTTTTGTCTTCTCATTTTTGGCATCCTTGCATTAAGACTAAACCTCTTTTTCTTAGCAAATGCTTAAAACATCTAACAACTTCCAAAACCTTCTTTAAGGTAAAAATATCAACCAATGTAAACTCTTTTCCGCCTTAGGGCTTTTCTTTAAAACTTTTCAGAAAGAACATGTTAATTCACTTCTGCGCTGACGCATAAGTCTCCAAAGGTCGAGTTGCGGCAAAAGGCGGAATTAATACTGTTCATTAAAAAAATACAAACCAACAAAAACATTTGAAGTCGAACTACGGCTGCTCTGATTCCTTAAAAGGGATACGTAAGTGTTGTAGCCTAAAATTTCCCTTCTCTTTTTCTTTCAATATTTTCTTTTACATGGATGGTTGCAAACTTTGGCTTGAGGAAAGTAAAATTTGAAGATGAACGAAATGTCCTTCGATTGGAATATTAGGGTGTCCTTCGACTGGAACATCAGAATTTCCTTCGATTGGGACATCAGAGCTTCCTTCGATTGGAGAATCACAACTTCATTCTATTGGAGCATCAGAGCTTCTTTCAATTGGAGCATCAGAGTTTCCTTCGTCTAGAATATCAGAGTTTCCTTCGATAGGGAAATCAGAGCTTCCTTCGATTGGAGCATCAGAGTTTCCTTCGACTGGAACATCAGAGTTTCCTTCGATTGGGACATCAGAGCTTCCTTCGATTGGGGTATCAGAGTTTCCTTCTGTTGTACCCCAAAATTTTCCCTCTCATATTTCTCAAGACATTGTAAGAAAAATCTCCAAGTGGCTCAAGATTGCTCAAGAGTTGGACAGTCAAACTATCTCCTAAGGCAGTCAACCCCAAATTAGGGTTTTGTGCTGCATCAAGATCCTTGAGTACAAATGACCTCAAGTGCTCCCCAATGTCCTAATATGTTCTCAAAATCATCCATGACAAGTTTCAAGCTTTGCAGAGGAAGTTTGCCCAGTCAATTGCTCAAAGGGTCCAAAAATCGACTATGCTAGGGCAAAAGTCAACTGTGACCTATAAACAGTCAAACTTCAATATGTTTTGTAAACATTCTCATTTTGAAGGATATTTCTTCATTTTATCAAGGCTTGATCATGATTCATCAAGGATTGCTCAAAATTCATCAAGACTCAAAAGTTGCTAAATTAGGGTTTTGTAGGAAAAGTCAACTCAACTTTGACCAAGCATAACTTTCTCGTACTTTATGAGAAATGACCCATACAAAGCTCATTTTGAATAGGATGCAATTCCCTACAATCCATACTCATACCCAAAGATTAGAAAATGCACTCACAAGAAGTTATAAATTTGGACATTATAGGTCATTTTTGAAAATCAACAAAAACACCTTTTTTGCCAAAGCTTATAACTTGAGCATGGAATGTCAAAATGATATGATACAAAAAGGGTTGGTTAGAGGACATCTCAAGCTTTCTAAAAAGTCCAAGAACACTTCCAAAAGTTCAAAATTCAAGAAGTTAAGCATTGTTGAAGTTGGGCATTTTTGCAAAATTGCCAAAAGTCAACTATCCCCAAAACTTCAAATTTTGTCAAATGGGCCCATTCTTTCCCACTTGATTTGAGCTTGCATCATTGTCCACGTGTCCTAGCTTCAGCCATGTGTCCATTTATCAATTTTATTATTTTATTTGATTTTTTATTGAATTATTTCATTTTAAATCAAATTAAATCAAATAAAATCCCAAACTTTGATTACATGAGATTTTTTGCTATTTTCAGGATTGGATTCTCATCAATATCATCATCAAATTCGTATCACACAAGATCATGTGCAAAAAGATGGATTTTTGACAAATTTGACAAGTTTTCAAAAGTGAATCAAATCAAATATGGGTGCATTGATTTAGAGAGATTGGATTCATGATTCTTGACCTAATGCATTCCATGATACATATAGAAGCCAAAGGACACGAAATATGGGTTAGAGGCTGCAAGAACAATCAGGACAAAACTTGAAAAAGTGTGGAAAAAGCTTGAATCCAAATTCATACTTAGAGGCGATCTCAGAAGCCAAGAAGGGTCTCAATCAATTCCTGGAGGTTCACTGAGTTGAAACCAACCCAAAGCAAGCTCCCATACACGCCCAAACACATTGTAAGTACCACGCGGATCCGTTTCTTTCTTGAATTCGTAAATCCTCATTCTGGCATCTTTTGGACAAAATAATTACATGTTTGTGATCACCAAGACATTTGCAAACTTTTTGTATTTTTGAATTTCGTTTATATGACATGTACCAAGAATCACCATCGCTAGGGTTCTTGGAGCTTTCTTGGGCGTTTTTGCTACAGGTAAAATTAGCCTTAGGTATGGCTATGGACGTGACCGGGAGAGGAAGACGAATGCAACCATGGTCTTGGGAGGAATTTATATAGCCTGAGATGAATTTTAGGAATGGCCTATGCATTTAGCTGCGGATTCAAATCCGCAGGTAATTTTGTTTCAGGCCTGAGGACAAGGACGACATCGTGTCCTCCTCTAATTGGCCCTTTTCAAATTTTTGCGCATTTTTTTATTTTCAGGAACATTAACGTGTTTTAGCATATTATGTTTTGTTTGTATTTTATTAACAATTGAAGCAAAGTGCCCAAGTGGTTAGCGTGTCTATTTCTAAGGCGTTGATGGTTGGAGGTCAGGGGTTCGATCCCTGCCTCCAGTGCTTTGTATTTTCTTGTGTTTTTTCATGTAATCACATGAAGATCTAGGCTTGCAGCTCACCATGTGCCCTCACACGTCCAACAGCCAGATGGCCAAAGGCCAGATCTGGTGATTCAGATTGATGATCCACCATGGAGTCAAGTCAATGTGCACTCACTGGATCTCACAAAGTCAGCAAAGGGCCAGCTCGTTTGGGCCATAGAATTTGCTTCCCAAACACCCATATTCAGGCCCATACCCCCTTTTCTCTTTATTTTATTTTATTTAGTATTTGTTTTATTATTATTATTTAATTCTATTAACCAATCACAAATTTCCTTTTTTTCATAAAATAAAATCACAAAATATTTTTCTTTATCAAGCCAAACTTTAAATTTTTATTTTTATTAATAAATACTAATTAAATTAATGTTGGTTTTTTAATTAGAATAACTTTAACCTTTTTTGTAAACAATTAAAATTAAATTAGAATTAATTTAGGTTTTGATTACTAACATTAATTATTTTATTTTTCTTTCTTAAAATACCAAAAACCCAAAAATAACTTTTTTCCTTTAATTAATTAATTTATTAATTTATTAATTAATTTAGGATAGTTTCTTTCTTAATTCAAAAACAAAAAAAAAAATCTTTCCTTTAATAACAAAGGGTCAAAACCCTATTCGCACTCGATTTAATTTCCTGCACGCGATCTATTTATTCCATATTGTATTTGTTCCCGGAATGTAATAGATAATTAGGATCATTTAATTATTTGTATCGCTTTATTTATTTTTCGCATTTAAATTTCAAAGGGTTGCTTTTGGAGATGTAAATACCCGACGCCTTGTAATTTAATTTCCGCAATTTATTTTTCGCAAAATATAACTGTTAGATGTTTGATAATATGGATGCATGACAAGGATGAATGTTTAAACCTAAAATCAACTTAGATAACCATTAACATGTACAAAGATAAAATTAACTGAAAAAAGACACACTCGCACATGCGCACTCTTAGGTTACACCCCACTTGGTTGCCTTTGTACGCGGTCATTGAGTATAGGTAGTTTTAGAGGTCTCCCTCTTGTCCAAAGATCATAGTCGCCTCGAAACAGTTACCTCAGATATTGTTGCCTCAAAACAAATGATCTAAGACATTAGGGTTACTGCTAAAGCATCCTAACATTGCTTTAGTGACCGTAAGTCCCTAAATTCGAATTGACCCTCAAACTCCAACGACGATGCTACTTACTCATTTATAGCGGGATAGCATTGTCTAAAGGAAGATAGCATAGAACAATTCTTTTTTCGAGTAGGTAGATGGTTCTTAGATACTTGCTCTTTTAAAAACCAAAAACTCTTCACACTTACACTTTTCGAACAAAGTTTTCAAAAACACTTCATACGCTCTTGAGGACAGAAGCAAGAGTTAAATCGAAGTTTCAAACAAAAACTTTTTCAAACCCACAAGCACAAAGAAAACCATTTTGAAAACAATATGAGCAAGTACCTAAGAGCCCATGGATAACCATGGATAGAAAGGGTGCTAACACCTTCCCTTTCTATAATCTACCCCCCGAACCCGAGAAATATCTTGAAAAAGGAATTTTTCTGTGCTTTTTTCCTTTCCTTGTTGGATAAAATAAAAGTCGGTGGCGACTCTTGCTTACCGCGACATTTTGCGAAAACAAACGCAAAACGCAAACCAACATTCCAAAAACAGTCAGTTCTTTCCACTGTATCACAGAACTGGCGACTCAGCTGGGGACGCTTATAAGTGGGGTGTACCTTAGGAATAGTCCATAATGTTTTCAATTGATTGATTTGCATGCTTTATCTTTGTGGGTTTGAATTGGAGTTACTATAGATCCTAACCCGGATCTGAGGGATACCCTTTAGGTAAGTAGCAATAAATTGTGAGGGAACTGTACAGCGTAAACCGATACAGTTGAAGCAGTAGCTACGTTGGTGTGGCACTTTAGTATGTACTTATATCCCTTGTGGCGCAACTAGGAGAATATGGGTCTGCTAAGGGGTCATTAAGCACCAACTGACCTTAGAACCTTTAAATTGACCAACTTGGCCATAGAACAGTAGCAGTATGCTACACTCATTGAGACTAAACTCTCGCGATGATTTCAGCCGCAAGAAAAGGTTGCTAAACTAGAATTATGACCGATCGAGGGTAGTCAGTGATATTGAGATCCTCTAAAACCCGGTTACTATTTTAGGACAGGTGTAAGCCAACTAAACTGAAAGAAGGTAGTACCTAAACTCCTTGTCAGCCTGAAATCTAAGGGCTCCCTGTGTGACTTGTGTGCCTTTACCATGTTTGCTATTCGTGGATACTTGTGGTGTGCTTTCTATCATGACATCATGACATCATGACATTGCATGCATCTTGCATTAGACTAACCTATTTCAAATACAGGAGGGATTCATCTTTGTTCTGTTTTGTAGGTCATGGCACCCATGCGTAGAAACACCATCCGGATCAACTTTGTCCAAGTTCCCACTCTGCTTAAAGAATTGGTTGCAAAGATGTCAGATACTACCTCCTTCATCAGAAGACATGGGCACCTTCTTAGTTTGGTCACCTCCCAGATGGATGAACAGATGATGAGAGTCTTAGTCCAGTTCTTTGATCCACAGTACCATTGCTTTACTTTTCCGGACTACCAGTTGGTCCCTACCTTGGAAGAGTTCTCTGATCTATTGGGTATCTCTATTCTGGAGCAGACCCCGTTTACAGGTTGGGAGAAAGTCCTTATGCTAGAAGATATTTCTTCAGCCCTTAACCTGATAAAGGCTGAGGTAATGTCTAATTGGGAGACTAGAAGTGGGACTAAAGGCTTCTTGACTAAGTTTTTGGTTGGTAAGGCTAATCAGTTCTGGGACAGTTTAGACTTTCGGGCGTTCGAGGACATCCTGACTCTTCTTATTTATGGTCTGGTTCTGTTTCCAACCTAAGATGCTTTTGTTGACGTGAATGCGGTAAAGATCTTCATATCCGGTAATCCTGTGCCCACTCTCTTGGGTGACATTTTACACTCTCTTTATGCCCTTACTGCTCGGAAGCGGGGTACCCTCATGTGCTGTGCTCCATTGCTGGCGAGGTGGTTTATTTCTCACCTCCCCAAATCAGTTTCGAAGAACAAGGAAGGCATGGACTGGGCCTATAGGATTATGTCTCTCTCTCATAATGACATCATTTAGACTATCAAGGGTATGTAAGATGTGGCCATTATTGATCGCTGTGGGGAATACCCCAATGTTCCACTAATAGGACCCAATGGAGGAATTACTTACAACACGTGCTTGGCCTTACGTCGGTTTGGGCGAGCTAGGAGGGAAGGACCTCATGAGATGCTGATGCCAAGTATTGTCTTTGATTTCCAAGGGGATAGTGACGAGCAACGCCGCAAATTCATAAGAGCCTGGGATAGAGTACACAGGTCTGATCCACACGAGCTGGGTGCGAAGACTTCTCTACCAATGGAACCATATCTCCGATGGGTTCGCATACGTGCCTAAAAGTTGGGAGTGCCGTACGAAGCCATCTTGCCTATAACTGTTGAGGTTGCTGGTGAAGAAGGGGTTCCTCCTACCATCCTACATCCGTACATGCCTACTGACATTGGGGCACTGAAGAGGTCTTGGATGCAACTAAGAGAAGAGTGGGATATTTACCGAGAAAAGTATCACGAGCAAGAGCAGAAGATCCAGAAGTTGACAAGGCAGTTGGAGAACGAGCGGATCCTCAACGAGTATGTCAGCACCAAGGGCAAACGACCATGGGAGCGCTGATTGTCTTTTAATTTATTTTCTAGTTTTGATTTAACTTTTAGTTTTTCTTTCTTGTAACGCCTTAAAGGCATCTGTTGAACAATTGGATTTCAAGTTTATCTAATAAAAGTGTGTTTCGTTTTGTTTACAAATTTGAATCCCTAAAAGTCTTTGAAATCATATCATGCGCATATCATTCCCATGCACCTCATAACAGGTACCTTACAGGTTTTTCTCATCTTCTTCGCTGTTTATTTCAGCATCATGTCTTCCGAAACATTAACTGATCAAGCTATCAAAGCTCTACAGGCTCAAAACGCCCAATTTCAGGAAATGTTCATGAATTTGGTTAAGGGTCAGCAAGATCTGAAGACCCTTATCTTGAAGGGTAAGAAGAGGAAGAAGAAGAAGACGGTCCTCCTGAATATGGGTCACAGATTTGGGAATAGGTTGCGACAGGAAGCTGATCCATCTCATTCACCTAGTAAATATGAAGAAGATGATTCATTCATGACCTCCGTGGAATACATTGCTACTCCATTGATTACTGTGAAGAAGAACCTTCTGTTAGCCGGTTTATTTCCGGGCTGTGGCGAAGGTTGCCATCTGTGTGTCGTCCTACCTGCTGGTTGCCATCTTTTGAAGTCAGGTGTCCAGCGCCTGATGGATAATAAAGAAATTCTGTTTGAGAAGACCGTTGTTCCTTTGGTTTCTGCTAAAGAAGTTACTATAATCACCATCTTAGACAATTCTTCCAAGGCTTCCTCGATAAAGCCGGTTAGAATTACATCAGTTCCAAGAATCGCACCCTTTATCATCATTGTCCCTGGGCCTATCCCCTATACATCCGATAAGGCTGTCCCATGGCACTATGGGGATGATGTATATTATCACAGAGTTAAGCAAGATTTGAATACTGAAGAAGCTGATACTGACGTCAGTAATATTGTTGGACCTGCCAAAGTCACCCGCAGTGGAAGACTTTTCTCCCCTGAGATCTCTCCACCAGTTGTTCGGAAACTTGTTGTCGTTACACCTGTTGTTGTACCTGCTGCTATTCCTGTTCAAGTTCCCACTCTTACCCCTGTTGCCAAGTCCTCTGACACTCGGGGCAAAGGGACCACTGATGAGCCTGCCCGGACGGAGGCACCAAAGACAATTACTGTGGAAGCCTCTAGACAAGAGATGGAGGAAATTTTGAAAATCATCAAAAAGAGCGACTACAATGTAGTCGAGCAGCTGGGGCAAACCCCATCCAAAATCTCTATGTTGTCTCTGTTACTTTTCTCATAAGCCCATGCCAAGGCTCTAATTGCTTTCCTGAAGACTACACACGTACCGCAAGAAACATCATCTGATCAGTTTAAAGATTACGTGGCTAGTCTGACTGTTGATAATGGGTTGAGTTTCTCTGACACCGACTTTCCTGCTAAGGGGAGAAATCACAATGATGCCCTGCATGTCTCCATTGAATGCAGGGGCACTACTCTTGCCCATGTATTGGTGGATACTGGTTCCTCATTGAACGTTCTACCTAAGAAAGCTCTAGACCGGTTGGACTGTGAAGGTTTAGAGTTGAAGCCAAGTAACATTGTTGTTAGGGCCTTTGATGTGTCAAAAAGAATGGTACATGGAGAAGTTGATATTCCGATTAAGGTTGGTTCTCAGGTTTTCACATCTACATTCTATGTGATGGACATTCGGCCATCCTATTCTTGTTTGCTGGGTCGCCCATGGATCCACAAAGCTGGGGCAGTGACCTCTACGCTCCACCAAATGCTGAAGTACCCAATCAAGGGGAAAATTGTGACAGTGCGAGGGGAGGAAGAGTACATGGTGAGCCACCTCAACTCTTTACGATATGTAGAGATGGATGGGGAGTTCATTGAGACCCCGTTTCAACATTTTGAAGAGGTTCCCCAGACATTGGCGTCAGCTGAAGCTGTCAATGAAGATCCTCCTATGAAGATGGCTTCCTTCAAGGATGCCCGGGCTGTTGTAGAAAAAGGTGGTTGTGCAAATTGGGGCCGACTCCCTGATTTTGCACATAAGACTAACAAGTTTGGTTTGGGTTTCACTGCAGAAGCTCAAAAGGCTGTACGGAGTGCACGGATTGGAAGAGCTCCCCTGTTTATCAGCAATTCAGGAGTAAATGCAATTGAAGACGAAGTTGGAGAGTCTGAGTTCAACGTTTGAATCTATCCTACTACTGATGGTGGACTAAGAAACTAGACAGCGAAGGACTTCATCCCAATTTCTTTTGTTACCCAGTAATGAGGCTTTTGTTTTGTATTTGTAACAGAAATTGTTTTAAACTTTACGACCCGATGTCTTACCCGGGGAACCGTGGCTTCATTTGTGAGGGCTTTATGTGTCTCATCTACATATATCATTAATAAAAGCATTGGACGTTTCTTGCATTTCAAATTTTTCGCTCCTTGTTTTTCCTTTATTATATATTGCAAAACAGCTACTTTTACACACACTCATATATCATGATCCAACATACACTCTGGATCCCACTGATAACGACTCTGCTACTGCTGGTTATGACCTTGAAAGTCCGATCAACTTAGCCGAAGCTGAAGGTGAAGATGATTGCAAAGTGCCTGGTGAACTTGCTAGACTGTTACTTCAGGAAGAGAGGGCCATACTACCTCCAAGCCACCAATTTTGATGCCTCTAATTGCAGGAAGACCGTTGATCTTATGCTTAAAAGTGCTGAATAATACAAAGAGGTGTGCTGGAGCAACATGACGATTCTGACCGAAAAGAGCATGCTATTTACTACTTTAGCAAAAAGTTTACCGACTGTGAGACCAAATACTCACTGCTCGAGAGAACTTGCTACGCTTTGGCATGGGCTGTTCGTCGGCTGAGATAGTATATGCTAACTCACACTACCCTATTAATATCAAATATGTGAACGTCTTGACGGAACCTTGGCCTTTTGCGATGTGGGGCACCAACATGATCGGCGAGATCAGACCTACAGTGTCTAACGGGCATCGTTTCATCCTGGTAGCGATTGATTACTTTATGAAGTGGGTTAAAGCAGCTTCCTTCGCTACAGTAACCAAGAACGTCGTGGCATAGTTCATTCGGCACAACTTGATCTGTCGGTATAGTGTACCAGGGAGGATCATTACAGACAATGGTACAAATCTCAATAATAAAATGATCATCGAGCTCTGGAAGCATTTCAAGATACAGCATCACAACTCTTCTCCTTACTGGCCGAAGATGAATGGGGGCTGTAGAAGCAACTAATAAGAACATTAAGAAGATTGGCACGAGATGTTACCATTTGCTCTTCATGGGTACCGTACCTCAGTGCGGACTTCAAGAGGGGCAACACCTTATTCCTTGGTTTACGGCATGGAAGTCGTCTTTCCTATTGAAGTTCAGATACCCTCTCTTCGGATTATGAAGGATGCAGGTTTGAGCGAAGATGACTGGATTCATACCTGGCTTGATCAGTTGAACTTAATCGACGAAAAGAGACTTACTACTATTTGTCATGGTCATACGTATCAAAAACGGATGATCAAGGCATTTAACAAGAAAGTTAGACAACAAGAGTATCAAGTTAGGGACCTGGTTATCAAGCGCATCATACTACCTCAAGGTGATCCCAGGGGAAAATGGACCCCTACTTACGAAGGGCCATTTGTGGTTAAGAACATCTTTTCAGGAGGAGCTATGATTCTAACCACCATGGATGGTGACGACCTTCCTCACCCCGTCAATGCAGACATAGTGAAAAGATACTACGTATAATCAAAGACCCGCTAGGTTGACTGGCCTAGGCAAAAATAAGGACTTCCTGGCGAACCAAAAGGGTTCGGGCAAAAATAAGGGATGAAAATGAAAAAAAATCTGTACACCCGGCAAGTCGAAAACCTGAAAAGGCGGCTTGGGCAAAAAAGGGTATCCCGGTGGACTAAAAACCTGAAAGGGTGGTCCAGGCAAAAATTAGGGATTAAAACGTAACACTATGTCTCATTGGATCACCTTACAACAGACTTCGGTATTGACTATCAAGCTCGGACGACACTAAACAATCTGATCTACCTTCAACCAAGTAGTAAAGTGATGAGATGCTCAAGAACATAAAGGCAATAGCAGAGTTGGAACCCAGTGGGATTATTCACATTGCTGTTTTTTTTCTTCTTCTTTTTCACAAATTATGTAAATTCTATTGTTCGGCGGCGTTCTCTTACTAGGACGTCAGCCTCTTGTACAAAAACGCTTATTTACAGGCAAAAATTAAAAATCAATACAATTCATCTTCAAAGAAATTTCAAAACTATTTTTCCTTAGTCTGTTTTGTTTTGCAAAGAGCGTCCAATGTTCATTTTTTATATATGCACTTGACATTAACTGTTGCTCATAAATACTTGCATGTGAAACAAAAGACGATTACTAGTAATATCAGAAACAGAGGCAATGAGAATTATCCAAACTGTACAGTTGCTCTGTCCACCAGGTACAAGGTAAATTCAATTGAAGAATATAGCTAAGGTACTTTCACTCCCCGCAGAGTAAGACAATAATGATAGCTCTCCCCAGCTGCGACTTGCAACTATGAATGAATGAATCGGTAATAGTTTCCCCCAAGCAGAATTTATCTACCATCAACAATGAAAGGGCTTAATACCCCCGGCAGTCTTAATATTCCCCAACGGAGTATAAGAATATTCTCCGGAAGAATACAAGATATCCCCAGTGGAGTTTGAAAATTTCCCAGCGCAGTCTGAAAAAGCTTCCCCAGTGGAATTGAAGAATCATCCCCAGTAGACTCTGGAAGTTCATCCCCGGTGGAGTATAAAAATAAATATCCCCAGCCGAGTTCAAAGGAAGATTATCCCCAGCAAAGCTCAAAGGATTATCCCCACAAGAGTCTAATAGGTTGTCCCTAGTGAAGCCGCAACTGAAATATCATCCCCAGCAGAGTTCTTTCCTTTCACAAACAGAATTCAAAACCCCAACAGGATTCAGTATCACCAGCAATGATAATTCATCCCCAGCGGAACTTATTCGTTGAATCCTCAGCAGAACATCTCTTCCCCACAGAGTAATCTCTTCCTCAGTTTATTCCCCAACGGATTTATTCTCTCCTGCAGGTTTATTCTCAATCATCTCCGTTCGCCATCCCCAGCGGAAATGAAGAATTCAACTCTCTTCTCCAGCAGCTATTCGGGATTTATTTTCCCCAGCTAAAACATTACATTTCCATACATCATGATACATGCATATACGCATCATACAACACGATCTCATTTATTTTGAGAACATCATTGCTTGATCCATATCATGCATTTCATATGACTGACCTTTACCTTTCAGGAAGGATGCAGTTAAGTTCTCAGCAGTCGAAGACCTGACCGGTTCTTAAGTCTCAACTGAATTATCCTCGGTTGAATTTCAGATAAGGTTCTCAATCTTGACAATTTTCCTCCGTCATAGTGTGGACGAGTTCTACAATCTCAACAGTATACTCTATTGAAGACCAGACAGTTCCTAGATCTTGATGAAGATGTTTCCCTCTGTCATAGTGTGGACGAGTTCTACAATCTCAACGGTATACTACGTTGAAGACCAAACAGTTCCTAGATCTTGATGAATATGTTTCCCTCTGTCATAGTGTGGACGAGTTCTACAATCTCAACGGTATACTCTGTTGAAGACCAGACAGTTCCTAGATCTTGATGAACATGTTTTCCTCCGTCAAAGTGTGGACGAGTTCTACAATCTCAACGATATACTACGTTGAAGACCAGACAGTTCCTAGATCTTGATGAAGATGTTTTGCTCCGTCATAGCGTGGACGAGTTCTACA
Source organism: Vicia faba (assembly GCA_948472305.1). Lineage (NCBI taxonomy): Eukaryota > Viridiplantae > Streptophyta > Magnoliopsida > Fabales > Fabaceae > Vicia > Vicia faba. The sequence goes on from OX451740.1 coordinate 1,295,475,570, forward strand.
ATCTCAACGGTATACTACGTTGAAGACCAGACAGTTCCTAGATCTTGATGAAGATATTTTCCTCCGTCATAGTGTGGATGAGTTCTACAATCTCAATGGTATACTACGTTGAAGACCAGACAGTTCCTAGATCTTGATGAAGATGTTATCCTTCGTCAAAGTGTGGATGAGTTCTACAATCTCAACGGTATACTACGTTGAAGACCAGACAGTTCCTAGATCTTGATGAAGATGTTTCCCTCCGTCATAGTGTGGACGAGTTCTACAATCTCAACGATATACTACGTTGAAGACCAGACAAATCCTAGATCTTGATGAAGATGTTTTCCTCCGTCATGGTGTGGACGAGTTCTACAATCTCAACGGTATACTACGTTAAAGACCAGACAGTTCCTAGATCTTGATGAAGATGTTTCCCTCCGTCATAGTGTGGACGAGTTCAACAATCTCAATGGTATATTACGTTGAAGACCAGACAGTTCCTAGATCTTGATGAAGACAATTTTCCTCCGTCATAGTGTGGACGAGTTCTACAATCTCAACGGTATACTACGTTGAAGACCAGACAGTTCCTAGATCTTGATGAAGATGTTTTCCTCCGTCATAGTGTGGACGAGTTCTACATTCTCAATGGTATACTACGTTGAAGACCAGACAGTTCCTAGATCTTGATGAAGATGTTTTCCTCCGTCATAGTGTGGATGAGTTCTACAATCTCAACGGTATACTATGTTGAAGACCAGACAGTTCCTAGATCTTGATGAAGATATGTCCCCCCAGTTGAGTTACGGACAAGTTCTTAAAACTCAGCAAAGATGTTCTCTCAGCTGAGGTACAGGCAAGATCCTAAATCTCAATAAAAGGTAGATTTCCCCAGCGGAATCTTCTACAACAACAGGTATGCAAGTTCTCGCTAAGGAAGCTCTTATGCGATCGACACTCCTGCAGATGGAATCTTTAAGCCCATCCTCCCGCCAGCAATCTCCAAATGGCATTTGTAAGCCCATTCCCGACATCACAAGGCTAATACCACTTCATGCGAGTGCAAATTTCTGGGCACTCTAATGTTCAATCCTCTTCCACCTTTGGATCACGAAAGGCACGAAAACCAATCTACATCCTCAGGTTTAAGAAGATTGAACAGGGGCAGTTGTTGTACCCCAAAATTTGCCCTCTCATATTTCTCAAGACATTGCAAGAAAAATCTCGAAGAGGCTCAAGATTGCTCAAGAGTTGGACAGTCAAGCTATCTCCTAAGGCAATCAACCCCAAATTAGGGTTTTGTGCTGCATCAATATCCTTGAGTCCAAATGACCTCAAGTTCTCCCCAATTTCCTAATATGTTATAAAAATAATCCATGACAAGTTTCAAGCTTTGCAGAGGAAGTTTGCCCAGTCAATTGCTCAAAGGGTCCAAAAATCAATTGTGTTAGGGCAAAAGTCAACTGTGACCTATAAATAGTCAAACTTCAAGATTTTTTGTCAACATTCTCATTTTTAAGGATATTTCATCATTTGATCAAGGGTTGTTCATGATTCATTAAGGATTGCTCAAAATTCATCAAGACTCAAAAGTTGCTAAATTAGTGTTTTGTAGGAAAAGTCAACTCAACTTTGACCAAGCATAACTTTCTCATACTTTATGAGAAATGACCCATCAAAAGCTCATTTTGAAGAGGATTCAATTACCTACAATCCATCTTCATACCCCAAGATCAGAAAATGCACTCACAAGAAGTTATATATTTGGACATTATAGGTCATTTTTGAAAATCAACAAAAACACATTTTTTTCCAGAGCTTATAACTTGAGCATGGAATATCAAAATGAGATGAGACCAAAAGGGTTGGTTAGAGGACATCTCAAGCTTTCTAAAAAGTAAAAGAACACTTCCAAAAGTTCAAAACTGAAGAAGTTATGCATTGTTGAAGTTAGGCATTTTTGCAAAATTGCCAAAAGTCAACTATCCCCAAAACTTCAAATTTTGTCAAATGGGCCCATTCGTTTCCACTTTATTTGAGCTTGCATCATTGTCCACGTGTCCTAGCTTCAGCCATGTGTCCATTTATCAATTTTATTATTTTATTTTATTTTTTATTGAATTATTTCATTTTAAATCAAATTAAATCAAATAAAATCCCAAACTTTGATTACATGAGATTTTTTGCTATTTTCAGGATTGGATTCTCATCAATATCATCATTAAATTCGTATCACACAAAATCATGTGCAAAAAGATGGTTTTTTGACAAATTTGGCAAGTTTTCAAAAGTGAATCAAATCAAATATGGGTGCATTGATTTAGAGAGATTGGATTCATGATTCTTGACCTAATGCATTCCATGATACATATAGAAGCCAAAGGAAACGAAATATGGGTTAGAGGCTGCAAGAACAATCAGGACAAAACTTGAAAAAGTGTGGAAAAAGCTTGAATCTGAATTCATACTTAGAGGCGATCTCAGAAGCCAAGAAGGGTCTCAATCAATTCCTGGAGGTTCACTGACTTGAAACCAACCCAAAGCAAGCTCCCATACACGCCCAAACACACTGTAAGTACCACGCGGATCCGTTTCTTTCTTGAATTCGTAAATCCTCATTCTGGCATCTTTTGGACAAAATAATTACATGTTTGTGATCACCAAGACATTTGCAAACTTTTTGTATTATTGAATTTCGTTTATATGACCTGTACCAAGAATCACCATCGCTAGGGTTCTTGGATCTTTTTTGGGCATTTTTGCTACAGGTAAAATTAGCCTTAGTGATGGCTATGGACATGACCGGGAGAGGAAGACGAATGCAACCATGGTCTTGGGAGGAATTTATATAGCCTGAGATGAATTTTAGGAACGGCCTATGCATTTAGCTGCAGATTCAAATCCGCAGGTAATTTTGTTTCAGGACTGAGGACAGGGACGACATCGTGTCCTCCTCTGATTGGCCCTTTTCAAATTTTAGCGCATTTTTTTATTTTCTGGCATATTAACGTGTTTTAGCATATTATGTTTTGTTTGTATTTTATTAAAAATTGAAGCTAAGTGCCCCAGTGGTTAGCGTGTCTATTTCTAAGGCGTTGATGGCTGGAGGTCAGGGGTTCGATCCCTGCCTCCAGCGCTTTGTATTTTCCTGTGTTTTTTCATGTAATCACATGAAGATCTAGGCTTGCAGCTCACCATGTGCCCTCATACGTCAACCAGCCATATGGCCAAAGGACAGATCTGGTGATTCAGATTGATGATCCACCATGGAGTCAAGTCAACGTGCACTCACTGGATCTCACAAAGTCAGCAAAGGGCCAGCTCATTTGGGCCATAGAATTTGCTTCCCAAACACCCATATTCAGGCCCATACCCCCTCTTCTCTTTATTTTATTTTATTTAGTATTTGTTTTATTATTATTATTTAATTCTATTAACCAATCGCAAATTTCCTTTTTTTCATAAAATAAAATCACAAAATATTTTTCTTTATCAAGCCAAACTTTAAATTTTTATTTTTATTAATAAATACTAATTAAATTAATGTAGGTTTTTTAATTAGAATAACTTTAACCTTTTTTGTAAACAATTAAAATTAAATTAGAATTAATTTAGTTTTTGATTACTAACATTAATTATTTTATTTTTCTTTCTTAAAATACCAAAAACCCAAAAATAACTTTTTTCATTTAATTAATTAATTTATTAATTTAGTAATTAATTTAGGATAGTTTATTTCTTAATTCAAAAACAACAAAACAATCTTTCCTTTAATAACAAAGGGTCAAAACCCTATTCGCAATCGATTTAATTTCCCGCACGCGATCTATTTATTCCATATTGTATTTGTTCCCGGAATGTAATAGATAATTAGGACCATTTAATTATTTTTATCAATTTATTTATTTTTTCGCATTTAAATTTAAAAGGGTTGCTTTTGGCGATGTAAATACCCGACGCCTTGTAATTTAATTTCCGCAATTTATTTTTCGCAAAATATAACTGTTAGATGTTTGATAATAGGGATGCATGACAAGAATGAATGTTTAAACCTAAAATCACCTTAGATTACCATTAACATGTACAAAGATAAAATTAACTGAAAAAAGACACACTAGCACATGCGTACTCTTAGGGTACGCCCCACTTGGTTGCCTTCGTACGCGGTCATTGAGTATAGGTAGTTTTAGAGGTCGCCCTCTTGTCCAAAGATCATAGTCGTCTCGAAACGGTTGCCTCGGATATTGTTGCCTCAAAACAAATGATCTAAGACATTAGGGTTACCGCTAAAGCGTCCTAGTATTGCTTTAGTGACCGTAAGTCCCTAAATTCGAATTGACCCTCAAACTCCAACGACGATGCTACCTACTCATTTATAGCAGGATAGCATTGTCTAAAGGAAGATAGCATAGAACGATTCTTTTTTCGAGTAGGTAGATGGTTCTTAGATACTTGCTCTTTTAAAAAACAAAAACTCTTCACACTTAAACTTTTTGAACAAAGTTTTCAAAAACACTTCATACGCTCTTGAGGACAGAAGCAAGAGTTAAATCGAAGTTTCAAACAAAAACTTTTTGAAACCCACAAGCACAAAGAAAACCATTTTGAAAACAATATGAGCAAGTACATAAGAGCCCATGGATAACCATGGATAGAAAGGGTGCTAACACCTTCCCTTTCTATAATCTACCCCCCGAACCCGAGAAATATCTCGAAAAAGGAATTTTTCTGTGCTTTTTTCCTTTCCTTGTTGGATAAAATAAAAGTCGGTGGCGAATCTTACTTACCGCGACATTTTGCGAAAACAAACTCAAAACGCAAACCAATATTCTAAAAACAGTCAGTTCTTCCCACCGTATCACACCTTCGATTAGAGAATCAGAGCTTCCTTCGATTGGATCATCATAGCTTCCTTCGATTGGAACATCAGAGCTTTATTAGATTGGAACATCAGAGCTTCCTTCTATTTGAGCATCAGAGCTTCCTTCGATTGAAGCATCAGGGTGTCCTTCGATTGGAACATCAGAGGGTCCTCCGATTGGAACATCAGATTTTCCTTCGATTGGCATATCAGTGCATAGGTGTCTTAATCTAAAATGCCCTGATGAAGAAAGTTATGAGCACTTTAAATCCGAAATCAGAATCACCACAGGAATAAGGGTTGATCGAAAGGGGATTTGAAGAGGGAAACTCTGAATATTTTCAAATTCGAGCAAGGGGCCAAATTGACCTATCCAAGTTCACTCAGAATTCCAAAATAGCATGAAATATCTCAAAGTGGCAATTTTTTAATATGTTTGATTCTGTTTTCAAGGCCATGTTTAACGGTTGGTCTTTAATACCATGATTCTTTCCCAATTTCCTTGTCTCCTCCACTTCCTATAAATACAAGACACAAACACAAATCAAGGGACTCACACGCACACATACTGTATCACACAGATCACATTGCCACATTGCTCAAAGAAATCCAAAAGTGTCCCAATCGAAGCACCTTTTTGCAGGCACCTTTAGCCCAAACAAATACTAGATTCGTGTTCCTGAGCCATCCAGGAGTCAACACCAACTCCTAATCCAACGTTTCCACACCCAAAGCTGCATATCAAAGCATATCGGCCATAGGTATAATTCTAAAGTTCAATTTCTTAATCTAAGCGCATTTATTCGTTCTAATGTGTTTGTGCGTGTTTGTAATGAAGCGTTAGACAGGTTATAATCCTCACAGACCTGTCATTGCTAAGGCACGTGAATTTGGTTCCTTTGAATCTCAGGTTTCTTAGTGTTTCAGGACAAGACGAACATAGATTCGAATTAAGGAGAGTTTCGAATTAGGGAGTGGTTCGAGCTAGGGGGTAAGGTCCCCCTGGATCTCTAACGTTTGTTCATTTTACGAGAATACTGTTTAGGGCTTCGAAGCAGTAAGCTTCGAACTGGGTGACACAGGAACTTTCTGCCATTTTTGAACCCAGATTCGAATCTCAGGATTCTTAGTATTGCATGACGAAATAACTTCAGATTCGAATTAGAGAGGGAATAGAAGGACCTGGGTTCGACACCCAGATCATACGTTTTTTGTTTTTTCTAAAAAACTTGCTCGCAAATCCAATATCCCAGATCGAAGGAGTTTATCATGTACCACTATTAGGCACCTTCGATCAGCCTTTTCACTTGGATTGAAAGGCAGCCTTAGGACTTTCGATCCAGGCCTGCATCCTACAAATTACTCTTTTCCTTTTTACTACTTTTTCCATTTAGTTTATCTTTTTCATTACTTTGTTTCTTCTAGTTTTTAATCAAAAGTCAAAAAATCACAAAAAAGGATTAGGTTTTAGTTTTTACTATTAGTATTAATTTTTCAATTAATTAATAAATTAATTATTTTAATACTTTCTTAAAAAAACTAAAATTGAATAGACTTAGGATTTTTAAGTTAATTTCTTTTCATAACAAAAACAACAAAAATATTTTTATTTATATTTAATAGTTCTTAGTTTTTTTTTGTACATAATATTTATTTCACGCACGTTATTTTTATTCTCGCATTTTATGTAAATAACGCAACTGATTATGGGATGTAATAGTCTAGATTTAAAATTCTGCATTTTATTTTTCTCGCACTTCTTATGTAATTATCCCAAAGTGTTGTAATAGTCTAGGATTTAAATTTTCGCACTCTAAATTTCTGTAACTATTAACTGCTAGTAATTAGGTTTTCTTGGAAAGACTGAAAAGAAAACGATTAGATAACCCTAAATGCGCAAGATAAATGAAATGAATCAATACACTTGCACATACTCACCCCTAGGGTATCTCCCACTTCGGTTGCCTTCGAAAATGGTCACAATTCTCGAAATTGAGAATCTTTAGTGGTTGTCCTTTAGTTCAAGAGATCACAAGTCCCTCGATGACCCTTTCAATATCGCCTCAGTTAAAAAGTGATCTTAGAACTTTAGGACAATTACTAAAAGTTCTTGCCCAATTGCCTTAGTGACCGTAAACGTCCCTTTGATCGTCCCTCAACATCCAACGATAGGGCTACCTACTCACTAATAGTAGGATAGCACTATATAAAGGAAAGGAGGAAAAGAACACCTTTTTTGAGTAGGTAGATAGTTGTTAGGTACTTGCTCAAATACAATTTTTTCACACTACACTTTCAAAACTATTTTCAAAAAACGTTTTATCAACACTCTTGAGGACTGATACAAGAGTTATCATAAAGCAAACAAACTTTTCAAAACACACAAACACGAAAGCAATTTTCAAAAATGAGGAAGTATCTAAGAGCCCGTGGAAAAACACGGATGGAAAGGGTGCTAACACCTTCCCTTTCCATAATCTACCCCCCTTACTCAGAAACTCTCCAAAAAGGTCTTTTATGTTCTTTACACCCTTTCCTTTGTCAGATAAAAGAAAAGTCGGTGGCAACTCTTGCTTACCGCACATTTGCGAATACAAAATGAAAACTAGTATAACAGTCGGTTCTGCCACCGTATCTCAGAACTGGCGACTCTGCTGGGGAAGGAAATTTAAAAGTTGGGTTTACCTTAGGGTGTAGTTCATTTTAAAATTTCTTTCTTTGTTTTCTTTGATTGCTTTACTTTTAAGGGTTTGTTGGGGTTATTTATAAGGATTCTACACCCAGATTTGGGGAAACTTTCTAGGTAAACAGAAATAGACCGTGGAGACTATACGGCTTAGACCGATATGGTTTAAGCGATGGTTGTGTTGGTGTGACACTTGGGTTGGTACCGGTATCCCTTGTGTTGAATCGAGGAGAATATAGGGCCACCGCGTGGTGTCATGAAGCACTAACGAACCTTAGAACCTTAGCTGAACAAACTTGGCCATTAGAAAGTAGTGAGATAGCCGGCCTCAGTGTAAAGTTGGGAATCAGTTGATACTCGATACTACACTCATTAAGATCAGACTTTCGTGATGTTTCGGCCGCAAGAAAAGATTTCTAAGCTGAAATAGTACCGATAAAGAAAGACCAGTGATATTGAGATTCCTTAGAACCCGATTACTATTTCTAAAACAGGTTGAACCAACTAAACATTCAAGAGGGTACTTACCTTAAACCTCATGCAAGCCTTTGAACCTAAGGTCTATTGTGTGATTTTCTTGTGTTTATCTGTGATTTAAGCATATTCATGACATCATAAACATCATAACATCCATTTTTCATTTCACTAACAATTTCAAGGACCAAGGGAATTTATCTTTGTTCTTTTTTGTAGATCATGGCTTCCACTCGTAGAAATACTATCGGGGTCAGCTTCGTGAGAATATCTCTCCAACTCAAAGATCTAGTATCAAGGGTTCCCAAGACTTCATCATTTACCAAGAACTATGGTCGAATTCTCAGTCTGGTTACCTCGGGTTTTTATGAGAAGATGATGGGTGTACTCTTTCAATTCTTTGACCCTAAGCACCATTGCTTCACTTTTCTGGACTATCAGTTGGTACCCACCATGGAGAAACTCTCTTAGTCATTGGGCATACCTATTTTGGATTAGTTGCCTTTCATCGGTTTGGAAGAAGCTCCAAAGCCAGAGTTTATTGCAGAAACTTTGCATCTGAAACGGTCTGACATTGTATCCAACTGGGAAACAAGAAGCGGAGTTAAGGGTTTTATAGCCAAGTTCCTAATAGAGAAGGCTCGGTTGTTTTGGGATGATTTGGACTTCCAGGCTTTTGAGGAGGTCTTGGCCCTTCTAATCTATGGGTTAGTATTGTTCCCTAATCGAAACTTGCTCATAGATGTGAATTCTATCAAGGTCTTCCTCTCTCGCAACCTTGTGCCAATTTTACACAGAGACATCTTGCATACCTTCCACACTCGTACCACGAAGAAGAGAGGGATTCTTATGTGTTGTGTGCCATTGATGTCAAGGTGGTTTATTTCTCACCTCCCTAAATCAATACTGAAGAATGAAGAAGGTTTGAGTTGCTCACAAAGGATAATGTCACTTTCTCACGCGGATATTCTCTGGTATTCCCGATCTATGGGAGATATTTCTGTTATTGACCGCTGCAGAGAATTTCCTAATGTACCACTCCTGGGAATTACAGGAGGCATCACCTACAATCCTTCTTTAGCACTACGTCAGTTTGGTTACGCACGGAGGGATGGTCCTCATGAGATGCTTATCCAGGGCATTGTGTTTAACTATGAGGATGATGTTCAAGGGTATTGTCAGAGGTTCATATGAGCTTCGGGCATGGTAAACAGATTTGATACTAAGACTTTGGGGCCGAAGACTTCCATCCATATGGAACCTTATCTCCAATGGGTACGAGCTCGTGCTTAGAACCTTGTGATGCCATATATAGCCATCTTACCAGTGATTGTGGAGCCCATTACTGAAGGGGATGTTCCTTATACAGTTATTCATCCTGACATGCCCACAGATCTTGAAGAGCTGCAGAGATCCTGGATTCAGATGAAGAAAGAGTGGGATACATTTAGGGATCATTTCTATACCCATGAGAGGAGAGTGTTGGAGCTCACAAAGAAACTTCACGAAGAAAAAGGTCTTAATTCCTATCTGGGCACGAAGAGGAAGCGCCCATGGGAAACCTAATTTCTTAATTTTTAGAATTTTTTAATTATAAGCCTAAAAGGAAATTGTATTTTGAATTATACTAAAAAAATCCTTGTTTCATTTTGGCTTATAAAATTAAATTTCCCAAAGTCCTTGAAAACATTGCATATGCATATCATACATATCATTTCATAAGCAGGTCTTCAGTACATGGTTCTTATCTTCTTCGTTGTTTATTTTAGCAAGTAAATAAATGGCTCTTGAACAAAACATCAAGGATCTCCAAGCACAAAATGTTATAACAAGGTTTGGTTCTAATCATATCTTGGAGTTTTGATGATAACAATGAAATAAATTTTGTATAAAATATTTTATACTCTGATGTGCATACTTTCTAATTCAGATGATGTTGTGACTCAAGCATTCTCAAAAGGAAACATCATTCTACACATGTCTGAAGCAAACTCTGAAGGAAGCACTACAAGGAAAACTCTAATAAAAAGCAACCTTAAGCAACCTCTGAGAAAGCTAGCTGAAGAAAAGATTTGAAAGAAGCACGCTGAAAGCAATATCTGATAATACAAGCTGAAGCAAACTCTGATGAACACAACATGAAGAAAAATATGACAGAAGAAGTGATATAGAAAACTCTGATAGAAGAAAAGTTAAAGCAAACTCTAAAGTTTCTACGCTGCAAGCAAACTCTTAAACTTCCAGAGACAAGCTCTGACAGTACCGTTGATCATTTAATGCTAAGACGGCTAACGTACTCAAGTGGTATTACGCACGAGAGAATTGGAAACATAAAGGCCAAGCCAACACGCATCATTAATGCATGCTCTTTCATCAATGCAGTAATGGTAAATATTTGAAGCTATATATAGAGGACCATTTGTTTCAAAGCAAGGTTACTGATCCACCCAAAATATACTGAAGCTCACTATTTTCATTCTTGTAAACTCATTGTATATAGTGGGTAATTCTTAAGCACTGGGCTAAAATCTTAGTGATAAATCACAGTTTGTGATATAGCTTATTAGAAGCATTCTGATTCACTACTATTAAGAGATAATCTTTATAATTGTTCCTTTAGAGACCAATTGGGTCAGATTTCTCAAGAGGGCTAGGACTAGTTGAGTCTTAGAGGTGTTAGTCACTTGCAGTTGGCTTGTGCATTGTATCGTTAGTCACAACAGTTTGGTTGTGCACTTGTAATCAGTTTGATTATAGTGGATTAAGTCCTCGTTGAGATAAGCGAAATCACCTTGGCGGGTGGACTAGAATAGTTCCAGTTTCAAATGAATCAGGAAAAAAATACCCGTGTCCTTCCATTATTATTGCACGAGAAAAAGGAAAAACTTATTCACCCCCCCATCTATGTGTTTTCTCACCCTTCAATTGGCATCAGAGCTCTAGTTCTGGGTGTAAACACCTAACAGTGTCAGAAAAAGATCCAGAAGGAAAACACTATGGCAACTGAACAAAACAACAACAACTGCACCAAACCTCTTGTGCTTGATGGAGAATACTTTGAATACTGGAAGGATAGACTAGAAAGTTTCTTTCTAGGTCATGATGCTGATCTATGGGATATGGTCCTAGATGGTTATCACATATAAATTACCGCATAAACAATTTAGTTTTGGGCACACACATCGTATCAAATACACATCTCACTCTTAAATTTTTTATGCTAAATCAAAGTTCAAACAGAACTTTAGAAACTCTAACCAAAAAGGACCCAAAAAGATATGGGTACCTAAGGAGAAAATAATATATGTTACAGATGTCCTTAACAGCTCAGTTGAAACACCAGCCATGGTACCTGGACTCTGGATGCTCACGACATATGACGGGAAGAAAGTCTATGTTCCAAAGTCTGGAACTTAAATCTGGAGGAGATGTCAAATTTGGAGGAAATCAGAAAGGAAAGATTATTGGTTCTGGAACCATTGGAAACGGTAACCTTCCTTCTATAAGTAATGTTCTGTTGGTAGAAGGATTAACGCATTACTTTTTATCCATAAGTCAATTAAGTGACAACAGTTATGACATAATCTTTAATCAAAAATCCTGTAGAGTTGTGATTCAAAAAGATGGAACAATCCTTTTTACTGGAAAGAGAAAGAACAACATCTATAAAATTGATCTTTCTAACCTTATAACTCAGAATGTAAAATGCCTTATGTCTGTTAGTGATGAGCAATGGGTCTGGCACAAAAGATTGGGACATGTTAGCATGAGAAGAATATCTCAAATTAAAAAACTCAATCTGGTAAGGGTACTTTCCAATCTGAAGTTCAACTCAGAAGCTCTGTGTGAAGCATGTCAGAAAGGAAAATTTTCAAAACCTTCTTTTAAGTAAAAAATTGTTATTTCTTCCTCTAGGCCGTTGGAAATTCTTCATATTGATCTGTTTGGACCAGTTAAAATTGCATCCATCAGAGGCAAGAAGTATGGATTGGTCATTTTTGATGACTACAACAGATGGACATGGGTTAAGTTTTTAAAACACAAGGATGAGTCACATTCTGTGTTCTTCGACTTCTGCAACCAAGTGCAAAATAAAAAAGAGTTTAGAATCATAAAAGTTAGAAGTGATCATGGAGGAGAATTTGAAAACCATTATTTTGAAAAGTTTTTTAAAGAAAATGACATTTCTCACGATTTCTCTTGTCCTAGAACTCCCAAACAAAATGGAGTTGTAGAACAAAAAAATAGAACTTTACAAGAAATGACAAGAACCATGATTAATGAAACCAATTTGGCTAAACACTTCTGGGCAGAAGCAGTGAACACAACATGTTATATTCAAGATATAGTCTCTATAAGACCTATTCTTGAAAAGACTCCTTATGAATTATGGAAAAACAGAAAACCCAACATTTCATATTTTCATCCTTTTTGATGTACTTGCTATATTGTGAATACTAAAGATAATCTGAACAAGTTTGATTCTAAGGCACAAAAGTGTTTTCTGCTTGGATATTCTGAACGCTCAAAAGGCTATAGGGTATATAATACAGAAACTCTGATTGTTGAAGAATCAATCAAAGTCAGATTTGATGATAAGCTTGGCCAGCAAAAGCTAAAGAAGAATGAAAATCCTGCAGGTACAGAAGATCATCTTACAAACTCTGGAGAGTCAGAAGCAAAGGATAACTCAGAAGATCCTTCTATTACAAATGCTCTGGAAAATCTAAGAATTTATGAACAAACCTCACAGAATAGATTCCCTAGAATCACATCAGCACATCCAGAAAATGTGACTATTAGAAAGAAAGAAGATCCCATCAGAACAAGATCCTCCTTCAGAAACAATGAAGAATCACTGTTCTAATTGGTCTCTCCGATTAATCCAACCTCAATAGAGGAAACTCTGCAAAAAAATGATTGGATCCTAGCTATGCAAGAATAACTAAATCAATTTTCCAAAAATGATGTATGAGATCTAGTTCCAAAACCTAAAGGATTCAATATCATAGGAACAAAATGGGTATTCAGAAACAAGTTAAATGAGCAAGGAGAGGTTGTCAGAAACAAGGCACGACTGGTTGCACAAGGTTATAGTCAACAAGAAGGAATTGATTATAACGAAACATTTGCCCCAGTCGCTAGGTTAGAATCAATTAGATTATTAATTTCTTTTGTTGTTCAACATAACATCTCATTATATCAAATGGACGTTAAAAGTGCATTTTTAAATGGTTACATAGAAGAAGAAGTTTATGTCCACCAACCTCCGGGTTTTGATGACTCAAAATATCCAGAACGTGTTTTTAAACTGAAAAAGTCTTTGTATGGTCTGAAACAAGCTCCCAGAGCTTGGTATGAACGTCTAAGTAACTTTCTTTTAGAAAAGAATTTTACCAGAGGGAAAGTGGACACTACCTTATTCAGAAAAACTTTTTAAAATGACATTTTAATATGTCAAATATATGTAGATGATATTATTTTTGGAACTTCTAATGTCTCTCTTGGAAGAGAATTTCATGAGTCTATGCAGGCTGAATTTGAGATGAGCATGATGGGAGAACTAAAATTCTTTCTGTGAATTCAAATAAATCAGACTCCAGAAGGTACTTACATACATCAAACAGTGCATGTTAAAGAACTCCTGAAGAAATTCCAGCTATCAGAAAGTAAAGAAGCAAAGACACCAATGCATCCTACATGCATTTTGGGAAAATATGATGTAAGTAAGAAAGTAGATCAGAAACTATACAAAGGTATGATTGGATCTCTTCTCTATCTGACTGCATCTAGACCAAATATATTATTCAGTGTATGTTTATGTGCAAGATTCCAATCAGATCCTAGAGAATCTCACTTAACTGCTGTTAAGCGAATTCTGAGGTATCTGAAAGGTACTAATAACCTTGGACTGTGTTACAGAAGATCCAAAGAGTTTAAACTAGTAGGTTATTATGATGCTGACTTTGCTGGAGATAGAATAGAATGAAAAAGCACCTCTGGAAGCTGTCAGTTTCTGGGTGATAACATTATCTCATGGTACATCAAGAAGCAAGCCACTATTTCACTATCAATAACTGAAGCAGAATTTATATTTGCTGCTGGATGTAGCACTCAGATGATCTAGATGAAGAGCCAGCTGGAAGATTATCATCTCTATGAAATTAAGATTCCTATCTTCTGTGATAATACCTCTGCTATTTGTCTTTCAAAAAATCCTATCTTAAATTCTAAGGCAAAATATGTAGAAATTAAACATCATTTAATAAGGGAATACACTCAGAAAGTAATTTTAAGTTTAAACTTCATAGACACAGACCATCAATAGGCTGATATTTTTACTAAACCCCTTTCTGAAGATAAATTTAAATTCATTATGAAAAACATCAGTATGGAACTTTGTCCTGAATGAAATTTTTTTTTCTCTATATATGTTTTCAGAATGTTCTGAAATGAATGTTCTGATTAACTACTCTTCAGCAGTTAGAAGAGGAGTTACATCATAAACCATCTATAATATTCTGAAATGTGTCTAACGTTTCATTACAAAAATGGTTCATAAGTTCATTACACTAAAACATCTGTCACACGCTATCCTCAGAAGTTGAATGTGTGTTTCAACTCTGAAAGGTTACGCATGCGTGCACTGCTATTGAGACGCCATTCCTAGGTAACTGTTCAGATTTGATCAAATCTCACGCATCCCTTAAATGTCAAATCTCATTAATTGCTTGTAATTATTATTTTTTTTTAATTCAATCGTTCTAAATTCTTTAACTGTTTATTACTTTAAAATTATTTTTCATAATCTATAAATACTTTGCAAAATTCCTTTTTTACTTTTTACTATCTCTCTCTCATATTTCAATCGCTTCTGCGTATTTGCAAACTCTTTTTTTTTTCAAAATCCTAAACCTAAGCGTTCTAAATGGCTTCACCCTTATTCCCTTCCGAAAGAATTCTTGTTTCTTCAAGCAGCTCTCAACATGCAGAAAGATATGTCACTCCTGAGAGAACAACACTCATCCATGTTGATAGCTTGGATGTGGTTAGTGTACTAATGGTTGATTTTGAAAATCTGAAAGCAAATGGGTTTGATTTGTTTCCAACTGTAGAGTTTCAAGGGTGGCAAAATTTCTTTGATCGTCTAGTTAAACCAGTGTTCCTTCATCTTGTCAAGGAATTCTGGATTCATGCCATCGCTTCACCAAAGGTCATTCTATCATTCGTAATGGGCGAAGAGATTTCCATCACTGAGAATCTCATAAGGAGGCTACTAGGTTTTGAAGGTAATGGTGTTACTGGAATCTCAAGTGGAAGAATGGATATGTCTAAAGTTTATGCTGAGATTTTTACTACTGGGCAAGCATCCAAGAAGGTCAGATATTTGAAGAACAAATTCAAAATCTGGGCAAGAAAAATTCATGGTTGCATTCATCAGAGGAAGGAAACCAGTTTCCCTGACTACATCAATGCTGACCAACAATATCTTATGTTCTATCTTGGCACAAATGTGAAGATTGATCTGCTATATCTTCTATTCAACCATCTATGGACGCATGTAAAGGAAACCATGGAAGCTGAAAGAGTAAAAAACCCTAAGTCAAAAAGAAATTGGATCCCTCTAGGAAGATTAATCTCAGATATTCTGACAGAGAATGGTATGATAGCTCATCTAGAAGACGCAAATTTGCTTGGAGAATTGGAGCCCACTTGTGGAAAAGCTCTGACTGGGAAGAACCTGCTTAAAAGGAAGCTGATTGACAAACTCCTGGTGGAACCTACTCCATATGTGTCCACAACTGTCACCAGAAGGAGAATTCCTAATGCAAATTTTCCTCTCTTCAACTCTGGTGATCATCCTGAGATCATTCTTCACTTTATTGAAGCTTGCAAGGAAAGTGGCATTCCCATTTACCCAGCATGGCTTCAAGGAAGGAATGTACCTGCTCCAGAAGTTTTCCTCCAGAAGAATAAGAAAAGGCAAGTAGGAGAAGGTCCCTTTGCACGTCCTCAAAAGAAGAAGAAGAAATCTTCAGATATATCCTCTGAAACAATCATTGTTTGTCATTCTGTGCGTATAACAACATCTGCTGAACCCCAAACTCTAGGAGATATTGAAGTTGACATAGACCTCAATATTCCCTCTGAACCCCTACATAATAACACTCAAATTGATTAGGTATTATCTGACATAGATAACTTTGATACTGTAGTTCCTCCACAAACTCAAACACAACCACCACTCGCTCCATATATCTCTCAACCAGAAAGCTCCACTTCTGATCCCCACCAACAAAATCCAAATATTCCTGCTGAAAACCCTCTTCAAACATCCCCCATCAGACCTTTATCCCCAAAATCCTCTGAGCGGTATGATGGTTCTTGGAGATTACCAGGAATCAATGTGCCTCTGGCTACACAACCTCCGTCCTTCATCATTCCCTCTGAAAACATGTTTGCTCTGAATGAATCCCCAGCACCTATTTCTTCTTCCTCTGCTCAAACCACCATCATCATCTCTCCTGACATCACCCCACTTACGTCACCGAAAATTCCCACACCTACCTCATCACCTCACTCTCTAGAACCTACCTTCAGTACATCTTCATCAGAACCTCTTGAACCATCTGAACCATCTGACTTTCTTAGGACTGTAGTTGATCTTGAATCTCTACTTTATCTGCAAATTAAATCCTACAAGAAGGTTGTTCCCAAACCAACCCTAAAACCTGTCCCGTCAGATGTTAATATACGTTTCCAGAATTTTGCAACAGAAATACGGACTTGGATACACCTGCTGAAGGCAAACATTTCCAGCAACCTGAACCCAACTGAATGTGATTTTCTGTGGGAAGCATTCAGAAGGAAATTCAATGATGAATCCTTTAAAATGAAAGATTTTTGCTATTCTCATGTTCTTGAGAATTTCACCCAGTATCTGAATGCCTTCAAGACAAAAGTGGTAAATCTCTGGGATATGAAGTCTCTTTTGGAGATTACCAGCGCTCCTTTACCACTTGCTAATCACATGGAAATTTCAGAAGAGAATCTGAAGATGGCTCTGAGTCAGATCCAAATCCCTTGGCAATGACTCTGTATCACCAACCTTCTGCTCAAGTTGCCTCTGAGAAAGTTCCAACTCTTCTGATTGATCCTGGCACCCTTTTCTCTAATGTTGTAGGCTTTGACTCTGCTGGTTTTTCTCCAAAGGTTATATCTTATAAAGCTGCTTCAACATCTGCTCCAACTTCGCTGGTGATTGACACTCTGAATGAGCTGAAGAAGGAAAATGAAGCCATACATGAACTTCTAGAAAAACAAGATGAAACCAACAAAGAAATCATAACTTGGATGATGAAACAAGAGGAATCCTCAACCGAAATCAAGAATCTTCTTCTTTCTCTTGTCTCTCGTCAATCTTAGTTTTATTTTTTCCCTTTTTTTTGTACTTTTATCCTCTGACATCTTTAATATATAAAATCTGTTGAATCTCTTTTATTTTATTTTTGCTTTTTGATTATGACAAAAAGGGGGAGAAAATGTGATTTTGATATGATCCATGATAGCAGTTATGGGACTAAGTCTCAAACATTCCTAACAAAATACAAAGTTTTTTTCCTGTTTAAGAGATATGCAGGTACTTTAAGACTCTGAAAGACTAAGCTCTAAACATCATCTGGTAAAGATCTGCTAAAGAAACTCTGAAGAAAAGATCAAGAGCTCTTAAAAGAAACTCTGAAAGGAAGATGTCCCAAAGCTCTTATGAACAATCTCAGGATGTTTTCCTTATGCATTTAAGTTCTTTTATTATTTATTTCAGAAGAAGAAATATTTATCTCATGGGGAGATTATCAATCTCAGGGGGAGATCCTCACACTTGTACACAAATGTTTTAATCAAAATCTGAATTGTTTTGTCATCATCAAAAAGGGGGAGATTGTTAGAACAAAGTTTGGTTCTAATCATATCTTAGAGTTTTGATGATAACAATGAAATAAGTTTTGTATAAAATATTTTATACTATGATGTGCATACTTTCTAATTTAGATGATGTTCTGACTCAAGCATTCTCAAAAGTGAAATATCATTCTACGCAAGTCTGAAGCAAACTCTGAAGGAATCACTCCAAGGCAAACTCTGATAAAAAGAAATCTTAAGCAGCCTCTAATAAATCTAGCTAAAGCAAAGATTTTAAAGAAGCACGCTGAAAGCAATATTTGATAATGCAAGCTGAAGCAAACTCTGATGAACACAACATGAAGAAAACTCTGACAGAAGAAGTGATATAGCAAACTCTGATAGAAGAAAAGTTAAAGAAAATTCTGAAGTACACAACTCCAAAGTATGTCCATGGGTTCAAGCGAGGGCTTTAAAGACTATGCCCAGAAGTGGAGAGACCTAGCAGAAAGAGTCCAACCCCCTCTATCTGATAGGGAGTTGGTAGACATGTTCTTGGGTACTCTATATGGTCCATTTTTCAACCATCTAATTGGAAGCTCCTCAGTTGCTTTTACTGAGCTGATCTTAATTGGAGAAAGAGGGGAAGCTAGTATTAGAAGTGGCAAGATTCAAAAGGATGCCTCTTCAAGTGCAGGAAAGAGACCTTTCGTTGGAAAGAAAGAGGCCAGTGTTGTTTACAGTCAAAGAAATAAGGGAAGAACTAGACGCCTTCCAATGGTAGGGGCTGGAATGATATCCAAGCCTGTAACTACTCAACAATGGAATAATCAGCCTATAATAGATAGGCCTATGAGACAGTTTACCCGGATTAATATGACTTTGTCTCATGTTTTTCCACACTTATTGAAGTCCAATCTAGTAACTTTGAGGGAAGCTCCGAAGAATCTAAATATTGCCTCTCCCCGCTACAATCCAAATGCTCGATGCGCCTACCATTCTGAGACTTCGGGGCATGACACGAATGACTGTTGGGATTTCAAGAACAATGTGCAAGACCTTATTGATGCAAAAGAGGTTGAATTTGATCCCCCTGAGACTCCCAATGTCATAACTGCACCCATGCCCAAGCATGGACCGGGAGTCAATGCTATTGATGTTGTCTCCGCCATAGAAGATGCTGACAGTAGCTTTGACATGGACAACTGGATCTTCCCTACTACCAATGGTGGACCCAGTAACTGGACAACTAAAGACTTTGTGCCGATTACTTTTATTCAGGATTAATTGTCTTTCTTGTTTTCAGATATGTAATAAATGAACAATAAAAACTCTATGGCCTTGTGTCTTACTCGGGGCACAATGGTTTATTTGTGAGGTTTATCATTTTTAAATCTCATATGTCATTAATAAAGCATTGGACGTTTTGCATACAAATTTTGCTCTATTTGTTTTTCTTTTCTGCTTTTACTTTATCAATGCAGCTATGCTCTTACACACACCCACGTATCTAACTTCAGATCCATATCTACTCTGGATCCCATTGATAACGATTCTGCTATAGCCAGTTATAATTTTGAAGATCCGATCAACCAAGCCGAGGACGAAGGTGAGGAAGATTGTAAGGTACCAGGAGAGCTTGCTAGACTGTTACAACAGGAAGAAAGGGCTATACAGCCTCATGAAGAGCCAGTTGAGACAGTGAACCTGGGTACAGAAGAGGACATAAAAGAAGTCAAGAAAGGTGCAAACATGGAGCATAATGTCAAAAAGTGGTTGATACAGATGTTGCATGATTATGTTGAGATCTTTGCTTGGTCATATGAAGACATGCCAGGACTAGACACTGATATTGTGGTTCATCGTCTACCAACTAAAGAAGATTGCCCTCCAGTAAAACAGAAGGTTCGTCGCATGCGCCCTGAAATATCAGAGAAGATCAAGGCAGAAGTTATGAAATAGTTCAACCCTGGGTTCTTAGCTGTCACCTCCTATCCATAATGGGTTGCTAACGTAGTTCCGCTGCCTAAGAAGGACGACAAGGTACATATGTGTGTGGACTATAGAGACTTAAACAGGGCAAGCCCTAAGGATAACGTTGTGCTTCCCCGCATTGATGTTAAGGTTAACAACACCGCACAACATAAGATCTTTTCCTTCATGGACGGTTTCTCTGGTTACAATCAGATCAAGATGGCACGCGAAGACATGGAGAAGACAACTTTCATCGTACAATGGGGCACTTTCTGTTACAAAGTGATGCCATTTGGGTTGAAGAATGCTGGGACAACCTAACAGTGAGCTATGGTAGCTTTGTTCCATGATATGATTCACCATGAGATAGAGGTCTATGTTGACGACATGATAGCCATATCTCAAACAGAAGAAGAGCACCTTGATCACTTGCAAAAGCTATTTGATAGACTGAAGACGTACAAGTTGAGGCTGAATCCGAACAAGTGCACCTTTGGGGTAAGTTCTTGTAAACTCTTAGGTTTCATTGTCAGTGACAAGTGTATTCAGGTAGACCCTGCAAAGGTAAAACCTATACAAGAGATGCCGGCTCCTTGCACTGAGAAGGAAGTTAGGGGTTTCTTGGGACGTTTAAATTACATTGCCAGGTTCATTTCCCATCTAACTGCTACTTGTAAGCCAATCTTCAAACTCCTGAAAAAAGATCAAGTGGTAAAATGGAATGAGGAATGCTAGACTGCCTTTGACAGAATCAAGGAATACCTTCAAGAGCCTCCAACTCTGATGCCTCTGATTGAAGGAAGGCCTTTGATAATGTACTTAATAGTATTAGATAATTCAATAGTGTGTGTGCTGGGGCAACATGATGAGTCTGGTCGAAAAGAGCATGCAATATACTACCTTGGGAAAAAGTTTACCGACTGTGAAATAAGATACTCACTGCTCGAGAAAACTTGTTGCGCTTTGGCATGGGCTGCTCGCCGATTGAGACAGTATATGTTGACCCACACTACTTTATTGATATCTAAGATGGATCCTATCAAGTACATCTTTGAGAAGCCCGCTCTCTCCGGAAGAATAGCGAGATGGAAAATGATCTGACCGAATACGACATATAATACACAACCCATAAAGCAATCAAGGGAAGTGTATTAGCTGATCATTTGGCTCATCGGGCCGTGGACGAATACCAATCCATGAACTTTGAATTCCCGGATGAGAATATCATGTTAGTGACTGATTATGAAGAACCTGGACCGGATGAAGGACTTGAAAAAGGATCTCGATGGACTATGGTTTTTGACGGAGCTTCCAACGCACTTGACAATGGTATTGGTGCTGTAATCATATCTCTTGAAGGCTTTCGTACTCCTTTCACTTCCAGTCTATGTTTCAAGTGTACCAACAATATGGCTGAGTATGAAGCATGTATCATGGGTCTCAAAGCTGCTATTGACCTAAGAATCAAGTTCTTGAGTGTTTTCGGAGATTCGGCTTTGGTAATCAGCTAGATCAAAGGAGAATGGGACACGAAGCATCCTAATCTCATCCCGTACAAAGAGCATGTGTTGACATTAATCCCATACTTTGAAGAAATTACTTTTGAGCATTTTCCACGAGAAGAGAATCAGTTAGCAGACGCACTAGCTACTTTGTCATCCATGTTCAAGGTCAGATGGGATAACGAAGTTCCTCGGATCACTATTGAGAGATTGGATGAACTAGCTTACTGCTATGAGATTGATACTGAAGGATTAATGGTCAAACCTTGGTTCCACTAAGTGAAAAGGTATCTCAAAGCTCAAGAATACCCTGAGGGGGCATCTGTCAATGATAAGAAGTTTTTGAGAAGGTTCTCTGCAATGTTCTTCCTCAGTAATGGAACCCTCTACAAGCGCAACCACAATTCTACTTTACTTTGGTGTGTAGGAAAGAGAGAAGCAGAGAGGATTATGGCGGATTTAAATGAAGGTACCTTCGGCACTCATCCTAGTGGACACACCAATGCTAAAAGGATCCTACTGGCAGGATACTATTGGTCCACTATGGAAGCAGACTGTTATCAACATTCTCGAACTTGTCACAAATGCCAGATCTATGCTGAAAAAGTACACGTGGCTCTGGTTCCCTTGAATTTCTTGACTGCTCCCTGGCCCTTTACAATGTGGGGCATTGACATGATTAGAGAAATCAAACCTACCGCTTCAAACGGGCATAGCTTCATCCTGGTTGCCATTGATTAATTCATAAAGTGGGTTGAGGCTGCCTCATTTGTTTCTGTTACCAAGAATGTTGTGGCACGGTTCATTAAGCATAACCTTATCTGTCGGTATGATATCCTCGAAAGAATCATTACAAATAATGGTACAAATCTCAACAATAATATGATCACCGAGCTCTGTAAGCAACTCAAGATTCAGCGTCATAAATCTTCTCCTTACCGGCCGAAGATGAATGGCGTTGTGGAGGCTGCTAATAAGAATATTAAGAAGATCATCTAGAAGATGACAGTGACATATAAATATTGGCATGAGATGTTACCATTTTATTTTCATGGTTACCGCACCTCAGCACGTACGACAACAAGAGCAACACCTTTCTCTCTAGTATACGGTATGGAAGTTGTCCTACCTATTGAGGTCCAGATCCCTTCTTTGAGAATCGTGAAGGATGCAGGCTTGAACGAAGATGAATGGATCCAGACTCGACTTTAACAACTGAACTTGATTAATGAAAAATGGATCGCGGTTGTTTGTCATGGCCAGTTGTACCAAAAACATATGATCAAGGCTTTTAATAAGAAGGTCAGACGTAAGGTATATCAAGTTGGTGATCTGGTAATCAAGTGCATCATTCTGCTGCAAGGTGATCCCAGAGGAAAATGGACTCCCACATACGAAGGACCATTTGTGATCAAGAACATATTTTCTGGTGGGGCCATGATCTTGACCAATATGGACGGTGACGACCTTCCCCACCCTGTAAATGCGTACATAGTTAAAAGATACTACGCATGAACAAAGACCTGCTATGTTGACTGGCCTAGGCAAATATAAGGGTATCCTGGCGAACCAAAAGGGTTTGGGAAAAAATTAGTGATAAAATACAAAAAACTATACACCCGGCAAGTCGAAAACCTGAAAAGGCGGCTTGAGAAAAAAAGGGTATCTTGGTGGACTGAAGACCCGAAAGGGCGGTCCAGGAAAAATTTAGGGATCTAAAGCGTATAACTATGTCCCGTTGGATCACCTTGCAACCAGACTTCAATATCAACTATCAAGCTTAAGCGGTACCAATCAATCCAGTCAACTTCATACAAGTAGCAAAGTGATGAGACACCCAAGGATATAAAGGCAATAGCAGAATTGAAACTTAATGGGATTATTACACATAGTTTTTTTTTCTCTTTGTACACTATTTTGTATAGTTTTCATTTTCACGACGGCATTCTCCTACTAGAATGTCAGTCTCTTTGTACAAAAAACGCCTATTATAGGCAAACTTCAAAATCAATACAAATTATTTCCTTGAGAGCACAAAACTTTTCGTTTTCATTTTTTCTATTTTGTTTTGGAAAAAACGTCCAGTGATTATTTTTGAAATATGCATTTGAATATGATTACTGTTTACAAATACTTGCATAAAAAACAGAAAGACATTTGCTAATGACTTTAAGAAACGAGACAAAGTCTCAAAAGCCATTTGTAGTCCCCGCAGTTATGTTCTCCAGTAGGAACAAAGGTAGAGACGTCCTACTGCAAAGTCACCACTACATCCTCAGCATATGTCCTAGTGATGTCTATGTCCCTGCAGAGTGAAAACAACCAAAGTTTTGACCTCTTCTTCCCTAAACAGGAATTACCTTCTCCAGCAAAGTTCCCTCAGAGAGCTGAAATCCATGTTCCCCAATTAAGTTTTATAATCTCGAACAGTTTATAAAGCCTCATCCCCGATAGAGTTTATTTCTCTGGCTGCGGAAGTTCATCCCCCAACGGAGTTTATTTCTCTACATTAGTAAAATCTTCCAACATAGGGTCTTTTCCTCGGTGGAGCAATCTCAAGCAGAAGTCAAAGATCCCCGGCAGAGTACCCTTAAACGGAAAGAGGAAATCCCTGGAAAATCATCTCCATTCATCATCCCTAGTAGAAATGATAGAATCACTTTCCTCATTTACCAAATAGTAATATGGGATTCATCTTCCCAGTACTCTCCAGCAGCAGTCAGGATTTATTTTACCAGACCAGGAAA
Source organism: Vicia faba (assembly GCA_948472305.1). Lineage (NCBI taxonomy): Eukaryota > Viridiplantae > Streptophyta > Magnoliopsida > Fabales > Fabaceae > Vicia > Vicia faba. The sequence goes on from OX451740.1 coordinate 1,295,499,696, forward strand.
TTTTGCAACAGCATTCCATGTTCATACATCATGGCATCCGCATACGTATTTCATACAGCATAATCTCATTTATTTTAAGAACATCATTACACAATGCATTTCATACATCATGACATTGCATATGACTAACTCTTTACCTTTCAGGAAAGATCAATCAACAAACATCACAAACTACTTTTATGACCTGACAGTATTTTCAAAGGTTACCTCTGACAAAGGGATATTCCAGCATTTTCTTTAGAAGATCATATTCAAGGCCTCTACTGGTTCAGTTTAAATCAACCAATGATTTAGTCTGATTCATTTCCAGTAAGCACTTTCTCTGGTTCAGTTAAATCAACCCTAAGATTTTTCTGATTCTTGTCCAGTCAAAGACAATTAAAGACTTCTCTGGTTCAGTTAAATTGAACTTAAGATTTCTCTGTTTCTATTCTAGTTGAAGATAATTCAAGACCTCTGTTGGTCCAGTTTAAATCGACCAATGATTTATTCTGATTCATTTCTAGTGGATACTTTCTCTGGTTCAGTCAAATCAACCCTAAGATTTCTCTAATTCTATTCTAGTTAAAGATAACTTAAGGCCTCTACTGGTTCAGTTTAAATCAACCAATGATTCATTCTGATTCATTTCCAGTAAGCACTTTCTCTGGTTCAATTAAATCGACCATAAGATTTTTCTGATTCTTGTCCAGTCAAAGACAATTAAAGAATTATCTGGTTCAGTTAAATCGACCCTAAGATTTCTCTGATTCTATTCCAGTTGAAGATAATTCAACACCTCTACTGGTTCATTTTAAATTAACCAATTATTTATTCTGATTTATTTCCGGTGGATACTTTCTCTGGTTCAGTCAAATCGAACCTAAGATTTCTCTGATTCTATTCCAGTTAAAGATAACTTAAGGCCTCTACTGGTTCAGTTTAAATCAACCAATGATTTATTCGGATTCATTTCCAAGAAGCACTTTCTCTGGTTCAGTCAAATCGACCCTAAGATTTTTCAGATTCTATTCTAATTAAAGATAACTCAAGACCTCTACTAGTTCAGTTTAAATCTACCAATGATTTATCCTAATTTTTTTCCGGTAGATACTTTCTCTACTTCAGTTAAATCGACACTAAGATTTTCTAATTCTTATCTAGTTAAAGATACTGTAAAGCCTGGAGTGCGACCAGATAACAATTTATTAATTATTATGAAGCATGGATCCGACCAGATAATATTATAACCTATGACACCAAAGCCTGGACCCGGCCAGATAACAATATACCTCAGATTCAAGTTGAAGCCTGGACTCGACTAGATAACAACTTAATTTCTTCAAACCACTGAAGCCTAGATACGACCAAATAACAGTTCAATGTCTATAATTACTGCGAATCCTAGAACCGATCAGATGGAAGTTAATTCCATATTCCCTAATAGGTCGTTGTGAAGCCTAGAATACGACCAGATAGCAGTCATTCTTATTTTCCCCAGCAAGTCACTATGAAGCCTAGATCCCGACCAGATAACAACTCTCCTTCATCTCTCCAGTCGAGAGATAACTCCCCAGTATGGTAATGGACAACCGAAGCTCCTAGACTATATTCCCCTAAAACATTCCCCAGCGAACTCCTCCTTAGACAGTAGGATCAGCAATCCCCATAAAGAGACTTCTTATAAAGTCAGCATCTCTAAGCCCATCTGCAAAGACTCTCCGTCATGTTCTTTGGATGGCATTTTTAAGCCCATCTCCGACGACTCTCCGTCATATTCCTTGGATGACATCTTTAAGCCCATCTCCGAAAGTCTTCTATCATCTTTTCCAAATGGCATCCATAAGCCCATTCCCGATATTATCCACCAATAGTATCCCTTCAGACGAGTGCAAATTTCTGGGCACTCTAGTGTTCAATCATCTTCCACCTTCAGATCACGAAAGGCAGACAAGCCTATCTACATCTTCAGGTCTAAGAAGATTGAACAGGGGCAGTTGTTGTACCCAAAAATTTTCCCTCACTTTTTCTTTCAAGATTTTTTTTACATAGATGGTTGCAAACTTTTACTTGAGGAAAGTAAAATTTCAAAATGAATGAAATTTCCTTCGATTGGAATATCAGGGTGTCCTTCGACTGGAACATCAGAGTTTCCTTCGATTAGGACATCAGAGCTTCCTTCGATTGGGGAATCAGAGATTCCTTCGGTTGGAGCATCAAAGCTTCTTTCAATTGGAGCATCAGAGTTTCCTTCGACTGGAACATCAGAGTTTCCTTTGATTGGGACATCAGAGCTTCCTTCGATTGGAGCATCAGAGTTTCCTTCATGTGATATGGTTGCAGAACCGACTATTATACTGGTTAGCATTTTTTGTTCACAAGTGTTGCGATAAGCAAGAGTTGCCACCGACTTTTATTTCATTCAACAAAGGAAAAGGAAAAAAGAACAAAAAAAAATTTTTTAAGATGTTTTTGAGTACGGAGGGTAGATTATAGAAAGGGAATGTGTTAGCACCCTTTCTATCCGTGGTTTTCCACGGGCTCTTAGGTCATCGAAGGCAACATGTAAAGATATCTTAGCATTCAAAGGGACTGTCATCATATAGGCAACATCGAGGGACAAGATCATTTCTCGTAGGCAACTCGAGGGACGTTAGGGACCATGATCTTTATGATGACTTTATAATTAAGGGTCTTTGCTAAGACATCCCTATGTTTGAGGTACATGACCATTATTTTCCGAGGCAACCGAGTGAGGTATACCCTAAGGGTGCATATGTGCAAGGTGTGTTTTGTTTAGTTATTTTAGTCTTGTGTTAAGTTTGCTAATATTTGATTATTCTTGCCATACAATCCTATTAGTCATACATCTAGCAGTTAATAATTACAGTAATTTAAAAGTGCAAAAATATGAAACCTAACTATTACAAGTCTTCGGGGATGGGGATTATGTACATATCTAAAACTGGGGGGAAAAATAAACAAAAGCGGTAAAGGTCCTACTAATCATCTATTACATCCCAATATACAGTTACAATAATAAAAGGAAGTGCGAAAGAATAATAACACGTAAATTTAAAAATACGTCTAAAAATCCTGATATAAAAATTCTTTTTGTTATTTTTTGTTTTAATTTATGAAAATGGTTTAAGTTAAAAAAATTGATCTAGATCTATATTTTAAAAAAAAATTAATTATTAAAGAAACATGAAATTTAAATAAAAGAAATTAATTCTATGTTTTTTTGGTATTTTTGTTACGAAAAGGAAAATGAATTAAAATGAAATTAAACCTAAGTTCTATTAATTTTAATTTTAAAAAAAAAAGTTAAAGTGATTAGTTAATTAATTTACCAAAATTAAACTTTAATTAAGAAAAATCCTAAATCTATTTTTATGTGATTTTTATATTTGTTTATTGATTAAAATTAAAAAAAGGATTAAAAGAAATAAATGAAATGAATAAAACAAGAAAATAAAGATGGGCCTAGTAGCAAAAGTAAACAGGGGGTGAAATCATCAGAAATCCCTAGGCCCGAATCTTTGAAAGCTTCATGCCCTAACCATGGTGTTTTCAGATTCTTGCGTGGAACCTCTGATTCAACCATCCATAATTGTTCTATATAAACTCATACAAACGTTAGCATGCCATGAAATGTGATTAAAATTAAAGATTCGAAGTTAAAAATTTTACCAAACTAGTGTTGTCAAATGGGAGCGTGCTAGGCATGTGATGGATTTCTCTTGTTCCTTGTAAGACTCCTGAGGACTTCAAGAGGATGGTTTGAGGCTTGATGTCAATCGAGAGAGACCGTAACCAAGAGTTATGACTTGCACATATTCTTTGATTGCTGGAGAGCTTTTTGAAGAGCTTTTGGAGAGCTTTTTGAAGAGATTTTTGAGAGCTTTTTGAAGAGCTTTTTGAGAGCTTTTTAGAGAGGAATTTCATGTGTTTCAAGCTTGTATGACTCTATATTTATAGAGGAGAATGAGGAGACAAGAAAGCATGGAAAGAATCTCCCTCATAATGTTGTGTTTTAAGACCATGATCAAAATTTGAAAAAATGCCATATTTGATGATTTTATGCCATTTTCACATATGGATAAACCTGGACATAATTGAAGGGTTATAACACAAATTCAATTGACATAAACCAGCATAAAACTTACCCAAAATGGATTCACATCAAATTTTACATTATTTCTATTATTTATTTATTTAATGTATGGGTGGGATTAGAGGTCGTGGACCATGTTAGGAATGAGTTTTAAACTTGAAAAGATAGGCCCATTTGGAAAAAATCCAAGTTTGGTCAATATTTGCTTCATGCATTTGTTTCAAAAATTGGCCAACTTTGACAATGCATATCTCTCTCAATTTTAACCCTATGAGGGTGTTCTTGGATTTTTTAGAAATCTTAGGATGTCCCCTAAGAAAACTATTTGGTTTCATCTCAATTGGATCTTCCATGTTCATGTAAATAGCTTTGACCCAAAAGGTGTTTTTGTTGACTTTTGAAAAGGACCTATAATGTATGAATTTATATCTTTTCATGAGTGCATTTCTTTAACTTGAGGGATGAATATGAGTTATAGGTAATTGGATTCTATTAAAAATGAGCCTTGGATGAGAAATTTCTGATAAATTATGAGAATGTTATGCCTTGTCAAAGTTTGGTTGACTTTTCTTATAAGAACCCTAATTTAGCAACTTTTGAGTTTTGATGAATTAGGAGCATTCCTTAAGGAATAATGATCAACCCTTGATCAAATGATGGATATCACTTCAAAATGTTGATGTTGACCAAAAATCTTAAAGTTTGACTGTATGTGGGTCACAATTGACTTTTGACCTAATATAGTTGATTTTCAGGCATTTGAGCAAGTGAGTGAGCAAACTTCTTGTTCAAGGCATGAAACTTGGCATGGATGATCTTGAGGACATATTAGGGCAATGGAGACCACTTAGCACCCTTGGAAACTCAAACATCTTGATGAGGAGTGAAACCCTAGTTTGAGGCTCATTGTCTTAGGAGGAGGATTTGTCTGGCCAATCCTTAGTCAACTTGAGCAATTGAGGACCTTTAGGAGTTTATCTGGTGTGAAAATTGGAGGGAAAATTTTGGGGTTCAACAACTGCCCCTGTTCAATCTTCGTAAACCTGAGGATGTAGATTGGTTGGTCTGCCTTTCGTGATCTGAAGGTGGAAGATGATTGAAGACTAGAGTGCCCATAAATTTGCACTCGCATGAAGTAATATTGATCGATAATATCGGGAATGGGCTTATAGATGCCATTTGGAAGGCAACGAAGAATCTTCATAGATGGGATTAAAGATGCCATCCAGAAAAGATATCGGTTGCATAAGAGATTCCTTTGCGAGAATTCCTGTACCTTCCATTGAGTAGGACTTCACTGGGGAATGTCGATTTATGTCCTGGGAAATAAAGTATAGGAGCTTCGGTTGTCCATTACTCTACTGGGGAATTAACTCTTGATTGATGAGACAAAAGTGAGTTGTTATCTGGTCGGGTCCAGGCTTCACAGTGACTGGTTAGTGATGATAAGGATGACTGCTATCTGGTCCTATTCCAGGCTTCATACCAACTTACTGGGAAATATGAAATCAACCATATCTTGTCGGGTCTAGGTTTTACAGTGTTGTAAACTGTTGTCCTGAGATAAAAGAGAAGTAACTTGTATAGGGCTTTCTAATAACACTTACTTTACACTTGTTTTTTACTCTGATTTCACATGTTATTTAGGTTTTTTATTATTTTTTTTCTCGTATTATGCCTATCTTTTGTTTCCTTTTCAGGTATTTCAATTATCCAGAGCTCCCCTGAAGAAATGAAGGAAAACAGGCTAAAAAACTGGAGTTTAGGTCAAATTTGTACTCATGGCGTCCACCATGGCGCCAACATTAGGGTAGGCCGTGATGTGGACCACCTCCTTCTGACCTCAACTTCCACGTTCCCGACTTCCTATCATATTACACTCATAGCGGGCGCCATGTCCCCCATGGCGGGCGCCACCTTTGGACGATGCTTTCCCCCCAAAAGGAGTTAGGGGGCATTCCTGTGATTTCCTGCATTCTTCATCCTCTATAAATAGAAGTTCCTGATTTCATTTCAAATCACCCAAGCTTAGTTGCAAACTTTATCCAACCATAGTTGCGAACTTAAGCCATATAATTTCACCATTGTTAAGCAATAATTCTTCACACCGGGGAATTATTACATTGTTGATTGAGTCTGTGATCGAGTTCGTAGATTGAGTTTGTAATCAAGTTTGGAACACTTCGACAGAAGTTTATCTTGCCACATTTATTTTCAACTGCTGTTTATTTCCAGTCGCATTTTACTTCCAATTGTACCTGTGATACGCTGGCAGAAGCGACTGGATTTACTAGTTTGTATTTTGCGCTTTTTGTTCGCAAAATATCACGGTAAGCAAGAGTCGCCACGGACTTTTATTTCATCCAATCATGGAAAAGGAAAAAGAATAGAAAAAACCCTTTTTTGAGATATTCTTAGTACGGGGGGTAGATTATATAAAGGGAAGGTGTTAGCACCCTTTTTATCCGTAGTTATCTACGGGCTCTTAGGTACTTGCGCATTTTTCAAATTGCTTATGTGTGTTTGTCTTGAAAATATTTTACTTCGTGATAACCCTTGTATCAGTCCTCAAGGACGTGACAAAGTTTGTTTTGAAAATTGTTTTGAAAGGTGTTTGTGTGAAAAGTTTTTATTGAGCAAGTACTTAAGATTCTACCTACTCGAAAAAAGATTGTTTGTTCTCGTTTCCTTTAGACAGCACTATCCTACTATTAAGGAGTAGGTAACACTGTCATTGGAGTTGTAAGGGACATTCGAAAGGGACAAGTACAATCACTAAAGCAATAGTTAGAAAACTTTAGTAGTAACCCTAGAGTCTTAAGATCTTTCCGAGGCAACATTTCCGAGGCAACATTCGAATGGGACATTTTGATCTCTTAGACAGGAGGGCAACCACTAAGATCTCCTATGCTTAATGATTATTTACCGAAGGCAACCAAAGTGAAGTAAACCCTAGGAGTGAATATGTGCATATGATTTGTTTCAGTTATTTAATCTTTTCACATTAGGTGATCTAGCGTTTTAATTTCAGATATTCTTTCCATGCAATCCTATTTAGCATACATCTAGACAGTTAAATATTTGCAGGAATTTAAAATGCGAAAAAATAAACCTAGCTATTACAAGGCTTCAGGGAAGGGGATTAATTACATAACCAAAAGATCGAGGATTAAAGCAGTAAATAAAAACCTAATTTAACTATTACAAACCATTGGCAGTTACAATAATAATGGGAAAAAAGTGTTTAATGTGCGGAGAATTAAATACGAGGAGAAATTGAAAACCCTAAAATCTAATTGAGAAATAATTTGGGTTGTATTTTTGAGAAAAGAATTGATTAAATTATGTACGACTAAAACCCTAATTCTAATCATTTTAATTATGAAAAAGAAATTGAAATTAACCTAATCTAGCTAAATTAAATAATTTCAAGAAAATAAAATATTTTACCAAGAAAACAAGATTTTGTGTATTTTTGGTTTTTTATTTGAGAAAAGAAATTTAATTGTAAAATTAAAACCTAGTTTCTATTTGATTTTAATTCTAAAAGAAATTAACTTAACCTATATTTCTAATTAAATTAAAATAAATATTTTATTAAAAAAAATGCTTTTTTTGGTATTTTGTGATTTATTGATTTTATGATTAATAAAAAAAAGGTAATTAATTTGGTGTAAAAAATAATTAAACAAAACAATTGAAATAAAAGAAATAAATAAAGAAAAAGAAAATGGGCATGTATGCTATCAAAAAGGGGGTGTCATTCTAAATTTCCAAGCCCAAAAACACTCCAAGCCCAGTCAATATTGGATCCTGTGCAGCGTTGACTTGAACGTGCACCATAGCCCCTCATGGATGGAGCGTACGCATGATCAAATGGTTGGACGCAAGTGTGCATGGTAGTCACCAGGAAGGATGATGTGTTGGATTTGTTACAAGAAAGTGAAATAAAGAAAATTTTGTTGGGACCTGGGATCGAACCCAGGTCCTTATACTCACTACCAATGCCTTATTGCCATCTGAGTTGCGCGCTTTTGTTGTAAGTATAATACAAACACAATATAATATATGAAATAAAGTGGTTAGTGGAAAAAACAAAAAAACGCGCGCGCTGGTTCGAATGGGTGAATGGCTGGCTGACACCAAACCTTCTTCTTCCTCTCTCCGTCGTCTTAGGCTCTGGTACTTTTACCTACAGACAAAGGTCTGTAGCTACAAACATATGAAACTCAAAAATCCACAACACGCAATATAAATGGCATCTAAATATATAGATTAACTCGTTTTGGTCTTGTGAACATCATGGTACCCCTTTTGCTGGCCAATTTAACCTGTGGACAAAACCCCTAAACTGCACATATAAACCCTAACAATGGCAAAGGCATGTATAGGCTTCAAAAACGCAATTAAAAAATTCATTTAGCTTACAAACATGATGAGGATCACAAATATATAATTTAAACATGCTAATGACGCAAGAAATACAGTAATCGTTTCTGATTTTTTTTGCAAACTGTGAGAGTGATTATGTACGTTTATGGGTGTTTCAAGTCTTGCAAATGATCCAATTGGCTTCAGGGAAGGTCCAAGAAACAATTGGAATCGTTGGAATGGTTTGAATTGGCATGTGGAGTGAAAACCGATTCACACTTTTTCCTTGAATTTTCTGAATTTTTTTTTGCCTCTTTCACGATTGCTAACCATTATTTTTGCTTTGTTCTTGTCCAATATATACCTAGGGATGAATTAGGGTTACAAACTTGAATTGAATCTTGAATTTTTATGAGATTTGATTTGATTCTTTAGCCATATGCAAACTTGCTATTTTGAGCCAAATCTTCCCTTTCTTGTACCAATTATGCTTGATTCGTTTTGGCCTTGATAATTCAGCATATTTTGATTGCCAACCTGTCCAAAAACCAAATCAAATCATATCTTTGCTATTATTCACCAATTACTTGATTTAATTCAATTTTTAATTAATAAAAAAATCAAGATAAATTGAAAAATGAAGCAAATAATGTGTTGGTGAATATTTGAGTCGTGGACCACATTATAAGTGAGGTGGAAGCATAAAAAGTTGGGCCCATTTAGCAAAAAAAAATGCATTTTTGAGCACATTTGACTTTTGGCAATTTTGCAAAAAAGGACAACTTTGACAAGTCATATCTCCTCCAATTTTAACCCTAGAAAGGTGTTCTTGGACTTTTTAGAAATCTTAGGATGTCCCCTAAGCAACACTTTTGGTCTCATCTAAATTGATTCTTCCATGTTCGTATAAGAAGCTTTGACCCAAAAGGTTTTTTTGTTGACTTTTCAAAAGGACCCATAATGTAGAAATTCATATCTTTTTGTGTGTGCATATTTTGAACTTGTAAGCTGAAGATGAATTGTTGGGAATTGCATCCTCTTCAAAATGAGCTTTGGATGGAAAATTTCTGATAAAACATGTGGAAGTTATGCTTGGTCAAAGTTTCGTTGACTTTTACTAAGAAACCCTAATTTAGCAAATTTTGGGTTTTGAAGAATCGTGATCAACCCTTGATCAAATGATTAATATAATGTCCAAATGTTGATGTTGACCAAAAATCTTGAAGGTTGACTGTATGTGGGTCACAATTGACTTTTGATCTAATACAGTCGATTCTCAAGCATCTGAGCAGTTGACTGAGCAAACTTCTTGTACGAGGCATGAAACTTGACTTGTAGGGTCTTGAGAACATATTAAGACCATGGAGAGCATATGAGGCCTGTGTGGTTCACCCATCTTGATGAAAATGGAAACCCTAATTTGAGGTACACTGCCTTAGGAGAGAGTTTGTCTGGTCAACTCTTGGGCAAGCTTGAGCAAATTGAAGATCTCAATGGGCATGTATCGAGTAAAATGAGAGGGCAAATTTTGTTGTACAACATCTGCCCCTGTTCAATCTTCTTAAACCCTAGGATGTAGATTGGCTAGCCTGTCCTTTGTGATCTGAAGGTGGAAGAGGATCGAACACTAGAGTGCCCAGAAATTTGCACTCGCATGAAGTGGCACTTGATTCGTGATTTCGGGAATGGGCTTACAGATGCCATTTGGAGGTCGATAATGGAGGATTGTCGGAGATGGGCTTAAAGATGCCATCTAGAGAATGTTGATTTCCTGAGATATTCCTTTGACGAGAGTCCCTGTTGCTGTTGTTGATGAGGAATCTGCTGAGGAACATTGGTATCTTCCTTGGGAGAAATAGAATTTTAGGAGCTTCAGTCGTCCATTATTCTACTAGGTAAATGCAAAATCAATCGTGTTTGATCGGGTCCTGGTCTTACAGCGTTGTGGACTGTTGTCTGGAGATAAGAGAGAAGGAACATGGATAGTAAGGTTATGAGAAGGAACCTAGGTAGTATGGTTACTTCGATATGAGAGCCTGGATAGTAGGGCTGGGAGAAGGAACCTGTATAGTAGGGTTACTTCGATATGAAAGCCTGGATAGTAGGGCTGTGAGAAGGAACCTGGATAGTAGGGTTACTTCGATATGAAATCCTGGATAGTAGGGATGTGAGAAAGAACCTGGATAGTAGGGTTACTTCGATATGAAAGCCTGGATAGTAGGGCTGTGAGAAGGAACCTGGATAGTAGGGTTACTTCGATATGAGAGCCTGGGTAGTAGGGTTGTGAGAAGGAACCTGGATAGTAGGGTTACTTCGATATGAGAGCCTGGGTAGTAGGGTTGTGATAAGGAACCTAGGTCGTAGGGTTACTTCGATATGAAAGCCATGATAGTAGGGATGTGAGAAGGAACCTAGATAGTATGGTTACTTCGATATGAGAGCCTGGATAGTAGGGCTGTGAGAAGGAACCTGGGTCGTAGGGTTACTTCAATATGAAAGCCTGGATAGTAGGGTTGTGATAAGGAACCTAGATAGTAGGGTTACTTTGATATGAAAGCCTGGATAGTAGGGATGTGAGAAGGAACCTGGGTCGTAGGGTTACTTCGATATGAAAGCCTTGATAGTAGGGCTGTGAGAAGGAACCTGGGTCGTAGGGTTACTTCGATGTGAAAGCCTGGATAATAGGGTTGTGAGAAGGAACCTGGATAGTAGGGTTACTTCGATATGAGAGCCTGGATAGTAGGGTTGTGAGAAGGAACCTGGGTCGTAGGGTTACTTCGATATGAAATCCTGGATAGTAGGGTTGTGAGAAGGAACCTGGGTCGTAAGGTTACTTTGATATGAAATCCTGGATAGTAGGGTTGTGAGAAGGAACCTAGATAGTAGGGTTACTTCGATATGAAAGCCTGGATAGTAGGGCTGTGAGAAGGAACCTGGGTCGTAGGGTTACTTCGACATGAAAGCCTAGATATTAGGGCTGTAAGAAGGAACCTGGATAGTAGTGTTACTTCGATATGAGAGCCTGGATAGTAGGGCTGTGAGAAGGAACATGGATAGTAGGGTTACTTTGATATGAAAGTCTGGATAGTAGGGTTGTTAGAAGGAACCTGGGTAGTGGGGTTACTTCAATATGAAAGCCTGGATAGTAGGGCTGTGAGAAGGAACCTGGGTCGTAGGGTTACTTCAAAGCAATAGTATAGATTAGTTGACCCGTTTGATTTCAAGAACTGAGTTTCCATTAGTCCTCTATAGATGTGACCTGTATAACTGCTGAATTTGTAGAAGCTAATCCTCTTTTCCTGAAAAGACATCAGGTTTAGTTATATGCGATGCATGAAATGCAGGGTGAGATGATGTTCTCAAAATAAATGAGATTACGTATGTGTACGTCAGGATGTATGCTCATGAAATGTTATCGGGGTATGCCCGTGTCAGGGAAAATAAATCCATGACAGTTATTGGAGATTTGTAAATATTATGTCGGAAAGAGATGCTGGAGAATAACTCTGCGGGGACCAAACTTAGGGGAAGAGATACTTTGTTGCTAGACCTCCTGATCTGGAGGAATAAACTCAGTTGGGGATGAAATTCCGTTGCTGGGGATGATGAGCTCTGTTGGAGATTGAGCCTCTGTATCTGGAGAAATAAACTCTGCTTGGGGGATGAAATTTGTTGACTCGCCCGCGATTGCGAACCTTGGCTTGGGATAGTTATGTCCTGTTTCGGGGAAGCTGACATCAATGCCTTTGGATACTTCTACTGTGTGGGGAGTGTATATACCAATAATTATATTCCAAAGTTGGCTCTATCCCAATACCTGCTGGGCAGAGTAACCGTCGGGTTCGGCACTTCTTGTTTTTCCATGTTTCTGGAATTACGAGTAATTGCCTTTGTTTCTTATGTAAATATTTATGAGCAGCAATTATTTTCAAATGCATATGTCAAAAATAAATCATTGGACGTTCTTGCAAAACAAAACAGAAAAAGAAAAACAGATTGAAGTTTTGTGAAAATGACTTTTATTGATTTTGAAGTCGGCCCGCAATAGGCGTTTTGTACAAAGAGGTTGACGTTCTAGTAAGAGAACGCCACTGAAAGATAGAAATTATACAATTTGTGCAAAATAAAGAAAAACAGATATGTGAAACAATCCCATTGGGTTCCAACTCTGCTATTGCCTTTATATCTTCAAGCGTCTCATCAATTTTTTGCTTGGTCGAAGGTTGATCAGATTTGTTGGCATCGTCCGAGCTTGATAGTCGATACCAAAGTCTGGTTGCAAGATGATCCAATGAGACATAGTGTTACACTTCAATCCCTAACTTTTTCCTGGACCGCCCTTTCGGGTTTTCAGTCCACCGGGATACCCTTTTTTGCCCAAGCCTCCCTTTCGGGTTTTCGACTTGCCGGGTGTACAGATTTTTTCATTTTCATCCCTTACTTTTGCCCGAACCCTTTTGGTTCGCCGGGAATCCCTTATTTTTGCCTAGGCCAATCGACCTAGCGGGTCTTTGATTATGCATAGTATCTTTTCACTATGTCTGCATTGACAGGGTGAGGAAGGTCGTCACCATCCATGGTGGTTAGAATCATAGCTCCTCCCGAGAAAATGTTCTTAACCACAAATGGCCCTTCGTACGTGAGGGTCCATTTTCCCCTGGGATCACCTTGCGGCAGTATGATATACTTGATTACCAGATCCCCGACTTGCTATTCTTGATGCCTGACTTTCTTGTTAAAGGCCTTGATCATTCGCTTTTGATACATTTGACCAGGGCAGATAGCAGTAAGTCTCTTTTCATCGATTAGATTTAGCTGATCAAGTCGGGGTTGGATCCAGTCATCTTCGTTCAAACCTGCATCCTTCATAGTACTGAGAGAGGGTATCTGGACTTCGATGGGTAGGACTGCCTCCATGCCATATACCAGAGAGTAGGGTGTTTCCCCTGTCGACGTCCGTGTTGAGGTACGGTACCCATGAAGAGTGAATGGCAACATCTCATGTCAGTCTTTATATGTCACCGTCATTTTCTGCACAATCTTCTTGATGTTCTTTTTAGCTGCTTCTACATCGCCATTCATCTTTGGCCAGTAAGGAGAAGAGTTATGATGTGTATCTTGAACTGTTTACAGAGCTCGGTGATCATTGTGTTATTGAGATTCATACCATTGTCAATAATAATCCTCTCTGGCACACCATATCAATAGATCAGATTGTGTCAGATAAACCGCGCCACAACGTTCTTGGTTACTATAGCAAAGGAAGTTGCCTCAACCCACTTCGTGAAGTAATCAATAGCTACCAGAATGAAACGATGCCCGTTAGGCGCAGTAGGTCTGATCTCGCCGATCATGTCGATACCCCACATCTCAAAGGGCCAAGGAGCCGTCAAGACATTCAGAGGAACCAGAGGTATATGCACCTTATTAGCGCAGACTTGGCCCTTATGACAGGTTCAAGAGTGCAGATAACAATCGGCATCCATAGTGGACCAGTAATATCCTGCCCGAAGGATCTTCTTAGCAATGGTGTGTCCACTAGAATGGGTTCCGAAGGTGCCTTCATGTAAATCTGTCATGATCCTCTCTGCTTCACTTTTGTCTATACACCATAGTAGTGTGGATTCATGGTTGTGTTTATAGAGGATTCCATTACTGAGGAAGAATTTTGTAGCGAACCTCCTCAGAAATTTCTTATCATTGACAGATTCCCCTTCGGGATACTCCAAAGCCTCGAGATACATTTTAACTTCGTGAAACCAGGGTTTGACTGCCACTTCTTCGGTATCGATCTCACAATAGTGTGCTAGTTCATCCAACCTCTTAATGGTAATCTGGGGAGCTTCATTGTCCCACCTAACCTTGAACATAGAAGACATGGTAGCTAGCGTGTCCGCTAACTGGTTCTCCTCTCATGGGAAATGTTCGAAGGTTACCTCCTCAAAGTGTGGGAGCAATGTCAGTACCTACTTTTTGTAAGGAATGAGGTTTGGGTGCTTCGTATCCGACTCGCCTTTGATCTGACTTATCACCAGAGTGGAATCCCCGAATACACTTAACAACTTAATCCTCAGGTAAATAGCAGCTCGAAGACCCGTGATACATGCTTCATACTCCGCCTTGTTGTTGGTGCAGTTGAAACATAATCGGGCGGTGAGTGGAGTATGACAGCCCTCGGGAGATATGATTACAGAGCCAATGTCGTTACCCAATGCGTTCGAGGCTCCATCAAAATACATAGACCATCAAGATCCCTCCTAGAGTCCTTCATCTGGTCCAGGTTCTTCGTAGTCAGTCACCAACATAATATTCTCATCCGGGAACTCAAAATTCATGGACTGGTAGTCATCCACGGCCTGATGAGCCAAATGATCAGCCAATACACTCCCATTTATTGCTTTTTGGATTGTATGTTGTATGTGGTACTCAGTTAAGATCACCTGCCACTTTGCTATCCTTCCGGAGAGAGCGAGCTTCTCGAAAATATACTTGATCGGATCCATCTTTGATATCAATAAGGTAGTGTGAGTTAGCATATAATGTCTTAGTTGGCGAGAAGCCCATGCCAAAGTGCAGCAAGTTTTCTCGAGCAATGAGTATCGTGTCTCATAGTCGGTAAACTTTTTGCTAAGGTAATAAATTGCGTGCTCTTTTCGACCAGACTCGTCATGCTGCCCCAACACACACCCCATTGAATTTTCCAGCACTGTCAAGTATAATATCAAATGTCTTCCTTCAACTGGAGGAGTCAGAATTGGCGGTTCTTGAAGGTATTCCTTGATTCTTTCCAAAGCGGTCTGGGATTCATCATTCCACTTTACCACTTGATCTTTCTTCAGAAGCTTGAAGATTGGCTCACAAGTAGCAGTTAGATATGAAATGAACTTGGCGATGTAATTCAGGCATTCCAAGAAACCTCTAACTTCCTTCTCTGTGCGGGGAACCGACATCTCTTGTATGGCCTTTACCTTCGCAGGGTCTACCTGAATACCCTTGTCACTGACGAAAAAACCCAGAAGCTTACCAGATCCTACCCCGAAGGTATACTTGTTCGGATTCAACCTCTGCATGTATGTCTTCAACCTGTCAAACAATTTCTGGAGATGATCAAGGTGCTCTTCCTCAGTCTGAGACCTGGCTATCATATCATCAACATAGACTTTGATCTCGTGGTGAATCATATCATGGAACAAAGGGACCATAGCACGCTGATAAGTTGCCCCGGTATTCTTCAACCCAAAAGGCATCACCTTGTAGCAAAAGGTGCCCCATTGTGTAACGAAAGTTGTCTTCTCCATGTCCTCAGGAGCCATCTTGATCTGGTTGTAGCCAAAGAAACCATCCATGAAGAAGAATATTTTGTGTTGCGCGGTATTGTTGACCAGAACATCAATGTGAGGAAGTGATAAGTCATCTTTGGGGCTTGCCCGGGTCAGATCTCTGTAATCAACACACATTCGTACCTTACCGTCCTTCTTAGGTACCAAAATGACGTTGGCAACCCACTGTGGATAGGTAGTGACAGCTAAGAATCCTGCGTCAAACTGCTTCATGACTTATGCCTTGATTTTCTCTGACATTTCAGGGCTCATACGGCGAACCTTCTGTTTAACCGGAGGACAGTCTTCTTTAGTCGGCAGGCTATGTACCACAATATCGGTGTCCAAACCAGGCATGTCTTCATAGGACCAGGCGAAGATCTCGACATAGTCGTGCAACATCTGTATCAACCTCTGTTTGACGTTAAGATCCAGATTTGCACCTATTTTAACCTCTTTTCTGTCTTCCTCAATACCCAAATTCACTGTCTCAACCGGCTCTTCATAAGGTTGTATGGCCCTTTCTTCCTGCTGTAATAGTCTAGCAAGTTCTCCAGGCACCTCACAATCATCCTCACCTTCATCCTCGGCTTGGTTGATCGGATTTTTGAAGTCATGACTGGCAATGGCAGAGTTGTTATCAATGGGATCCATAGTGGATATGGATCTGCATTATGATACGTGAGTGTGTGTAAGAGAATAGTTGTATCGATAAAGTGAAAACAGAAAAGAAAAACAGAGAGCGCAAAATTTGTATGCAAGAAACGTCCAATGCTTTATTAATGATATATGAAATGACAAATAATAGCCTTCATAAGCAAAAGCCAAGGTGCCTCGAGCAAGGCACCAGGCCGTAAAGTTTCAAATTGTTTATTACAAATCTTAAAACAAATAAGTCAATTACTGCGGAATAAAAGAAACAGGTATGAAGTCCCTAGCCGTCCAGTTACTCGGTCCACCGTTGGTAGTTGGGTAGATCCAACTGTCGATGTCTGAGTCCTCCTCGCTGTCTTCAATGGCATTAACCCCATAATTGCTGATGCGTAGTGGAGGTCTTCCAGCCCGAGCGCGTGTAACAGCCCGTTGAGCCCCTATAGTAAAGCCCAAATCAAATTTGTCAGTCTTATGAGTGAAATCAGGGAGCTGGCCCCAATTGGCACGCCCACCTTTTTCAACCACCGCCTTGGCGTCCTTGAGAGAAGCCATCTTCAAAGGAGGTTTGTTGGTAGTAGTTTCCGTCGATGCCAAGATCTGAGGGACCTCTTTGAAATTCTGACAAGGAGTTTCTATGAATTCCCCGTACATCTCTATATACCAGAAGGAAATGAGGTAGCTCACCATATATTCTTCTTCACCCTGTACCGTGACAATCTTTCCTTTCATCGGGTACTTCAGCATTTGGTGGAGTGTGGAAGTAACTGCCCCGGCCTCGTGGATCCAAGGACGACCCAGCAAACAAGAATACGACGGCCTGATATCCATCACATAGAAAGTGGACCCAAAAGTCTGAGAACCCACTTTGACAGGGATATCCACCTCCTCGTCCACCATTCTCTTCGATCCATCAAAATCCCTTACGACAATGTTACTAGGCTTTAGAGTCAAACCCTCGCAATCCAACCGGTCCAACGCCTTCTTCGGCAGAACATTTAGTGAAGACTCGGTATCTACCAGCACGTGAGCCATAGTGGTGCCCTTACATTCAATCGAGACATGCAGAGCATCATTATGCTTCCTTCCCTTTGGTGTCTAATCCGCATCTGAAAAACCCAGCCCATTATCAGAAGTCAGGTTGGCCACATAATCTTTGAACTGATCAGCTGAAGTCTCCTGCGGCACATGCGCAGTCTTGAGAAATGCAATCAAAGCCTTCGCATGGGCTTCAGAACACAATAGCAGAGACAACATAGATATCTTTGATGGGGTCTACCCCAGCTGCTTGACCACATTATAGTCGCTCTTCTTAATGATTTTCAGTATTTCCTCTATTTCTTGCTTAGAGGCTTCCACAACAATTTTCTTAGGCGCCTCCGTCCAGGCAGGCTTACCTACAACCTCTTTGCCGCGGGTATCAGACGATTCGTCGACAGGGGTAATAACTGGAGTAAGAACAGGAACTATAGTGGATGTATTAGAAGGAACAACAAATGGAATGACAACTGGCTTGTTAACAGTCTTAGGGGAAATCTCGGGAGAGAAGACCCTTCCACTTCGGGTGATTCTGCTGGTTCCGACAATGTTATCAATATCAGGATCAACCTCTTCATCTTTCAGATCTTGTTTGATTCCATGATAGTACACATCGACACCATAATGCCATGGGACAGCTTTGTCTGAGACATACGGGACAGGACCGGGAACAGTGATTATCAGTGGAGCAATTCTTGGAGAAGATGTAATCCTAACAGGTCTTCTCGAGGAAACCTTGGAAGGATTGGCGGAAATGGTTATAATGGAAACATCTTCAATTGGAACAACAGGAATCATAGTTTTCTCAAACATAATTTCTTTGCTATCCATCAGGCGCTGAATACCTGACTTTAGCAAACGGCAACCAGAAGGTAGAAACGAACACATCTGGAAACCTTCACCATAACCCGGAAATAAACCGGCCAATAGAAAATTCTTCTTGACATTTATGAGAGGAGTAGAAACTTCATCAACAGAGGTAACAAACAAATCAGTGTCAATAATGTTAACTCCACGACCGTATTTAGGCATGGGAGCAGTTATGACGTTGGGCTTCTCCGGAGCATCAAAATCTATTTCCTTGGCTTCAATCAAGTCTTGTATTTTATTCATCAGAGCCCAACAATCATTTGTATTGTGGCCAAGACTCTCAGAATGATAAGCACACCAGGAATTCGGATTATATCTGGGCCAAGACTCTCAGAATGATAAGCCCAACAATCATTTTTATTTTGAGAAGTAATGACTTCCTGTCTGTATGATTGTTCGGAACCATCACTGTCTTTTGTTTTGTAAGGACCTCTTTGGTGCCATTCGTTATGCACTTGGATCAACTGAGAGACTACCCTGCCCCAGGTTATGATTAAGGGTTTTAATTTTCGAAAAGAAAAACTCCTACTTCTTTGGCTCAGAGGGGTTGACGAGGGATTATCATCCTTATAACTCCAGTGTTTAGGGATGGAAACAATGCCTGTACCTCATCAGCGGGGTCCGTTCAAAAGCATACTGTAGATTATGGTATCGTTTTCGTCATCCTCCCTCAAGAGGCTTAGAATTATTAATTAAGAGTTGATCATCAGAAAAAATATGAAAATAATTCGCATTTAGTGAATACGAATATATTGCTTCAAAACAGACATATGCGATGCATTAATGAAATAACAACGTTCTAACATGAGTAAATGTTTGAACAAAAGAAAATTACAACTTGAACATTCGAATGAACAAAAGTATTTTCATCTCAGGGCTTGTCACTTCAAATGGTGAGCCTTGGAGGGATGGTAGAAAAATTCAGCCTGACCATCTTGTGTGAACTACAATGCCCCTTCATCAATCAGGTCCTGGATTTTGTTCTTCAGAGCCCAACACTCATTTGCATCATGTCCTGGACAGGCAGAGTGGTAGGCACACCTTTTATTGGGATCATAGGTAGGATGTGCTGTGTTGGGGTTCTGGGGATGAGCCCTTAATGTGATCAAATTCAATCTCAACAGGCGTTGTAACGCTTGAAACAGCGACATGTTGAGCGGGGTGAATTGCCTCCTGGACTTGTCTGGCTGAAGCCGGTGAGGTTGATGCTGAATTTGTGACACTGGAGCCATTTGAGGAGCTCTCCCCTTACCTCCTTGTTTCAAAGGTGGCTGAACGATGACTGGCTCTTTACCCTTAGACGTTTGCCCCAGCTGGTTACCCTGAAGCAGTTGGTTGACGAGAACCCCGAGCTCTTCTTGTCTTTGAGCTAAACCTTGAATGGCAGTTCCCTGCCCCAGCAACTGGGTTTTCATTGCATCCATCTCAGTTTGCAGGTGTTTCAGCCGTTCATCCTCAGCATTGTTCCTGACCAAAGTCTCGATGAGAAGTGTCCTTAGCTCCTCCTGCCCTTTGGATAGATTCAGGAGGATTTCCCCGAGCCGAGTCTCTTGAGCCAGAAGGTCCTGGTTATCTTGTTGGGAAGCCATGGCTGAAATAAACAGCGATAAGGGTAAGTGACCCGCAACAAGAGTACCTGCAATGCAATGATATGTATGATATGCATGCAATGTTTTCAAGGATCTCGCGGGGTAAACAAAAATTGTTAGAATTTGGGTCCGGTAGCTTGATTGAGGGAACTTCATGTTTGCTGAGAGTCCTTCTTCAAGGGTCAAAGGCTCACCATATCCAGTGGGTCATAGCCCCTGACAACCTTGGCTAGAGGAAAATAAATCCTCTTTGCCCCTTGCTAGATGTTTGATTTATCATGACCTGCGTCACAAGCCTTTGAGATCCTTGAAATGGGTTAGGATGTCTGCAATGGTATGATGTTATGGTATGCATTGGGTAATGTGAGTAACCCTGTTATGAGTCCCAATTAAGGACTGCAAACCAAAACCTGCAAGAAACTCAAGTAAAACCTGTCATGAGTCCCAGTTAAGGACCATAAACAAATCCTGCAAGAAACTTAGTAAACCTTGTTATGAGTCCCAATTAAGGACTATAAACAAAACCTGCAAGAAAGTTAGTAAGCCCTATCATGGGTCCCAATTAAGGACTAAAACAAAACCTGCAAGTAGTTCATGTGTCAGATAAAACATGCAAGTAGTCAAGTACGAAGGCACACAAGTCACACAAGAGAAAGCCCTTAGAGTTTAGGCCAGCATGGGGTCTAGGTGTTACCCTCTTTCGGTTGGTTGGTTCATACCTGTCCTATCAAAGTAACCGGGTTCTTAGAGGATCCCAATATCATTGACTACCCTCAATCGGTCATAACTCCAGCATCGCAATCTTTTCTTGCAGCCAGAACCATCACGAGAGTTTAGCCTCAATGGGCGTAGCATACTGCTACTGTTCTAATGGCCAAGTTGGGTCATTTAAGGTTCTAAGGTCTGTTGGTGCTTAATGACTCCTTGGAAGACCCATATTCTCCCCGTTTCAACACGAGGGATATCGGTACAGACCAAGGTGCCACACCAACGTAGCCACTGTTTCACCCGTGTCGGTCTACGTCGGACAGGTCCCTCACAGCTTATGCTACCTAAACAGGGTATCCCCAGATCCGGGTTAGGATCTATGTAACTCCCATGCAACCCACAATAGTAAAGCAATCAAGTCAATACAATTGAAAACACAGTTATGAACTACCCTAAGGTACACCTCACTTTAATTTTTAAGTCCCCAGCAGAGTCGCCAGTTCTGTGATCGGTGGATCTGGAACTGACTGTTTAACGCTGGTTCATAAAATGTCGCGGAAGCAAGAGTCGCCACCGTCTTTTATTTTCTCCAAAGGGAAAGGACAAAAGCATAGAAAAATTCCTTATAGAGATTGCTCTCGGTTCGGGAGGTAGGTTATAGAAAGGGAAGGTGTTAGCACCCTTTCTATCCATGGTTATCCATGGGCTCTTAGGTACTTGCTCATTTGTGTTTTCAAAAATGGTTTGTTTGCTTTTCAACTGTGGGTTTTAAAAAGTTTCTTTGAAAATTTCAGTTCGACTCTTGTATCGGTCCTCAAGAGTGTTTGAAAAATTGCTTTCGAAAGCTTTTTGAAAAGGTGTCGGTGTGAAAAGTATTTTTGAATTTGTTTTGAATTTAGAGCAAGTATCTAGAGTCGTCTACCTACCCTAAGGAATTCGTCTGTGTAAATGTCCTTTAAAGTAGTGTCATCCCACCATTGAGAGGTAGGTAGCACCACTGTTGGAGGTGTTCGGGTCAATTCGAGGTTAGGGACATGGTGATCACCAGAGCAATGGGAAGACACCTTAGAAGCTACCCTCATGCCAGGTTCCCGGATCATGAGGACTTACTAAGACATCCTCTACTCGACGATCACCTTTCGAGGCAAGGCAACAGTGAAGCGTACCCTAGGGGTGGTGTGTGATTTGTGTGTCGTTTTCAGATATTTTTGTCTTTTGTCATGTCATGGGGGATCTACGCTTTTGTTTTTATTTTTGTCATTCATTCTTGCATGCCATTATTAACAGTAAAAAAGATGCGGAAATTAAAAGTTCTAAACTATTACAAAGGCGCGGGTCCACATTGCCAAATAAATCCAGGACCCGATTTGACAGAAAATAAAGAAGTAAAGTGCGAGAAATATAAATTTACACGGCTTTGGGAGAATTACATAAATATTAAGAAATAAAAAATAAAATGCGCGAATTGAATTAAAATTGAAAGCGAGGGCATTTGACCCTTTTTAAAGGATTTAAATTATATTATTAAATTAATGAAATTAAAAGAAAAAAGAAATTATTTTTGAGATTTTAGTATTTATGATTTTAATGAGAATTAAATGGAATTAAAATATTAATTAACCCTAATTCTAGCTATTTTTTAATTTATTAGGAAAATATGAAAATTACCTAAAATTAAATCTAATTAATTAATGCAATTTGATTTATAAAAATAAATAATTAATTATTAGTGATGAGAAAATAAAAGAAAAGATAATAAAATTGATTAAAACCTAATTCTATAAGCTTTTAATTTATTAAGAAAAGATATTAAAATTAACCCTAATTGAAAACTAAATTAAGTGATATTATTTATTTACAAAATATTAGTTAAATAAAATATATTTAATTTTTTGTCTTTTCTAATTTTTCTATTATTTTTATAGTTTATGAAAATAAATTAAAATAAGGAATTTTTAAAAAGGAAATAATTGAAATAAATAAAATAAGAAAGAAAATAAAAATCAAAACCTTGGGGGGTCTGTCCCCAAATTGGAGGTAAAGTCCAGTAATTCTGGCCCACTGATCTTTGGCCTTGTTGACTTTTCCACGTTCACATATGCATGGTTGACATGGGGGTATGGTGACCTGCATGACCTGGCCCTTAGATCAGTCTCTGAAGCCATGTGGCGTGCCAGGATGTTGAGTGTATGGTAGGCGCTTGCAAATGGGTTACACAAGAACATGATTAGGAGAAAAATATAAGGAAAGAGAGGGGGACCTGGGGTTCGAACCCAGGTCCTAGAGGTTACCAATACCAAGCCTTGCCACTGGAGCTCTTCACGCGCGTTGTATATTGTATAGCGAATAAACAATAAAAGGGAAACATGGTCAGTGACACATAAAAATAAAAATAAAAAACGTGTGCTAGTTTCAAATCAGCCAATCACAGCTTGCCACAGGGTCTTCTTCTTCGTTGTTTGATTTTTTCCTGAAACATACAAAGGGTTAGCGGGGGTTTTAAACCCCCCTAAAATATGCAGTTTTCCAAAATAGCAATTAGGCCATGTGGCCACATAAATTAGGCGCGACTATGGCAATCGATTCGTTCAAGTGTCCTGATTTTGATCATGGTATTGGGAAGTCCCAATTTTACAGTGTTCAAAAGTACCCAATTCGAAGCTTGAAGAACCCTAGCCTGTATCAATGGTGAATCCTCTAATTTGGCACAAAAACTCAATTAAAGTATGAAGTTAGATTTAGAATCAATCAATCAATGTAAATCAGTAAAGAAAACACACGAAAAATGCATGTAATTCATGATACGATTATGGATATTTTCGTGACAAGTTTGACTCATAATTACCAATTCTTGATGTTTCAGGCTATGATATTGATCCAGGCACCTTCCTTGATGTCTCAGCAAGACAATGGAACAATTATTTTGGCTTGAATCGCACTAGAACCTAGTTTTCAGTTTTGGAATTTCTTGGCAAAAACTCAAGCTTGGTTATGGATGTATGGCGCAGCTGGGAGGTTCTGATCACTAGGGTTAGCATGTATATATATGTATGAGTGATTAGGGTTGAGAAATTGATCCAAAGAACCTTTGTATTGATGAGAAAATATTTGATTTCCATGCCATAATTTTTCAATCTTTTTCAAGCTAATTTGATATCAATCATGTCCAATCACATGGATTCTTTCCAAATCTGATCATGCACGAAATATTGAGTGTATTTCATGCACAAAAAGATTTAAAAACTTAGGTTTGGTATTTTTCATATATTTTAATTAAATGAATTTCTAGCATTTAAAAATTCAAATAAATAAAATAAAAATGATAAAAAACTTCCCTTTGGGCCAAATGGTCGTGCACATGTTTTGGATGATGGATTTTGGAAGAAAAAGAGGCCCATTAGCAATTTTAAGGCATTTGAATCAAAGTTGACTTTTCAAAATACCTAAATATTTCCCAACTTCCACAAGGCATAACTTGCTCAATTTTTAATCTTTGATCATGTTCTTGGACATTTTGTAACGGTATTTGAGTCCTCTAACCAATGTCTTTGGTCCCATGTCATTTTGATTTACCAATCTCAAGTTATGGCCTTTGATTTAAAGTCCCTTTTTGTTGACTTTTGAAAATGACCTATAATGTTGAAATTGATAACTTTTTGTGAGAGCATTTCTTGGACTTTAAGTATGAAGAGGAGTTGTAGGAAATGTCTTTCTCTTCAAAATGAGCTTTGGATGGAATTTTTCTGATAATCCATGTGGAAGTTATGCCCTGGTCAAGTTACAGTTGACTTTTTCAACTGTCCAAATATGGAAACTTTTGCATCTTGAGACTTTTTGAGCCAAGCTTTGGGAATCATGATCAAGCATTGATCAAATGATGTTTGTGGCTTCAAAATGAGATGTTGACCAAAAATTTGAACTTTTGACTACCAAATGACCATTTTGCCCCTACAGTTGACTGTAGTGCAATTAGGGTTTTTGACTGTGCCATTTTGTGCTGTAAGCCTTGAAACTTGGTATGAGGATGCTTGATCATGTTTATAGGCATGTGGGACTTGATTGGACCCTTGGAAACTTTAACTTCTTTGTCAGAACCAAAACCCTAGTTTTTGACTGTTAGGAGGCCCTTGAACTGTGCAACCCTTGGGGAGATTTTGATGCTTTGACTCTTTACAATTCTTTGAAGAATATGGGAGGGCAAATTTTGGGGTACAACAGTTGCCCCTGTTCAATCTTCTTAGACTTGAGGATGCAGATTGGCTGACGTGCCTTTCGTAATCCGGAGGTGGAAGATGATTGAACACTAGAGTGCCCAGAAATTTGCGCTCACATAGTAGTGTGATGGTGGAATGGGTTTATAGATGCCATTTGGAGACTGATGAATAGGATGATGGGCTTATAGATGCCATGCTAAGAGATGATGGAAGGTGGATGGGCTTATAGATGCCATCTAGATGTCGATCGCATAAGAGATTCCTTAGCGAGAACTTGCATACCTGCAAAAGAAAAGTGATTACCTGACCTGTTACGGGAGCTGGTCTTCAAATTCTTTGTGTAGATGTGTCCTGACTGGTTACAGGAGCTGGATCTGGATCTTCAAAGGGTGATGAATGAACTGGGGATAATTACTACCTCAACAGGAACGCTGAGAGAGCCTTTGGACGATTACTACCTCAACAGTAACGCTGAGAGAATCTGGGGACGATTACTATCTCCGCAGTAACGGGGAGAGAACCATAGGCGACTTCAACCTCAACAGTAATCATTGAGAAAATCTTGGGCGACTTCAACCTCAACAGTAACGCTGAGAGAATCTTGGGCGACTTCAACCTCAACAGTAATCATTGAGAGAATCTTGGGCGACTTCAACCTCAACAGTAATCATTGAGAGAATCTTGGGCGACTTCAACCTCAACAGTAATCATTGAGAGAATCTTGGGCGACTTCAACCTCAATAGTAATCATTGAGAGAATCTTGGGCGGTTACTACCTCCGCAGTAACGGGGAGAGAACCATAGGCAACTTCAACCTCAACAGTATCATTGAGAGAATCTTGGGCGACTTCAACCTCAACAGTAATCATTGAGAGAATCTTGGGCGACTTCAACCTCAACAGTAATCATTGAGAGAATCTTGGGCGACTTCAACCTCAACAGTAATCATTGAGAGAATCTTGGGCGACTTCAACCTCAACAGTAATCATTGAGAGAATCTTGGGCGACTTCAACCTCAATAGTAATCATTGAGAGAATCTTGGGCGGTTACTACCTCCGCAGTAACGGGGAGAGAACCATAGGCAACTTCAACCTCAACAGTATCATTGAGAGAATCTTGGGCGACTTCAACCTCAACAGTAATCATTGAGAGAATCTTGGGCGACTTCAACCTCAACAGTAATCATTGAGAGAATCTTGGGCGACTTCAACCTCAACAGTAATCATTGAGAGAATCTTGGGCGACTTCAACCTCAACAGTAATCATTGAGAGAATCTTGGGATGATTACTACCTCCGCAGTAACGGGGAGAGAACCACAGGCGACTTCAACCTCAACAGTAATCATTGAGAGAATCTTGGATATCTTCTACTGAGTCTTTATCAGAAAAATCTGTTAGGGGTCGATTTAGCTGGACTAGAGAAGGCCTTGGACTGGATAAGAAACAGGAAAATCTTAGGGTCGATTTAACTGAACCGGTCTAGGTCTTGAAATATAGCTGAGAACTTAACTGGGTCTTTCCTGAAAGGTAAAGGTCAGCCATATGCAATGCATGATATGGATCAAGCAATGATGTTCTCAACATAAATGAGATTTGTAAGATATGATGCGTATATGCATGCTATAATGTATGAAAATGTGATGTTTATGAATGTATGTTTTCGTCCTAGTAAAATAAATCCTTGACGAGTGCCGGGAAGTCACTCTTGGGTTGATGTTTGAAGAATAGATCTTTGCTTCCGCTGGGGATGATAGTTGCAAGAATACCGGTAGGAGAAGACGACTCCGTTGGGGAATGAACTTGGCGGATGAATTACTCTGCAGGGAGAAAATTACTCTAACGACCTTGCTGGGAAGCAATACTCTGTGGGGAGAGAGGTACTTTGTTGATAATAACTTGCTGGGGGATACCCTTGTTGTGTTGGAAGTGTTAATAGACTTCGCTGGGGATAAAAAGACTTCGTCGAGGACGATCTTCCTGTGGCTTTTGGCTGAGGATAACCCAGTTATATCCCGGTAGGGAAATAACTCTCTGAATAAGGCCGGGAGACGCGTTCGCGCTCTGCGAGGGATAAGCTTCCAGAATCTACTGGGGATAAGCTTACTGCTTGGGGAGATGGATTCCAACTTTTCCTGGGGAAACTGGATTGGACTTTCCTGGGGAAGTTTTGGATTGTACCGGGAGGTGACTCCACTGAATGTTTGATATACCGCCGGGGAACAATCTTTAGGTCAAGATTGTCGGGGATGCTTTGTTAAGAGTGCATATATACTGCTGGGGAATATTGAGATCTGCTGGAGGATACTCAACTTCCTTAAGTCTGAAAATAGCTTTGCTTGAGGAGAGTGTACTGACTTGCCGGCTCACCCTCTGGGGAATTAAGATATACTGGTTATGTTTTTCAGCTGAATATATACCTCAGTACCTTGGTGGACAGAGCATCTTGTATAGTTTGGCCAATTCTTATTGCCCCAGCTTCTTCGGGGGAAGGTACCTGTGGAGGTGCTTGATGATTGCCGATTGACAAATCTCCTTCTGGTAGGCAAGTGGCGAGATACCGGGACATAGTCGTACGCTTTGATCCCTAATTTTTTCCTGGACCGCCCTTTCGGGTTTTCAGTCCACCGGGATACCCATTTTGCCCAAGCCGCCTTTTCAGGTTTTCGACTTGCCGGGTGTACAGATTTTTTCATTTTCGTCCCTTATTTTTGCCCGAACCTTTTTGGTTTGCCGGGAAGCCCTAATTTTTGCCTAGGCATGTCAGCCTAGCGGGTCTTTGATTTTGCATAGTATTCTTTTTGACTATGTCCGTTCTCTTAGAATGTAGGGAGTTGCCCCTGGTTGTTTGACCTTTGAGAGATTCTCCGAATCTTGATTGGACTGCCCCAGATAATAGACCATGATCATATCATGCCCCTTGATTGGAAGGGCTTTTGTTCACTAGGTATTCGTCGTGCGAATTTTCCTGTTGTTCAAAAAAAAGTCATATGCAAACGAAGTTATGTTAAAATGCAAGGCTTATGTCTGTCTTGAAGGTTTTGAAAATGCATTATTTTCATTAAACAGGTGAATGTTTGTAAAACGTGATGTCAACTCCGTATTTACCGTAGGCCTTAAGGAGTCAGGATACCTTTTGTAACAGTATGCTTTCGAACTAAACCATGCTTCAGCTAGGACTTTTAAGGGTTATAACGTGGCCTGGTTCACGGTTTAAGAAACAAAGGATAAAGGCTCAAATTATTTGTACCCACCCGCTCTTCGTGATGTTCTCCAAACCTAAACTCAGTTGATCATACGTTAGACCTTGTTTGAGTCTTTGCTCTGATTTTCCGGTGATGATTCGGATGTTGATAACTTATTTTGAATAGGCAGTCATTCCTTTTTTGTTGAGGGTTTGTAAGACCTCTTTTTTGTCTGATTTTTGTTATCCCTTTCTTTGTTTTGCCTGAACTGTTTCCCTTTTTTTGGAATTACAGTCAGCGGGATGCCCCAGTTTTGTAAGTCTCCTTCATAGGTTTTGACTTAATGGGTTTTTTATTTTGAGAAGTAATGACTGCCTGTCTGTATGATTGTTCGGAACCATCACTGTCTTTTGTTTTGTAAGGACCTCTTTGGTGCCATTCGTTATGCACTTGGATCAACTGAGAGACTACCCTGCCCCAGGTTATGATTAAGGGTTTTAATTTTCGAAAAGAAAAACTCCTACTTCTTTGGCTCAGAGGGGTTGACGAGGGATTATCATCCTTATAACTCCAGTGTTTAGGGATGGAAACAATGCCTGTACCTCATCAGCAGGGTCCGTTCAAAATCATACTGTAGATTATGGTATCGTTTTCGTCATCCTCCCTCAAGAGGCTTAGAATTATTAATTAAAAGTTGATCATCAGAAAAAATATGAAAATAATTCGCATTTAGTGAATACGAATATATTGCTTCAAAACAGACATATGCGATGCATTAATGAAATAACAACGTTCTAACATGAGTAAATGTTTGAACAAAAGAAAATTACAACTTGAACATTCGAATGAACAAAAGTCTTTTCATCTCAGGGCTTGTCACTTCAAATGGTGAGCCTTGGAGGGATGGTAGAAAAATTCAGCCTGACCATCTTGTGTGAACTCCAATGCCCCTTCATCAATCAGGTCCTGGATTTTGTTCTTCAGAGCCCAACACTCATTTGCATCATGTCCTGGACAGGCAGAGTGGTAGGCACACCTTTTATTGGGATCATAGGTAGGATGTGCTGTGTTGGGGTTCTGGGGATGAGCCCTTAATGTGATCAAATTCAATCTCAACAGGCGTTGTAACGCTTGAAACAGCGACATGTTGAGCAGGGTGAATTGCCTCCTGGACTTGTCTGGCTGAAGCCGGTGAGGTTGATGCTGAATTTGTGACACTGGAGCCATTTGAGGAGCTCTCCCCTTACCTCCTTGTTTCAAAGGTGGCTGAACGATGACTGGCTCTTTACCCTTAGACATTTGCCCCAGCTGGTTACCCTGAAGCAGTTGGTTGACGAGAACCCCGAGCTCTTCTTGTCTTTGAGCTAAACCTTGAATGGCAGTTCCCTGCCCCAGCAGCTGGGTTTTCATTGCATCCATCTCAGTTTGCAGGTGTTTCAGCCGTTCATCCTCAGCACTGTTCCTGACCAAAGTCTCCATGAGAAGTGTCCTTAGCTCCTCCTGCCCTTTGGATAGATTCAGGAGGATTTCCCCGAGCCGAGTCTCTTGAGCCAGAAGGTCCTGGTTATCTTGTTGGGAAGCCATGGCTGAAATAAACAGCGAGAAGGGTAAGTGACCCGCAACAAGAGTACCTGCAATGCAATGATATGTATGATATGCATGCAATGTTTTCAAGGATCTCGCGGGGTAAACAAAAATTGTTAGAATTTGGGTCCGGTAGCTTGATTGAGGGAACTTCATGTTTGCTGAGAGTCCTTCTTCAAGGGTCAAAGGCTCACCATATCCAGTGGGTCATAGCCCCTGACAACCTTGGCTAGAGGAAAATAAATCCTCTTTGCCCCTTGCTAGATGTTTGATTTATCATGACCTGCGTCACAAGCCTTTGAGATCCTTGAAATGGGTTAGGATGTCTGCAATGGTATGATGTTATGGTATGCGTGGGGTAATGTGAGTAACCCTGTTATGAGTCCCAATTAAGGACTGCAAGCCAAAACCTGCAAGAAACTCAAGTAAGACCTGTCATGAGTCCCAGTTAAGGACCATAAACAAATCCTGCAAGAAACTTAGTAAACCTTGTTATGAGTCCCAATTAAGGACTATAAACAAAACCTGCAAGAAAGTTAGTAAGCCCTGTCATGGGTCCCAATTAAGGACTAAAACAAAACCTGCAAGTAGTTCATGTGTCAGATAAAACATGCAAGTAGTCAAGTACGAAGGCACACAAGTCACACAAGAGAAAGCCCTTAGAGTTTAGGCCAGCATGGGGTCTAGGTGTTACCCTCTTTCGGTTGGTTGGTTCATACTTGTCCTATCAAAGTAACCGGGTTCTTAGAGGATCCCAATATCATTGACTACCCTCAATCGGTCATAACTCCAGCATCGCAATCTTTTCTTGCGGCCAGAACCATCACGAGAGTTTAGCCTCAATGGGCGTAGCATACTGCTACTGTTCTAATGGCCAAGTTGGGTCATTTAAGGTTCTAAGGTCTGTTGGTGCTTAATGACTCCTTGGAAGACCCATATTCTCCCCGTTTCAACACGAGGGATATCGGTACAGACCAAGGTGCCACACCAACGTAGCCACTGTTTCACCCGTGTCGGTCTACGCCGGACAGGTCCCTCACAGCTTATGCTACCTAAACAGGGTATCCCCAGATCCGGGTTAGGATCTATGTAACTCCCATGCAACCCACAATAGTAAAGCAAGCAAGTCAATACAATTGAAAACACAGTTATGAACTACCCTAAGGTACACCTCACTTTAATTTTTAAGTCCCCAGCAGAGTCGCCAGTTCTGTGATCGGTGGATCTGGAACTGACTGTTTAATGCTGGTTCGCAAAATGTCACGGAAGCAAGAGTCGCCACCGTCTTTTATTTTCTCCAAAGGGAAAGGACAAAAGCACAGAAAAATTCCTTATAGAGATTGCTCTCGGTTCGGGAGGTAGGTTATAGAAAGGGAAGGTGTTAGCACCCTTTCTATCCATGGTTATCCATGGGCTCTTAGGTACTCGCTCATTTGTTTTTTCAAAAATGGTTTGTTTGCTTTTCAACTGTGGGTTTTAAAAAGTTTCTTTGAAAATTTCAGTTCGACTCTTGTATCGGTCCTCAAGAGTGTTTGAAAAATTGCTTTCGAAAGCTTTTTGAAAAGGTGTCGGTGTGAAAAGTATTTTTGAATTTGTTTTGAATTTAGAGCAAGTATCTAGAGTCGTCTACCTACCCTAAGGAATTCGTCTGTGTAAATGTCCTTTAAAGTAGTGCCATCCCACCATTGAGAGGTAGGTAGCACCACCGTTGGAGGTGTTCGGGTCAATTCGAGGTTAGGGACATGGTGATCACCAGAGCAATGGGAAGACACCTTAGAAGCTACCCTCATGCCAGGTTCCCGGATCATGAGGACTTACTAAGACATCCTCTACTCGACGATCACCTTTCGAGGTAAGGCAACAGTGAAGCGTACCCTAGGGGTGGTGTGTGATTTGTGTGTCGTTTTCAGATATTTTTGTCTTTTGTCATGTCATGGGGGATCTACGCTTTTGTTTTTATTTTTGTATTCATTCTTCCATGCCATTATTAACAGTAAAAAAGATGCGGAAATTAAAAGTTCTAAACTATTACAAAGGCGCGGGTCCACATCGCCAAATAAATCCAGGACCCGATTTGACAGAAAATAAAGAAGTAAAGTGCGAGAAATATAAATTTACACGGCTTTGGGAGAATTACATAAATATTAAGAAATAAAAAATAAAATGTGCGAATTGAATTAAAATTGAAAGCGAGGGCATTGGACCCTTTTTAAAGGATTTAAATTATATTATTAAATTAATGAAATTAAAAGAAAAAAGAAATTATTTTTGAGATTTTAGTATTTATGATTTTAATGAGAATTAAATGGAATTAAAATATTAATTAACCCTAATTCTAGCTATTTTTTAATTTATTAGGAAAATATGAAAATTACCTAAAATTAAATCTAATTAATTAATGCAATTTGATTTATAAAAATAAATAATTAATTATTAGTGACGAGAAAATAAAAGAAAAGATAATAAAATTGATTAAAACCTAATTCTATAAGCTTTTAATTTATTAAGAAAAGATATTAAAATTAACCCTAATTGAAAACTAAATTAAGTGATATTATTTATTTACAAAATATTAGTTAAATAAAATATATTTTATTTTTTGTCTTTTCTAATTTTTCTGTTATTTTTATAGTTTATGAAATAAATTAAAATAAGGAATTTTTAAAAAGGAAATAATTGAAATAAATAAAATAAGAAAGAAAATAAAAATCAAAACCTTGAGGGGTCTGTCCCCAAATTGGAGGTAAAGTCCAGTAATTCTGGCCCACTGATCTTTGGCCTTGTTGACTTTTCCACGTTCACATATGCATGGTTGACATGGGGGTATGGTGACCTGCATGACCTGGCCCTTTGATCAGTCTCTGAAGCCATGTGGCGTGCCAGGATGTTGAGTGTATGGTAAGCGCTTGCAAATGGGTTACACAAAATCATGATTAGGAGAAAAATATAAGGAAAGAGAGGGGGACCTGGGGTTCGAACCCAGGTCCTAGAGGTTACCAATACTAAGCCTTGCCACTGGAGCTCTTCACGCGCGTTGTATATTGTATAGCGAATAAACAATAAAAGGGAAACATGGTCAGTGACACATAAAAATAAAAATAAAAAACGCGCGCTAGTTTCAAATCAGCCAATCACAGCTTGCCACAGGGTCTTCTTCTTCGTTGTTTGATTTTTTCCTGAAACATACAAAGGGTTAGCGGGGGTTTTAAACCCCACCAAAATATGCAGTTTTCCAAAATAGCGATTAGGCCATGTGGCCACATAAATTAGGCGCGACTATGGCAATCGATTCGTTCAAGTGTCCTGATTTTGATCATGGTATTGGGAAGTCCCAATTTTACAGTGTTCAAAAGTACCCAATTCGAAGCTTGAAGAACCCTAGCCTGTATCAATGGTGAATCCTCTAATTTGGCACAAAAACTCAATTAAAGTATGCAGTTAGCTTTAGAATCAATCAATCAATGTAAATTAGTAAAGAAAACACACGAAAAATGCATGTAATTCATGATACGATTATGGATATTTTCGTGACAAGTTTGACTCATAATTACCAATTCTTGAGGTTTCAGGCTATGATATTGATCCAGGCACCTTCCTTGATGTCTCAGCAAGACAATGGAACAATTATTTTGGCTTGAATCGCACTAGAACCTAGTTTTCAGTTTTGGAATTTCTTGGCAAAAACTCAAGCTTGGTTATGGATGTATGCTGCAGCTGGGAGGTTCTTATCACTAGGGTTAGCATGTATATATATATATATGTATGAGTGATTAGGGTTGAGAAATTGATCCAAAGAACCTTTGTATTGATGAGAAAATATTTGATTTCCATGCCATAATTTTTCAATCTTTTTCAAGCTAATTTGATATCAATCATGTCCAATCACATGGATTCTTTCCAAATCTGATCATGCACGAAATATTGAGTGTATTTCATGCACAAAAAGATTTAAAAACTTAGGTTTCGTATTTTTCATATATTTTAATTAATTAAATGAATTTCTAGCATTTAAAAATTCAAATAAATAAAATAAAAATGATAAAAAACTTCCCTTTGGGCCAAATGGTCGTGCACATGTTTTGGATGATGGATTTTGGAATAAAAAGAGGCCCATTAGCAATTTTAAGGCATTTGAATCAAAGTTGACTTTTCAAAATACCTAAAAATTTCCCAACTTCCACAAGGCATAACTTGCTCAATTTTTAAGCTTTGATCATGTTCTTGGACATTTTGGAAAGTTCTTTGAGTCCTCTAACCAATGTCTTTGGTCCCATGTCATTTTGATTTACCAATCTCAAGTTATGGCCTTTGATTTAAAGTCCCTTTTTGTTGACTTTTGAAAATGACCTATAATGTTGAAATTGATAACTTTTTGTGAGAGCATTTCTTGGACTTGAAGTATGAAGAGGAGTTGTAGTAAATGTCTTTCTCTTCAAAATGAGCTTTAGATGGAATTTTTCTGATAATCCATGTGGAAGTTATGCCCTGGTCAAGTTACAGTTGACTTTTTCAACTGTCCAAATATGGAAACTTTTGCATCTTGAGACTTTTTGAGCCAAGCTTTGGGAATCATGATCAAGCATTGATCAAATGATGTTTGTGGCTTCAAAATGAGATGTTGACCAAAAATTTGAACTTTTGACTGCCAAATGACCATTTTGCCCCTACAGTTGACTGTAGTGCAATTAGGGTTTTTGACTGTGCCATTTTGTGCTGTAAGCCTTGAAACTTGGTATGAGGATGCTTGACCATGTTTATAGGCATGTGGGACTTGATTGGACCCTTGGAAACTTCAACTTCTTTGTCAGAACCAAAACCCTAGTTTTTGACTGTTAGGAGGCCCTTGAACTGTGCAACCCTTGGGGAGATTTTGAAGCTTTGACTCTTTGCAATTCTTTGAAGAATATGGGAGGGAAAATTTTGGGGTACAACAATGTATGACGAGGTTCAGCCCTGTTCTGGCCCCTCGGGCTATAGATGATAATGGATTCCTTCTTACCGGAAAAAGGCTTCTTTACCGAACTTGAAGAGGAATCCTTCTATATTTTTCTGCTTTGAATCCCAGCTTCTACTCTCTCTCTAGTCAGAATCATCTCGGTGAAACCAGTTGACGAGCTGCCGATCAAATGATTGAAAAATGGACTAGATATCATCCCCAGAAATATATCAACCAACTCCCTATCAGACAACGGGGGTTGAACTCTCCCAGGCAAATCTCTCCATTTCTGTGTATAGTCCTTAAATTCTTCATTTGCATCCATGGACATACTCTGGATTTGAGTACACGTAGGAGCAAGGTCCACATTGTACTGATACTGCTTGTAGAAAGCAGTAGCCAGATCATCGCAGTTTCGGATATTGGCTCCCTCCAGCTGGTAGAACCATTCAAGCTGAGTCCGTGACAGACTATCTTGAAAGAAGTGAACCCACAGATTTCTATCATCGGTGTGGGGCTAGATCTTTGTGACATAAGAACGGAGATGGTATTTTGGGCAGGACACCCCATCATACTTAGCAAAAACTGGAGCTTTGAACTTCTGCGGAATGACCACTCCCGACACTAATCCCAATTCTTCGAAATCCAGTCCAGGTATCCTCTGAACTTCCATGGCACTCAGACGGTCTTCCAACTATTTGTATCTATCCTCAGCAGGAGGATATTGCTCATCATTGTTATTTGTATCATTATTAGACACTGCAGGACTGGGGTCTTTCTCTTCTTCCTGATTCTCCCCTTCCTTAGATGAAGAGGTCAGATCAACTTGTCGCTTCAACCACTCTCCAAACCTTCTGCCCATATTCAGAATACCGACAGCCTTCTTCTTTTTCTTCTTTTCTTTCAGGATGAGGGCTTTCAGATCCTCCTACCCTTTTTCCAGACTTATGAACATTTGTTGAAACTGGGCGTTATGTGCCTGAAGGTCCTTGATGGTTTGCTCGGACGATATTTCATGCTGAAATAAACAGCGAAGAAGATGAGAAAACCTATCATGGTACCTGTAATAATGTGTATGATAATGGGATGTGCATGCAATGATTTCAAATACTTCGGGAAATTTAAATTTGCAAACCAAAATAAACCAAAACTTTATTAGTTGAATCTGAAGTTCAAATGCCTTTTAGGCGTTACAATTAAAAATAAATCTGAAACTATAAAAGACATCAAAATTCCCATGGATGCTTCTTCTTTGTGCCGAGATAGTCATTGAGTCCTTTTTCCTCATGGAGTTGCTTTGTAAGCTCTAAAACCTTCCTCTCTTGAGCATGGAATTGATCCCTGTAAGTATCCCGCTACTTCATCAACTGAATCCAAGACCTCTGTAATTCCCCAAGATCAGTGGGCATGTAAGGGTAGAGAACTGTGTAAGGAATACCTTCTTCAGTAGTGGGTTCCACAATCACTGGTAAAACGGCCACATAGGGTATCATAAGCTTCTGGGCACGAGATCGTACCCATTGGAGGTAAGGTTCCATAGGAATGGAAGTCTTTGGCCCCAAAGCCTTGGTGTTAGAACTATTTACCGTGCCCCAAGCTCATATGAACCTCCGACGATACTCTTTAACATCATCCTCATAATTGAGTACAATACCTTTGACAAGTAACTCATGGGAACCATCCCTTCGAGCGTAACCAAACTGTCGCAGAGCTAAACAATGATTGTAGGTTATACCCCTCTGATACCAAGTAATGGGACATTAGGGTACTCCCTGCAACTGTCAATAATAGCAATGTTTTCCATAGCTCGAGAACACCAAAGAATATTCGTATGAGCGAGTGACATTATCCTTTGCGACCAACCCAAACATTCTTCATTCCTCAGTATGGACTTATGGAGGGAAGAAATAAACCACCTCGACAGCAATGGCATGAAGCACATAAGAATACCTCTTCTCTTCAAGGTACGAGTATGGAGAGTGTGCAAAATATCTCTGAGTAAGGTAGGCACAAGATTACGAGAGAGGAAGATCTTGATAGCATTCACATCTATGAATGAGTCTGAATTAGGGAAGAGAACTAAACCATAGATAAGAAGATCTAAGACCTCCTCAAAAGCGTGAAAATCCATATCATCCCAAAATAGTTGGGCCTTGTCTATCAGAAACTTAGCTAGAAAACCATTGACTCCGCTTCTGGTTTCCCAATTGGATACTACATCGGCACGTTTCAGATGCAAAGCTGAGGCAATGACTTCTGGCTTAGGAACTTTTTCTAGACCTGTGAAGGGTAACTGTTCAAGAATGGGTATATCCAATAGCTGAGAGGATTCTTCCAAGGTAGGCACCAACTGATAGTCTGGAAAGGTGAAGTTGTGGTGCTTAGGATAGAAGAACTGAAAAAGTATACTCATCATCTTTTCATCAAAGTTTGAAGTAACCAGGTTGAGAAGTTGACCATGTCTCTTAGTGAACACGGAAGTTTCAGAAACCCTTGATGCTATCTCTTTGAGTTGGGAAGGTATCTTCACAAAGCTGATTCATATAGTGTTCTTACGAACGGAAGCCATGATCTGCAAAACAGAACAAAGATAAATTCCCTAGGTCTTTGAAATGGTTAGTGCAATAAAATTGATGCCATGTTATGATACTTGATGTTATGATAAACCACAGGTATAGCAAACACAGTCAAGTCACACCAAGTCCTTAGGTTTAAGGCCTGCTCAAGGTTAAAGGTAGTACCCACTTGAAGTTTAGTTGGTTTCAAACTTGTCTTAAAAAGTAATCGGGTTCTATAGGATCTCAATATCACTGACCATCCTTTATCGGGCATTGTTTCAGCTCAATCAATCTTTTCCTGCAGCCAAAATATCCTGAAAGTCTAATCTCAATGAGTGTAGCATCGAGTATCAACCAATCCTCAGCTCTACACCGAGGCCGGCTATCTCACTACTTTCTAATGGCCAAGTTTGTTCAACTAAGGTTCTAAGGTCCGTTGGTGCTTCACGACACCATGCGGCGGCCCTATATTCTCCTCGTTTCCCCACGAAGGATACCGTTACAAACCAAAGTTCCACACCAACACAGCCATTGCTTAAACCATATCGGTCTACGTTGTACAGTCTCCATAACCTATTGTTGTTTACCTAATAAGTGCCCCACGATCTGGGTGTAGGATCTTTAATAATACCCAACCAAAACCCTTGAATTTAAAGCAGGCAAGGCAAAACAAGAAAGCAAGTTTAAAATGACCTAGATCCTAAGGTAAACCCCACTTTATATCCCCAACAGAGTCGCCAGTTATGTGATACGGTGGCAGAACCGACTGGTTTTTCTGGTTTGCATTTTGCGCTTTTTGTTCGCAAAATGTCACGGTAAGCAAGAGTCGCCACCGACTTTTATTTCATCCAATCATGGAAAAGGAAAAAGAACAGAAAAAACTTTTTTCTAGATATTCTGAGTACGGGGAGTAGATTATAGAAAGGGAAGGTGTTATCACCCTTTATATCCGTAGTTATCTATGGGCTCTTAGGTACTTGCTCATTTTTCAAATTGCTCGTGTGTGTTTGTCTTGAAAATGTTTTACTTCGTGATAACCCTTGTATCAAGCCTCAAGGACGTGACGAAGTTTGTTTTGAAAATTGTTTTGAAAGGTGTTTGTGTGAAAAGTTTTTATTGAGCAAGTACTTAAGATTCTACCTACTCGAAAAAAGATTGTTTGTTCTCGTTTCCTTTAGATAACACTATCCTACTATTAAGGAGTAGGTAGCACGGTCGTTGGAGTTGTAAGGGACATTCGAAAGGGACAAGTACAATCACTAAAGCAATAGTTAGAAAACTTTGGTAGTAACCCTAGAGTCTTAAGATCTTTCTGAAGCAACATTTCCGAGGCAACATTCGAATGGTACATTTGGATCTCTTAGACAGAAGGGAAACCACTAAGATCTCCTATACTTAATGATTGTTTACCGAAGGCAACCGAAGTGAGGTAAACCCTAGGAGTGAATATGTGCATATGATTTGTTTCAGTTATTTAATCTTTGCACATTAGGTGATCTACCGTTTTAATTTCAAATATTCTTGCCATACAATCCTATTTAGCATACATCTAGACACTTAAATATTTGCAGGAATTTAAAATGCGAAAAAATAAACCTAGCTATTACAAGGCTTCGGGGATGGGGATTAATTACATAACCAAAAGATCGGGGATTAAAGCAGTAAATAAAACCCTAATTTAACTATTACAAACTATTGGCAGTTACAATAATAATGGAAAAGAAATGATTAAAAACCCTAAAATCTAATTGAGAAATAATTTGGGTTGTATTTTTGAGAAAAGAATTGATTAAATTATGTACGACTAAAACCCTAATTCTAATCATTTTAATTATGAAAAAGAAATTGAAATTAACCTAATCTAGCTAAATTAAATAATTTCAAGAAAATAAAATATTTTACAAAGAAAACAAGATTTTGTGTATTTTTGGTTTTTTATTTGAGAAAAGAAATTTAATTGTAAAATTAAAACCTAGTTTCGATTTGATTTTAATTCTAAAAGAAATTAAATTAACCTATATTTCTAATTAAATTAAAATAAATATTTTATTAAAAAAATGCTTTTTTTGGTATTTTGTGATTTATTGATTTTAAGATTAATAAAAAAAAGGTAATTAATTTGGTGAAAAAAATAATTAAACAAAACAATTGAAATAAAAGAAATAAATAAAGAAAAAGAAAATGGGCCTGTATGCTAGCAAAAAAGGGGTATCATTCTGAATTTCCAAGCCCAAAAACACTCCAAGCCCAGTCAATATTGGATCCCGTGCAGCGTTGACTTGAACGTGCACCATAGCCCCTCATGGATGGATCGTTAGATCTGATGGTACGATTGATCAAATGGTTGGACGCAAGTGTGCATGGTAGTCACCAGGAAGGATGATGCGTTGGATCTGTTACAAGCAAGTGAAATAAAGAAAATTTTGTTGGGACCTGGGATCGAGCCCAGGTCCTTATACTCACTACCAATGCCTTATTGCCATCTGAGCTGCGCGCTTTTGTTGTAAGTATAATGCAAACACAATATAATATATGAAATAAAGTGGTTAGTGGAAAAAATAAAAAAGCGCACGCGCTGGTTCGAATGGGCAAATGGCTGGCTGACACCTAACCTTTTTCTTCTTCTCTCCACCGTCTTAGGCTCTGGTACTTTTACCTACAGACAAAGGTTTGTAGCTACAAACCTGTGAAACTCAAAAATCCACAACACGCAAGATAAATGGCATCTAATTATATAGATCAACTCTTTTTGATCTTGTGAACATCATGGTACCCCTTTTGCTGGACAATTTAACCTGTGGACAAAACCCCTAAACTGCATATACAAACGCTAACAATGGCAAAGGCATGTATAGGCTTCAAAAACGCAATTAAAGTATTCAGTTAGCTTGCAAACATGATGAGGATCACAAATATATAATTTAAACATGCTAATGATGAAAGAAATACAATAATCGTTTCTGAAATTTTTTGTAAACCGTGAGAGTGATTATGCGCGTTTCTGGGTGTTTCAAGTCTTACAAATGATCTAATTGGCTTTTGGGAAGGTCCAAGAAACGATTGGAATCGTTGGAATGGCTTGAATTGGCCTGTGGAGTGAAAACTGATTCACACTTTTTCCTTGAATTTTCTGAATTTATTTTTTGCCTCCTTCACGATTGCTAACCCTTATTTTTTTTGTTTGTTCTTGTCCAATATATATCTAGGCATGAATTACAGTTACAAACTTGAATTGAATCATGAAGTTTTACGAGATTTGATTTGATTCTTTAGCCATATGCAAACTTGCTATTTTGAGCCAAATCTTCCTTTTCTTGTACCAATTATGCTTGATTCTTTTTTTCCTTGATAATTCAGCATATTTTGATTGCCAACCTGTCCAAAACCAAATCAAATCACATCTTTGCTATTATTCACCAATTACTTGATTTAATTCAATTTTTAATTAATAAAAAATCAAGATAAATTGAAAAATGAAGCAAAAAATGTGTGGGTGAATATTTGAGTCGTGGACCATATTATAAGTGAGGTGCAAGCATAAAAAGTTGGGCCCATTTAGCAAAAAATGCATTTTTGAGCATATTTGACTTTTGGCAATTTTACAAAAAATGTCAACTTTCACAAGGCATATCTACTCCAATTTTAACCCTAGAGAGGTTTCTTGGACTTTTTAGAAAGCTTAGGATGTCCCCTAAGCAACCCTTTTGGTCTCATCTCAATTGAATCTTCCATGTTCATATAAGAAGCATTGACCCAAAAGGTGTTTTTGTTGACTTTTCAAAAGGACCCATAATGTAGAAATTCATATCTTTTTGTGAGTACATATTTTGAACTTGTAATATGAAGATGAATTGTAGGGAATTTCATCCTCTTTAAAATGAGCTTTGGATGGAAAATTTATGATAAAGCATGTGGAAGTTATGCTTGATCAAAGTTTGGTTGACTTTTACTAAGAAACCCTAATTTAGCAACTTTTGGGTTTTGATGAATTTAGGGAATTCCTTGAAGAATCATGATCAAACCTTGAACAAATGATGAATATAACTTCCAAATGTTGATGTTGACCAAAAATATTGAGGTTTGACTGTATGTGGGTCATAGTTGACTTTTGACCTAATACAGTCGATTCTCAAGCATCTGAGCAGTTGACTGAGCAAACTTCTTGTGCGAGGCATAAAACTTGACATGTAGGTTTTGGAGAACATATTAATACCATGGAGAGAATATGAGGCCTTTGTGGTTCACCCATCTTGATGAAAATGGAAACCCTAATTTGAGGTACACTGCCTTAGGAGAGAGTTTGTCTGGTCAACTCTTGGACAAGCTTGAGCAAATTGAAGATCTCAATGGACATGTATTGAGTAAAATGAGAGGGAAAATTTTGGGGTACAACAGTACTTGCTTTTACTTTGTTTATTTCCCGCACTTGCTTTTACTTTGTTTATTTCCCGCACCTGCTTTTACTTTTTTTATTTCCCGCATCTGCTTTTACTTTGCTTATTTCCCGTACCTGCTTTTACTTTGTTTATTTCCCGCACCTGCTTTTAATTTGTTTATTTCCCGCACCTGCTTTTATTTTGTTTATATCCCGCACCTGCTTCTACTTTGTTTATTTCTTGCAGCTGCTTTTACGTTGTTTATTTCCCGCACTGCACTTTAAATTATTTACTTTTTTGCACGATTAATTTTAACATGTCTGTTTACATTCCCATGTCAGGCTAAACCTTACTGGGATAGAATGTAAGGAATCTAGTTAGATCGATATTCCAAATAATGTGTCAATAGAAATGCTTATGGGCTATTTTAGTTTTTAATACGAGTTTTCTGTACTTTATTGTTGTTGGGTAAGACCGAAAGCTGTCCAACCTTTTGTTAAACTCAGTTAGTTCTAACTTGTCAAAGGAAGCGAAAGCGCTTTGTCCGATTAGTTAGGGATTTTTATTATAAAAGAAATCAATTTTGAAACTATTTTCGGACGCGTTTATAGGGTTAAAGTAAGGTCCCCTTTTTATTAGAAATTCCAAATTAAAATACTTTTCAACTTGGTCAAGTACATTATTTCTTAAAAATAGGTTTATTACTTTAATGCAATGCGCGCCTTTTTATAAGTGACGATAAGAAGGTTTGATTAGAGAGTAAACTCGGTTCTGATCACGCGAAAGTCACAGCTCCTATTAAATTAGTTCTTTTATTTAGTGGAAAATATCGCCCTATAAGTAGTTCTATTCTGAAGCATTGT
This sequence comes from Vicia faba, assembly GCA_948472305.1. NCBI lineage: Eukaryota > Viridiplantae > Streptophyta > Magnoliopsida > Fabales > Fabaceae > Vicia > Vicia faba. The sequence goes on from OX451740.1 coordinate 1,295,542,052, forward strand.
GAATATCATCTGACTATGTGAATTACATTCGGCCCTGCTTTTATATCTGAAGTTTATTTCACCGCACTTTACTTTCTTGCTTGCTCAATTCCCTGTTTGATTTTGACTTAGCTAAATACCATAACAATAGGAAACGATAGATTGACGATTGGTCTCTGTGGATCGATAATCTTTTATATTACTCTGACGCGATTCGTACAGCTGCGAACACACACGTATCAAGTTTTTGGCGCCGTTGCCGGGGACGCAATTTCGTCAAATTTCGCACCCTATAGTCGTACCGTCTAGACTAAGTTTTACAGTCCGGTTGATGCTAAGATCTCGCAGCACCAGAACCTTATTCAATCCTTTAGCGGAACCTGAACGTTACATCCATTTTATCTGTAGAATTAGAAAAGCTATGGCCGTGAATCGTAACCAAAGATCCCTTAAGGAATTTGCCCAACCGTCAGATGAGGAACCTAGTTCAAGTATCGTAAACCCAGCTATAACCAAAAATATTTTCGAACTAAAACCCTCATTGCTACAATTGGTGCAAAAAAACCAATCCGGTGGTCTCGCTACTGAGAACCCGAATAAACACTTAAAAACTTTTATACAATTAGCATACACTTTAAAATGCAATGGTGCTTCGCCTGAGGAAACACGACTAAGATAATTCCCTTTTTCCCTCCGAGATAAAGCACGAGATTGCTTGGATTCCCTTCCACCCAATTCAATAACAACCTGGGAAGACCTTAGGAGAGTATTTCTCGCAAGATATTTTCCGCCCATCAAAACTGTTGTCCTTAGAAACCAAATCACTAGATTTAACCAAAACCTGGGAGAATCACTTTTTGAATCATGGGAGAGATATAAGGACCTGTTAAGAGCCTGTCCACACCATGGCCTAGAAAATTGGCTAATCATCCACACCTTCTATAATGGACTCCATTATAACACAAAGATGTCTATCGATGCTGCCGCTGGTGGCGCATTGATGAATAATCCTTATCTAGAAGCCTGCACTCTCATTGAGGACATGGCCCAAAACCATTACCAATGGGGAACAGAACGAGCTACGGTACAGAAAAAGGAAACCCAAGGAGGAAAACATGAGATAAGTTCTCTAGACATGATGCAAGTTAAAATGGATGCTCTTGCCTTAAAAGTTAAAAACATGTCTCAAAACCCTAATATTATAGCCGCAGTAGCTACAGAATGCAAACTCTGTGGGACCCAAGGACATCAACCTGCGGAATGTAACTTGTTGAATGAGCCTTGATCAGACCAAGTAAACTACACCCAAGGGAACCCATTTTCAAACATTTACAACCCATGATGGAGGAATCACCCAAACTTTTCTTCTAAAAAAAATAGCCCAATACAAAACTCTGCACCTCCGAGACCTACAGGTTTCCAAGCCCAAAGACCAAATCAACCTATGCGAGCTGTGGAACCCAAACAAAACCTTGAGAAAATCATGGAAAATTTCATTTCAGCTCAAACCCAGCAAAACAAAGTGTTCCTAAATCAGAATATTCACGTAAACGAACTAATCACGCAATTAGGAACTAAGGTTGATCAGATAATTAGGCATAAGAAGATGCTTGAAACCCAGATCTCGCAAATAGCCCAAACACAAGCCTCACAAACTACACCTGGAGGACAATTCTCTGGACAACCTCAACCAAATCCTAAAGGGAAAGCTAATGCCATTTCCTTACAAAGTGGGACTACTTACGATGGACCCAAGAATCCAGCCATGAGTACACCCTCACAACCTAAGACAGATGTTTTTCCTACAGACCAAGTGGAGGAACCAGAGGAACCCGAAAAGAAAAAAGAACCAGAATTAAAAGATAAAACTAATAAATCACCACCCCCGTACAAACCCCCAGTCCCATTTCCGCAAAGACTTAAATAAACCAAACTTGATAATCAATACCAGAGATTCATTAAAGTTAGAGAAAGACTCCATGTAGAGATTCCTTTCACCAAAGCCGTCACTCAGATACCATCTTATGCTAAATTCCTAAAAGACATTCTGACCAACAAGCGTAGACTTAATGATCCCAAACCTATCGAATGAAATTTTATTTCAGAAAATAAACTTGCCAAGAAAGAAAAGGATCCAGGAAGTTTTTCCATTCCTTGTATCTTAGGAAATCATACTATTGACAAAGCCTTCTTAGGTCTAGGAGCTAGCGTCAGCCTTATGCCTTTATTAGTTTGTAGAAGGTTAAACTTAGGAGAATTGCAGCCGACTAAAATGTCTCTTCAGCTGGCTGATAGATCAGTTAAGTATCCTATAGGCATACTTGAAGACATATCGGTTAAGATCGGTCAACTATATATCCCAACTGATTTTGTGGTTATGGATATTAAAGAAGATGAAGAAATCCCAATCCTCTTAGGTAGACCATTCATATCAATAGTCGGAGCCATAATTGACGTTAAGAAAGGAAAATTAACATTTGAGGTGGGTGATGAAAAGATAGAATTTATTCTTTCAAAGTTCTTAATGGCACCAGTCATAGGAGATTCCTGTTATGCCATCGACTTCATTGACGAGTGTATATTGGAACTTAAGCGAGAGGAATCTAACAAAAATATCAAGTTACCTTCCACCCCCGTTATGGAGGACGATGGATTTAAAATTTTAGAACCTTACATCTATGACGACCTCTATGAATGTTTATTGCTTACTCGTGATCCCATGTTGTAGCGGTAGAAATGTTCAAGACTAAGCCATTGGATTGACTAGACTTTATACAAATCAAAATCAAAATCGCCACTGCGCTTTATTGTTTCCAAAGGAATGGGAAAATAGCGAATAACCCAAAAAGAGGGGGAAATATTCAAGGTAAGGGGGTTGGTTATGCAAAGGGAAGGTATTAGCACCCTAAACATCTACGGTACTCAGCAGGAGCCTCTTTGTCAAATCTGTATATTTTGGCTATAAAAATTGTTGTATATAAAACGGATGGTGGAGGTGAGAAAAGAAATATATTTTTCATGATTTTTGCACCCGTCGCGGTTGCGAACCTTTAGTGCCTATGTACCACCTTTCGTGCAATAGGGGATCAGGGTACACGTAGTTCCTCTTTTAAAAATTTGAAACACAAATGCGTTGGTCAATTTTATGAGATAAAACATCATTGTCATTGTCCGTGTGGAAAACATACCTACTACCCAGAATCATGAGAAAAGAGAATTTTCATCATCTCAAAGTGGAGGATATGACTTGGATTTTAAAATCAACAATGCCTCATTCAACACCCAAGTGGAAAATATCTCTCTTCACTACATATTGTAGAAGTATAGTTGTTTGCATCACTACAATGATTGACAAGAGTTTAATCTTTTGAGAAAAATTTAAAGTAAAAGCCAAAGTGGAAAAAATGGTTTGAAATGAGATTGATTGACTTTTAGTCTTCTCATAAAAATTGTCAAGTATTATTAAGTTGATTGGGGTTTATTTATGAAAATGTTTTGAAAATACATGGACATAAGTCAAAGTTTATTATGAAAGTGGTTCAAATTTAAAACAAGAAGAGTTTTCAAAAGGAGGGAGAAGATTTTTGAAATTAAAGAAGATGAGGGGAGAAGAAAAGGCTATCCTAAAGCATAAGGTAAAATCTAGGGATAAGAACCATCTAACCAACAAGAAGCCAATACTTGGCATTATGAGCCAAGATAGAGTTCTCATTTTTTGGATTGAAACCAAGCAAGCAAAAATACTAGACCTCTTGAGAGAACCAAACTTCAAGTGTATTAAGTCTTCATAAAAATTGGGCAGAGTAACGACTGTATACGGGTGAATTCCAGATTACAAACAAAAAAGGTGTAATCACAATAACCTGCACACCAAACAAACAAACAACCCAATGTCTTAAGGTAAACCTCAAGAGCTCATGATAAAATAATCAGATAAGATCATAAGGTTTCCAAGATAGGCCAAGGTTTCTAATCCTAAGTACAAGAAAAGTCCCATGCTCCATAATGCCAAGGATAGTAGCCAAATAGTCCAAGTACCATTAAAGATTTTTTAGGGTTTATGTTGATTAATAAGTATCTTAAGAAAGGAAAAGAAAAGCTCAAGTGAGCAATGTACAAAAAGGCAAGAAAATAAATGCTCAAATGAGCAAAGATGAAAATGGCATGAAATGTAAATGCTAAAAGTAAATAGTACATAAAGCATAAAAAATAATAAAATCATAAGGTAAAACAAGTCAATAATTAGTGGTTAGTTAGATGATCATCTTGAAACTTGCATTTGGAACTCATTAGAGGATTGGTAGAACCAAAGCCTCCACACAACAAGTTGCATTTGCTTTTTGTCAAGTATATCATCCATTTGGAATTCTCATAAGTACCATTTGATGATCAACGATGTTTAAGTGATCCGCGTTGACCAAAGGTGTTGTAGATCCATTAGTGGATTGGTAGAACCAAAACCTCCACACAATGAATCTCAAGGTTATTGGATCAAAGAGATCAAATTAACATACTTGGGCTTGCAATCATAAGTTTGTGCCACAAATGATCATTTATCCGAATCAGGACAAATTTTAGCGCTATGTTAAGCAATCGTAAGTGGATTTATATAGAAGTCGCACCTATTTTGAGGTCGGTCAATAGCAATTTATGCACCATTTGTTTTGAGACATAATATAGAGATAATGCTCCAATAACACCTAGTGCAATAAGAACGAGATGAGATGAAGAGGAATAGGGAAAAAATATACAAACCACATTTGAATTAAATTTTAATCAAACTATTATTAAAATCATTCATCCATTTTTGTGGAGTTAAACTCAACACCATGGATGCAATGATGTTAATAAAGTCCATGATCCAAAATCTAAACCAAGATCAACCAGAAAATAGTCACAAAATAATATCACATTTTAATATATACAAAAGGGTTAAAAAATAATGTTTAAAAATAGAAAATAAAGAGAAAAAATACCAACTATGTTCAAATTAATCAAAAAATAAAAAGTAAGACCATAGAAAAATCAGAGATGGATTTAAATATTTTTATAAAATTTTTGGTAATTTTTAAAAGTCAGAAACTATTTTAAAACTATTTAAAATTGCTCAAACAAATAGAAAATAGGTCAAAAATAGTAAACTCCAATATAAAATTCCATAAAATTTTCAGAAAGTCAAAATACTCAAAATAATATTTATGAATTTTTTCAGAATTAAAAAATGTCGGAAAGTATTTTTTAAGTAATTAAAAGAAAGCAAATGATTCAAAAAATGCCAAAAAATATCAAATATCAAAAATAAAAATATGAAAAAATAGTCATGAGATCAGAAATAATTCAAAGTATTTTTTTGAATTTTTGGATAAAAAACAAAAGAGTTATGAATTTTTGAAAATTTAATAAATAAAAAATATAAAATCAGAAAATAAAATAAAACGAAAAAGATGTGGACCATCAGATCATAGTCAAAACGCGTTAGTAAGCTGATCCAGTGGACCAGACACGTTGTGCTTGATATGGACCTTAGTGAGATACACATAGGATCAGAAAAAGTGCAACCAATGAAATTAAAACGTTTGCACACTATCATTGGCTGAGACGAGACATGTCATCATCTTTAACCTCTAGACACCCTGCAATGGGGGTTTTGTGAGATCCATCAAATGGAAAAAGTAGGATCCCAGGCTAGTATCATTTAACTCGTCTCTTCAAGACGATTCTAACACCACCATCACGCCAAATTTATATAAGGTATGGAGAGAGATATGAATCAAAAACCCAGAAAATAGCGAGCACCTTAAATTTGAGATTGCTCTCTCAATTCTCAATGGATTTAAAAATTGTAAGCAGCATTAGAATCATGAGAAGGAGTAGAATATATTAGTGCTTGATTTGGATCCAAATGGTGGAGAATTCTACCTTTTCGAAGTTCAAGGAAGAAGCTCTGAAACTAGACTTCTGTAGCTTGAATTATGGCTCGTTTTGATTGGTTTAAGTGCTGGAGAGTTTGTATGATGCTTAAGGGTGCTGAATGCGCAAAGAATTTTGGAAAAAGGGAGCTTAAATCTCAGAAACTGATTTCAAAAAAGATGGGTTCGTGTGAGGTTTTGGCAGGGTGTTTTTGGCTCTCAAAGCTTGAAGAAATGAATGGGGGATGACCCTTTACTTATAGGGAAGTGAATGGGAATGAAAATTTGAAGAAACAAGGAAGTTTGGAGGGAAATTGAATGAAGGTCAGGCACGAGTCAAGTGTGACTTCATTTCCATCAAAACTCAACCAAATCTTGCATTTTGGGGTGCTAATCACTTCTGGAAAGTTTTCTAATCAAGTTTAAACCAAAAACGCGCATAAATATTGTGTTTAGAAGTCACATTATGGATTTTAAAATTCTGACTTTGTGGAAAATCCAATTTCAAGTTACCAAATTCAAATCCATGGCTTTTCCAACTCAAGGGGTCTTAGGGCATGATTCTCAATGCTTTATAAAGATGAGGCTACAAGCTTTGCAATGGAAAAAGAATGGAATCAAATGGATGCTTGAGCTGAAAGTTACATTGAGTCAAAGTTGAAGTAAAAGGGTTGACTTTCCATACTTAGAAATATTTCAAATTCTTCTTTAAAAATGACCTATAATCTTTTGCATACAAACATGGTCTTCCACTTGGAATTTGCTCTTGACCAAAAAATATGGAATGAAGTAGATTTCTTGAATGACATTTTGAAACTTGAACCACTCAAAATTTCCAAATATTGAGCAAGTTATGACTTGTTGAAGTTGGCCAAAAATCATGAAATGACCTATAATCTTTTGCATATTTAAGGCAACCTCCATCCATTTTACCACTTTGCACATAAAATAAGTCATAAAGTTCACATCTTCAAGATATTTATGGAAAAATAATGGACTCAAGGTGATGAAAATTGACCAAGTTATGATCAATTGAAGTTACTTATGTAAAATTGTGGATTCATCTGGGTGACTTGTAATCTTTCTTCTTCACAAAGTTTCTTCCACATGAAAACCCCTTGGAACTTTTGAAGTGATTTGATGATAACCCTTTGAAGAGAAGGATGTCTTTGGAATCACTCAAAAATACCAAAAGGTGAACAAGATATACTCCTTTGAAGTTCAAAACCCTAGCTTCTAGATCAATAAATTGCCTTGAGGATCTTTGACAAGTTTGAACAAACTTCTTGTACCAATACTCTTGCTTTGTGAATAGAAGTTGTTGAGGATGATAATGAGGACTCATATCCACCAAAACCACTTCCATATCTTGAAATTTGAGAGAACTATGCCCTGGGGACCAATATAAACAAGGCCTTGTCCAAACATAATAACTTCTCCAATCAAACCCTTGTACTTTTGAGTCAAATCTAATAACCTTGAAATGTGATGAACCAAAGCAACCTTGCCATGCCAATTATTTCAAAACCAATCCAATGGTGAGGTTTGAACTTCTCAAGATTTTATTGGCTAGGGCATGGAAATAAACTCATGAACCCATGGAGCAATTTGTTAAATCTCATTGCCCTTCACCTACATGGATAAGCAAGACAAACCAACATTGCATTTTATTAGTTAAATGAAGAAAAAAACAATATTAATGATCACAAAAGTAACATAGGTCCAGGTTCTTGGTAATCCCTCAAAAGGAGCAGGACTCAAAGTAGGGAGGGGAACCAAGAATCCTAATGTGATCTTGTTGTGAGTGAATCAACATGGTATGATGAAGGATCTTAGGGGGGGAAATTTGGGTACAACACATGCCATGCCCTTTGAAACCATCTTTAGAACTGAAGGAACTTCCCAAGAACCTCAAATACAAATTCTTAGATAAAGAAATGAATCGTCCTGTTATAGTTAACGCTATTTTAAGTCAAGACGAGACAACTCAACTCTTAGAGATCTTACAAAAACATCCCTCAGCTTTAGGGTATAGCATCTCTGATTTAAAAGGAATAAGTCCATCGGTGTGCATGCACCGGATCTTGTTAGAGGAAAACTCAAAACCCTCAAGAGAACATCAAAGAAGAATAAAACCTATAATGAGCGATGTTGTTAAAAGAGAAGTTCTTAAGTTACTAGAGGCTGGTATAATTTACCAAATATCAGATAGTAATTGGGTGAGCCCTGTGCATGTGGTGCCAAAGAAAGGAGGCATCACAGTCATAGAAAATAAGAAAGGTGAGCATATTGCTAAACAAACAGAAGGAGGTTGGCATATGTGTATAGATTATAGAAAATTAAACAAAGCAACCAGGAAGGATCATTTCCCTCTTCCATTTATAGATCAAATGCTCGAACGTCTAGCCAGATACTCGCACTTTTTTTATCTAGATGGATACTTAGGATTTTTCCAAATACCTATTCACCCTGAGGATCAAGAGAAAACAACCTTCACCTGTCCTTATGGAACGTTCGCCTATAGACGAATGCCCTTCGGACTCTGTAATGCCCCTGCGACTTTTCAATGTTGTATGATGTCTATATTTGTCGATTACCTAGATGGAATAATGGAAGTTTTCATTGACGATTTCTCGGTGTGTGGATTCAATTTTAAAGATGTGTAGAGGTAAACCTAGTGCTAAACTGGGAAAAATGCCATTTTATGGTTAATGAAGGTTTAGTATTAGGACACATTGTCTCAGAAAGAGGCATTGAGGTCGATAGAGCCAAAATTGAAGTTATAGAAAACCTCAGCCCACCTAAAACCATTAGGGAGATTAGAAGTTTTCTTTGACATGCTAGTTTTTATCAGAGTTTTATAAAAGACTTCTCTAAAATAATAAAACCTTTGACTAATCTTCTAATGAAGGATGTTGAATTTGTTTTTGACGAGAAATATCTCGAAGCTTTTAAATTTTTGAAACAAGCACTGATTTCAGCTCCGATCATGTAACCCCCGGATTGGACACAACCTTTTGAAATCATGTGCGATGCCAGGGATTATGCAATTGGTGTTGTTCTAGGGCAACGAAAAGACAAGAAATTACATGTTATATATTATGCTAGTAGAACCCTAGATACCGCCCAGCTCAACTATGCAACAACAGAGAAAGAATTACTGGCAGTAATTTTTGCGATAGATAAGTTTAGGTCCTACCTAGTTGGAGCAAAGATCATTGTTTACACTGATCGTGCTGACATATGTTATCTATTAAATAAAAAGGAAGCTAAAACTAGATTACTTAGATGGATCCTGTTACTCCAATAGTTTGATCTAGACATTAAGGATCAGAAAGGCACAGAGAATGTTGTCATGACCACCTCTCTAGATTAGAACACTTAAAAGTTGAATTATTGGCTATAAATGATGATTTCACCTATGACAGACTTATAGCTAAGACTGATGATTTCGAGCCTTATAGAAATAAAGATTTTGAAAAAATTTCAGTAATGAAGAGTGTACCTTGGTACGCTGATTTTGTAAACTACCTAGCTGCAGATATCATACCCCCTGAACTAAATTACCAATAGAAAAAGAAGTTCTTCAAAGATGTTAAACATTTCTACTAGGATGAACCACTCCTATTCAAGAGAGGAATAAATAATATTTTCAGGCGTTGCGTCCCAGAAGAGGAAATAGAAGACATCATCACACACTATGATTCTGCACCTTATGGTGGACATGCAGGTATATCTAAAACGCACGCCGAGATTCTTCAAGCATGCCTCTATTGGCCAACTTTATGGCGCGATGTTCATGCCTACATTGTCAAGTGCGACCAATGCCAACACACCGGAAACATATCAAGACGTGACAAGATGCCAATGAGGAATATCTAGGAAGTCGAACTCTTTGATGTATGGGGTTTAGACTTTATAGGACCATTTCCACCTTAAATAGGAAATAGGTACATTTTGGTAGTTGTGGACTACATGTCTAAATGGATTGAGACTATTGCATCACCCACAAACGTCACAAAAGTGGTAGTCAAGTTATTTAAGAATATCATTTTTCCGAGGTTTGGAACACCCCGTCTCGTTATAAGTGATGGAGGATCACATTTCATATCCAGAATCTTTGATAAGATCTTGAGTAAGTATGGAGTAAAGCACAGAGTAGCAACACCTTATTATCCACAGACTAACGGCCAAGTAGAAGTGTCTAACAGGGAGATTAAACAAATCTTAGAAAAAACCGTTTCAATTTCCAGAAAAGATTGGTTTCAGAAGCTACATGAAGCACTATTGGCCTACAGAACAGCTTTTAAAACCCCTATTGGAACAACCCCTTACCAATTAGTCTATGGAAAATATTGTCATTTACCCTCCGAGTTAGAGCATGAAGCCTATTAGGCCATTAAGACCCTGAATTTGGAATATTTGACTGCTGGTGAAAAGCGCATCCTTGACATTCATAAATTGGAGGAATTCCGCCAGTCTGCCTATGAGAATGCTATAATATATAGAAAGAACCAAATCTTGGCATGACAGAAGAATTGTAAAGAAATATTTCAATATAGGCGACCTTGTTCTCCTTTTCAATTCCAGGTTGCGAATTTTTCCTGGCAAGCTACGTTCAAGATGGACTGGTCCTTTTGAGGTCTCTAGAATCCTAAGATCTAGAGAAGTCGAGATCAAGAACACTTCTTGTAGCCCATTCATCTTCAATGGGAAGAGGTTGAAGCACTACGAAGGAGGTGACATTTCCACCAACTACTCCAGCCACACTCTGATTGATCCACCAATACCAGTTTCCGATATATGAAGTTTACTCGTCAAGCTAACGACGTTAAACAAGCGCTGCATGGGAGGCAACCCATGGGTTTATTTTTATTTTTTTGCATTTATTTACTTTTTACATTATCAAAATTTATTTTTTTTATCTTTATACTAACAGTTACAAAATTTATGATTTCAGGCATCACCTGCTAGCCGTCTTTGCTAACTACATTTTTCAGGATGGGGCATTTCGATGACATGCATGTTTCCTTCTGAGATGACACTCAGAGACAATGCTATGAGGTCCTTTCACAGTGACCCATGGCACCGATCAGATATCTAGACCAGATTTGCATGGAAGCTCTTGACTTTGAAGCCAGTATCAAGTATCTATGCAACCAGTTAAAGTGGGATGAATATGCAGATGACCTAAATGTGACCTACGGGAACCTCACCTTAGAATTCCTTAGTTCATTCGAGTTTGAGCCCTATAATGGCCAGGATGGATATCGCACTTTCAAACTATTCGGGATAAAATACTGTTTTACCTAGAGGGAGTTTGGCGACATGCTAGGCTTCCAGACCACACTCGATGATATACCTGAGCTACCAGTTGGCTATTTCATGACTAGGGACATAGAGAAATTCTGGAGAGATATTACTGCTGGAGGGAGCCTTGATCCTTCCAATCAGATATCCCCTGTTATTCACAACCCTGCTTTCAGGTATTTTCAAATGGTTGTTGCTCACACTTTCCTAGGGAAGGCCGACACTGATACCCATGTTAGTGAGGAGGAGATCTTTTTCCTCTACTGTGCGACCAAGTCTCGCCCTGTAGCCTGTGTAAATTTTCTGCTGTGGAATCTCATGATGACTTCTAAGTCTGCTGAAGGTATCCTCCATGTGGGAGGGACAGTGACTCAGATTGCTTCTACTTTGGGTCATACAAGTAAGTTATTTCACCTTACCTCCTATTGTGGATATACTACAATAGAAATTGATTTCTGTTTGGATCATGGGCTGATGAGAAGAGTCTACTTTAATCCCAACTAGTATAGACTCCTTATTAATAATGAAATCATTCACTATTTTACCTTGCCTGACCCCATGATGACCAATGTCCATAACCCTGTCAATTGGACATATGCCTTAGAAGATCTTGGAGAGACCGTGGACGAGCGAAAATCACCTTCAGTACCTGAGTATCATCCATGTCCATCGCCAGAAAGGACCACTGTATTCTCTAATAATTTCTCTTTGCGGCAACCCGACATCTATGCACAAGTTGCTGAGCTGCGTAGAGAGGTAGCCCAACTTCGTCAGACAATTGAAGACATCTCTCTTCAGGTTATGGTTTCCGATGCTACTCACTCTACTGAGGCATACCTCCTATAACAGGAAATTGATGATCTTCGCAGTAAGTTAGTTGCAGCTCATGGTCCTGAGTCGACCAAGGACCCTGCTACTCCTTGATGATCTTGATTCATATTTGCATTATTTTGTTGTTTCTTTTATCATGTTTTTTCCTTTTTTCAAACTTATTTATTTTTATGCCTAACTCTTGCATTCTACTTTATTTTTATTTTTATTTTTTCGTGACTTACCATGATTAAGTATATTTCTTTTTATTTTTATTTTTTCTCTTTAATTAATTTTTTATTTTATTTTTTATGAGTTTATTATTTTCGAGTTATAAACATAAAAGTAAAAAATTCAATACACCAATCCTTGGAAGCACCAAATGAAGATTGTTGTTTGCACCTACGAGAAGAAATTAGAATAAGAATCCCAGACCAACAAAACAAAGAAATTTGAGCCCAGCCCAATTTTTCAAACATGGCACCCGCCACCAAGACCATGGCGCTAGCCATTGGGTCTGGGATTATAACTGGCAGATTTTCAAAAACCTCCCACTTTCTCCAATTTCAACCCCAAAACCACACAAAAACTCTCATTTTCTCAACCACCTTCAACCCCAAAACCACCCAATAACTCTCATTTTATCAACCACCTACTACCCCATTAACCACTCCAAACATCCATTTTTCTAAACCTTTATAAAAATTTAAACTTTCTCCTCGCAATCTCCAACACCCATTTTGAAACCCATCTTTTTTCAATTTTCTTCCAAAGGAGCAACAATGGAGTTCAACGGATACATTCTACATGAAAGCAAACCCGAAGACCGACAACGAAAAATCCTTGAAAAATTGCAAGGACGAGAAATTGTCTCAACCAGGTATGTCGATGAAGATAGTCTGTACACTTTAGGACTTTATCATAGTTTTTTTCATTGAGCTGGCATCCTAGGATTGGATGACATTTTTACAAGAAAAGAGCCACCTTTGAGAGGCTAACTCGGGAATTCTTAAGTTCTGTTATTTATTTGGTTCACCCCGACACTGCTAGTAGCATCGGTACAGTTAAATTCCATCTATTTAATGATGAATATGAATATAGCACTGACGAACTAGAAGTTCTATTGGGTATTCCTCATGGTGATGATGCTATTTGTGAGACCCCTTTGGATTCTAAATGGTCCACTGATGCATTTTCCTTCTGGCGTCAATTGTCAAATTCTTCTATAAATTCTTTTGAAGAAATTTTAGCATCATTGATCCATAACCCGGCTATTCGAATTTTTCGATATATGCTCGCCTGTACTATTTTTGGCCGGGAGAATCCAAACAAGGTTAATGCTGGAGAACTTCTATTTTTGCAAGGCAGTTTTACTAATAGAAGAATTAATTCAGTCCCGTTTATGATTTCTCACATGATTGTTGTCCTGAGACACACAGGGACCATAGCTTTTGGAGGACTAGTTACATCTAATGCTAGAGCTCTGCACCTCGATGCTGAGATAGCTACCCTAGCACCCCTTCCTCCCCGCATAATCAATTTGAATTTACAAAAAGATATGAAATTGTTCAAGGTGAGGAGAGCGGGTGGCTTTGAACTTATGGTTCGGGGTGTCGTTATCCCATCAGTCGTTCTGCCTTGCACTAGACGTACTGATGTACGAATTGCGAGGAACTGGACCTACAATCTAGATGCTCCACCTTTTACGGGTCCATTACCTCCAAAATGTTCCACTTGGGGATGGACACGAGACTGATGCAGAATACGAGCAGAGGGATGAACCTCATGCCTCACCTGTGTCCCCCCATCATGCTTCACCCGCACACATTGCACCTTCTACTTCTAACACTTTTGCAGGTACGGCTCCTGGCTTCTACATCACTGAAGAGATGTGGCGTGACCAGCTATCCCGGGAGGAAATAAGAGATGGTTTAATTTCTTCCATCCAACAACAGCTGCCAGATAACATGAGTTTCATGGAGGCGTCACGACAACATTCGAACCGCTCTTTTCAAAGTCTTATGGAATCTCAATTGGCGATATCCCGCGAGCAACATAGGAAACAAGCTCAGTTTCAGAGGCACTCTGCTCTCATGGAGGCCACTCAAGGTTCCCTTTTAGGCAACCTTCGCGAGATTCAGAGTTCACAGATTGCCTTGTTCTCCAGATTCGACCAGTTCGAGGCTTCTTAGAGCAGTCTTCATCGCAACCGATCCTGTCATCCTAGACATTCACCGCAGGATGGCGAGGGACCCAGCCAGCCTTAGTACTTTACCAGGTGACTCTTTCATTATCTTATTTCGTAACATTGGGGACAATGTTCGATTTAAGTGTGGGAGGAGATTTACTCGCTTTATCGCTTTATTTTTCTCGCTTTATTTTTCCTTTCCTGCATTTTCCTTCTCGTTATTTTACTTCTTTATTTGCTTTAGTTTGCTTGTTTGTTTTATTTTAAAAAATAATACATGTGTTTGACGAGTCATCTATATCTGTATGGTCTAGTGTATGTCCACTCCCCCATTTCTTGAGCCTAACCGGAAATTTTTCCTAAGAAAAACACTGTGTTTTGAACTTAGTTGGGCTATAAGAACTGGTTGAGATAGGATGTAGTATGACTTAGGAAAGCCCTTTTGACGCATCGGCATTGTTTTTATACCTTAAGCTTCATAAATTTAGGAATTCGATCTCGATACCCCTTATGTCGTGGCCTTAAAATTTTCATTCTTAAATCCTTGAATAGTTTATCCTAGCAGTCATATCCGGTCTAAGCATGCTCTACGTAGGGGACCGAAGAGAAGTAAATGATCTATATGCTATGTTCCTATTATAAACTACAACCTCGGGATAGGTGACCCTCACAAAGTCATTTAACCCAACAAAAGTTGTATGTTGAAAAATAAAGCAAAAGCAAAAGCAAAAGAAGAAGAAAAAGAAAATGAAATATTTTTTTGCCCATCTTTAGTTGGTTCAGAGGTATCTGGTGCTGAACTTGGTAGGGAGGATTACGATCCGATCCCCTGCAACTATAAATGGGTCAATAAAAGGGGTTACACCATCTTTTTGTACAAGAACATTGTGTTTTATGATCAAAATCACTACCCGGTCACTTTACTATGAGCATGTACGAATAACGGGCTTAATGTGATTGTGCTTGAATGAAAAAGGATTTGAAAATAGGAAAAATATAGGCCTAAGCATAGTGGCATGATATGGATTGGTTCGTAAAAGAACGAAGCTTATGTCCATTTTACGGAAGAGTTTCACTACCATATCCTTGGTTTAAATCAATCAATACATATCAGTACATCCTTGTTTTAGTTCCAGAGGCCCCTTGCAGCCCAACTTGTTCAATAACATTGTTTTTTTCTTCTTAATCTATTTAGAGTTTTTGCTTGAGGACAAGCAAAGGTTTAAGTGTGGGAGAATTTGATAAAACTTACTTTACACTTGTTTTTTACTCTAATTTCACATGTTATTTAGGTTTTTATTATTTTTTTCTC
Organism: Vicia faba; assembly: GCA_948472305.1. Lineage (NCBI taxonomy): Eukaryota > Viridiplantae > Streptophyta > Magnoliopsida > Fabales > Fabaceae > Vicia > Vicia faba. The sequence continues at coordinate 1,295,557,560 of OX451740.1, forward strand.
GTATTATTCCTATCTTTTGTTTCCGTTTCAGGTATTTCAATTATCCAGAGCTCCCCTCAAGAAATAAAGTAAAACAGGCTGAAAAATAGGAGTTTAGGTCAAATTTTCACTCATGGCGTCCACAATGGCGCCAGCTGTAGGGTAGGCCATGACGTGGACCACCTCCTGCTGACCTCAACTTCCATGTTCCCCACTTCCTATCATATTACACTCATGGCGGGTGCCATGTCCCCCATGGTGGGTGCTGCCTTTGGACGATGCTTTCCCCCCAAAAGGAGTTAGGGGGCATTACTGTGATTTCCTGCATTCTTCATCCTCTATAAATAGAAGTTCCTGATTTCATTTCAAATCACCCAAGCTTAGTTGAAAACTTGATCCAACCATAGTTGCAAACTTAAGCCATATAATTTCACCATTGTTAAGCAATAATTCTTCACATCGGGGAATTATTGCACTGTTGATTAAGTTTATGATCGAGTTCGTAGATTGAGTATGTAATCGAGTTTGGATCACTTCGGCAGAAGTTTATCTTGCCACATTTATTTTCAACTGCTGTTTATTTCGAGTCGCATTTTACTTCCAAATTGTACCAGATTTAAAATCTCCTCGTTTGGAGCAGGTTTCTATTTATATATTCCGCACTGCTTTTACTTTGTTTATTTCCCGCACCTGCTTTTACTTTGTTTATTTCATGCACCTGCTTTTACTTTTTTATTTCCCGCACCTGCTTTTACTTTGTTTATTTCTCGCACCTGCTTTTACTTTGTTTATTTCCCGCACCTGCTTTTACTTTTTTTATTTCCCGCACCTGCTTTTACTATGTTTATTTCCCGCACCTGCTTTTACTTTGTTTATTTCCCGCACCTGCTTTTACTTTGTTAATTTCCTGCACCGCACTTTAAATTATTTACTTTCTCGCACGATTTATTTTAATATGTCTGTTTATATTCCCATGTCAGGCTAAACCTTACTGGGCTGGAATGTAAGAAATCTAGTTAGATCAATATTCCAAATAATTTGTCAATAGAAATGCTTATGGGCTATTTTGGTTTTTAATACGAGTTTTCTGTACTTTATTATTGTTGGGTATGATCGAAAGCCGTCCAACCTTTTGTTAAACTCGGTTAGTTCTAACTGGTCAAAGGAAGCGAAAGCGCTTTGTCCGGTTAGTTAGGGATTTTTATTATGAAAGAAATCAATTTTGAAACTATTTTCGGACCCGTTTATAGGGTTAAAGTTAGGTCCCCTTTTTATTAGAAATTCCAAATTAAAATACTTTTTAACTTGGTCAAGTACTTTATTTCTTAAAAATAGGTTTATTACTTTAACACAGTGCGCGCCTTTTTATATGTGATGATTAGAAGGTCTGATTTGAGAGTAAACTCGATTCTGATTACACGAAAGCGACAGTTCCTGTTAAATTAGTTATTTTCTTTAGTGGAAAATATTTCCCTATAAGTAGTTCTATTCTAAAGCATTGTGAATATCATCTGACTATGTGAATTATATTCGGCCCTGCTTTTATATCTGAAGTTTACTTAACCGCACTTTACTTTCTTGCATGCTCAATTCCACGTTTGATTTTGACTTAGCTAAACACCGTAATAATAGGAAACGATAGATTGACGATTGGTCTTTGTGGATTGATAATCTTTTATATTAATCTGACGCGATTCGTACACTTGCAAACACACACACATCACTTTCTTGGGATAAGTCCATGCAAAATTGCGTCAAGTAATTCATGAAAAGGAGCATGGATAGTAGGGCTATGAGAAGGAACCTGGGTGGTAGGGTTACTTCGAAATGAAAGCCTGGATAGTAGGGCTATGAGAAGGAACCTGGGTGGTAGGGTTACTTTGAAATGAAAGCATGGATATTAGGGCTATGAGAAGGAACTTGGGTAGTAGGGTTACTTCGAAATGAAAGCCTGGATAGTAGGGCTATGAGAAGGAACCTGGATAGTAGGGTTACTTCGAAAATAAATCCTGGATAGTAGGGCTATTAGAAGGAACCTGGGTAGTAGGGTTACTTCGAAATGAAAGCCTGGATAGTTGGGCTATGAGAAGGAACCTGGATAGTAGGGTTACTTCGAAGTGAAAGCCTGGATAGTAAGGCTATGAGAAGGAACCTGGATAGTAGGGTTACTTCGAAATGAAAGCCTGGATAGTAGGGCTATAAGAAGGAACCTAGATAGTAGGGTTACCTCGAAATGAAAGCCTGGGTAGTAGGGCTATGAGAAGGAACCTGGATAGTAGGGTTACTTCGAAATTAAAGCTTGGATAATAGGGCTGTGAGAAGGAACCTGGATAGTAGGGTTACTTCGAGATGAAAGACTGTATAATAGGGCTTATAGGAAGGAACCTGGATAGTAGGGTTACTTCGAGATGAGAGCCTGGATAGTAGGGCTATGAGAAGGAACCTGGATAGTAGGGTTACTTCCAAATGAAAGCCTGGATATTAGGGCTATGAGATAGAACCTGGATAGTAGGGTTACTTCGAGATAAAACCCTGGATAGTAGGGCTTATGGGAAGGAACCTGGATAGTATGGTTACTTCGAGATGAGAGCCTGGATAGTATGGCTATGAGAAGGAACCTGGATAGTAGGTTTACTTCGAAATGAAAATCTGGATAGTAGGGCTATATAAAGGAACCTGGATATTAGGGTTACTTCGAGATGAAAGCCTGGATAGAAGGGCTTATGGGAAGGAACCTGGATAATAGGGTTACTTCGAGATGAGAGCCTGGATAGTAGGGCTATAGAAAGGAACCTAGATAGTAGGGTTACTTCGAAATGAAAGCCTGGATAGTAGGGCTATGAAAAGGAACCTGGGTAAGGTTTCTTCGTGATGAGTTTGGGTAAAACTGTATCTGAACCGAGAAAGAACCTGGGTAAGGTTGCTTCGTGAGGAGTTTTGGTAAAACTGCCTCTGAACCGAGAGGGAACATGGGTAAGGTTGCTTCGTGATGAGTTTGGGTAAAACTGTATCTGAACCGAGAGGGAACCTGGGTATAGTTGCTTCGTGATGAGTTTGGGTAAAACTCTATCTGAACTGTGAGGGAACCTGGGTAAGGTTGCTTCGTGATGAGTTTGGGTAAAACTGCATCTGAACCTAGAGGGAACCTGGGTAAGGTTTCTTTGTGAGGAGTTTGGGTAAAACTACATCGGGAAATTGTAATTAGGAACCTAGGTAGGGTTGCTTCAGGATATGTCTGAGTAAAACTTCAGAAGGAACCTGGGTAAGGTTACTTCGGGATAAGTTCGTGTAAAACATTAGAAGGAACCTGGGTAAGGTTACTTCAGGACAAGTCTGTGTAAAACTTCAGAAGGAACCTGGGTAAGGTTACTACGGGCTAAGTCTGTGTAAAACTTCAGAAGGAACCCGGGTAAGGTTATTTCGTGAGGAGTTCGTGTGAAACTTTGTTTGGAAATGTATGAGAAGGAGCCCGTATGAGATTTTTCAGGATAAACTCGTGTGAATCTGCATTTAGGAGAGACTCGTGTAAGATTTATTTGTGAAGAACCCGTGTAAAGGTGCATTTGGTCGCGCAGATAATTACTCTGTTTAGTTTCAGGAGCTAATCTTAGACCTGCTGGAAATTTTTGATGATAACCATCTTTCCTGAAAAGGTACATGATTAATGTGATGCATTAAATGCATTGTATGATGATGTTATCGAAATAAATGATATTATGTTGTATACAATATGTGTGCGCACGGCATAATGTATGAACATGAAATGCTATTTGTGACATATCCGAGTCTGGCAAAATAAATCCCTGACCGCTGCTGGAGAGTACTGGAAATTGAATTCTTGACCGTCGTAGAAAAAGTGGTTCTTCTACTCCCGTTGGGGATGGCGAACGAAGATGATTATGCCGTGGATTTATTCCTTTCTGTTTGTGAATATTCTGCCAGGAAGAGACTCTGCTTGAGAATAACTCTGCGAGGGAATAACTCTGTTGGAAGGTGAACTTTCGTAGCTGAAGTAATAAGCTCTGTTGGGGGTGAGCTTCTGTGTCCATAGAAATAAACTCTTCTTGGAAGAAAATTATATGAACCGCTTGCGATTACAAAATTTGGCTGGGGAACATAGATGTCGGTTCTCTGAAGGAACTTTGCTGGGGAAAGTAACTCCTGTTTGGGGAAGCCGATGTCAAATCTTTGGTTGCCTCTACTCCATGGGGAGTGTAGATGTCATTAGGATGCATGCTAAGGATACGACAATGACTTTGCATCAGGACTTTTCTGCCCTTGTACCTATTGGAGAAAGTACCTTCAGAGGCTTTGTGGATGGCGTGAGTGTTATCCCAACTCCTGAGATGTTTGGTAACTGCCGATCAGAATGATAAGTCTTCTACTGATAGGCAAAAGACAAGATGGAGGGACATAGTCGTCTGCTTTGATCCCTAACTTTTTCCTAGACCGCCCTTTCGGGTTTTTAGTCCAACAGGATACCCTTTTTTGCCGAAGCCGCCTTTTCAGTATTTCGACTTGTCGGATATACAGATTTTTTGGTTTTTATCCCTAATTTTTTCCCGAACTCTTTTGGTTCACCGGGATGCCCTTAATTTTTCCTAGGCCTGTCAACCTAGCAGGTCTTTTTTATGCGTAGTATTTTCCGACTATGTCCATGTTCTCAGGATGTAGGGAGTTGTCACCGTCCATAGTGCTGTGTTGCAGTACTATCAAAATGTTTTCTTGATGGCACATGATTCGTTGTTGGAATGCATGCATACTGCCCCAAGTGATCCAGATGGAGATCTGCCCCTAGTTATTTGGCACTCTTAGAGAGACTTCCCCAAGTGTGTTGGACATCATGTCATGCCCCTTTGCTTATGGAAAACCTGTTGTTGGAAGTGTCTTTCCTGTTGAGGTGATTATGTCCATTGAGAGGATGTTTGTTCATTGAATATCCATTGTGCGGATTTCTCTACGGTCAAAAAATTAGTCATATGCAAACAATGTCATTTAAAGAATGCAAAACTTATATCCTTCTTGAAAAAAAAATTTGAAAATGTGTTTTGTGTAGTAAAACAAAATTTGCAAGTAGGTGATATCAACTCAGAATTCGTAACAAGTCCTACATGAGTCAGGATACCTTTGTAACAGTATGCTCTCAAACTAACCCGTGCTTCAGCTAGGACTTTTAAGGGTTATAACGTGGCCTGGTTCATGGTTTAAAAAACAAAACATAAAGGCTCAAAATTTATTTATACCCACTTGTCCGTCGTGATGTCCTTCAGTTCCATGCTCAGTTAATGGCGCATTTAGAATCCCAGTTGGGTCCTGAAGTACTGTCCTTAATGTTCCCGTAATGGTTCAGATACTGAAAGTTTTTTTTGAATAGGCAATCATTTTTGTAATATTTTTTGTCAAATATTTGTAGAACCTCTTTCTTTTTGATTTTATTATCCCTATCTTTTCCCTGAACTGTTTCTTTTGTGATTCCAGTCAGTGGGATGCCCCAGTTTTTTTTCTTAAGTCTCCTTCATAGGTTTTGACTTAATTAGATTTTATTTTGATAGATAATGACTGCTTGTCTTGATGATTATGCGGAACTATCACCATCTTCTGTTTTGGAAGGACGTCTTCGATGCCATTCATTGTGTACAAAATGGAAGATCCTGACGGAATGCGCTCCTGAATTAACTGAGAAAACTACCCTGCCCCAGGTTATGATTAAGGGTTTTAATTTGTGTGAAAGAAAAACTCCTACTTCTTTGGCTCAAAGGGGTTGACTAGGGATTATCTTCCTTATAACTTAACTGTTTGGGATTTGAAACAATGCATGTACATCGTCACCATGGTCTGTTCAAAAGCGTACTGTAGAGATTGTGGTATCATTTTCGTCATCCTCCCTCTAAGGCTTAGAGCTCTTAATCAAGAGTTGAATATCACGAAAAGGAAGTATAAAGCAGTTTAAGCATAGCGAAAACAGATTAATTCAAAACAAACATGTGTAATGCGTTAATGAAATTACAAAGTTTTGACATGACAATAATTGTTCGAATAAGCAAAGAAAATACAACTTGATAATTAAATGAACAAAAATGCTTTCAATCGTAGCCATGTTTTGGTAGGGGAGCAGTGATCATGTTGGGAGTCTCGGGCGGGTCGAATTCGATCTCCTTGACGTCAATCATGTTCTGAATCTTGTATTTCAGCGCCCAACAATCGTTAGTATCATGCCCCGGGCTGTCAAAATGATAAGCACACCTTGCATCGAGATTGTAGTTAGGAGAGAAAGTCTTAGGGTTCGGATAAGGGTTTATCACCGTAATTAGATTCATCTTCAACATGTGTTGTAATTCTTGTGACAATAGCATGTTGATTTGGGTGAACTGCTTTTGAGGTCTTTCCACCCTTGGTTGATTGTTCTGTTGTTGTGGTCGTTGTGCGCATGCCGAATTAGAGATCAGCACTGCCCCCACAGATTGGTGGTAGTGTGCTTTGCTACGCCCCTTCTGGCTGTGCACAGCATTGGCTTCCCTCTTTCCACCAAATGACTTCTTCTCTGTACTCGAAGAGGTATTTTTCTGGATCTTTCCACTCCGGATCCCATCTTCTACTCTTTCTCCAGTCAATATCAGCTCGGTGAAACCAGCTGAGGAGCTATCAATCCAGTGATTGAAGAACGGACCAGATAGAGTACCAAGGAACATATCCACCAACTCCCTATCAGGCAAAGGGGGTTGGACTCTCTCTGCCAGATCTCTCCACTTCTGTGCATAGTCCTTGAAACTTTCGCTTGCACCCATGGACATACTCTGGAGTTGAGTATGGGTAGGGGCAAGGTCAGCATTATATTGATACTGCTTGTAAAAAGCAGCATCCAGATCTTCCCAGTTGCGGACATTGGTTCCCTCCAGTTGATATAACCACTCAAGTTGAGTCCCAGACAGACTGTTCTGAAAGAAATGGACCCACAAGTTACTATCAGCAATGTGAGGTTGAATCTTCCTCACATAGGAACGGAGATGAAGCTTAGGACAAGACACCCCATAATACTTCACAAATATCAGAGCCTTGAACTTCTGTGGGATGACTACCCTAGATATCTAACCCAGCTCTTAAAAATCCAGCCCTGGTATTCTTTAGATCTCCATCACGCTCAGACGATCCTCTAATTGTTTGTATCTATCCTCATTCGGTGGATACTGTTCATCATTGTAGTCAGATTCATCCTCGGAAACTCTCGAACTAGGGTCTTCCCCCCTTGTATAGCCCTATTGGTTCTCCCCTTCTTTGGATGAGGAGGTCAGATCAACCGTTTGCTTCAACGGTCCCCTATATCTTCTGCCCAGATTTAGGACACCGACGGTCTTCTTCTTCTTCTTTTTCTCCTTCAGAATAAGGGCCTTCAGATCTTCCTGCCCCTTAGCTAAGGCTACGAACATTTGCTGAAATTGGGAATTTTGTGCCTGTAGATCCTTGATGCTTTGTTCATAAGACATTACTGCTGAAATAAACAGCGAAGAATATGAGAAACCTGTTATGGTACCTGTTATGCAATGATGTGTATGACATATGTATGCAATGTTTTCAAGGATCTCACGAGGTAAACGAGAAATGTCAGAAGTTGAAATTTTACAGCTTTCATTGAAGAACTTTGTATCGTTGACAGTCCTTCTACAAGAGTCAAGCTCACCATATCAAGTGGGTCATAGCCCATGACTCAAGATGTCGTGTTTTGATCTTTTAACGACATTGGCTAGAGGAAAATAAACCCCCTTGCCCCTTGTTGGACTTCTGCTTTATCATAACCTGAATCACAGGCCCTTGAGATCCTTGAAATGGTTAAGGAAATCCTATGGTATGATGTTATAATGTGTATGCTATGCATCAAGCAAAAATGTAGGGTAAGGAACCAATTTATTGGATTTATACAAACAAGGTCCTGCAAGGAATACAAACAAAGCCCTGCAATGAGTTCAAATTGTTAGGCAAAAAAAGCAATCAAGTCACACAAGTAGCCTTATGTTTAAGTCCTACATGTGTTTTAAGGTCATACCTTCTTGAAGCTGGATTGGTTCAACCTGTCCTATAAAGAGTAATTGAGTTCTAAGGGATCTCAATATCACTGATCTTTCCCCCAAGCTTCATTCAATATGCGATTGACTCACAACCAAACAAAACTCAGGATTCAAACCTCAATGAGTGTAGCATCGAGTATCTGTCGACCTTGGGAATACACCAAAGTCGGCCATCTCGCTACGTCCTACTGGCCAAGTTGTGCAATTAAAGGTTCTAAGGTCAGTTGATGCTTTATGAAACCACGCAGCGGCCTCGTACTCTCCATGATTGACTCAAGGGTTACCGATACCAACCAAAGTGTCACATCAATGTAGCTACTGCTTCAACCGTGTCGGTATACCCCGCACAATTCCATCATAGTTTATTTATACTTACCTAAAAGGTGTCCCCAGATCGGGTGAAGGATCTACATAACCCCAACAAACCCTTGAATATAAAGCAGGCAAAGTAACACAAGAAAGCAATTTTAGAAATGACATAGATCCTAAGGTATACCCCACTTATTAAATACCCAGCAGAGTTGCCAGTTCTGTGATACGGTGGCAGAACCGACTGTTATACTGGTTTGCATTTTTTGTTCGCAAATGTTGCGGTAAGCAAGAGTCGCCATCGACTTTTATTTCATCCAACAAAGGAAAAGTAAAAAGAACAGAAAAAACCTTTTTCGAGATGTTTCTGAGTACGGGAGGTAGATTATAGAAAGGGAAGGTTTTAGCACCCTTTCTATCAGTTGTTTTCCACGGGCTCTTAGGTACTTGCTCATTTTGAAATTGCTTGTGTGTGTTTTGAAAAGTTTTTATTTAACTTCGTGATAACCGTTGTATTTGTCCTCAAGAGTGTGATGTAGTTGTTTTTGAAAACTGTTTTAAAAGTGTTTGGGAAAAAGAGTTTGTATTGTTTTGAACAAGTACTTAAGAGTTTCTACCTACTCGAAAAAGATTGTTCATTTTCTCGTTTCCTTTAGACAGCGTTATCCTACTATTAGTGAGTAGGTAGCCCTATCGTTAGATGTTGAGGGACTATCAAAAGGGACGCTATAGTCATCGAAAGCAACATGTAAAGATATCTTAGCATTCGAAGGGACTGTCATCATATAGGCAACATCAAGGAACAAGATCATTTCTCGTACGCAACTCGAGGGATGTTAGGGACCATGATCTTTATGATGAGTTTAGAATTAAGGGTCTTTTCAAAGACATCCCTACGTTCAAGGGACATGACCATTACTTTTCGAGGCAACCAAGTGAGGTATACCCTAAGGGTGCATATGTGCAAGGTGTGTTATGTTAAGTTATTTTAGTCTTGTGTTAAGTTTGCTAATGTTTGATTATTCTTGCCATACAATCCTATTAGTCATACATCTAGCTGTTAATAATTGCAGTAGTTTAAAAGTGCATAAATATAAAACCTAGCTATTACAAGGCTTTGGGGAAGGGGATTATGTACATATCCAAAATTGGGGGGAAAATAAATAAAAGCGGTAAAGGTCCTACTAATCATCTATTACATCCCATTATATAGTTACAATAATAAAAGGAAGTGCAAAAGAATAATAACGCACAAATTTAAAAATACGTCTAAAAATCGTAAGATATAAAACATCTTTTTGTTGTTTTTTATTTTAATTTATGAAAATGGTTTAAGTTATAAAAAACTTGATCTAGATCTATATTTTAAAAAAAAAGTTCATTATTAAAGAAACATGAAATTTAAATAAAAGAAATTAATTCAATGTTTTTTTGGTATTTTTGTTACGAAAAGGAAAATGAATTAAAATGAAATTAAACCTAAGTTCTATTAATTTTAAATTTTTAAAAAAAAGTTAAAGTGATTAGTTAATTAATTTACCAAAATTAAAATTTAATTAAGAAAAATCCTAAATCTATTTTTATGTGATTTTTATATTTGTTTATTGATTAAAAAAAAGGGATTAAAAGAAATAAATGAAATGAATAAAACAAGAAAATAAAGATGGGCCTAGTAGCAAAAGTAAACAGGGGGTGCAATCATCAGAAATTCCTAGGCCCGAATCTTCGAAAGCTTCATGCCCTAACCATGGTGTTTTTAGATTCTTTCATGGAACCTCTGATTCAATCATTCATAATTGTTCTACATAAACTCAAACAAACGTTGGTATGCCATGAAATGTGACTAAAATTAGAGATTCGAAGTTTAAAATTTTACCAAACCGGTGTTGTCAAATGGGGGCGTGCTAGGCGTGTGATGGATTGCTCTTGGGCCTTGTAAGACTCCTGATAACTTCAAGAGGATAGTTTGAGGCATGATGTCAATTGAGAGAGACCGGAACCTCGAGATATGACTTGCACCAATTCTTTGATTTCTGGAGAGCTTTTTGAAGAGCTTTTAGAGAGCTTTTTAGAGAGCTTTTTGAGAGCTTTTTGAGAGCTTTTTAGAGAGGAATTTTGTGTGTTTCAAGCTTGTATGGGTCTATATTTATAGAGGAGAATGAGGATACAAGAAAGCATTGAAAGAATCTCCCTCATAATGTTGTGTTTTAAGACCATGATCAAAATTTGAAAAAATACCATATTTGATGATTTTATGCCATTTTCACACGTGGATGAACCTGGACATATTTGAAGGGTTATTGCACGAAATCAATTGACATAAACCAGCATAAAACTTGCCCAAAATGAATTCACATCAAAATTTACATTATTTCTCTTATTTATTTATTTAATTCTAAATTTTAATGAATAAAATATCAAAATAAATAGCATAAATAGTAGAAAAATGTATGGGTGGGCTTAGAGGTCGCGGACCATGTTAGGAATGAGTTTCAAACTTGAAACGATAGGCCCATTCGGAAAAAATCCAAGTTTGGTCAATATTTGCTTCATGCAGTTTTTTCAAAAATTAGCAAACTTTGATAATGCATATCTCTCTCAATTTTAAGCCTATGAGGGTGTTCTTGGACTTTTTAGAAAGCTTAGGATGTCCACTAAGCAACCTATTTTGTTTCATCTCAATTGGATCTTCCATGTTCATGTAAGAAGCTTTGACCTAAAAGGCCTTTTTGTTGACTTTTGAATAGGACCTATAATGTCTGAATTTATATCTTTTCATGAGTGCATTTCTTGAACTTGAGGGCTGAAGATGAGTTGTAGGTAATTGGATTCTATTAGAAATGAGCCTTGTATGAGAAATTTCTGATAAAGTATGAGAAAGTTATGCCTAGTAAAAATTTGGTTGACTTTTCCTATAGGAACCCTAATTTAGCAACTTTTGAGTTTTGATGAATTGGGAGCATTCCTTGAGGAATCATGATCAACCATTGATAAAATGATGGATATAACTTAAAAATGTTGATGTTGACCAAAAATATTTAAGTTTGACTGTATGTGGGTCACAGTAGACTTTTGACCTAGTACAGTTGATTTTCAGACATTTGAGCAGTTGATTGAGCAAACTTCTTGTGCAAGGCATGAAACTTGGCATGGATGATCTTGAGGACATATTAGGGAAATGGAAACCACTTAGAACCCTTGGAAACTCAAACATCTTGATGAGGAGTGAAACCCTAGTTTGAGGCTCTTTGTCTTAGGAGGAGGATTTGTATGGTCAATCCTTAGTCAACTTGAGCAATTGAGGACCTCTAGGAGTTTATCTGGTGTGAAAATTGGAGGGCAGATTTTAGGGTGCAACACTTCAACTGGAACATCATATTTTCCTTCGATTGGGACATCCGAGCTTCCTTCAATTTGGATATCAGAGTATCCTTCGATTGGAGGATCAGAGCTTCCTTCGATTGGATCATCAGAGCTTTCTTCGATTGGAACATCAGAGCTTTCTTTGATTGGAACATCAGAGCTTCCTTCGATTGGAGCATCAGAGCTTCCTTCAATTGGAGCATCATGGTGTCCTTCAATTGGAACATCAGAGGGTCCTTTGATTGGAACATTATATTTTCCTTCGATTGGCATATCAGTGCATGTCTTAATCTAAAATGCCCTGATGAAGGAAGTTCTGAGCACTTCGAATCAGAACTCAGAATCATCATAGGAATAAGGGCTGATCGAAAGGGGCTTTGAAGAGGGAAACTTTGAATATTTTCAAATTCGAGCAAGGTGCCAAATTGACCTGTCCAGGTTCACTCAGAATTCCAAAATGGCATGAAATATCTCAAAGTGACAATTTTTTAATTTGTCTAATTCTGTTTTCAAGGCCATGTTTAATGGTTGGTCTTCAATGCCATGATTCTTTCCCCAATTCCTTGTCTCCTCCACCTCCTATAAATACAAGACACAAACACAAATCAAGGGACTCACACGCACGCATACTGCATCACACAGATCACGTTGCCACATTTCTCAAAGAAATCCCAAAAGTGTCCCAATTGAAGCACATTTTTGTAGGCACCTTTAGCCCAAACGAATACTAGATTCGTGTTCCTGAGCCATCCAGGAGTCCACACCAACTCCTAAGCCAACATTTCCACACCCAAAGTTGTAGATCAAAGCATATCGGCCATAGGTATAATTCTAAAGTTCAATTTCTTAATCTAAGCACATTTATCCGTTCTAATGTGTTTGTGCATATTTGTAATGAAGCGTTAGATAAGTTACAATCCTCACAGACCTGCCATTTTTAAGGCACGTGAATTTGGTTCTTTCGAATCTCAGGATTCTTAGTGTTTCAGGACAATACGAACCCCGACTCGAATTAAGGAGAGTTTCGAATTATGGAGTGGTTCGAGCGAGGGGGTAAGGTCCCCCCCTGGATGTCTAACGTTTGTTCATTTTGCATGAATACTGTTTAGGGCTTTGAAGCAGTAAGTTTTGAACTGGGTGACACAAGAACTTTCTGCCATTTTTGAACCCAAATTGAAATCTCAGGATTCTTAGTATTGCAGGATGAAATAACTTCATATTCGAATTAGAGAGGGAATCGAGGACCTGGGATCGATACCCAGGTCATATGTTTTGTGTTTTTTCTAACAAACTCGCTTGCAGATCTAATATCTCAGATCGAAGGAGTTTATTATGTACCATCAGCACGCACCTTCAACCAGCCTTTTCACTTGGATCGAAAGGTAGCTTTAGGCCTTTCAATCCAAGCCTGCATCCTGCAGATTACTCTTTTCCTTTATACTGCTTTTTCCATTTAGTTTATCTTTTTCATTACTTTGTTTCTTCTAGTTTTTAATCAAAAGTCAAAAAATCACAAAAAAGGATTAGGTTTTAGTTTTTACTATTAATATTAATTTTTTCAATTGATTAATTAATTATTTTAATACTTTCTTAAAAAAAATTGAATAGACTTAGGATTTTTAAGTTAATTTCTTTTCATAACAAAAACAACAAAAAGATTTTTATTTTTATTTAATAGTTCTTAGTTTTTTTTTGGACGTAATATTTATTTCGCGCGCGTTATTTTTATTCTTGCATTTTATGTAAATAATGTAACTGATTATGGAATGTAATAGTCTAGATTTAAAATTCTGCATTTTATTTTCTTGCACTTCTTATGTAATTATCCCAAAGCGTTGTAATAGTCTAGGATTTAAATTTTCGCACTTTAAATTTATGTAACTATTAACTGCTAGTAATTAGGTTTGCATGGAAAAATTGAAAAGAAAACGATTATATAACCCTAAATGCGCAAGATAAATGAAATGAATCTATACACTTGCATATACTCACCCCTAGGGTATCTCCCACTTCGGTTGCCTTCGAAAATGGTCACAATTCTCGAAACATGAGAATCTTTAGTTCTGCCCTTTAGTTCAAGAAATCACAATTCCCTCGATGACCCTCTCGATATCGCCTCGGTTAAAAAGTGATCTTAGAACTTTCGAACAATTACTAAAAGTTCTTGCCCAGTTGCCTTAGTGACCATAAACGTCCCTTCGATAGTCCCTCAACATCCAACAATAGGGCTACCTACTCACTAATAGTAGGATAGAAAAATCTAAAGGAAAGGAGGAAAATAACACATTTTTCGAGTAGGTAGATAGTTGTTAGGTACTTTCTCAAATACCAATTTTTTTTCACACTACACTTTCAAAACCATTTTCAAAAAATGTTTTATCAACACTCTTGAGGACTGATACAAGAGTTATCATAAAGCAAACAAACTTTTAAAAACACACAAACACGAAAGCAATTTTCAAAAATGAGCAAGTATCTAAGAGCCCGTGGAAAACCACGGATGGAAATGGTTCTAACACCTTCCCTTTCCATAATCTATCCCCCTTACTCAGAAACTCTCGAAAAAGGTCTTTTTCTGTTATTTTTACCCTTTCCTTTGTTAGATAAAAGAAAAGTCAGTGGCGACTCTTGCTTACTGCACATTTGCAAATACAAAATGCAAACCAATATAACAACCGGTTCTGCCACCATACCACAGTAGACATTGGGGTAGGGCCTAAGCGAGTACAACTTTTATTTTCCCTACATTGTTTTCTCTTTTCTTTTGCATGCGTTCTTTGTACAGCTTAGATTTAGATTCTAACACACCCATAAGATAGACAACAAGAGTGGATACCGTAGAGTACTACGGGTGTGTGGGGTGCTAATAATTTCCCCTCGCGTAACAGACTCCCTTACCCGATCTCTCGGTCGTTCGATCGTGATTTCACCCTTCTCAGGTTTACTCGATGTTTACCTTTCCCTTCATGTAGGATAAAAAAACGTTCGATGGCAACTTTATTGATTTCATTATCAGTTAATTGTTCAGCCGGTTGTTTCAGCTGGCGACTTCACTGGGGAAAAATCGACCAAATGTTGGTCCATCCCGGAGTCGATCCTAGCTCTTGTTTTCTTCTCTTTGGGTGTTTATTTTTATGCTTTAAGTTTATTCATTTGTACGTGTTTATCTAAGAATTGTTTGCATTGCATCTTTATTGTTTTCCATATACTGCTGCTGTGTTGGTTTCCGTGTTTCTTTGTTTGATGGGTGTTACTATGCGGTAAAAGGCCCAATACCCAGGCCAAGTGACAAACCAAAGGAACACTAGGAATAGAGTGGAACACGATGAATAGAGGATGTAGATTACCCTAGCTATTTGTGTTAGAATATAGTTTGATTCTACAACCCTTGTAAGAGTTTTGATGATAACAAACACAAAGAACGAATATGCACTCTAAAATAATCTTCTAGTTTGTAGAGAAGTTTTCACAGAAGTGGATCAGAAGTTAAGCTACAAGGTTGTTTCTGCTGTGAACATAGACTAATCTCAGAATGTTCTGATGAATGAAGATCAGAAGTTACACTAAGAGAAATACGTTTTAACTCTGAAAGGAAGTCTAACGCTACAAACAGGTCCTTTTGATTCTGACCTTCCAAGTTCTGAAGCAAGCAGCAAACAGATTCCTTAATGTTCTAAAGTGTTACTATTCATCAAAGTTGTATCAATTGCAACGGGTACAAATAGACAAGGATCTTTTAATTGAGGAAAGTGCATTAACTGACATTTATCATGTTTCCAATTACTCAAGATTGTTGCGCCTATTTAAACAAGGTATAAGGTTAAATCATTCACGATTTACAACACTGCAATTTCACAATCCTTCAATGATGCTACTGCTTATTCATATTATTCTTTAAATTGTGTAATACATCACAAGTTTGTGATACTATTTTTGTAACGAAAAACATATTGTACACTGTTTTATTCATACTTTTGTTAGTGCAATTCCTTGAGATAAACCGGGTTGTGGTTGTACTCAAGAAGACTTTGGAAGTTGTCAAAGTAGATTTGTAATCAAGTTTTATTTGTGAATTAAGACCTCGTTGGAGATAGGCGAAATCACCTTGGCGGATGGACTGGAGTAGTTTGAGATCAAACGAACCAGGATAAAAAGCATCGTGTCATTTGCATTGATTTTTAAGATCCCAATTCAACCCCCCTCTTCTTGTGTTTTTCAATTCTTCAATTGGTATCAGAGCGCCTGGTTCTGAGTTCAAGCACTTAACCGTGTCAGTAAAAGATCTAAGATAAGAAAAACACTATGGTGGGACCAAGTCAGAACATCGGCAATAACTACCATGATGATAAAGATAAAATCAGCGGCAAAGCTCCAATCTTTGATGGAGAGAACTCTGACTACTGGAAAGACAGAATTGAAAGCTTCTTTCTGGCTCATGATGTTGATCTCTGGGATATGGTAATTGATGGGTACATGCATCCTGTGGATGAAAGTGGTCAGAAGATGGATAGAAAAAGAATGTCTGATCATCAAAAGTGTGACTTCAGAATTCATCGCAAGGCCAGAAAGATTCTCCTGAGTGCCATCTCATTTTCAGAGTATGAGAAGATCACAAACAGAGAGACAGCTAAAAACATGTTTGATTCTCTGAGAATGACGCATGAAGGCAACATGAAAGTAAAAGAAACCAAAGCCCATGTGCTCATTCAGAAGTACGAAGCCTTCAAGATAGAAGAAAGTGAAACCATTAAAGCAATGTTCTCAATATTCTAAATTTTGGTTGCTGGGCTGAAAGTTCTAGACAAAGGGTATTCCACTGCTGATCATGTAAAGAAGATCATCAGAAGTTTACCGAAGCAATGGAGGCCCATGGTCACTTCTCTTAAACTAGCGAAAGATCTTAACAAGATATCTCTAGAGGAACTTGTCAGCTCACTCATAAGTCATGAGATAGAGGTTCCCAGTAACTCTGATAAGATCATAAAGGAATATGATCATAGCTTTCAGAAGTTTCTGGATAAAAACATAGATAGAAGCAAGATGGCTTCAATGATCTATGGAGTTAGCAGAAATGGCAGAAAAGGTATAGGATACAAAGGTAAAGTATTCCAACCAAAGAAAGTCATGGACTTAGTTATTAAACGCACGCCTTTAAAATCTCAGTTTACCTATGGGCACACACATGACTTAAAATACACCAGTAAGGATTTTTCTGCTAAACCAAAATTCAAACAGAGTTTTGGTAACACTAACAAACAAGGACCCAAAAAGATATGGGTACCTAAGGATAAAATTATATATGTAGAAGATATCTTTGACAGCAAGACTAAAACACCAGTCATGGTACCTGGACTCTGGATGCTCTCAACACATGACGGGAAGAAAGCATATGTTCCAAAGTCTGGAACTTAAACCTGGAGGCTACGTAGGTTTTAGAGGCAATCAGAAAGGGAAGATGATTGGCTCTAGAACGGTCGGTAATGGTAATCTCACTTCTATTAATAATGTTCTGTTAGTAGATGGATTAATGCATAACTTGTTATCCATAAGTCAATTAAGTGATAACGGTTATGATATAATCTTTAATCAAAATTCATGTAAAGTTGTTAGTCAGAAAGATGGATCTATCCTATTTAATGGAAAGAGAAAGAACAACATTTACAAAATAAAACTTTCTGAACTAAAAAGTCAGAACGTAAAGTGCCTACTATTTGTTAATAACGAGCAATGGGTCTGGCACGGAAAATTGGGGCATGTTAGTATGAGAAGAATATCTCAGATTAACAAACTCAATCTGGTCAGAGGACTTCCTAATATGAAGTTCAGCTCAGATCCTCTGTGTGAAGCATGTCAGAAAGGAAAGTTTGCAAACCCTCTTTTTAAAGCAAAAAGTGTTGTTTCTACCTCTAGACAATTAGAACTTCTACACATAGATCTATTTGGACCAGTGAAAACTGCATCCATTAGTGGCAAGAAGTATGGGTTAGTGATCATAGATGACTATAGCAGATGGACATAGGTAAAGTTCTTAAGACACAAGGACGAGTCACACTCTGTGTTCGTTGCTTTCTGTAACCATGTCTAAAATGAGAAAGATCTTAGAATTGTCAAAGTCAGAAGTGATCATGGTGGAGAATTTGAAAACAAAAAATTTGAAATATTTTTTAATGAGAATGGCATCCCTCATGATTTCTCTTGTCCTAGAACTCCCCAATAAAATGGAGTTGTAGAACGAAAGAACAGAACTTTACAAGAAATGGCCAGAACCATGATCAACGAGACTAACATTGCTAAGAACTTCTGGGCAGAAGCAATTAACAGAACATGTTACATTCAGAATAGAATCTCCATAAGAACTATTATGGATAAGACTCCATATGAAATGTGGAAGAACAGAAAGCCCAACATTTCGTATTTCCATCCATTTGGATGTACTTGTTTTATGCTTAACACCAAAGAACATCTGAACAAGTTTTACTCAAAAGAACAGAAGTGTATTATGTTAGGATACTCTGAATGCTCAAGAGGCTACAGAGTGTACAACACAGAAACACAGATTGTAGAAGAGTCAATCAGTGTTAGATTTGATGACAAGCTTGGCTATCAAAAGTCAAACAAAATGAATCTCTTGTAGATATAGAAGTTCAGTTCACAGGTACTGAAGGAAATACATCAGAAGTTCCCAACAAAGACTCACAAAAAATATCAGAAGGAAATGTCATAAGCACTACAGCAACATCTGAAGAACCTCTCTAGAAAAGACTATCCAGAAGCAGCCTAGCTCACCCTGAAGACAAAATTCTGGGAAAGAAGGAAGACCCAATCAGAACAAGAGGCACATTCAGAAATTTTGAAGAATCTCTCATGGGATTGGTATCTCTGATTGAGCCAACTACCATTGATGAAGCTCTTCTGGACAACGAATGGATACTGGCTATGCAGGAGGAATTAAATCAATTCACCAGAAATGACGTATGGGATCTGGTTCCTAAACCAAAAGGGTTTTACGTCATTAGAACAAAGTGGGTATTCATAAATAAACTGAATGAACAAGGAGAAGTCATCATAAACAAGGCACGAATGGTTGCATAAGGTTATAGTCAGCAAGAGGGGATAGACTATACAGAAACCTTTTCTCCAGTCGCCAGGTTAGAATCTATCCGACTCTTAATTTCTTTTGTTGTGAATAATGGCATCACTCTCTATCAGATGGATGTCAAAAGTGCATTCTTAAATGGATACATTGTTGAAGAAGTTTATGTGCACCAACCCCCTGGGTTTGAAAATTCCAAACATCCAGAATATGTTTTCAAACTAAAGAAATCACTATATGGTCTGAAACAAGCTCCTAGAGCTTGGTATGAAAGACTTAGTAGCTTTTTGTTAGAAAAGGAAATCACCAGAGTGAAAGTGGACACATCCTTGTTCTGTAAGACATTTAAGAATGACATTTTAGTTTGTCAAATTTATGTAGATGATATAATATTTGGATCTACTAAAGCTTCTCTGGGAAGAAAATTTTCTAAGTCTATGCAGGCAGAGTTTGAAATGAGCTTGATGGGAGAACTAAAATTCTTTCTGGGCATTCAGATAAATCAAACTCCAGAAGGAACCTACATACACCAGAGCAAATACGTCAAAGAACTTCTGAAGAAATTTGACCTATCAGAGTGTAAGACATATAAGACTCCAATGCATCCCACATGCATTATGGAAAAGGAAGAGGTAAGTAAAAAGGTAGAACAAAAGATCTACAGAGGTATGATTGGTTCTCTCTTATATCTTACAGCTTCAAGACCTGACATTCTATACAGTGTACTCTTATGTGCCAAATTCTAATCAGATCCTAGAGAATCTCACTTAACAACTGTTAAGCGAATTTTCAAGTATCTGAAAGGTACTACTAACCTTGGTTTGTTTTATAGAAAAACTAGTGAATACAATTTAGTAGGGTACTGTGATGATGACTTCACTGGAGACAGAGTAAAAATAAAAAGCACTTCTGGAAGCTTCCAGTTTCTGGGAGAAAATCTGATCTCATGGACCAGTAAGAGGCAATCTACAATTGCTTTGTCAATAGCTGAAGCTGAATACATAGCAGCCGTTGGATGCAGCACACAGATGCTCTAGATGAAGAGTCAGCTTGAAGACTTCAACATATTTGAGAGTAACATTCTTATATTATGTGATAATACTTCAGCAATATGTTTATCTAGGAATCCTATTTTGCATTCTAGGGCTAAGCATATAGAAATAAAACATCACTTTATTAGGGACTATATTCAGAAAGGAATTATTTCCTTAATATTTTTTGACACAGACCATCAATGGGCTGATGTCTTTACTAAATCACTTTCTGAAGATAGGTTTAATTTCATTCTGAAACATCTCAGCATGACATTATGTCCAGAATAAGAGTTTTACTTATATATTCATTAACCCTCAGAATTTTATGTTTTCTTTATGAAAATCTGATCAACATGTCTTCAGAAGTTAGAAGAACAATTGCATCAGAAACTATCTAAGAAGATCTGAATGGCTCATTTCAAAGATAGAGGCGTGCAGTTCACATTATCAACATTTGTCATCCTCTCATAAGCATCCTTCTAAGGCTGAACACGCGTTCAAATTCTGAAGGGTCTAAAGCTTTGATTGGGTGCATTGAGACGCATGACATTGGTAACTGTTTCTTATCTCCACGCCATACCCTATCTTCAGGATTCATAATTGTTGTGTAATCATTCATATTTTTCTTATTCTTATTGATTAAGTTTTTAAATTAATTATAAATACACACTCACTATCACTTTCACTTTTTCTCGCTTCTATTTTTCTCTCTAGTTTTCGTTTGCAAAAACCCTTTTTCTCAGAAATCTCAAACAATCAGTGTGAACAATGGCATCTTCTTCAAGCGCTAAAAATCTTAAATGTGCTCCTGGTTCATCATCAATAGCAGAACAATACGAAGAACCGTCAAGAACCTTACTCACTGCAATTGATTCTCTTGAGGTTCTCTGAGAGCTTATCATCGACTTTGAAAGCATGAAGGAGAATGGGTTTGATCTTAATGTAGATGTAGATGTTCAAGGATGGAACAGGTATTTCAATCGTCTTCTAGGTCTAGTGTTCCCAATTTTGGTAAAGGAATTCTAGATTCATGCAACCTCCTCTAATCACCAAGTAACATTATATGTAATGGGGAAGAAAATTGCAATTATTGAAGATTTGATTGCAAAGCTGATTGGTTATAATGGCGGAGGAATCCATTGCAGTGACATGGCTGAGAAATGCTCTAACCTAAAATCCATATCAATAGTAATCTTCACTTCTGCGTAGCCATCAAACAAGATTAGAGATCTGAAGGACTACTTCAGAATCTGGGCTAAGATCATTTTGGGCTGTATTAACCACATGAAGCCAACAAGCTCTCCTGACTACATCAATATTGATCAACAGTTTCTGCTATATTTCCTTGTGAAGAAGACAAGAATAAACCTTCCTCACTTGATTTTTCAATCATCTGAGAACAAGCATGAAGGAAACAAGAGAAGATAAAAGAACCAAGAGGGATTGGATACCTCTCGGCAGGTTAATTTCTGATATTCTGACTGAGAATGGGTTAATAGAGCATTTTACTGAAGCTCGGTAGATAAGCATGCTGGAGACATGTGCTGGAAAACCCCTTAATGCCAAGAACCTGAAAAAGATGAAGATTATTGACAGTATTAAAAAGGAGCCAACCATTGCTACACAGGAAGTCATCATGTCAAGAAGAGTCCCTCTAAAATATTTTCCTCTATTTTCTGACATTGATGCTTCACCAGAAATAGTGGTCAGATACTTAGAAGCATGCAAGAAGGATGGAACTGCTCCAGAGCTAAAAATTCATGATCTGCATCAGCAAGCTCCAGATGATGCCATAAAGAAGTCCAGAAAAAGAAAAGCTACAGGAGAAGGATCTTCTCAGAGGACTCCAAAATCTGCTAAAAAGAAAGGTAACTCTTCTTCTAATTCTGTTGTAGATAAGTAGTTTTTCCAACATCTGAAACACCCTCCTCTCTAAAACCAATAGAAGATCCCTCACCTCAAACTTTTGAAGATTTTGATATAGAGTTTGACCCCTCTGTAACTTTAGAAAACATACTAAACGAACCCCTCTCTCCCAATCCACATCCTGAACAAAATCAGCCAGAACTTGATAGAGTTCTTTCTGATATTGATCAATTTGATATAGATTTTCAAACTCCTAACCTAGAAAATCCAAACCTTCAAACTCCTCAAAAAGAAAATCCAAACTTCCAAACCACTCACCCAGAAAATCCAAATGATATCGCTAACCAACCAGAAGATTCATACATAGACTCTGATACAACCACACCAATTCCTGGAATAACAGAACCTTTCATGGTTCGATAACCTCTCTCCATCCTAGATATTCTGTAAATTCCATCACCTTATCATTCCACTCCACCAAACACTCCTCCATCTCCAATCATCATTTATGATTCTCCTACTCCCTCTCCTATTAAACCTCCAGAAGATCACTTAAGAACACTCATTGACTTAGAAGCACTGGATCACCTAGCCTCGACATCTCACAAAATTGCCATTCCCAAAGCAAAACCAAATATAACCAAAGCAGATGTTGGTAGAAACTTATTGATTTTTGAAACAGAATTAATGAAATGGGTTAACTCTTTGAAGCAAGCAAGTTTAGAAAATCCAAATCTTGCTGCTTCTGATTCTCACTGGAATCGGTTCAGAAGATGGTTCAACTCAGAAACCTAGAAACTCAAGGAATTAAGCTATGAACTGGCCCAACAGAACTTTTATGATCAGTTGAAAGTTTTCAAGGATCAAGTTCTGAGTCACTGAGAAAGGAAGTGTATCCTTCTGCTGGACAATGCTCCCTGGAAAGAGCACTAACCATCAGAAGTTATTAAACCGTGCTCTGAAAATCTTCCTCCGGCTATTATTCAAGATGCAGGAAAAGTAACTGAAGAAGCCACTGAATCAAAAAATGCTACAGTGTTCTGAGAAACTTTCATCTTCTGTGGATACACCAGCTTCATCTTTGGTTATGCAAACTCTGGAAGAGTTAAAGAAAGAGAATGATGTGATCAAAGAAAGATTGGACAAGAAATAAGACACGAGCAAAGAAATCAAGGAAATTCTGGGAAAACAAGAGCAATCAAGCACGCAAATCAAGATCTTGCTGGCAGCATTGTTCACACGACTTCCCCTCCTCAATATTAGTTTTTTATAACTTGTTTTCTGCATTCATTTATCTTGTTTTATCTGGCTCTGAAAATGTTATTGAAATCTGTTTTTAATATAAATCATCTTTTTGACTCTGAATATTAGTGATTATATTGCTTTTTGATTCTTGACAAAAAGGGGGAGAACGTAAGATATTTTCAATAACAGTATATCGGGACAAGGTCTCAAACCTTTTAAATATCATAATTTCTCGTTTTTTTTCTGAAAGCAAAACAGGAACAAAACTCTGATGAAGACAGAAGGAGATACATCAAAAGCTCTGATCAGAATGAACTTCAGAGAAGTAATTCATATATATCTAAGTACTCAACTCAGGGGGATACTCTCTATTGCTTTATGTTCTGTCTATTTTTATTGAAATATCCTAGTTTTTGTCATCATCAAAAAGGGGGAGATTGTTAGAACATAGTTTGATTCTACAACCCTCGTAAGAGTTTTGATGATAACAAACACAAAGAACAACTATGCACTCTAAAATTATCATCTATTTTGTAGAGAAGTTCTGATGGAAGTGGATAAGAATTTAAGCTATAAGGTCGTTCCTGCTATGAATGTAGACTAATCTCATAATGTTCTGATGAATGAAGATTAGAAGTTGCGCTAAGAGAAAGGCGTTTTAACTCTGAACGGAAGTCTAACGCTGCAAACAGGACCTTATGATTCTAACCTTCCAAGTTCTAAAGCAAGCAGCAAACAGATTCCTTAATGTTCTGAAGCGTTACTATTCATCAAAGATGTATCAATTGCAACGGCTACAAACAGACAAGGATCTTTTAATTGAGGAAAGTGCATTAACTGACATTTATCATGTTTCCAATTACTCAAGATTGTTGCGCCTATTTAAACAAGGGATAAGGTTAAATTGTTCATGATTTACAACACTGCAATTTCACAATCCTTCAACGCTGCTACTGCTTATTCATATTATTCTTTAAATTGTGTAATACATCACTAGTTTGTGATACTGTTTTTGTAACGAAAAACATATTGTACACTGATTTATTCATACTTTTGTTAGTGCAATTCCTTGAGATAAATCGGGTTATGGTTGTACTCAAGAAGACTTTGGAAGTTGTAAAAGTAGATTTGTAATCAAGTTTGATTAGTTAATTAAGACCTCGTTGGAGAGTTGGAGTAGTTTGAGATCAAATGAACCAGGATAAAAATCATTGTGTAATTTGCATTGATTTTTAAGATCCCAATTCAACCCCCCCTTCTTGTGTTTTTCAAATATTCAGGTTGTGTTGTCCATGCTCAGATGAGGTTTTAATGAGGTGCTAGCATATCACGTAGGTGTACAATGATAGTACTCTAAAGTGAACCCGTGATTTCGAGTTACCATTTGATTTACCCAGACTTAGTCTTGACCCGTGACTGGGGCGGGAATATGATCTTAACAGGTACAGATGATGACCATGTTCTGATGGTGACTATTGCTCTGTTGGTGACTATGGTTATTTGGTTATATCCCGGACCTTTGATCTTGTTATGTTCAACTTGGCCAGAGATTATACAACGGTTATTCATGGTACTTGGTTCCGTCGTGTTCTGAAATTGGTGCCAAACCTTTGATCCTTTGATATTTGGATTATTTAGCAGGTTTATACAGCAGTTATCCACGGGATTGTACAGTTGCTATGTTGAACTTTTGAACCTATGTCATTACACCTTGCATCATAGCATGTTTATTTTACACAAAAACAAGGAAATGTGAAAGATGGTATGCAAAAAAATGTTTGACCATGGAATTGCATCCGCTCATTCACCTCATGCATCTTCATGCGTCTTCATACATTATAGCAGGTTCTCAGAAGGTACTCATAATGGGGAATCCTTATTCAGACTCGGTATTTTCTTTTCAGAACTGCAAATCTTGACTTCTCACTGCTCCGTTATCTGAGAAAGCCATGAAAAAACTTTAAGGGGAATTAGATTAGATGATGAGATAAAAAAAATCATATGAGGTTGTTTATTGGGGATATGCAAGCAATGTCCTGTAGTTAGAAATCCTTAAGGGGAAAGGATAACCAGTTGAAGACTCAATTAAGTAAGGTATGGAAATTTTAAAGACAGTGTCAGTAAAGAAAAGTTATCTTGTATACGCTATTGCAATAGGATATGTCATTCATCCCCAACTTATGGGACATTTTTTTCAGATCACGAGATACATTGTAGGTCCCATCCAGTACTTCTTGTTCCCAGATTTTGTTGCTAGCAGCTAGTTTCTAGTCTATAAGTGAACCCATGGGGCAAAGCTTATCAACAAAGACAGAAGAAACCTAAGAAGCATGTTGATACAATCCATATACCTTACATCTAGTTACTTCCTTGTGTGTTGGAAGCTCAGTTGATTAAGCTTCATGCTTTGGGTCATCCTCCCATAAGTTTCTCCCCTGATTTCGATGCAAATGATAGATGTGTCTCCCATTCTGGGGCACATGGTTATGATATTGAAGACTGCAAGCGGTTGAAGTATGAAGTTTGGTACCTGTCTGAGTTCTTTTCCAAGGTTCAATCCATGTTTGGCAAACTGTTTCAGGCTCTTTCTCCACAACTAAGTGCTTCTTCTGTGTAGTAGAAGATGTGGATGCTTCTAAGATGAAGAAACATGAGATGCAAAGTTCTTGGACATCCGCTGTTGTGTAGAAGAAATATACCTCAAAGGTCGAATTCTATATTCAGAGTTTAGTTTCTTCTGTGTAGTAGAAGATTCTTTGTTACAGTTTCTGAATTTTGATTCTGTCTAGTAGAAGACGGAGATTCTTTTGTGAAGTAGGAGAGTCTCCATAATTGAGTTGCTAAAAATTCTCTCTTGTGAATTAGGAGATGAAGTTGACTTTCTTCTGTGTAGTAGAAGATCCTTTGGTATGGTTTCTAGATGTTGCTTCTATGTAATAGAAGATAGTGCTTCTTTTGTGTAGTAGGAGACGCTTTGGAATTCAGCGGCTGATTTTCTCCTCTGTGTAGTAGAAATTGGTTGGCATTTCTTCTCTGTGGTAGAAGATACTTTGTGATGTAGTTTATACAAGTTCTCTTGATAAAGATTTCATCACATCTGTTGAAGGGAATCCGATGTGATTACCATGCTGAGGCACCTGGCTATTCAACTAAAGGTCGTAAAGCATTCAAAGATAAGTTACAAGACTTGCTTGGTGCCAAAGTAATCAATTTCGGGCCAGCTAGTCAGATTTAAAGTCTCCTTTGACTCATTGAACGTCAAGACTGCCAGAGCATCGACTGAAGCAACAAGTCCATACGGAGACTAGTCTCCTCAACATGGAAAATTCAAATTACATTTTCATTCTCATTTGTAATCTTTCTTGTTTGGTTTAGTACTTTCTTATACGTAAAATTTGTTTATTCTTGAATATTAATCATAATGCATCGAATATGTTTGTATTGAATTAATCCATTCATATTCACTCATTAATGTTTTTCTTTGCTTTTTGATACTTAACTCTTGTTAAATAAAGCAAAATACCTCTGGAGGGAGAATGATGAGAAATATACCAAAATTCTTAAACGGTATGCTTTTGAGTAAAAACCTGCTGACGATGTACAGGCATTGTTTCAATTCCTAAACACCGGAGATATAAGGGAGATAGACCCCCGTTAACCCCTTTGAGCCTTGAAGTAGAAGTTTCTTTTCTTGTAAAAAAACCTTCACATTTAACCCGGGGCAGGGTAGTGTTCAGTTAATCGGATTGAGCATTCAAAACTCATCAAGAGTGCGCATCAAAGGATACAATAATGGTTATCCATCAAAAGGATGTGGAAAGTCAAAACCGCAGTGGTTAATCCTCATCTACCAACAGTGTGCATCAAAAAAGGATGATACCATAATGGTTATCTCTCGCACATCAATAAGTCAACAGACGATGATACCACAATGGTTATCCCTCATTTACAAAGACTTAGGCAGCCACAATCACTTCCAAAGTCGAAAATGACTCGAAGTCACATGACTGGTTCAAAAAAATTCAAATGATGAAAGAAATAGATAAAAAGCCCCGCTAAGTCGAAACTAGAAAAGCAAGTCACTTAGGAAAAATTAAGGGTATCCCGTTGGACTTCAGAGACAAATTCAAAAATAATTTTTCCAGGAAAAATTTAGGGAAAGCAAAAAGCGCGAAAAAGCAAAAACGGATTACTAAATAATAATCCTCTGTAAGGAATTAAGTTGTATGATCAGACACCAAAAATGAAAGAGGTGAGTGACTGTCATGTCCAAAAAAAACCTCGTTTGATTTCTCAATCATTGTAAACTCTTCTTGAGAGATGAGTTCTCGTATCGAGTTAACTGAATGTAGGAATGGAGAACATCACAGAGAATGTGTGGGTGTAATACGGTGGGAAAACTGACTTGGGATGTTTTGCGTTTTATCGCAATTTTTGCGGTTATGAAGAGTACCTCCGACTTTTCTTTTATCCAAAAGGAAAGGTGGAAAAAAACAAGAAAGACCTATGAGATTATTTCTTAAGTTTGGGGGGTAGATTATGAAAAGGGAAGGTGTTAGCACCCTTTTCATCCATAGTTATCTATGGGCTCTTAGTTGCTTGCTAGATTACTTGCTTTGTTTGAAAGTATGATTTATGGTGGTTTTTGAAAGTATTTTTGAAAAGGCGCCTTCATTTAGCAAACTTTGAAATGGCTCTCGTTTCGTAAGAACGTATACAAAGTGTTGGACTTTTGAAAATATTTCATGTTTCGAAAGTGTTTGGTGTGTGTTTGTTTTTGAAAGTGTTTTTGAAAAGGGATGGTGAGCAAGTAAGAAACTAGGAGCAATCTACCTACTCAAAAGTCTTTGTTCATTTCTTCTTTCCTTTAAAATTGCTATCCTACCATTGATTGGTAAGAAACCTTATCTTTGGATGTAAAGGGACGGGCGTGGGTCATCGTATAGTCATGATAGCAATGTTGTGAGATATCTTATCATTTCTCTTTGAAGGACTAAGATCATTTGAAAGGCAACATTTGTAGCGTCATTGAGGGACTACGATCTTGTATTTTGATTGTTTTTGCTAAGACATCTCACATGCATAACATGACCATTTTTTTAAGGCAACAAGTGGAATTACCCTAAGGGTGCATGTGTGAATAATGTGTTTGATTTGCATGCATTTAATCTTTGATTAGGATTATCTACTTGTTGATTTTATCTTTCCATACAAACCTTAATTTACTAGCATTTATATGAAAGCGATAAATTGCGGAAAGTAAATTTACTATGCTATTACATCATTTGGGGATGGGGTATACAAATTTCAGATGGGGATTGCAAGAAATTAAACCTAATTATCTATTACAACCATATTGAATAATGTACAAGAAATGAATATATAATGTGCAAGGATGTAAATGGGAAAAATGGATTTTGTTTGGTTTTTGAGGAAAGGATTTGGTTTTGACCTAATTAACTAAAAAAAGAATAAATAATGAAAATGAGAAAATTAAACCTAAATTAATTAAGAAAAGAAACTAAGTTAGAAAGCATTTTTTAGGGTTTTTTAGAAAAATGTTTTAAGTTTAACAAAAATAGTATGGAAATTAATTAAGTAATTAAAAGAAAAACCTAAATTCTAAGTTGATTTTAAAAGAAATTAACTAAACCTAAATCTAATTATTAATTTATTAGGAAAAATAAATTAAGTTTGTTTAAGAAAATATTTTTGTCTTTTTTTTTTAAAGGAATAAAATATAAGTGAACATAAATATATTAGATATATATTTTTTTTGGATTTTTATTATTAATAATAATAATAATAATAATAATAATAATAATAATAATAATAATAATAATAATAATAATAATAATAATAATAATAATAAAGAAAAATAAAATAAAATAAAATATAAAAATAAAAGTCAGGGGGGTTTGAAATGGAATTCGGGAGTTTGTTAGAAAAACAGTTTTTTGTTTGAAGCCTGGCCCAATAATATTTTTGTAATCAGAAAAATAAACAAAATAAAAAAGGGTGGGCCTGCGTGGTAAATGGAACATGGGGGTCAAGACAAGTAAAAATGGAAAGGCCTAGTATATTAAACCCAACGCGCTTGTTTGCTTGCAAAAAGGAAGAAATGTTGAAAAATATGACAAAAGGCGGCGCTGGGACTTGAACCCATGACTTTGACCATAAACGCGCTCTTCCTTTACCACTAGGGTGGCTGTACATCTGTTAACTAAACTGAAACCATAAATATATAATACAAAACAAGTTCTAGAAATGAACTTCATCTTCAACCTCCAGCCAGGGTTCCTATAACTCACTCATTTCTCATCCATTCACAAAACTTAAAACATCAAACTTGTTAGAAATTTCACCACGATTCTGAATATGTAAATAACTTAAACTAATTCTCAAAGATGAGCAAGAATTTCTAAAAGTACCAAATCCTGGCCTAAATTTTTTCAGAGATTCAAACCTAAAATTCTCTAAGCTCAGGCCATATAAATGAAAACTATGAATATGTACAACTTCAGGGCAATGATATCTATATTTTATCATTGAAAATGAAATCCTGACAATGCCTAAATGAAGAGATGGAAGTTCGGAAAAATACCTCAAGAATTGGAAATCGTGAAATGAGTTTGAGCTGGTTTCAAAGAGTTATGATGATCAGGTTAGCTTCCTCAAGTTCCCATGAAGCTAATGCAATGCCTAGCTTGAGCTATGGATGGCTAGAATGGTCTGGAGAAGTCAACTTGCAAACTCTGCTTTTTGGTTATGGAGGTTGATGAAGATGGTGTTACATTTCCAAAACAAGGATAGGGATGGACTATATTTGAGGTATAGAAGCTTTGCAAATGAATTTGAGGGAAAACGCACGAGGGAAATGATAGATACAAGTTCAAGGTCAGAACTGTGTATCAATGGTGTTTTTGAGCAATTTCTAGTTTTTGAGTGTTTGAGAGAGTTTGGGAGTCTTGGCATTCGTGTATTAGCTTGCAAGTAGTGTCTCTATTTATAAGCAAAAGGTTTTGTGTGCCACAACAAGTCAGAATTTGAATTCACATGTTTAAGCTCAACATGTGATTTTCTTGACAAAACAAGTTTCCATGCCTTGTACCATGATATTATAGAGTGGTTTAACTTTAAACAAGCTTGCTTCTGACTTTGTGGATGGAGTTTACTTAAAGAAAAAAAGTTAGGAGCTCAAGAAGCTGACTTTGTGCATAAAGCTTAAGAATGGATATGTTACTTTCTTCCCAAAATGGCAAATTGGTTTGGATAAAGCTTGAAGCACTTGGATAAGGGCATAATCAGTTGTGTAAACCATTATTTATGGAGTGACAAACAAGTTTGAAGCCTGGAAAATGAGGATTATGCATCATGGCTATGGATTGGATCAAATGTTCATCATAAAAATGACTTGAAAAACAAGTTTGAAACCCTAACTTCTTGCCTTTGATTCTCTTAGCTCAAGTATGATATCATTGAGTTCTTGGACATTTTGGAAATCTTGTAACATCCTCTACAACCTTCATGTTGTACATTTTAGAAGAATCTATTTTGAACTAGGTGAAAAGTTGCCATGAAGTTAGGTCAAAATCCTGCCTAACTAGGGCAAAATTTTACGAAGTCTTTTTAGTTTCATGGACATGTCTTCACAAATTCATAACTTGAAATCCAAGCATTTCTAGAGAAATTTCGGCCCTACAATGTTTTATATATCATTGATATCTGCAACTTTCATGTTGGAAGTTTCTCTCAAATCATCTTGCATCATGGTGGAAATTTGGCACAAAGTTGTGAAAAAGAGTTAATTTTCCAACACTTCGAAAAATTTCTAAGTCTTAGAATTTTGAATTTTCAAAGATGAACTTTGACTTTTCAATTTCTTGATGAATTTTTTTCATATTTTGACATGTCTTGATGAATTTTAATCTTTTAAACTTTATTTTGATCAAAAAGTCAAAGTTTGACTTTTCAATATACAGTTGACTTTTCATTAGTTGACTGAAATTCATCTATCAATCCAATGACCTTGAGAGGTGATTTGAACTATGAAATTAGATAAAGATGGTGCATTTGTATCCTTGAGATCATTTCTTAAACCAATAAGTCATTTGTTAGGTCAAAAGTCAAAAATTGATCTCCTCAATCAAAACCCTAATTTTGACCATTTTGCCCTTTTGATGATCTGATCCAATTTATTGAGGAATTGTGATCCAAACTTTACCAATTGATATATATGAGTTCACCATGTTGATATGGATCAAAAATTATAAATTTTGACTGCAAATTGACCACAGTTGACATTTTATCCAATACAGTTGATTTTAGGTCATCTGATCAAATGACTAAGCAATTTTGTGATCCAAGACTTGAAACTTGACATGAGAAATATTTAGGGTTCCTAATGATCCATGGAAGTCATTTGAGGCCATGAGAGTCCAATTTTCCTTGTGAAAACTCAAACCCTAATTTTGATTTGTCAGTGTTGAGGAGGTGTCTTAAGCTGATCAAACCTTGTGTAGTCTTGAATCAATGGAGATCTTATGAGAGATTTCTTGAGAAATGAGAGGGTAAGTTTTGGGGTACAATAGTGGGCACCAAAACTTTTGAGCCTTAAATCCTTTTCTTGTAAAATCGTGAATCAGTCCACGTTACAACCCTTAAAAGCCCTAACTGAAGCATGGGTTAATTCGAAAGCACACTGTAACGAGAATACGATAATCTGACTCCTAGGAGGTTTTCTAATTTATTGAGTTGGTATCACTCCATACTTTTACTATATTTTGTACAAATGTTTCGATGTTTCAACATCTTTTCAATAAAAGTTTTTAAACTTCAAGACAAACATGAGCTTTGCATTAGAATTTTTATTCTTAAAATAAACATTCTTTGCATATGAATAAGTGCTTAAACATTAAGTAAGCTTGCATAATGAGCATCAGATGGAAGTTTGATTATCCCAAAGGGTAAAATTGATTCAAGATACCATTGAAAGGTAAATCATTTTGAGAATGATCTTAATATAGGGCAGACCTTCTATTGACTGTTGAGTAAAAGAATACCAGTTTGAGAAATTATCAGAAGCAGATTGAAAAAGTTGATTGCCCAGAGTCTCTGTCGATCAGTGGCGTATTACTTTCAGTTGGTCCCTAGGAATTTATTTCTTCAAGTATTCGATTGGAGAACAAAGTAGTTCAAGTTGAGAAGTATGTTTGTGAAGTAACCTACTTCCAAGACGTAAGTCAATTACCCTAAAGGTATAATGTGTTCATAACTTTGTGAACTTCTCATTCCTCCCCGAGCATGAGACAAAGAAAAGTTTTGTCAAGACTCTATTGAGCAGGGGAAAGCATGTTGAATACGTTGTTGAGTAAGCGTTCAGCCAATCTTGGACGCTCAAGTCGGGATTCGATCCCCCAAAGTACAGTCAAATTGGGGCAGTTATGTTAAGATTTGACAAATATCTCTAAGAGTTTGTTAATTAGAGGAGAATCTTTTCAAAATCTGCAAATGCATGGGAATCCACTCCAGCATGGTTGAAACCTTTTCCAACTATGGTCAGCTAGTAGCCGTATGCTCCAAAGTTCATAACACTGGGTTGTTTATCTTACTGGTACAAATTTCAGAAAGTCTTCTCGAGGAAATTTTCTTCAAAAGCCTTACATACTAGGGAAAGAAATTATGTAGGGGCATTTTCTCCTCTTTAAGGGTTGATCATATCAAGTCAATATGCAGGCTAAATGACTCGTGAATTTGAAAAGCATGTTGAGAAGTCGGAATTGCTATCCTCGACTCATCAAAGACTTAAGTCTATTTATTGGTGTTCCTTCATCACAAGTCAGGATCATTATCTCCAATTGAAATGTGGATCATTATCCTCTGTAAGATAGGAGCGGAAACGTAAAGATCATTTGAGGTTGTTTACCCATGCAAAGATCGTGATGAAAATGTTGTTTCCGAGAAGGACTTCTTTCCCCAGTACATGATATGTTGCTACTTGACAAAGGTCTGTCTGCTAAGGGGTTTCTCTTTCGTGATCTATATTCCCCAGCGAAGCATTCCTCATTTCTCTGCAAGAGGAGAAAAGTTCTTCTCCCCGGAAATTCAAAAGTTGTTTGAAGTCAAGAAGATTTCTTTTCAGTGGACTGCAATTTATTTTTGCAGCATCTTCTCTAAAGTCCACTTTTTAGGGGAATTTCTCCTCAGAGCTGACATGTTGGATTTGCAATATTGCATCGCAGTTCTTACCCAGTGGTTGGTAGTTCAAATTGTTTATTCTTCAGTGAAGGTTGCCATTCCAAACAGGGGCATATTGCCACAATTTCTCTTTTTGCAAGAGTTGTTGGTCTTTAATGACAAGAATCATACGAGCAAATGAATCAAGAAGGGTTTGTATGCGACTGACATGAGGATTTCTATATAAAGGGATCTAATTTCCCTAGTGAATGCTCGCCTCTTCTCAAAACATAATCACACATCCCCAGTAAAGGCGTACTCTCTCCCAGACAGAATTCCTCATCCCCAGTAAAGGCATACTCTCTCCCAGACGGAATTCCTTATCGCTAGTGGAAGTATACCCATGCGTAATCCCCACTGAAGTCAGCACTCTTGTTGAGAGTTTGCTTAAGAGTTTCTCCCTTCCAGAGGGTTTATCTCTGAAGAAGTGCATTTCAACAGGTCTTGTATAATCATCTTCTTCAGTGTAGTCTACTTTGCTTCGACAAATCTGGGAAAGATCATTTCATTTGATTGTATACCTTTGTTATATCCCCTTGAAGTCGATATTTTGCAACTATATGGTTGGCATTTATCATCCTTGTGAGGTTGTCGTTCATCGTCTCTATGAAGTTCATATCTTTTCTCCTCAGGGAAGTTTTGCCCAAGTCGGGTTTTCTTGAAAAGATGTTTGATTAACATGTTGTTATGCCTCAGTGGAGCAAGTCTCCTATTTTTCTAGAGTGATGTGCATAGACGAATGCCATTTAGGGTTCTTTTACCCCCAGTGATGGATTATTGCTGAAATATTTCCTCGGTGGAGTTCTGAACCTCAAGCGTATGGTTCAAATATTCCCTCTTCTTCCCAAGTGAAGATTGTTACCCTTAATAGTAGTATCCCCAGTGTAGCTCTAGGTAGAATTCTTTTATTCAAGAATTTATGCGATCCCCCAGTCGAAGTCACTTTTCTCAAAGACTTATTTCAGAAGGTCCTAGTCCCAATCAAGATTCTCTTTATCCCTGGAAAGAGATGTTGGATGTTTCCCTAAGAAGTTGGGAGTCGGGTCAGAGTTCAAAATTTTCCCTAAACTGCAATTTATTTTTGCAATATTTCCCCAGTGAAGGCATACTCTCGCCCGAGGATTCCTCTTTCTCAGTGCAGTCAGTTTCTTTCCAGGTTTCTAGGAAGAATAATTTTACACACTAGCTGGAGATTCTTGATATACTCCTCTTAAAGTCGACATTTTGTGGCTTCTCCAGTGAGGTTTACACTTGTTCTCCCCATGAAGTATGAATTCTCCTACTCAGTGAGGAATAAACTCCCTCTCTCTCCAATGTGGCTTGCCTATATCAGAGTTCTTAGAGAGAATCATGTTTTCCTACGGGAGATTCTATATTGTTATCCTCATGTGGACGACCATCATCCGCAATGAAATGATTTCTGCTCCCTGATATAGAACTTCTTGTCGGCTTGAATCTTGCAGAGATGGTTATACCCAATGCAATGAATATTGTTGATGTTACCATCTAAGTCTTTTGGCTCCCCAGTGTAAGAGGTAGTCTTTGTCCCCAATCGAAGCCGTATTTTGAGGACCTGTCGGTGTAACTTACCCATTATTCCCTAGTGGAGCAAATTTTTCTTTCCCATTGTGGTGTATATGGGAATGTCAGTCATAACTCTCTCATCCCCGGTGATAGAAGATTTTGTTGAGATATCTCCAATGGAGTTTCTGTCCCAGGATGTTTGTTTCTTCCTCAAGTGAAAATTTTGTACCCAGGTGGCGTTATCCCCAGTGTGGTCCGAGTAGAATTCTTTTTATTTAAGAATTTCCATACTCCCCAGTAGAAGCTATCTTCGTCAAGAAGTTCTACGCGAGAAAGTTTCCATCCACAGCGAAGCTCTCCTCTTTCTAACAGAAGATAAAGAATTTGTTCCCCAGGAAGTTGGGAGTTTGATCAGAATTCAAGATTTTTTCTGAACTGCCATTTATTTTTGTAATATTCTCCCTAGGAAGTTAATTCCCCAGTGATATCGATCTTTAGAGGTTGGTGGTTCCGAATCTCGGGGCCCCATTGAAGTTCAGATTGCCTTTTCTCTATAGAATATCAGATGTGCGAGAATAATCGGTCGGAAGTTCATTCTCATCTTGGCAGCTGATTATTGATGTGCTTTCCCCCAATGTATTGTTAAACATGCATCATTATATTGCATCTACCAAAACGCGTAGCATTTCCATTGTATGGAGAATTACGCTATAAAAAAATTCAAACATGCATAAGTATGAGCCAATTGTGTTTACTTGTGGTAGCCATATTGTTATGAGCTTAGATTTGAATTATCTCCACAACAAGCTTAGGATGACCCTATTATGTTTCCCTAACAGAGCCTGTTTGATTCACCACCCGTCGGGTCTTTGGTATTTCCCATTTCCCCAGTAGGTTTGTGGTCCATTCTTGCCCTTGCAAGCCTTTGGTTATTTTACCTGTGTTTTCCTTTGCAATTAGAGTACGAGTAAGAGTCGGTGTATAGCCTTTCTTGCTTCTCAAGTGTTTGAGTACCCATACTCGGTGTGTGGTGATTTGGATAATTTCCATTCTTGAAGAATTACACCCCGCCTTTGGCCTGAGGGATTTTTTAGTTCTTGTATATTCGCAACTCCTAAAGCCCAACGTGTGTTGGCAATCATTGTTTAGAGTCTCTACAATCTCTTTTCTAATCAAAATTCCGCCTTCGACCGGAATTCTGTTTGGGTTTAATACATATGTAAATCCCCATTAAGTTCTTTTCCCTTAACTCCGACTTCGGTTGGTACCTTGTTAGAGTACCCCTCAGCTGATTTCTTTCCCCTGTAAAGTTCGTCTTTGATGCGGCATTTTCTGTGAATTTACTTCTGCTAAAGTTCTCGTCCAGTTTCCCTAAATGGAATCTATCACGGGGTATCCCCAAAAAGCCTACCTTCGACGTCCTTTGTTAAGAGTCTACTTCGGTCGGTCTCTTTCTTATATGTGTTTAAATTTGACAGGACACATATATTTTACCACCAGTTCGCCTTCATTCGGTGTTCTTTCTCCAGGAGTCTATCGGCGGTTAGTATTCCTTGATATATCTGGTCGAGATCGATGTGTTAGATCTCTTCCATCTCAGATATCTTCGGTCGAGTCTGATGTGTTAGGTCTCTTCCTTCTTTGATATATTTGTTCTAAATCGTTGTGTTAGATTTCTTCCTTCATTGATATATCTCTGGTCGAGATCACTTTGTTAGATCTCTTCCATCTTCGATATCTTCGGTCGAGTCTGTTGTGTTAGGTCTCTTCCTTCTTTGATATCTTTGGTCGAAATCGCTTTGTTAGATTTCTTCCTTTCTTGATATATCTCCGGTCTAGATAACTTTGTTAGATCTCTTCCATCTTCGATATCTTCGATCGAGTCTGTTGTGTTAGGTCTCTTCTTTCTTTGATATCTTTGGTCGAAATCAATGTGTTAGATTTCTTCCTCCCTTGATATATCTCTGGTCGATATCACTTTTTTAGATCTCTTCCATCTTCGATATCTTCGGTCGAGTCCGTTGTGTTAGGTCTCTTCCTTCTTTGATATCTTTGGTCGAAATCGTTGTGTTAGATTTCTTCCTTCCTTGATATATCTCTGGTCGAGATCACATTGTTAGATCTCTTCCATCTCCGATATCTTCGGTCGAGTCAACTGTGTTAGGTATCTTCCTTCTTTGATATCTTTGGTCTAAATCGTTGTGTTAGATTACTTCCTTCCATAATATATCTCTGGTCGAGATCACTTTGTTAGATCTCTTCCATCTCTGATATCTTCAGTCGTGTCCGCTGTGTTAGGTCTCTTCCTTATTTGATTTCTTTGGTCGAAATCGTTGTGTTAAATTTCTTCCTTCCTTGATATATCCCTGGTCGAGATCACTTTGTTAGATCTCTTCCATCTCCGATATCTTCGGTCGAGTCCGCTGTGTTAGGGCTTTTCCTTCTTTGATATCTATGGTCGAAATCACTGTGTTAAATTTCTTCCTCCCTTGATATATCTCCGGTCAGGATTACTTTGTTAGATCTCTTCCATATCTGATATCTTCGGTCGAGTCCGTTGTGTTAGGTCTCTTCCTTCTTTGATATCGTTGGTCAAAATCAATGTGTTAGATTTCTTACTTCCTTGATATATCTCTGGTCGAGATAACTTTGTTAGATCTCTTCCGTCTCTGATATCTTCGGTCGAGTCCGCGGTGTTAGGTCTCTTCCTTCTTTGATATCTTTTTTCGAAATCGTTGTGTTAGATTTCTTCCTTCCTTCATATATCCCCGGTCGAGATTACTTTGTTATATCTCTTACATCTCAGATATCTTTGGTCGAATCTGTTGTGTTAGGTCTCTTCCTTCTTTGATATCTTTGGTCGAAATTGCTTTGTTAGATTTCATCCTTCCTTGATATATCTCTGGTCTAGATCACTTTGTTAGATCTCTTCCATCTTTGATATCTTCGGTCGAGTCAACTGTGTTAGGTCTCTTCCTTCTTTGATATCTTTGGTCTAAATCGTTGTGTTAGATTTCTTCCTTCCATAATATATCTCCGTTCGAGATCACTTTGTTAGATTTCTTCTATCTCCGATATCTTCGGACGAGTCTGCTGTGTTCGGTCTCTTCCTTCTTTGATATCTTTGGTCAAAATCGATGTGTTAGATTTATTCCTTCCTTGATATATCTCTGGTCGAGATCACTTTGTTAGATCTCTTCCATCTCTGATATCTTCGGTCGAGTCCGTTTTGTTAAGTCTCTTCCTTCTTTGATATCTTTTGGTGAAATCGCTTTGTTAGATTTCTTCCTTCCTTGATATATCTTCGGTTGAGATCACTCTGTTAGATCTCTTCCATCTCTGATATCTTCGGTCGAGTCTGTTGTGTTAGGTCTCTTCCTCCTTTGATATCTTTGGTCGAAATTGTTGTGTTAGATTTCTTCCTTCCTTAATATATCTCCAGTCGAGATCACTTTGTTAGATCTCTTCCATCTCCGATATCTTCAGTAGAGTCTGTTGTGTTAGGTATCTTCCTTCATTAATATCTTTGGTTGAAATCATTGTGTTAGATTTCTTTCTCCCTTGATATATCTTCGTCGAGATCACTTTCTTAGATCTCTTACATCTCTGATATCCTCGGTCGAGTCCGTTGTTTTAGGTCTCTTCCTTCTTTGATATCTTTGGTCGAAATCGCTGTGTTAGATTTCTTCCTTCCTTGATATATCTCTGGTCGAGATCACTTTGTTAGATCTCTTCCATCTCCGATATCTTTGGTCGAGTCTTCTCTGTTAGGTCTCTTCCTTCTACGATATCTTCGGTTGAAATCGATGTGTTATATTTCTTCCTTCAATGATATATCTGGTCAAGTTCACTTTGTTTGATCTCTTCCATCTTCGATATCTTCGATCGAGTTCGTTGTGTTAGGTCTCTTCCTTCTTTGATATCTTTGGTTGAAATCACTATGTTAGGTTTCTTCCTTCCTTGATAAATCCCCCGTCGAGATCACTTTGTTAGATCTCTTCCATCTCTGATATCTTTGGTCGAGTTTGTTGTGTTAGGTCTCTTCCTTCTTTGATATCTTTGGTCGAAATCGATGTGTTAGATTTCTTCCTTCCATGATATATCTTTGGTCGAGATCACTTTGTTAGATCTCTTCCATCTCCGATATCTTATGTCGAGCCCGTTGTGTTAGGTCTCTTCCTTCTTTGATATCTTTGGTCGAAATCACTGTGTTAGATTTCTTCCTTCCTTGATATATCTCCGGTCTAGATCACTTTGTTAGATCTCTTCCATCTTCTATATCTTCGGTCGAGTTTTTTGTGTTAGGTCTCTTTTTTCTCTGATATCTTTGGTCGAAATCACTGTGGTAGATTTCTTCCTCCCTTGATATATCTCAAGTCGAGATGAATTTGTTAGATCTCTTCCATCTCCGATATCTTCAGTCGTGTCCGCTGTGTTAGGTCTCTTCCTTATTTGATATATTTGGTCGAAATCGTTGTGTTAGACTTCTTCCTTCCTTGATATATCCCTGGTCGAGATAACTTTGTTAGATCTCTTCCATCTCTGATATCTTTGGTCGAGTCTGCTGTGTTATGGCTTTTCCTTCTTTGATATCTTTGGTCGAAATCGTTGTGTTAAATTTCTTCCTCCCTTGATATATCCGGTCGAGATCACTTTGTTAGATCTCTTCCATC
Source organism: Vicia faba (assembly GCA_948472305.1). Taxonomy (NCBI): domain Eukaryota; kingdom Viridiplantae; phylum Streptophyta; class Magnoliopsida; order Fabales; family Fabaceae; genus Vicia; species Vicia faba. The sequence continues at coordinate 1,295,596,942 of OX451740.1, forward strand.
TCCGATATCTTCGGTCGAGTCCGCTGTGTTAAGTCTCTTCCTTCTTTGATATCTTTGGTCAAAATCACTGTGTTAGATTTTTTACTTCCTTGATATATCTCCAGTCGAGATAAATTTGTTAGATCTCTTCCGTATCTGATATCTACGGTCGAGTCCGTTGTGTTAGGTCTCTTCCTTCTTTGATATCTTTGTTCGAAATCGTTGTGTTAGAATTCTTCTTTCCTTCATATATCCCCGGTCGAGATCACTTTTTTAGATCTCTTCCATCTCAGATATCTTCGGTCAAGTCTGTTGTGTTAGTTCTCTTCCTTCTTTGATATCTTTGGTCGAAATTGCGTTGTTAGATTTCATCCTTCCTTGATATATATCCGGTCTAGATCACTTTGTTAGATCTCTTCCATCTGCGATATCTTCGTTCGAGTCTGCTGTGTTAGGTCTCTTCCTTCTTTGATATCTTTGGTCAAAATCACTGTGTTAGATTTCTTCCTCCCTTGATATATCTTCGGTCGAGATCACTTTGTTAGATCTTTTCCATCTTCGATATTTTCGGTCGAGTCCGTTGTGTTAGGTCTCTTCCTTCTTTGATATCTTTGGGAAAAATCACTGTGTTAGATTTTTTCCTTCCTTGATATATCTCCGGTCGAGATCACTTTGTTAGATCTCTTCCATCTCTGATATCTTCGGTCGAGTCAACTGTGTTAGGTCTATTCCTTCTTTGTTATCTTTGGTCTAAATCGTTGTGTTAGATTTCTTCCTTCCATAATATATCTTCAGTCGAGATCACTTTGTTAGATCTCTTCCATCTCTGATATCTTCAGTCGAGTCCGCAGTGTTAAGTCTCTTCCTTCTTTGATATCTTTGGTCTAAATCGATGTGTTAGATTTCTTCCTTCCTTGATATATCTCTGGCCGAGATCACTTTGTTAGATCTCTTCCATCTCAGATATCTTTGGTCGAATCTGTTGTGTTAGGTCTCTTCCTTCTTTGATATCTTTGGTCGAAATTGCTTTGTTAGATTTCATCCTTCCTTGATATATCTATGGTCTAGATCACTTTGTTAGATCTCTTCCATCTCCGATATCTTCGGTCGAGTCAACTGCGTTAGGTCTCTTCCTTCTTTGATATCTTTGGTCTAAATCGTTGTGTTAGATTTCTTCCTTCCATAATATATCTCCGGTCGAGATCACTTTGTTAGATCTCTTCTATCTCCGATATCTTCGGACGAGTCCGCTGTGTTCGGTCTCTTCCTTCTTTGATATCTTTGATCGAAATCGATGTGTTAGATTTATTCCTTCCTTGATATATCTCTGGTCGAGATCACTTTGTTAGATCTCTTCCATCTCTGATATCTTCGGTCGAGTCCGTTGTGTTAGGTCTCTTCCTTCTTTGATATCTTTGGGTGAAATCGCTTTGTTAGAATTCTTCCTTCCTTGATATATCTTCGGTTGAGATCACTCTGTTAGATCTCTTCCATCTCTGATATCTTCGGTCGAGTCTGTTGTGTTACGCTCTTCCTCCTTTGATATCTTTGGTCGAAATTGTTATGTTAGATTTCTTCCTTCCTTGATATATCTCCAGTCGAGATCACTTTGTTAGATCTCTTCCATCTCCGATATCTTCAGTAGAGTCTGTTGTGTTAGGTATCTTCCTTCATTAATATCTTTGGTTGAAATCATTGTGTTAGATTTCTTTCTCCCTTGATATATCTCCGTCGAGATCAATTTCTTAGATCTCTTACATCTCCGATATCCTCGGTCGAGTCCGCTGTTTTAGGTCTCTTCCTTCTTTGATATCTTTGGTCGAAATCGTTGTGTTAGATTTCTTCCTTCCTTGATATATCTCTGGTCGAGATCACTTTGTTAGATCTCTTCCATCTCCGATATCTTTGGTCGAGTCTTCTCTGTTAGGTCTCTTCCTTCTACGATATCTTCGGTTGAAATCGATGTGTTATATTTCTTCCTTCAAAGATATATCTGGTCAAGTTCACTTTGTTTGATCTCTTCCATCTTCGATATCTTCGATCGAGTTCGTTGTGTTAGGTCTCTTCCTTCTTTGATATCTTTGGTTGAAATCACTCTGTTAGGTTTCTTCCTTCCTTGATAAATCCCCCGTCGAGATCACTTTGTTAGACCTCTTCCATCTCCGATATCTTTGGTCGAGTCTGTTGTGTTAGGTCTCTTCCTTCTTTGATATCTTTGGTCGAAATCGATGTGTTAGATTTCTTCCTTACATGATATATCTCTGGTCGAGATCACTTTGTTAGATCTCTTCCATCTCCGATATCTTATGTTGAGTCCGCTGTGTTAGGTCTCTTCCTTCTTTGATATCTTTGGTCGAAATCACTGTGTTAGATTTCTTCCTTCCTTGATATATCTCCGGTCTAGATCACTTTGTTAGATCTCTTCCATCTTCTATATCTTCGGTCGAGTTTGTTGTATTAGGTCTCTTTTTTCTCTGATATCTTTGGTCAAAATCACTGTGGTAGATTTCTTCCTCCCTTGATATATCTCAAGTCGAGATGAATTTGTTAGATCTCTTCCATCTCCGATATCTTCAGTCGTGTCCGCTGTGTTAGGTCTCTTCCTTATTTGATATCTTTGGTCGACATCGTTGTGTTAGACTTCTTCCTTCCTTGATATATCCCTGGTCGAGATAACTTTGTTAGATCTCTTCCATCTCTGATATCTTTGGTCGAGTCCGCTGTGTTAGGGCTTTTCCTTCTTTGATATCTTTGGTCGAAATCGTTGTGTTAAATTTCTTCCTCCCTTGATATATCCGGTCGAGATCACTTTGTTAGATCTCTTCCATCTCCGATATCTTCGGTCGAGTCCACTGTGTTAAGTCTCTTCCTTCTTTGATATCTTTGGTCAAAATCACTGTGTTAGATTTTTTACTTCCTTGATATATCTCCAGTCGAGATAACTTTGTTAGATCTCTTCCGTATCTGATATCTACGGTCGAGTCCGATGTGTTAGGTCTCTTCCTTCTTTGATATCTTTGTTCGAAATCGCTGTGTTAGAATTCTTCTTTCCTTCATATATCCCCGGTCGAGATCACTTTGTTAGATCTCTTCCATCTCAGATATCTTCGGTCGAGTCTGTTGTGTTAGTTCTCTTCCTTCTTTGATATCTTTGGTCGAAATTTCTTTGTTAGATTTCATCCTTCCTTGATATATATCTGGTCTAGATCACTTTGTTAGATCTCTTCCATCTGTGATATCTTCGTTCGAGTCTGCTGTGTTAGGTCTCTTCCTTCTTTGATATCTTTGGTCAAAATCATTGTGTTAGATTTCTTCCTCCCTTGATATATCTTTGGTCAAAATCACTTTGTTAGATCTCTTCCATCTTCGATATCTTCGGTCGAGTCCGTTGTGTTAGGTCTCTTCCTTATTTGATATCTTTGGGAGAAATCACTGTGTTAGATTTTTTACTTCCTTGATATATCTCCGGTCGAGATCACTTTGTTAGATCTCTTCCATCTCTGATATCTTCGGTCGAGTCAACTGTGTTAGGTCTATTCCTTCTTTGTTATCTTTGGTATAAATCATTGTGTTAGATTTCTTCCTTCCATAATATATCTTCAGTCGAGATCACTTTGTTAGATCTCTTCCATCTCTGATATCTTCAGTCGAGTCCGCTGTGTTAAGTCTCTTCCTTCTTTGATATCTTTGGTCTAAATCGATGTGTTAAATTTCTTCCTTCCTTGATATATCTCTGGCCGAGATCACTTTGTTAGATCTCTTCCATCTCCGATATCTTTGGTCGAGTCTGTTGTGTTAGGTCTCTTCCTTCTTTAAAATCTTTGGTCGAAATCGCTTTGTTAGATTTCTTCCTTCCTTGATATAACTTCGGTCGAGATCACTTTGTTAGATCTCTTCCATCTTCGATATCTTCAGTAGAGTCTGCTGTGTTAGGTCTCTTCAATCTTTGATATCTTTGGTCGAAATTGTTGTGTTAGATTTCTTCCTTCCTTGATATATCTACGGTCGAGATCACTTTGTTAGATCTCTTCCATCTCCGATATCTTCGGTCGAGTGCGTTGTGTTAGGTCTCTTCCTTCTTTAATATCTTTGGTTGAAATCACTGTGTTAGATTTCTTTCTCCCTTGTTATATCTCTGGTCGAGATCACTATGTTAGATCTCTTCAATCTATGATATCCTCGGTCGAGTCCGTTGTTTTAGGTATCTTCCTTCTTTGTTATCTTTGGTCGAAATCGCTGTGTTAGATTTCTTCCTTCCTGGATATATCTCCGGTTGAGATCACTTTGTTAGATCTCTTCCATCTCTGATATCTTTGGTCGAGTCCGTTGTGTTAGGTCTCTTCCTTCTTCGATATCTTCAGTTGAAATTGATGTGTTAGATTTCTTCCATCCTTTATATATCCCCGGTCGAGATCACTTTGTTAGATCTCTTCCATCTCCGATATCTTTGGTCAAGTCTGTTGTGTTAAGGCTTTTCCTTCTTTGATATCTTTGGTCGAAATCGCTGTGTTAAATTTCTTCCTCCCTTGATATATCTCCGGTCGAGATCACTTTGTTAGATCTCTTCCATATCTGATATCTTCAGTCGATTCCACTGTGTTAGATCTCTTCCTTCTTGATATCTTTGGTCAAAATCACTGTGTTAGATTTCTTACTTCCTTGATATATCTCCCGTCGAGATAACTTTGTTAGATCTCTTCCGTCTCTGATATCTTCGGTCGAGTCTGCTGTGTTCATTCTCTTCCTTCTTTGATATCTTTGTTCGAAATCGTTGTGTTAGATTTATTCCTTCCTTCATATATCCTCGGTCGAGATCACTTTGTTAGATCTCTTCCATCTCAGATATCTTCGGTCGAGTGTGTTGTGTTAGGTCTCTTCCTTCTTTGATATCTTTGTTCGAAATTGCTTTGTAAGATTTCATCCTTCCTTGATATATCTCTGGTCTAGATAACTTTTATAGATCTCTTCCATCTCCGATATCTACGGTCGAATCAACTGCGTTAGGTCTCTTCCTTCTTTGATATCTTTGGGTTAAATCGTTGTGTTAGATTTCTTCCTTCCATAATATATCTCCGGTCGAGATCACTTTTTTAGATCTCTTCCATCTCCGATATCTTCGGTCGAGTCCGCTATGTTAGGTCTCTTCCTTCTTTGATATCTTTGGTCGAAATCGATGTGTTATATTTCTTCCTTCCTTGATATATCTCTGGTCGAGATCACTTTTTTAGATCTCTTCCATCTCCAATATCTTCGGTCGAGTCCGTTGTGTTAGGTCTCTTCCTTCTTTGATATCTTTGGTCGAAATCGCTTTGTTAGATTTCTTCCTTCCTTGATATATCTCAAGTTGAGATCGCTTTGTTAGATCTCTTCCATCTCCGATATCTTCGGTCGAGTCTGTTGTGTTAGGTCTCTTCCTCCTTTGATATTTTTGGTCGAAATTGTTATGTTAGATTTCTTCCTTCCTTGATATATCTCCGGTCGAGATCACTTTGTTAGATCTCTTCCATCTCTGATATCTTTGGTTGAGTCCGTTGTGTTAGGTCTCTTCCTTCATTAATATCTTTGGTCGAAATCACTGTGTTGGATTTCTTTCTCCCTTGATATATCTCCGGTCAAGATCACTTTGTTAGATCTCTTACATCTCCGATATCCTCGATCGAGTCCGTTGTTTTAGGTCTCTTCCTTATTTGATATCTTTGGTCTAAATAGTTGTGTTATATTTCTTCCTTCCTTGATATATCTTCGGTCGAGATCACTTTGTTAGATCTCTTCCATCTCTGATATCTTCGGTCAAGTCTGCTAAGTTTGGTCTGTTCCTTCTTCGATATCTTCGGTTCAAATCGATGTGTTATATTTCTTCCTTTAATGATATATCTGGTCAAGGTCACTCTGTTTGATCTCTTCCATCTTTGATATCTTCGATCGAGTTCGTTGTGTTAGGTCTCTTCCTTCTTTGATATCTTTGGTCGAAACCACTGTGTTAGATTTCTTACTTCCTTGATATATCTCACGTCGAGATCACTTTGTTAGATCTCTTCCATCTCCGATATCTTCAATCGAGTCCGCTGTGTTAGGTCTCTTCCTTCTTTGATATCTTTGGTCGAAATTGATGTGTTAGATTTCTTCCTTCTTTGATATATCTCTGGTCGAGATCACTTTGTTAGATCTCTTCCATCTCCGATATCTTCGGTCGAGTTCGTTGTGTTAGGTCTCTTCCTTATTTGATATCTTTATTCGAAATCACTGTGTTAGATTTCTTCCTTCTTTGATATGTCTCCGGTCTAGATCACTTTGTTATATCTCTTCCATCTTCGATATCTTCTATCAAGTCTGCTGTGTTAGGTCTCTTCTTTCTCTAATATCTTTGGTCGAAATCACTGTGTTAGATTTCTTCCTCCCTTGATATATCTCCAGTCGAGATGACTTTGTTAGATCTCTTCCATCTTCGATATCTTCAGTCGTGTCCGCTGTGTTAGGTCTCTTCCTTATTTGATATCTTTGGTCAAAATCGTTGTGTTAGATTTCTTCCTTCCTTAATATATCCCCGGTCGAGATCACTTTGTAAGATCTCTTCCATCTCCGATATCTTCGATCGAGTCCGCTGTGTTAGGGCTTTTCCTTCTTTGATATCTTTGGTCGAAATAGCTGTGTTAAATTTCTTCCTCCCTTGATATATCTCCGGTCGATATCACTTTGTTAGATCTCTTCCATATCTGATATCTTCGGTCGAGTCCGCTGTGTTAGGTCTCTTCCTTCTTTGATATCGTTGGTCAAAATCAATGTGTTAGATTTCTTACTTCCTTGATATATCTCCGGTCGAGATAACTTTGTTAGATCTCTTCCGTCTCTGATATCTTCGGTCGAGTCCGCTGTGTTAGGTCTCTTCCTTCTTTGATATCTTTTTTCGAAATCATTGTGTTAGATTTCTTCCTTCCTTCATATATCCCCGGTCGAGATCACTTTGTTAGATCTCTTCCATCTCAGATATCTTCGGTCGATTCTGTTGTGTTGGGTCTCTTCCTTCTTTGATATCTTTGGTCGAAATTGCTTTGTTAGATTTCATCCTTCCTTGATATATCTCTGGTCTAGATCACTTTGTTAGATCTCTTCCATCTTCGATATCTTCGTTCGAGTCTGTTGTGTTAGGTCTCTTCCTTCTTTAATATCTTTGGTCGAAATCACTGTGTTAGTTTTCTTCCTTCCTTGATATATCTCCAGTCAAGATCACTTTATTAGATCTCTTCCATCTTCGATATCTTATGTCGAGTTTGCTGTGTTAGGTCTCTTCTTTCTCTGATATCTTTGGTCGAAATCACTGTGTTAGATTTCTTCCTCCTTTGATATATCTTCGGTCGAGATAACTTTGTTAGATCTCTTCCGTCTCTGATATCTTCGGTCGAGTCCGCTGTGTTAGGTCTCTTCCTTCTTTGATATCTTTTTTCGAAATCGCTGTGTTAGATTTCTTCCTTCCTTCATATATCCCCGGTCGAGATCACTTTGTTAGATCTCTTACATCTTCGATATCCTCGGTCGAGTCCGTTGTTTTAGGTCTCTTCCTACTTTGATATCTTTGGTCGAAATAGTTGTGTTAGATTTCTTCCTTCCTTGATATATCTCCGGTCGAGACCACTTTGTTAGATATCTTCCATCTCTGATATCTTCGGTCAAGTCTGCTAAGTTTAGTCTCTTCCTTCTTCAATATCTTCGGTTCAAATCGATGTGTTATATTTCTTCCTTTAATGATATGACTGGTCAAGGTCACTTTGTTTGATCTCTTCCATCTTTAATATCTTCGATCGAGTTCGTTGTGTTAGGTCTCTTCCTTCTTTGATATCTTTAGTCGAAACCACTGTGTTAGATTTCTTCCTTCCTTGATATATCTCACGTCGAGATCACATTGTTAGATCTCTTCCATCTTCGATATCTTCGATCGAGTCCGCTGTGTTAGGTCTCTTCCTTCTTTGATATCTTTGGTCGAAATCGATGTGTTAGATATCTTCCATCTTTGATATATCTCTGGTCGAGATCACTTTGTTAGATCTCTTCCATCTCCGATATCTTTGGTCGAGTTCGTTGTGTTAGGTCTCTTCCTTATTTGATATCTTTAGTCGAAATCACTGTGTTAGATTTCTTCCTTCTTTGATATATCTCCGGTCTAGATCACTTTGTTATATCTCTTCCATCTTCGATATCTTCTGTCAAGTCTTCTGTGTTAGGTCTCTGCTTTCTCTGATATCTTTGGTCGAAATCACTGTGTTATATTTCTTCCTCCCTTTATATATATCTAGTCGAGATGACTTTGTTAGATCTCTTCCATCTCCGTTATCTTCAGTCGTGTCCGCTGTGTTTGGTCTCTTCCTTATTTGATATCTTTGGTCAAAATCGTTGTGTTAGATTTATTCCTTCCTTAATATATCCACGGTCGAGATCACTTTGTTAGATCTCTTCCATCTTCGATATCTTCTGTCGAGTCTGCTGTGTTAGGTCTATTCTTTCTCTGATATCTTTGGTCGAAATCACTGTGTTAGATTTCTTCCTTCCTTCATATATCCCCGGTCGAGATCACTTTGTTAGATCTCTTCCATCTCGGATATCTTCGGTCGAGTCTGTTGTATTAGGTCTCTTCCTTTTTTTGATATCTTTGGTCGAAATTGCTTTGTTAGACTTCATCCTTCCTTGATATTTCTCCGGTCTAGATCACTTTGTTAGATCTCTTCCGTCTTCGATATCTTCGTTCGAGTCTGCTATGTTAGGTCTCTTCCTTCTTTGATATCTTTGGTCGAAATCACTGTGTTAGATTTCTTCCTTCCTTGATATATCTCCGGTCAAGATCACTTTGTTAGATCTCTTCTATCTTTGATATCTTCTGTCGAGTCTGTTGTGTTAGGTCTCTTCTTTCTCTGATATCTTTGGTCGAAATCACTATGTTAGATTTCTTCCTCCCTTGATATATCTCCAGTCGACATAAATTTGTTCGATCTCTTCCATCTCCGATATCTTCAGTCGTGTTCGTTGTGTTAGGTCTCTTCCTTCTTTGATATCTTTGGTCGAAATCACTGTGTTAGATTTTTTCCTTCTTTGGTATATCTTCGGTCGAGATCACTTTGTTAGATCTCTTCTATCTATGATATCTTCAGTCAAGTCAACTGTGTTAGGTCTATTCCTTCTTTGAATTATTTGGTCTAAATCGTTGTGTTAGATTTCTTCCTTCCATAATATAACTCCAATCGAGATCACTTTGTTATATCACTTCCATCTCCGATATCTTCAGTCGAGTCCGATGTGTTAGGTCTATTCCTTCTTTGATATCTTTGGTCTAAATCGATGTGTTAGATTTCTTCCTTCCTTGATATATCTCTGGCCGAGATCACTTTGTTAGATCTCTTCCATCTCAGATATCTTCGTTCGAGTCTGTTGTGTTAGGTCTCTTCCTTCTTTGATATCTTTGGTCGAAATTGCTTTGTTATATTTCATCCTTACTTGATATATCTCTGGTCTAGATCACTTTGTTAGATCTCTTCCATCTTCGATATCTTCATTCGAGTCTGCTGTGTTAGGTCTCTTCCTTCTTTTATATCTTTGGTCGAAATCACTGTGTTAGGTTTCTTCCTTCCTTGATATATCTCCGGTCAAGATCACTTTGTTAGATCTCTTCCATCTTCGATATCTTCTGTCGAGTCTGCTGTGTTAGGTCTCTTCTTTCTCTGATATCTTTGGTCGAAATCGATGTGTTAGATTTCTTCCTTCTTTGATATATCTTTGGTCGAGATCACTTTGTTAGATCTCTTCCATCTCTGATATCTTCGGTCGAGTTCGTTGTGTTAGGTCTCTTCCTTATTTGATATCTTTGGTCGAAATCACTGTGTTAGATTTCTTTCTCCCTTGATATATCTCCGGTCAAGATCACTTTGTTAGATCTCTTACATCTTCGATATCCTCGGTCGAGTCCGTTGTTTTAGGTCTCTTCCTACTTTGATATCTTTGGTCGAAATAGTTGTGTTAGATTTCTTCCTTCCTTGATATATCTCCAGTCGTGATCACTTTGTTAGATATCTTCCATCTCTGATATCTTCCGTCAAGTCTGCTAAGTTTGGTCTCTTCCTTCTTCGATATCTTCGGTTCAAATCGATGTGTTATATTTCTTCCTTCAATGATATATCTTGTCAAGGTCACTTTGTTTGATCTCTTCCATCTTTGATATCTTCGATCGAGTTCGTTGTGTTAGGTGTCTTCCTTCTTTGATATCTTTGGTCGAAACCACTGTGTTAGATTTATTCCTTCCTTGATATATCTCACGTCGAGATCACATTGTTAGATCTCTTCCATCTCCGATATCTTCGATCGAGTCCGTTGTGTTAGGTCTCTTCCTTCTTTGATATCTTTTGTCGAAATCGATGTGTTAGATTTCTTCCTTCTTTGATATATCTCTGGTCGAGATCACTTTGTTAGATCTCTTCCATCTCCGATATCTTCGGTCGAGTTCGTTGTGTTAGGTATCTTCCTTATTTGATATCTTTGGTCGAAATCACTGTGTTAGATTTCTTCCTTCTTTGATATATATCTCCGGTCTAGATCACTTTGTTATATCTCTTCCATCTTCGATATCTTCTGTCAATTCTTCTGTGTTAGGTCTCTTCTTTCTCTGATATCTTTGGTCGAAATCACTGTGTTAGATTTCTTCCTCCCTTGATATATATCCAGTCGTGATGACTTTGTTAGATCTCTTCCGTCTCCGATATCTTCAGTCGTGTCTGTTGTGTTAGGTCTCTTCCTTATTTGATATCTTTGGTCAAAATCGTTGTGTTAGATTTATTCCTTCCTTAATATATCCACGGTCGAGATCACTTTGTTAGATCTCTTCCATCTTCGATATCTTCTGTCGAGTCTGCTGTGTTAGGTCTATTCTTTCTCTGATATCTTTGGTCGAAATCATTGTGTTAGATTTCTTCCTCCTTTCATATATCTCCGGTCGAGATAACTTTGTTAGATCTCTTCCGTCTCTGATATCTTCGGTCGAGTCCGCTGTGTTAGGTCTCTTCCTTCTTTGATATCTTTTTTCGAAATCGTTGTGTTAGATTTCTTCCTTCCTTCATATATCCCCGGTCGAGATCACTTTGTTAGATCTCTTCCATCTCGGATATCTTCGGTCGAGTCTGTTGTATTAGGTCTCTTCCTTCTTTGATATCTTTGGTCGAAATTGCTTTGTTAGATTTCATCCTTCCTTGATATTTCTCCGGTCTAGATCACTTTGTTAGATCTATTCCGTCTTCGATATCTTCGTTCGAGTCTGCTATGTTAGGTCTCTTCCTTCTTTGATATCTTTGGTCGAAATCACTGTGTTAGATTTCTTCCTTCCTTGATATATCTCCGGTCAAGATCACTTTGTTAGATCTCTTCTATCTTTGATATCTTCTGTCGAGTCTGCTGTGTTAGGTCTCTTCTTTCTCTGATATCTTTGGTCGAAATCACTATGTTAGATTACTTCCTCCCTTGATATATCTCCAGTCGACATAAATTTGTTAGATCTCTTCCATCTCCGATATCTTCAGTCGTGTCCACTGTGTTAGGTCTCTTCCTTCTTTGATATCTTTGGTCGAAATCACTGTGTTAGATTTTTTCCTTCCTTGGTATATCTTTGGTCGAGATCACTTTGTTAGATCTCTTCTATCTATGATATCTTCGGTCAAGTCAACTGTGTTAGCTCTATTCCTTCTTTGAATTATTTGGTCTAAATCGTTGTGTTAGATTTCTTCCTTCCATAATATAACTCCAATCGAGATCACTTTGTTATATCACTTCCATCTCCGATATCTTCAGTCGAGTCCGATGTGTTAGGTCTATTCCTTCTTTGATATCTTTGGTCTAAATCGATGTGTTAGATTTCTTCCTTCCTTGATATATCTCTGGCCGAGATCACTTTGTTAGATCTCTTCCATCTCAGCTATCTTCGGTCGAGTCTGTTGTGTTAGGTCTCTTCCTTCTTTGATATCTTTGGTCGAAATTGCTTTGTTAGATTTCATCCTTCCTTGATATATCTCTGGTCTAGATCACTTTGTTAGATCTCTTCCATCTTCGATATCTTCGTTCGAGTCTGCTGTGTTAGGTCTCTTCCTTCTTTTATATCTTTGTTCGAAATCACTGTGTTAGTTTTCTTCCTTCCTTGATATATCTCCGGTCAAGATCACTTTGTTAGATCTCTTCCATCTTCGATATCTTCTGTCGAGTCTGCTGTGTTAGGTCTCTTCTTTCTCTGATATCTTTGGTCGAAATCGATGTGTTAGATTTCTTCCATCTTTGATATATCTTTGGTCGAGATCACTTTGTTAGATCTCTTCCATCTCCGATATATTCGGTCGAGTTCGTTGTGTTAGGTCTCTTCCTTATTTGATATCTTTGGTCGAAATCACTGTGTTAGATTTCTTCCTTCTTTAATATATCTCCGGTCTAGATCACTTTGTTATATCTCTTCCATCTTCGATACCTTCTATCAAGTCTTCTGTGTTAGGTCTCTTCTTTCTCTGATATCTTTGGTCGAAATCACTGTGTTAGATTTCTTCCTCCCTTGATATTTCTCCAGTCGAGATGACTTTGTTAGATCTCTTCCATCTCCGATATCTTCAGTCGTGTCCGCTGTGTTATCTATCTTCCTTATTTGATATCTTTGGTCAAAATTGTTGTGTTAGATTTATTCCTTCCTTAATATATCCCCGGTCGAGATCACTTTGTTAGATCTCTTCCATCTCTGATATCTTCGGTCGAGTCCGCTGTGTCAGGGCTCTTCCTTCTTTGATATCTTTGGTCGAAATAGCTGTTTTAAATTTCTTCCTCCTTTGATATATCTCTGGTCGAGATCACTTTGTTAGATCTCTTCCATATCTGATATCTTTGGTCGAGTCTGTTGTGTTAGGTCTCTTCCTTCTTTGATATCGTTGGTCAAAATCAATGTGTTAGATTTCTTACTTCCTTGATATATCTCCGGTCGAGATAACTTTGTTAGATCTCTTCCGTCTCTGATATCTTCGGTCGAGTCCGATGTGTTAGGTCTCTTCCTTCTTTGATATCTTTTTTCGAAATCACTGTGTTAGATTTCTTCCTTCCTTCATATATCCCCGATCGAGATCACTTTGTTAGATCTCTTCAATCTCAGATATCTTCGGTCGAGTCTGTTGTGTTAGGTCTCTTCCTTCTTTGATATCTTTGGTCGAAATTGCTTTTTTATATTTCATCCTTCCTTGATATATCTCTGGTCTAGATCACTTTGTTAGATCTCTTCCATCTTCGATATCTCCGTTCGAGTCTGTTGTGTTAGGTCTCTGCCTTCTTTGATATCTTTGGTCGAAATCACTGTGTTAGTTTTCTTCCTTCCTTGATATATCTCCGGTCAAGATCACTTTGTTAGATCTCTTCCATATTCGATATCTTCTGTCGAGTATGCTGTGTTACGTCTCTTCTTTCTCTGATATCTTTGGTCGAAACCACTGTGTTATATTTCTTCCTCCCTTGATATATCTCTGGTCGAGATAACTTTGTTAGATCTCTTCCATCTCTGATATCTTCGGTCGAGTCCGCTGTGTTAGGTCTCTTCCTTCTTTGATATCTTTTTTTGAAATCGTTGTTTTAGATTTCTTCCTTCCTTCATATATCCCCGGTCGAGATCACTTTATTAGATCTCTTCCATCTCAGATATCTTCGGTCGAGTCTGTTGTGTTAGGTCTCTTCCTTCTTTGATATCTTTGGTCGAAATTGCTTTGTTAGATTTCATCCTTCCTTGATATTTCTCCGGTCTAGATCACTTTGTTAGATCTCTTCCGTCTTCGATATCTTCGTTAGAATCTGTTGTGTTAGGTCTCTTCCTTCTTTGATATCTTTGGTCGAAATCACTGTGTTAGATTTCTTCCTTCCTTGATATGTCTCCGGTCAAGATCACTTTGTTAGATCTCTTCCATCTTCGATATCTTCTGTCGAGTCTGTTGTGTTAGGTCTCTTCTTTCTCTGATATCTTTGGTCGAAATCACTGTGTTAGATTTCTTCCTCCCTTGATATATCTCTAGTCGAGATGACTTTGTTAGATCTATTCCATCTCTGATATCTTCAGTCGTGTCCCCTGTGTTAGGTCTCTTCCTTCTTTGATATCTTTGGTCGAAATCACTGTCTTAGATTTTTTCCTTCCTTGATATATCTCTGGTCGAGATCACTTTTTTAGATCTCTTCTATCTCTGATATATTCGGTCAAGTAAACTATGTTAGGTCTATTCCTTCTTTGAATTATTTGGTCTAAATCGTTGTGTTACATTTCTTCCTTCCATAATATATCTCCAATCGAGATCACTTTGTTATATCACTTCCATCTCCGGTATCTTCAGTCGAGTCCGATGTGTTAGGTCTATTCCTTCTTTGATATCTTTGGTCTAAATCGATGTGTTAGATTTCTTCCTTCCTTGATATATCTCTGGCTGAGATCACTTTGTTAGATCTCTTCCATCTCCGATATCTTTGGTCGAGTCCGTTGTGTTAGGTCTCTTCCTTCTTTAAAATCTTTGGTCGAAATCGCTTTGTTAGATTTCTTCCTTCCTTGATATAACCCCGGTCGAGATCACTTTGTTAGATCTCTTCCATCTCCGATATCTTTGGTCGAGTACGTTGTGTTAGGTCTCTTCCTTCTTCGATATCTTCGGTTGAAATTGATGTGTTAGATTTCTTCCTTCCCTGATATATCTGGTCAAAGTCACTTTGTTTGATCTCTTCCATCTTCGATATCTTCGATCGAGTCCACTGTGTCAGGTCTCTTCCTTCTTTAATATATTTGGTCGAAATCACTGTGTTAGATTTCTTCCTTCCTAGATATATCTCCCGTTGAGATCACTTTGCTAGATCTTATCCATCTCCGTATCTTCGGTCGAGTCCTTTGTGTTAGGTATCTTCCTTCTTTGATATCTTTGATCGAAATCATTGTGTTAGATTTCTTACTTCCATGATATATCTACGGTCGAGATCAATTTGATAGATCTCTTCCATCTCTGATATCTTCAATCGAGTCAAATGTGTTAGGTCTCTTCCTTATTCGATATCTTTTGTTGAAATCGTTGTGTTAGATTTCTTCCTTCTTTAATATATCCCCGGTCGAGATCACTTTGTTAGATCTCTTTCATCTCCAATATCTTCGGTCGACTCCGTTGTGTTAGGGCTTTTCCTTCTTTGATATCTTTGGTCAAAATCACTGTGTTAGATTTCTT
The DNA here is from genome assembly GCA_948472305.1 of Vicia faba. Lineage (NCBI taxonomy): Eukaryota > Viridiplantae > Streptophyta > Magnoliopsida > Fabales > Fabaceae > Vicia > Vicia faba. The sequence continues at coordinate 1,295,612,154 of OX451740.1, forward strand.
ACTTCCTTGATATATCTCCGATCGAGATAAATTTGTTAGATCTCTTCCGTCTCTGATATCTTCGGTCGATTCCACTGTGTTAGGTCTCTTCCTTCTTTGATATCTTTGTTTGAAATCGCTGTGTTAGATTTCTTCCTTCCTTCATATTTCCCCGGTCGAGATCTCTTTGTTAGATCTCTTCCATCTCAGATATCTTCGGTCGAGTCTTTTGTGTTAGGTCTCTTCCTTCTTTGATAACTTTGGTCGAAATTACTTTGTTAGATTTCATCCTTCCTTGATATATCTCTGGTCTAGATCACTTTGTTAGATCTCTTCCATCTTCGATATCTTCGTTCGAGTCTGCTGTATTAGGTCTCTTCCTTCTTTGATATCTTTGGTCAAAATCACTGTGTTAGATTTCTTCCTCCCTTGATATATCTCTGGTCGAGATCACTTTGTTAGATCTCTTTCATCTTCGATATCTTCGGTCGATTCCGTTGTGTTAGGTCTCTTCCTTCTTTGATATCTTTGGTTAAAATCACTGTGTTAAATTTTTTCCGTCCTTGATATATCTCCGATCGAGATCACTTTGTTAGATCTCTTCTATCTCTGATATCATCGGTCGAGTCAACTGTGTTAGGTCTATTCCTTCTTTGATATCTTTGGTCTAAATCGTTGTGTTATATTTCTTCCTTCCATAATATATCTCCAATCGAGATCACTTTGTTATATCACTTCCATTTCTGATATCTTCAGTCGAGTCCGATGTGTTAGGTCTATTCCTTCTTTGATATCTTTGGTCTAAATCGATGTGTTAGATTTCTTCCTTCCTTGATATATCTCTGGCCGAGATCACTTTGTTAGATCTCTTCCATCTCCGATATCTTTGGTCGAGTCCGTTGTGTTAGGTCTCTTCCTTCTTTAAAATCTTTGGTCGAAATCGCTTCGTTAGATTTCTTCCTTCCTTGATATAACTCCGGTCGAGATCACTTTGTTAGATCTCTTCCATCTTCGATATCTCCGGTCGAGTCTGCTGTGTTAGGTCTCTTCAAACTCTGATATCTTTGGTCGAAATTGTTGTGTTAGATTTCTACCTTCCTTGATATGTCTACGGTCGAGATCACTTTGTTAGATCTCTTCCATCTCTGATATCTTTGGTCGAGTCCGCTGTGTTTGGGATTTTCCTTCTTTGATATCTTTGGTCGAACTCGTTGTGTTAAATTTCTTCCTCCCTTGATATATCTCCTGTTGGGATCACTTTGTTAGATCTGTTCCATATCCAATATCTTTGGTCAAGTCCGATGTGTTAGGTCTCTTCCTTCTTTGATATCTTTGGTCAAAATAAATGTGTTAGATTTCTTAGTTCCTTGATATATCTCTGGTCGAGATAACTTTGTTAGATCTCTTCCGTCTCTTATATCTTCGGTCGAGTTCGCTGTGTTAGGTCTCTTCCTTCGTTGATATCTTTTCTCGAAATCGCTGTGTTAGATTTCTTCCTTCCTTGATATATCTCCGGTCTAGATCACTTTGTTAGATATCTTCCATCTTCGATATCTTTGGTCGAGTCTGCTGTGTTAGGTCTCTTCTTTCTCTGATATCTTTGGTCGAAATCACTGTGTTAGATTTCTTCCTCCCTTGATATATATCCAGTCGAGATGACTTTGTTAGATCTCTTCCATCTCCGATATCTTCAGTCGTGTCCGCTGTGTTAGGTCTCTCCCTTATTTGATATCTTTGGTCGAAATCGTTGTGTTAGATTTCTTCCTTCCTTGATATATCCCCGGTTGAAATCACTTTGTTAGATCTCTTCCATCTCTGATATCTTCGGTCGAGTCCGCTGTGTTAAGGCTTTTCCTTCTTTGATATCTTTGGTCGAAATCGTTGTGTTAAATTTCTTCCTCCCTTGATATATCTACGGTCGAGATCACTTTGTTAGATCTTTTCCATCTCTGATATCTTCGGTCGAGTCTGTTGTGTTAGGTCTCTTCCTTCTTTGATATCTTTGGTCAAAATCACTGTGTTAGATTTCTTACTTCCTTGATATATCTCCGGTCGAGATAACTTTGTTAGATCTCTTCCGTCTCTGATATCTTTGGTCCAGTCCGCTGTGTTTGGTTTCTTCCTTCTTTGATATCTTTGTTTGAAATCGTTGTGTTATATTTCTTCCTTCCTTCATATTTCCTGGGTCGAGATCACTTTGTAAGATCTCTTCCATCTCAGATATCTTCGGTCGAGTCTGTCGTGTTTGGTCTCTTCCTTCTTTGATAACTTTGGTCGAAACTTCTTTGTTAGATTTCATCCTTCCTTGATATATCTCTGGTCTAGATCACTTTGTTAGATCTCTTCCATATTCGATATCTTCGTTCGAGTCTGCTGTGTTAGGTCTCTTCCTTCTTTGATATCTTTGGTCAAAATCACTGTGTTAGATTTCTTCCTCCCTTGATATATCTCCGGTCGAGATCACTTTGTTAGAACTCTTCCATCTTCGATATCTTTGAACGAGTCCGTTGTGTTAGGTCTCTTCCTTCTTTGATATCTTTGATCGAAATCACTGTGTTAGATTTTTTCCTTCCTAAATATATCTCCGGGCGAGATCACTTTGTTAGATCTCTTCTATCTCTGATATCTTCGGTCGAGTCAACTATGTTAGGTCTATTCCTTCTTTGATATCTTTGGTCTAAATCGTTGTGTTAGATTTCTTCCTTCCATAATATATCTCCAGTCGATATCACTTTGTTATATCACTTCCACCTCCGATATCTTCAATCGAGTCCGATGTGTTAGGTCTATTCCTTCTTTTATATCTTTGGTCTAAATCGATGTGTTAGATTTCTTCCTTCCTTGATATATCTTTGGCCGAGATCACTTTGTTAGATCTCTTCCATCTCTGATATCTTTGGTCGAGTCTGTTGTGTTAGGTCTCTTCCTTCTTTAAAATATTTGGTCGAAATCGCTTTGTTAGATTTCTTCCTTCCTTGATATAACTCCGGTCGAGATCACTTTGTTAGATCTCTTCCATCTTTGATATCCTCGGTCGAGTCTGTTGTATTAGGTCTCTTCAATATTTGATATCTTTGGTCGGAATTGTTGTTTTAGATTTATTCCTTCCTTGATATATCTACGTTCAAGATCACTTTGTTAGATCTCTTCCATCTCCGATATCTTCGGTCGAGTGCGGTGTGTTAGGTCTCTTCCTTCTTTAATATATTCGGTTGAAATTGATGTGTTACATTTTTTCCTTCCCTGATATATCTGGTCAAGGTCACTTTGTTTGATCTCTTCCATCTTCGATCGAGTCCGCTGTGTCAGGTATCTTCCTTCTTTAATATCTTTGGTCGAAATCACTGTGTTAGATTTCATCCTTCCTAGATATATCTCCCGTCGAGATCACTTTGTTAGATCTCTTCCATCTCCGTATCATCGGTCGAGTTCGTTGTGTTAGGTTTCTTCCTTCTTTGATATCTTTGATCGAAATCATTGTGTTAGATTTCTTCCTTCCATGATATATCTCCGGTCGAGATCACTTTGTTAGATCTCTTCCATCTCCGATATCTTCTGTCGAGTCACCTTTTTTAGGTCTCTACCTTCTTTGATATCTTTGGTCTAAATCATTGTGTTAGATTTCTTCCTTCCATAATATATCCCCGGTCGAGATCACTTTGTTAGATCTCTTCCATCTCAGATATCTTCGGTCGAGTCTGTTGTGTTAGGTCTCTTCCTTCTTTGATATCTTTGGTCGAAATTGCTTTGTTAGATTTCATCCTTCCTTAATATATCTCCGGTCGAGATCACTTTGTTAGATCTCTTCCATCTCCAATATCTTCGGTCGAGTTCGCTGTGTTAGGGCTTTTCCTTCTTTAATATCTTTGGTCGAAATCGCTGTGTTAAATTTCTTCCTACCTTGATATATCTCCGATCGAGATCACTTTGTTAGATCTTTTCCATCTCCGATATCTTCGGTCGAGTCCCCTGTGTTAGGTCTCTTCCTTCTTTGATATCTTTGGTCCAAATCACTGTGTTAGATTTCTTACTTCCTTGATATATCTCCGGTCGAGATAACTTTGTTAGATCTCTTCCGTCTCTAATATCTTCGGTCGAGTCCGCTGTGTTAGGTCTCTTCCTTCTTTGATATCTTTGTTTGAAATCGCTGTGTTAGATTTCTTCCTTCCTTCATATTTCCACGGTCGAGATCACTTTGTTAGATCTCTTCCATCTCAGATATCTTCGGTCGAGTCTGTTGTGTTTGGTCTCTTCCTTCTTTGATAACTTTGGTCGAAATTGCTTTGTTAGATTTCATCCTTCCTTGATATATCTCCGGTCTAGATCACTTTGTAAGATCTCTTCCATCTTCGATATCTTCGTTCGAGTCTGTTGTGTTAGGTCTCTTCCTTCTTTGATATCTTTGGTCAAAATCAATGTGTTAGATTTCTTCCTCCCTTGATATATCTCCGGTCGAGATAACTTTGTTAGATCTCTTCCATCTTCGATATCTTCGGTCGAGTCCATTGTGTTAGGTCTTTTCCTTCTTTGATATCTTTGGTCGAAATCACTGTGATAGATTTTTTCCTTCCTTGATATATCTCCGGGCAAGATCACTTTGTTAGATCTCTTCCATCTCCGATATCTTTGGTCGAGTCCGTTGTGTTAGGTCTCTTCCTACTTTAAAATCTTTGGTTGAAATCACTTTGTTAGATTTCTTCCATCCTTGATATAACTCCGGTCGCGATCACTTTGTTAAATCTCTTCCATCTTCGATATCTTCGGTCGAGTCTATTGTGTTAAGTCTCTTCCTTCTTTAATATCTTTGGTTGAAATCATTGTGTTAGATTTCTTTCTCCCTTGATATATCTCCGGTCGAGATCACTTTGTTAGATCTCTTCCATCTATGATATCCTCGGTCGAGTCTGTTGTTTAAGGTTTCTTCCTTCTTTGTTATCTTTGGTCGAAATCGCTGTGTTAGATTTCTTCCTTCCTTGATATATCTCTGGTTTAGATCACTTTGTTAGATCTCTTCCATCTCCGATATCTTTGGTCGAGTCCGCTGTGTTAGGTCTCTTCCTTCTTCGATATCTTCGGTTGAAATTGATGTGTTAGATTTCTTCCTTCCCTGATATATCTGGTCAAGGTCACTTTGTTTGATCTCTTCCATCTTCGATGTCTTCAATCGAATCCGCTGTGTCAGGTCTCTTCCTTCTTTAATATCTTTGGTCAAAATCACTGTGTTAGATTTCTTACTTCATTGATATATCTCCGGTCGAGATAACTTTGTTAGATCTCTTCCGTCTCTGATATCTTCGGTCGAGTCCGTTGTGTTAGGGCTTTTCCTTCTTTGATATCAATGGTCGAAATCGCTGTATTAAATTTCTTCCTCCCTTGATATATCTCCGATCGAGATCACTTTATTAGATCTCTTCCATCTCCGATATCTTCGGTCGAGTCCGCTGTGTTATGTCTCTTCCTTCTTTGATATCTTTGGTCAAAATCACTGTGTTAGATTTATTACTTCCTTGATATATCTCTGGTCGAGATAACTTTGTTAGATCTCTTCCATCTCTGATATCTTCGGTCGCGTCCGCTGTGTTAGGTCTCTTCCTTCTTTGATATCTTTGTTCGAAATCTATGTGTTAGATTTCTTCCTTCCTTCATATATCCCCGGTCGAGATCACTTTGTTAGATCTCTTCTTTCTCAGATATCTCCGGTCGAGTCTGTTGTGTTAGGTCCCTTCTTTCTTTGATATCTAAGGTCAGAATTGCTTTGTTAGATTCCATCTTTCCTTGATATATCTCCGGTCTAGATCACTTTGTTAGATCTCTTCCATCTTCGATATCTTCGTTCGAGTCTAATGTGTTAGGTCTCTTCCTTCTTTGATATCTTTGGTCGAAATCACTATGTTAGATTTCTTCCTCCCTTGATATATCTCCGGTCGAGATCACTTTGTTAGATCTCTTCCATCTTCGATATCTTCGGTCGAGTCCGTTGTGTTAGGTATCTTCCTTCTTTGATATCTTTGGTCTAAATCATTGTGTTAGATTTTTTCCTTCCTTGATATATCTTCGGTCGAGATCACTTTGTTAGATCTCATCCATCTCTGATATCTTCGGTCGAGTCAACTGTGTTAGGTCTCTTCCTTCTTTGATATCTTTGGTCGAAATCACTGTGTTAGATTTATTCATTCTTTGATATATCTCCGGTCGATATCACTTTGTTAGATCTCTTGCATCTCCGATATCTTTGGTCGACTCCGCTGTGTTAGGTCTCTTCATTCTTCGATATCTTCGATTGAAATCGATGTGTTAGATTTCTTCCTTCCCTGATATATCTGGTCAAGGTAACTTTGTTTGATCTCATCCATCTTCGATATCTTCGATCGAGTCTGTTGTGTTAGGTCTCTTCCTTCTTTGATATCTTTGGTCGAAATCACTGTGTTAGATTTCTTCCTTCCTTGATATATCTCCCGTCGAGATCACTTTGTTAGATCTCTTCCATCTCTGATATCTTCAGTCGAGTCCGCTGTGTTAGGTCTATTCCTTCTTTGATATCTTTGGTCGAAATCATTGTGTTAGATTTCTTACTTCCTTGATATATCTCCCGTCGAGATCACTTTGTAAGATCTCTTCCATCTCCGATATCTTCGGTCGAGCCCGTTGTGTTAGGTCTCTTCCTTCTTTGATATCTTTGGTCGAAATCGCTTTGTTAGATTTATTCCTTCCTTGATATATCTCCGTTCGAGATGACTTTGTTAGATCTCTTCCATCTCCGATATCTTTGGTCGAGTCTGCTGTGTTAGGTCTCTTCCTTCTTTGATATCTTTGGTCTAAATTTTTTTGTTAGATTTCTTCCTTCCTTGATATATCTCTGGTCGAGATCACTTTGTTAGATCTCTTCCATCTCAGATATCTTCGGTCAATTCTGCTGTGTTAGGTCTCTTCCTTTTTTGATATCTTTGGTCAAAATCACTGTGTTAGATTTATTACTTCCTTAATATATCTTCGGTCGAGATAACTTTGTTAGATCTCTTTCGTCTCTGATATCTTCGGTCGAGTCCGCTGTGTTAGGGCTTTTCCTTCTTTGATATCTTTGGTCGAAATCGCTGTATTAAATTTCTTCCTCCCTTGATATATCTCCGATCGAGATCACTTTATTAGATCTCTTCCATCTCCGATATCTTCGGTCGAGTCCGCTGTGTTAGGTCTCATCCTTCTTTGATATCTTTGGTCAAAATCACTGTGTTAGATTTCTTACTTCCTTGATATATCTCTGGTCGAGATAACTTTGTTAGATCTCTTCCATCTCTGATATCTTCGGTCGAGTCTGCTGTGTTAGGTCTCTTCCTTCTTTGATATCTTTGTTCGAAATCTATGTGTTAGATTTCTTCCTTCCTTCATATATCCCCGGTCGAGATCACTTTGTTAGATCTCTTCCATCTCAGATATCTCCGGTCGAGTCTGTTGTGTTAGGTCCCTTCCTTCTTTGATATCTTTGGTCGAAATTACTTTTTTAGATTTCATCATTCCTTGATATATCTCCGGTCTAGATCACTTTGTTAGATCTCTTCCATCTTCGATATCTTTGTTCGAGTCTACTGTGTTAGGTCTCTTCCTTCTTTGATATCTTTGGTCGAAATCACTGTGTTAGATTTCTTCCTCCCTTGATATATCTCCGGTCGAGCTCACTTTGTTAGATCTCTTCCATCTTCGATATCTTCGGTCGAGTCCGTTGTGTTAGGTCTCTTCCTTCTTTGATATCTTTGGTCTAAATCACTGTGTTAGATTTTTTCCTTCCTTGATATATCTTCGGTCGAGATCACTTTGTTAGATCGCATCCATCTCTGATATCTTCGGTCGAGTCAACTGTGTTAGGTCTCTTCCTTCTTTGATATCTTTGGTCGAAATCACTGTGTTAGATTTATTCCTTCTTTGATATATCTCCGGTCGAGATCACTTTGTTAGATCTCTTGCATCTCCGATATCTTTGGTCGACTCCGCTGTGTTAGGTCTACTCATTCTTCGATATCTTCGATTGAAATCGATGTGTTAGATTTCTTCCTTCCCTGATATATCTGGTCAAGGTAACTTTGTTTGATCTCATCCATCTTCGATATCTTCAATCGAGTCCTATGTGTTAGGTCTCTTCCTTCTTTGATATCTTTGGTCGAAATCACTGTGTTAGATTTCTTCCTTCCTTGATATATCTCCCGTCGAGATCACTTTGTTAGATCTCTTCCATCTCTGATATCTTAAGTCAAGTCCGATGTGTTAGGTCTATTCCTTCTTTGATATCTTTGGTCGAAATCACTGTGTTAGATTTCTTACTTCCTTGATATATCTCCCGTCGAGACCACTTTGTAAGATCTCTTCCATCTCCGATATCTTCGGTCGAGCCCGTTGTGTTAGGTCTCTTCCTTCTTTGATATCTTTGGTCGAAATCGCTTTGTTAGATTTATTCCTTCCTTGATGTATCTCCGTTCGAGATGACTTTGTTAGATCTCTTCCATCTCCGATATCTTTGGCCGAGTCTGCTGTGTTAGGTCTCTTCCTTCTTTGATATCTTTGGTCTAAATTTTTTTGTTAGATTTCTTCCTTCCTTGATATATCTCTGGTCGAGATCACTTTGTTAGATCTCTTCCATCTCCGATATCTTCGGTCAATTCCGCTGTGTTAGGTCTCTTCCTTTTTTGATATCTTTGGTCAAAATCACTGTGTTAGATTTATTACTTCCTTAATATATCTCCGGTCGAGATAACTTTGTTAGATCTCTTTCGTCTCTGATATCTTCGGTCGAGTCCGCTGTGTTAGGGCTTTTCCTTCTTTTATATCTTTGGTCGAAATCGCTGTATTAAATTTCTTCCTCCCTTGATATATCTCCGATCGAGATCACTTTATTAGATCTTTTCCATCTCCGATATCTTCAGTCGAGTCCGCTGTGTTAGGTCTCTTCCTTCTTTGATATCTTTGGTCAAAATCACTGTGTTAGATTTCTTACTTCCTTGATATATCTCTGGTCGAGATAACTTTGTTAGATCTCTTCCATCTCTGTTATCTTCGGTCGAGTCCGCTGTGTTAGGTCTCTTCCTTCTTTGATATCTTTGTTCGAAATCTATGTGTGAGATTTATTCCTTCCTTCATATATCCCCGGTCGAGATCACTTTGTTAGATCTCTTCCATCTCAGATATCTCCGGTCGAGTCTGTTGTGTTAGGTCCCTTCCTTCTTTGATATCTTTGGTCGAAATTGCTTTTTTAGATTTCATCATTCCTTGATATATCTCCGGTCTAGATCACTTTGTTAGATCTCTTCCATCTTCGATATCTTTGTTCGAGTCTACTGTGTTAGGTCTCTTCCTTCTTTGATATCTTTGGTCGAAATCACTGTGTTAGATTTCTTCCTCCCTTGATATATCTCCGGTCAAGATCACTTTGTTAGATCTCTTCCATCTTCGATATCTTCGGTCGAGTCCATTGTGTAAGGTATCTTCCTTCTTTGATATCTTTGGTCTAAATCACTGTGTTAGATTTTTTCCTTCCTTGATATATCTTTGGTCGAGATCACTTTGTTAGATCGCATCCATCTCTGATATCTTCGGTCGAGTCAACTGTGTTAGGTCTCTTCCTTCTTTGATATCTTTGGTCAAAATCACTGTGTTAGATTTATTCCTTCTTTGATATATCTCCAGTCGAGATCACTTTGTTAGATCTCTTGCATCTCCGATATCTTTGGTCGACTCCGCTGTGTTAGGTCTCTTCATTCTTCGATATCTTCGATTGAAATCGATGTGTTAGATTTCTTCCTTCCCTGATATATCTGGTCAAGGTAACTTTGTTTGATCTCATCCATCTTCGATATCTTCAATCGAGTCCGATGTGTTAGGTCTCTTCCTTCTTTGATATCTTTGGTCGAAATCACTGTGTTAGATTTCTTCCTTCCTTGACATATCTCCCGTCGAGATCACTTTGTTATATCTCTTCCATCTCTGATATCTTAAGTCGAGTCCGATGTGTTAGGTCTATTCCTTCTTTGATATCTTTGGTCGAAATCACTGTGTTAGATTTCTTACTTCCTTGATATATCTCCCGTCGAGACCACTTTGTAAGATCTCTTCCATCTCCGATATCTTCGGTCGAGCCCGTTGTGTTAGGTCTCTTCCTTCTTTGATATCTTTGGTCGAAATCGCTTTGTTATATTTCTTCCTTCTTTGATATATCTCCGTTCGAGATGACTTTGTTAGATCTCTTCCATCTCCGATATCTTTGGCCGAGTCTGCTGTGTTAGGTCTCTTCCTTCTTTGATATCTTTGGTCTAAATTTTTTTGTTAGATTTCTTCCTTCCTTGATATATCTCTGGTCGAGATCACTTTGTTAGATCTCTTCCATCTCCGATATCTTCGGTCAATTCCGCTGTGTTAGGTCTCTTCCTTTTTTGATATCTTTGGTCAAAATCACTGTGTTAGATTTATTACTTCCTTAATATATCTCCGGTCGAGATAACTTTGTTAGATCTCTTTCGTCTCTGATATCTTCGGTCGAGTCCGCTGTGTTAGGGCTTTTCCTTCTTTTATATCTTTGGTCGAAATCGCTGTATTAAATTTCTTCCTCCCTTGATATATCTCCGATCGAGATCACTTTATTAGATCTTTTCCATCTCCGATATCTTCAGTCGAGTCCGCTGTGTTAGGTCTCTTCCTTCTTTGATATCTTTGGTCAAAATCACTGTGTTAGATTTCTTACTTCCTTGATATATCTCTGGTCGAGATAACTTTGTTAGATCTCTTCCATCTCTGTTATCTTCGGTCGAGTCCGCTGTGTTAGGTCTCTTCCTTCTTTGATATCTTTGTTCGAAATCTATGTGTGAGATTTATTCCTTCCTTCATATATCCCCGGTCGAGATCACTTTGTTAGATCTCTTCCATCTCAGATATCTCCGGTCGAGTCTGTTGTGTTAGGTCCCTTCCTTCTTTGATATCTTTGGTCGAAATTGCTTTTTTAGATTTCATCATTCCTTGATATATCTCCGGTCTAGATCACTTTGTTAGATCTCTTCCATCTTCGATATCTTTGTTCGAGTCTACTGTGTTAGGTCTCTTCCTTCTTTGATATCTTTGGTCGAAATCACTGTGTTAGATTTCTTCCTCCCTTGATATATCTCCGGTCAAGATCACTTTGTTAGATCTCTTCCATCTTCGATATCTTCGGTCGAGTCCCTTGTGTTAGGTATCTTCCTTCTTTGATATCTTTGGTCTAAATCACTGTGTTAGATTTTTTCCTTCCTTGATATATCTTTGGTCGAGATCACTTTGTTAGATCGCATCCATCTCTGATATCTTCGGTCGAGTCAACTGTGTTAGGTCTCTTCCTTCTTTGATATCTTTGGTCAAAATCACTGTGTTAGATTTATTCCTTCTTTGATATATCTCCCGTCGAGATCACTTTGTTAGATCTCTTGCATCTCCGATATCTTTGGTCGACTCCGCTGTGTTAGGTCTCTTCATTCTTCGATATCTTCGATTGAAATCGATGTGTTAGATTTCTTCCTTCCCTGATATATCTGGTCAAGGTAACTTTGTTTGATCTCATCCATCTTCGATATCTTCAATCGAGTCCGATGTGTTAGGTCTCTTCCTTCTTTGATATCTTTGGTCGAAATCACTGTGTTAGATTTCTTCCTTCCTTGACATATCTCCCGTCGAGATCACTTTGTTATATCTCTTCCATCTCTGATATCTTAAGTCGAGTCCGCTGTGTTAGGTCTATTCCTTCTTTGATATCTTTGGTCGAAATCACTGTGTTAGATTTCTTACTTCCTTGATATATCTTCTGTCGAGATCACTTTGTAAGATCTCTTCCATCTCCGATATCTTCGGTCGAGCCCGTTGTGTTAGGTCTCTTCCTTCTTTGATATCTTTGGTCGAAATCGCTTTGTTATATTTCTTCCTTCTTTGATATATCTCCGTTCGAGATGACTTTGTTAGATCTCTTCCATCTCCGATATCTTTGGCCGAGTCTGCTGTGTTAGGTCTCTTCCTTCTTTGATATCTTTGGTCTAAAATTTTTTGTTAGATTTCTTCCTTCCTTGATATATCTCTGGTCGAGATCACTTTGTTAGATCTCTTCCATCTCCGATATCTTCGGTCAATTCCGCTGTGTTAGGTCTCTTCCTTTTTTGATATCTTTGGTCAAAATCACTGTGTTAGATTTATTACTTCCTTAATATATCTCCGGTCGAGATAACTTTGTTAGATCTCTTTCGTCTCTGATATCTTCGGTCGAGTCCGCTGTGTTAGGGCTTTTCCTTCTTTGATATCTTTGGTCGAAATCGCTGTATTAAATTTCTTCCTCCCTTGATATATCTCCGATCGAGATAACTTTATTAGATCTCTTCCATCTCCGATATCTTCGGTCGAGTCCGCTATGTTAGGTCTCTTCCTTCTTTGATATCTTTGGTCAAAATCACTGTGTTAGATTTCTTACTTCCTTGATATATTTCTGGTCGAGATAACTTTGTTAGATCTCTTTCATCTCTGATATCTTCGGTCGAGTCCGCTGTGTTAGGTCTCTTCCTTCTTTGATATCTTTGTTCGAAATCTATGTGTTAGATTTCTTCCTTCCTTCATATATCCCCGGTCGAGATCACTTTGTGAGATCTCTTCCATCTCAGATATCTCCGGTCGAGTCTGTTGTGTTAGGTCCCTTCCTTCTTTGATATCTTTGGTCGAAATTGCTTTTTTAGATTTCATCATTCCTTGATATATCTCCGGTCTAGATCACTTTATTAGATCTCTTCCATCTTCGATATCTTCGTTCGAGTCTATTGTGTTAGGTCTCTTCCTTCTTTGATATCTTTGGTCGAAATCACTGTGTTAGATTTCTTCCTCCCTTGATATATCTCTGGTCGAGATCACCTTGTTAGATCTCTTCCATCTTCGATATCTTCGGTCGAGTCCGTTGTGTTAGGTCTCTTCCTTCTTTGATATCTTTGGTCTAAATCACTGTGTTAGATTTTTTCCTTCCTTGATATATCTTCGGTCGAGATCACTTTGTTAGATCTCATCCATCTCTGATATCTTCGGTCGAGTCAACTGTGTTAGGTCTCCTCCTTCTTTGATATCTTTGGTCGAAATCACTGTGTTAGATTTATTCCTTCTTTGATATATCTCCGGTCGAGATCACTTTGTTAGATCTCTTGCATCTCCGATATCTTTGGTCGACTCCGCTGTGTTAGGTCTCTTCATTCTTCGATATCTTCGATTGAAATCGATGTGTTAGATTTCTTCCTTCCCTGATATATCTGGTCAAGGTAACTTTGTTTGATCTCATCCATCTTCGATATCTTCGATCTAGTCCGTTGTGTTAGGTCTCTTCCTTCTTTGATATCTTTGGTCGAAATCACTGTGTTAGATTACTTCCTTCATTGATATATCTCCCGTCGAGATCACTTTGTTAGATCTCTTCCATCTCTGATATCTTCAGTCGAGTCCGCTGTGTTAGGTCTCTTCCTTCTTTGATATCTTTGGTTGAAATCACTGTGTGAGATTTCTTCCTTCCTTGATATATCTCCCGTCGAGATCACTTTGTAAGATCTCTTCCATCTCCAATATCTTTGGTCGAGTCCGTTGTGTTAGGTCTCTTCGTTCTTTGATATCTTTGGTCGAAATCGCTTTGTTATATTTCTTCCTTCCTTGATATATCTCCGTTCGATATCACTTTGTTAGATCTCTTCCATCTCTGATATCTTTGGTCGAGTTTTCTGCGTTCGGTCTCTTCCTTCTTTGTTATCTTTGGTCGAAATCGTTGTGTTAGATTTCTTCCTTCCTTGATATATCTCTGGTTGAGATCACTTTGTTAGATCTCTTCCATCTCCGATATCTTTGGTCGAGTCCGCTGTGTTAGGTCTCTTCCTTCTTCGATATCTTCGGTTGAAATCGATGTATTAGATTTATTCCTTCCCTGATATATCTGGTCAAGGTCACTATGTTTGATCTCTTCCATCTTCGATATCTTCGATCGAGTCCGCTAGGTCATGTCTCTTCCTTCTTTGATATCTTTGGTCGAAATCACTGTGTTAGATTTCTTCCTTCTTTCCTTCTTTGATATCTTTGATAGAAATTGTTGTGTTAGATTTATTCCTTCCTTGATATATCTACGGTCGAGATCACTTTGTTAGATCTCTTCCATCTCCGATATCTTCGGTCGAGTCAACTGTGTTAGGTCTCTTCCTTCTTTGATATCTTTGGTCTAAATCGATGTGTTAGATTTCTTCATTCCATAATATATCTCCGGTCGAGATCACTTTGTTAGATCTCTTCCATCTACGATATCTTCAGTCGAGTCCGTTGTGTTAGGTCTATTCCTTCTTTGATATCTTTGGTCGAAATCACTGTGTTAGAGTTTTTCCTTCCTTGATATATCTCCCGTCGAGATCACTTTGCAAGATCTCTTCCATCTCCTATATCTTCGGTCGAGTCCGTTGTGTTAGGTATCTTCCTTCTTTGATATCTTTGGTCAAAATCGCTTTGTTAGATTTCTTCCTTCCTTGTTATATCTCCGTTCGAGATCACTTTGTTAGATCTCTTCCATCTCCGATATCTTTGGTCGAGTCTGCTGTGTCAGGTCTCTTCCTTCTTTGATATCTTTGGTCGAAATCACTGTGTTAGATTTCTTTCTCCCTTGATATATATCTTGTCGAGATCACTTTTTTAGATCTCTTCCATCTCCGATATCCTCGGTCGAGTCCGTTGTGTTAGGTCTCTTCCTTCTTTAATATCTTTGGTCAAAATCACTGTGTTAGGTTTCTTTCTCCCTTAATATATCTCCGGTCGAGATCACTTTGTTAGATCTCTTCCATCTCCGATATCCTCGGTCGAGTCGGCTATTTTAGGTCTCTTCCTTCTTTGATATCTTTGGTCGAAATCGCTATGTTAGATTTCTTCCTTCTTTGATATATCTCCGGTCGAGATCACTTTGTTAGATCTCTTCCATCTCTGATATCTTTGGTCGACTCTGTTGTGTTAGGTCTCTTCCTTCTTCGATATCTTCAGTTGAAATCGATGTGTTAGAATTCTTCCTTCCCTGATATATTTGGTCACGGTCACTTTGTTTGATCTCTTCCATCTTCGATATCTTCGATCGAGTCCGCTGTGTTAGGTCTCTTCCTTCTTTGATATCTTTGGTCGAATTCACTTTGTTAGATTTCTTCCTTCCTTTATATATCTCCCGTCGAGATCACTTTGTGAGAACACTTCTATCTCCGATATCTTCGGTCGAGTCCTTTGTGTTAGTTCTCTTCCTTCTTTGATATCTTTGGTCAAAATCGCTTTGTTATATTTCTTCCTTCCTTGATATATCTCTGTTCGAGATCACTTTGTTAGATCTCTTCTATCTTCGATATCTTTGTCCGAGTCTGCTGTGTTAGATCTCTTCCTTCTTTGATATCTTTGGTCTAAATTGTTGTGTTAGATTTCTTACTTCCTTGATATATCTCCGGTCGATATCACTTTGTTAGATCTCTTCCATCTCCGATATCTTCGGTCGATTCCGCTGTGTTAGGTCTCTTCCTTCTTTGATATCTTTGGTCAAAATCACTGTGTTAGATTTCTTACTTCCTTGATATATCTCCGGTCGAGATACCTTTGTTAGATCTCTTCCGTCTCTAATATCTTCAGTCGAGTCCGATGTGTTAGGGCTTTTCCTTCTTTGATATCTTTGGTCGAAATCGATGTATTAAATTTCTTCCTCCCTTGATATATCTCCGATCGAGATCACTTTGTTAGATCTCTAGCATCTCCGATATCTTCGGTCGAGTCCGCTGTGTTAGGTCTCTTCCTTCTTTGATATCTTTGGTCAAAATCACTGTGTTAGATTTCTTACTTCCTTGATATATCTCTGGTCGAGATAACTTTGTTAGATCTCTTCCATCTCTGATATCTTCGGTCGAGTCCACTGTGTTAGGTCTCTTCCTTCTTTGATATCTTTGTTCGAAATCTATGTGTTAGATTTCTTCCTTCCTTCATATATCCCCGGTCGAGATCACTTTGTTAGATCTCTTCCATCTCAGATATCTTCGGTCGAGATTGTTATGTTAGGTCTCTTCCTTCTTTGATATCTTTGGTCGAAATTGCTTTGTTAGATTTCATCCTTCCTTGATATATCTCCGGTCTAGATCACTTTGTTAGATCTCTTCCATCTTCGATATCTTCGTTCGAGTCTACTGTGTTAGGTCTCTTCCTTCTTTGATATCTTTGGTCGAAATCACTGTGTTAGATTTCTTCCTCCCTTGATATATCTCCGATCGAGATCACTTTGTTAGATCTGTTCCATCTCCGATATCTTCGGTCGAGTCTGTTGTGTTAGGTATCTTCCTTCTTTGATATCTTTGGTCTAAATCACTGTGTTAGATTTTTTCCTTCCTTGATATATCTGGTCAAAGTAACTTTGTTTGATCTCATCCATCTTCGATATCTTCGATCGAGTCCACTGTGTTAGGTCTCTTCCTTCTTTGATATCTTTGGTCGAAATCACTGTGTTTGATTTCTTCCTTCCTTGATATATCTCCCGTCGAGATCACTTTGTTAGATCTCTTTCATCTCTGATATCTTCAGTCGAGTCCGTTGTGTTAGGTCTCTTCCTTCTTTGATATCTTTGGTCAAAATCACTGTGTTAGATTTCTTCCTTCCTTGATATATCTCTCGTCGAGATCACTTTGTAAGATCTCTTCCATCTCGGATATCTTCGGTCGAGTCCGTTGTGTTAGGTATCTTCCTTCTTTGATATCTTTGATCGAAATTGTTGTCTTAGATTACTTCCTTCCTTGATATATCTCCGGTCGAGATCACTTTGTTAGATCTCTTCCATCTCCGATATCTTCGATCGAGGCAACTGTGTTAGGTCTCTTCCTTCTTTGATATCTTTGGTCTAAATCGCTGTGTTCGATTTCTTCCTTCCATAATATATCTCCGGTCGAGATCACTTTCTTAGATCTCTTCCATCTCTGATATCTTCAGTCGAGTCCGCTGTGTTAGGTCTCTTCCTTCTTTGATATCTTTGGTCTAAATCACTGGGTTAGATTTCTTCCTTCCTTGATATATCTCCCGTCGAGATCACCTTGTAAGATCTCTTCCTTCTGCGATATCTTCGTTCAAGTCCGTTGTGTTAGGTCTCTTCCTTCTTTGATATCTTTGGTCGAAATCGCTTTGTTAGATTTCTTCCTTCCTTGATATATCTCCGTTCGAGATCACTTTGTTAGATATCTTCCATCTCCGATATCTTTGGTCGAGTCTGCTGTGTTAGGTCTCTTCCTTCTTTGATATCTTTGGTCGAAGTTGTTGTGTTAGATTTCTTCCTTCCTTGATATATCTCCGGTCGAGATCACTTTGTTAGATCTCTTCCATCTCCGATATCTTCGGTCGAGTCCGCTGTGTTAGGTCTCTTCCTTCTTTGATATCTTTGGTCGAAATCACTGTGTTAGATTTCTTACTTCCTTGATATATCTCAGATAGAGATCACTATGTTAGATCTCTTCCATCTCCGATATCTTTGGTCGACTCCGATGTGTTAGGTCTCTTCCTTCTTCGATATCTTCGGTTGAAATCGATGTGTTAGATTTCTTCCTTCCCTGATATATCTGGTCAAGGTTACTTTGTTTGATCTCTTCCATCTTAGATATCTTTGATCGAGTCCACTGTGTTAGGTCTCTTCCTTCTTTGATATCTTTGGTCGAAATCACTATGTTAGATTTCTTCCTTCCTTGATATATCTTCCATCGAGATCACTTTGTAAGATCTCTTCCATCTCCAATATCTTCGGTCGAGTCCGTTGTGTTAGGTCTCTAACTTCTTTGATATCTTTGGTCGAAATCGTTTTGTTAGATTTCTTCCTTCCTTGATATATCTCCGTTCAAGATCACTTTGTTAGATCTCTTCCATCTTCGATATCTTTGGTCGAGTCTGCTGTGTGAGGTCTCTTCCTTCTTTGATATCTTTGGTCGAAATTGTTGTGTTAGATTTCTTCCTTCCTTCATATATCCTCGGTCGAGATCACTTTGTTAGATCTCTTCCATCTCAGATATCTTCGGTCGAGTTTGTTGTGTTAGGTCTCTTCCTTCTTTAATATATTTGGTCGAAATTGCTTTATTAGATTTCATCCTTCCTTTATATATCTTCGGTCTAGATCACTTTGTTAGATCTCTTCCATCTTTGATATCTTCGTTCGAGTCTGCTGTGTTAGGTCTCTTCCTTCTTTGATAACTTTGGTCGAAATCACTGTGTCAGATTTCTTCCTCCCTTGATATATCTCTGGTCGAGATCACATTGTTAGATCTCTTCCATCTTCGATATCTTCGGTCGAGTCCGTTCTGTTAGGTATCTTCCTTCTTTGATATCTTTGGTCGAAATCAATGTGTTAGATTTCTTCTTTCCTTGATATATCTCCCGTCGAGATCACTTTGTTAGATATCTTCCATATCCGTATCTTCGGTCGAGTCCGTTGTGTTAGGTATCTTCCTTCTTTGATATCTTTGATCGAAATCATTGTGTTAGATTTCTTCCTTCCTTGATATATCTCCGGTCGAGATTACTTTGTTAGATTTCTTCCATCTCCGATATCTTCAGTCGAGTCTGCTGTGTTAGGTCTCTAACTTCTTTGATATCTTTGGTCTAAATCGCTGTGTTAGATTTCTTCCTTCCATAATATATCTTCGGTCGAGATCACTTTGTTAGATCTCTTCAATCTCTGATATCTTCAGTCGAGTCCGCTGTGTTAGGTCTCTTCCTTCTTTGATATCTTTGGTCGAAATCGCTTTGTTAGATTTCTTCCTTCCTTTATATATCTCCCGTCGAGATCACTTTCTAATATCTCTTCAATCTCCCATATATTCGGTCGAGTCCGTTGTGTTAGGTCTCTTCCTTATTTGATATCTTTGGTCGAAATCGCTTTGTTATATTTTTCCTTCCTTGTTATATCTCTGTTCGAGATCAGTTTGTTAGATCTCTTCCATCTCCGATATCTTTGGTCGAGTCTGTTGTGTTAGGTCTCTTCCTTCATTGATATCTCTGGTCGAAATTGTTGTGTTTGATTTCTTCCTTCCTTGATATATCTCCGGTCAAAATCACTTTGTTAGATGTCTTCCATCTCCGATATCTTCAGTCGAGTTCGTTGTGTTAGATCTCTTCCTTCTTTAATATCTTTGCTCGAAATCACTGTGTTAGATTTCTTTCTCCCTTGATATATCTCCGGTCGATATCATTTTCTTAGATCTCTTCCATCTCCGATATCCTCAGTCGAGTACGTTGTTTTAGGCCTCTTCCTTCTTTGATATCTTTGGTCGAAATCAATATATGTTAGATTTCTTCCTTCTTTGATATATCTCCGGTCGAGATCACTTTGTTAGGTCTCTTCCTTCTTTGATATCTTTGGTTTAAATCGTTGTGTTAGATTTCTTCCTTCCATAATATATCTCCGGTCGAGATCACTTTGTTAGATCTCTTCCATCTCTGATATCTTCAGTCGAGTCCGTTGTGTTAG
Organism: Vicia faba; assembly: GCA_948472305.1. Taxonomy (NCBI): domain Eukaryota; kingdom Viridiplantae; phylum Streptophyta; class Magnoliopsida; order Fabales; family Fabaceae; genus Vicia; species Vicia faba. Next base: position 1,295,631,643 of record OX451740.1, read on the forward strand.
TTCTCTTCCTTCTTTGATATCTTTGGTCGAAATCATTGTGTTAGATTTCTTCCTTCCTTGATATATCTCCCGTCGAGATCACTTTGTAATATCTCTTCCATCTCCGATATCTTTGGTCGAGTCCGTTGTGTTAGGTCTCTTCCTTCTTTGATATCTTTGGTCGAAATCGCTTTGTTAGATTTCTTCCTTCCTTGTTATATCTCTGTTCGAGATCACTATTTTAGATCTCTTCCATCTCCGATATCTTTGCTCGAGTCTGCTGTGTTAGGTCTCTTCCTTCTTTGATATCTTTGGTCAAAAATGTTGTGTTAGATTTCTTCCTTCATTGATATATCTCCGGTCGAGATCACTTTGTAAGATCTCTTCCATCTCCGATATCTTCGGTCAAGTCTGTTGTGTTAGGTCTCTTCCTTCTTTAATATCTTTGGTCGAAATCACTGTGTCAGATTTCTTTCTCCCTTGATATATCTCCGGTCGAGATCACTTTGTTAGTTCTCTTCCATCTTCGATATCCTCGGTCGATTCCGCTGTTTTAGGTCTCTTCCTTCTTTGATATCTTTGGTCGAAATTGCTATGTTAGATTTCTTCCTTCTTTGATTTATCTCCGGTCGATATAACTTTGTTAGATCTCTTCCATCTCCGATATCTTTGGTCGACTCCGTTGTGTTAGGTCTCTTCCTTCTTCGATATCTTCGGTTGAAATCGATGTGTTAGATTTCTTCCTTCCCTGATATATATGGTCAAGGTCACTTTGTTTGATCTCTTCCATCTTCAATATCTTCGATCGAGCCCGTTGTGTTAGATTTCTTCCATCTCCGATATCCTCGGTCGAGTCCTCTGTTTTAGGTCTCTTCCTTCTTTGATATCTTTGGTCGAAATCGCTATGTTAGATTTCTTCCTTCTTTGATATATCTCCGGTCGAGATCACTTTGTTAGATCTCTTCCATCTCCGATATCTTTGGTCGACTCCGATGTGTTAGGTCTGTTCCTTCTTCTATATCTTCGGTTGAAATCGATGTGTTAGATTTCTTCCTTCCCTGATATATCTGGTCAAGGTCACTTTGTTTGATCACTTCCATCTTCCATATCTTTGATCGAGTCCGCTGTGTTAGGTCTCTTCCTTCTTTGATATCTTTGGTCGAAATCACTGTGTTAGATTTCTTCCTTCCTTGATATATCTCCTGTCGAGATCACTTTGTTAGATCTCTTCCATCTCTGATATCTTCCGTCGAGTCCGTTGTGTTAGGTCTTTTCCTTATTTGATATCTTAGGTCGAAATTGTTGTGTTAGATTTCTTCCTTCCATGATATATCTCCAGTCGAGATCACTTTGTTAGATCTCTTCCATCTCCGATATCTTCGGTCGAGTCCTCTGTTTTAGGTCTCTTACTTCTTTGATATATTTGGTCAAAATCGTTGTGTTAGATTTCTTCCTTCCTTGATATATCTCCGGTCTAGATCACTTTGTTAGATCTCTTCCATCTTCGATATCTTCGATCGAGTCTGATGTGTTAGGTCTCTTCCTTCTTTGATAACTTTGGTCGAAATCACTGTGTTAGATTTCTTCCTCCCTTGATATATCTCCAGTCGAGATAACTTTGTTAGATCTCTTCCATCTCTGATATCTTCAGTCGAGTCTGTTGTGTTAGGTGTCTTCCTTCTTTGATATCTTTGGTCGAAATCGTTGTGTTAGATTTCTTCGTTCCTTGATATATCCCCGGTCGAGATCACTTTGTTAGATCTTGTTTTACCCCAATTTTTTCCCCTAAGATTCCTTCATCATACCATATTGTTTCAATCACAACAAGATCACATTAGGGTTTTTGGTTCTTCTCCCTATCTTTAGCCTTGATCTTTTGAGGAGTTACCAAGCACCTTGACTTGTTTTGTTTTGTGATCATGGATATTTTGCTTTGATTCTCTCTCTAATTAATAAAATGCAATATTGGTTTGTCTTACTTGTTAATAATGTAGGTAACGGCAATGAGGTTTAGCAAGTTGCTCCATGAGTTCATGAGTTTATTTCCATGCCCTAGTCAACCTAGCTTGAGGAATTCAAACCTCACTATTGGAGTGGTTTTGGAAGAATTGGAATGGAAAAGTTGCTTTGGCTCATCATATTTCAAAATTATCAAAATTGATTCAAAAGTACAAGGGGTTAAGGGAAGAAGTTGTCATGATTGAACAAGGTCTTGTTCCTATTGGTCACAAGGGCATATTTCTTTCTAATTTCAAGATATGGAAGTGGTTTTAGTGGATATGAATTCTCATCATCATCCTCAACAACTTCTATTCACAAAGTAAGAGTATTGGCACAAAAAGCTTGTTCAAACTTGGCAAATTTCCTCAAAGCATGTTTCTTGATATAGGAGCTAGCGTTGTGAACTTCAAAGGAGCATATCTTTCTCATCTTTTTGTATTTATGAGTGATTCCAAAAACATCCTTCTATTCAAATAGTTACCAATAAATCACTTCAAAAGTTCCAAGGAGTTTTCATGTGGAAGGAACTTGGTGAAGAAGAAAAATTACAAGTCATCCAGATGAATCCCCAATTTTCCATATGTAACTTCAAATGGTCATAACTTGGTCAATTTTTATCACCTTGAGCCCATTATTTTTTCATGATGATCTTAAGGATGTGTACTTCATGCTTTCTTTTATGTGCAAAGCAAGAAAATGGATGGAAGTTGCCTTAAAAATGCAAAAGATTATAGGTCATTTCATGATTTTTGGCCAACTTCAACAAGTCATAACTTGCTCAATTTTTGGAGATTTTGAGTGGTTCAAATTTAAAAATGTCATTCAAGGGGTCTACTTCATTCCATCATTTTTGGTCAAGAGCAAATTCTAAGTGGAAGGCCATGTTTGAATACAAAAGATTATAGGTCATTTTTAAAAGAAGAATTTGAAATATTTCTAAGTATGGAAAGTCAACTCTTTTTCTTCAATTTTGACTCCATGTAACTTTCAGCTCAAGCATCCATTTGATTCCATTCTTTTCCATTGCAATGCTTGTAACCTCATCTTTCCAAAGCATCAAGAATTATGCCCTAAGACCCCTTGAGTTGGAAATGCCATGGATTTGAATTTGGTAGTTTCAAACTGAATTTTTCATAAAGTCAGGATTTTGAGATCTTTGTTTTAGCTTATAATCACAAGATTTCCACGCGTTTTTGGTTCTAATCATGTTTAGAAACTTGCCATAAGTGATTAACATCATGAAATGCACGATTTGGTTGAGTTTTGATCAAGTTTGAGTGACACTTTCTTCATGATGCAAACCCACACGAATTCCCTCCAACCCGCATCATTTGCTATTCCTTTTGATCCCATTTTCTTCCCTATAAATAGAGGGTCATCCCCCATTCAATTTCCCAAGCTTAGATAGCCAGAATCACCCTGCCAAACTTGCTTCACAACCCAGAATTCAGCAACTTCGAAATCTATTCTCAAGCCTTTTTCAATCCATTTTTTCTCTCAATTCACCTTCCTTGATCTTCCCTGAAGCTAACCATATAATTACATTCAAGAATCGTATCCTATACTGTTCCATAAAAGTCCAGTTTCAGAGCTCTGCAACTCAACTTCAATAGGTAGATTCCTTCATCAATTCTTTAAAACTATGATATCATTGTGTTTCTCTCATTGCCCTGGTTCTAGTCGTAACACTTACATTTCACTGGAAGCACGTTTTGACCATGAATTTCCAAATCCCTTTTCAAAACTTTCTTTCCAAATTGCTTGAGCTACAGTTTATATAAATTTGGCGTGAGGGTGTGGTTGTTTTCGTCTTGAAGAGATGAAGCGATTGGCATAGGTCTGAGCTTCTGATTTTACATTTTGAGAGACCTGCAAATCACGTTGATTGGAGGTTAAAGATGACATACGTGTCATCTTCCAACCAATGATGGCATGCCATTTGTGTTTTTCAAAAATCTGATTTATTATTGATTCTGTACATTATTCATTAATGACCATGATATGCACAGCGCGCCAGATCCCTTAGATTTGATTACTAACGCATTTTGACTCTCATCCAATGGTCCACATATTTTACTTTTATTTTCTTTTTCTGATTTTTATATTTTAATTGTTTTAAATTTCAAAAAATCATAGAAAATTCATTTTTAGTCCAGAAAATTTGAAAAAATTATGAAAAATATTTTTGATTATTCTCTTACTGATTTTTATTTTTTCACAATTTAATTTTGTGTTTTGGTATTTTTTTATAAATTTTACACTTATTTGATTTGTTTAAAATGTTTAAAAATACTTTTTTACATTTTTAAATTCTGAAAAAAATTTGGAATGATCCAACGATATTGTGACAAATATTGGTGACCTTATTTTATTTTTGTTTCTGACTTTACTATTTTTTTACTATTTTTGTTTATTTTACCCTTTTTTTTATTTCTAAAAATAGTTTCTGACTTTTAAAAATTACCAAAAATTTTATAAAATGACTTGGCCTCTTTTCTGATTTTCCTATGGTCTTATTTTCCATTTCTTGATTAATTTGAATATAATTGATATTTTCCTTATCATTTTTCATTCTTTAAATATTTTAAACCTTTTAATGTATATATTAAATATGATATTATTTTGTGATTATTTTCTGGCTGTCTTGAGTTAATTTTTTGATCATGGCTTTATTAACATCATTGGATCCATGGTGTTGTGTTTAACTCCACAAAAATGGATGAATCATTTTAATAATAGTTTGATTAAATTTTTAATTCAAAAGTGGTTTATTTATCTTTTGCCCTAATCCTCTTCATCTCATCCCCTTCTCATTGCACTAAATGTTGTTGGAGCATGATCTCTATATCATGTCTCAAAACAAATGGTGCATAAATTGCTATTGATCGGCCTCAAAATAGGTGCGACTTCTATATAAGTCCACTTACGATTGCTTAACATAGCGCTTAATTTTTCCCGATTCGAATAAATGATCATTTGTGGCCCAAACTTATGATTTCAAGCCCAAGTATGTTAATTTTATCTCTTTGGTCCAATAACCTTGAGATTCGTTGTGTGGAGGCTTTGGTTCTACCAATCCTCTAATGGATCTACAACACCTTTGGTCAATGCGGATCACTTAAACATCGTTGATCATTAAATGGTACTTATGAGAATTCCAAATGGATGATATACTTGACAAAAAGCAAATGCAACTTGTTGTGTAGAGGCTTTGGTTTTTCCAATCCTATAATGAGTTCCAAATGTAACTTTCAAGATGGTCATCCAACTAACCACTAATTATTGACTTGTTTATTTTATGCTTTTATTCTTTTATGCTTTCATCTTTGCTCATTTGAGCATTTATTTTCTTGTCATTTTTACTTTTCTCACTTGAGCTTTTCTTTTTCTTTTCCTAAGATACTTAATAATCAACATAAACCCTAAAAAACTCTTAATGGTACTTGGACTATTTGGTTACTATCATTGGCATTATGGAGCATGGGACTTTTTCTTGGACTTAGGATTAGATACCTTGTCCTATCATGGAGACCTTGTGATCTTATCTGATTATTTTATCTGGAGTTCTTGAGGTTTACCTCAAGACATTGGGTTGTTTGTTTGCTTTTATGTGCAGGTTTTTGTGATTACATTCTCTGTTTGTAATTTGGAATTCATCCGTATACATTCGTTACTCTGCCCAATTTTTATAAAGACTTAATACATTTGAAGAGGTCTAGTATCTTTGCTTGCTTGGTTTCAATCCAAAGAATTGGAATTTTATCTTGGCTCATAATGTCAAGTTTTGGCTTCTTATTGGTTAGATGGTCCTTATCCTTAGCTTTTACCTTATGCTTTAGGATATCCTCTTCTTCTCCTCCCATCTTCTTTAATTTCAAAAATCTTCACCATCCTTTTGAAAACTCTTCTATTTTCTAAACTTGAAACACTTTCATAATAAACTTGGACTTAGGTCCATGCATTTTCAAAACATTTTCATCAATAAACTTCAATCAATTTAATAATACTTTGACAATTTTTGTGAGAAGACTAAAATTCAATAAACCTCATTTCAAACCATTTTTTTGCCACTTTGGTTTTTATCTTTAAACTTTTCTCAAAAGGTTAGACTCTTGTCAATCCTTGTAGTGATGCAAACAACTATACTTCTATAATATGTAGTGAAGAGAGATATTTTCCACTTGGGTGTTGAGTGAGGCATTGTTGATTTTAAAATCCAAGACATATCATATACTTTGAGATGATGCAAATTCTCCTTTCTCATGATTGTGGTTAGTAAGTATGATTTCCACACGGACAATGACAATGATGTCTTATCTCTTAAAATCAACCAACACACTTGTGTTTCAAGTTTTTTTGAAAAGAGGAACTACGTGTACCCTGATCCCCTATTGCACGAAAGGTGGTACGTAGGCACTAAAGGCTCACAACCGCGGCGGGTGCAAAAATCATAAAAAAAATATTTCTCTTCTCACCTTCACCATCCATTATATATATAACACATTTTTTATAGCCAAAATATACAGATTTTTCAAAGAGGTTCCTGCGGAGTACCGTAGATGTTTAGGGTGTTAATACCTTCCCTTTGCATAACCAACCCCCTTACCTTGAATCTTTCCCCCTTTTTTTGGGTTATTCGCTCTTTTCCCATTCCTTTGGAAACAATAAAGCGCGGTGGCGATTTTTATTTTGATTTGTATAAAGTCTAGTCAATCCAATGGCTTAGTCTTGAACATTTCTACCGCTACAGAAAAATGGCGACTTCACTCGGGAAAGATTGACCTCTTGCTGGTCCATCCCTAAGTGGGTTGAGCCTAACTTTGTTTATATTTGTATATGTGCTATTGTTGTTTATGTGTTATATTTTGTATATATGTTTTTTTGGATTTTCCTGGTTTTCAGGGTGCTTGGTGATTACTCATAAGTCCTATACCCAGACTTGGGCAAACTTTAAGATAGGACGGGTGGTCTAGTCATGTTAAATTTGAGGGAGTAATCCCAAAAAAGGAGGCATGAGATCCCCCACTCAGTGGAGGCCCCTTTGACTGTAGTGCCGTTTACCGAGTAATCGGGAAGACATACTGCTTTCGAGTTGGGAGCCTGCTGAAACTGAGGACCGTAGAATACCAAACCCATCTTTGCCTTTTAGATGTAGTGCGGAAGCCATTACGGAGTAATCTGGAAATAGTTGTCACGCGATACTACGCTTGGACGAGTCTTTCTTGAGAATATTACTAATTACCGAGTTAATCGGGATGTTGGTAATATCCGAAGGAAGGATGTAGACTCTGGGAACCTCTAGAACCTTGTTCGGCAGATGATAAATCTTAGCCCAACACCTTATGGGTAGTCCCTTCTACCTCATGCTTGTGACGTTGAACCTATGAACCCTATATGTGTGATCTTGTGTGTGATTGTTGCATCATGCATCCATGCACTCATAAGCATCTTTTGAAGAAAACAATATTTCAAGGGATTTAAAGGTTGACTATTTGTGAATATCTCAGGTACTGTTAACCATGGATTCTGGAAAGAGAAAGACCAGGAAATACAGTTTCAAGGATCCCAAGATAGATGAGTTGATCAGTCTAATTCCAGAGGTCGAGTGTTCTGCAGACTTTCGGAAGAAGTGTGGATCTATTATTCCTCTCATGAAGCTGAAGATGAAGGAGGGTATTCTCTCGACCTTGATCCAGTTCTATGATTTGATGTATCACTGCTTTACTTTTCCCGATTATCAGTTGATGCCTACACTGGAGGACTATTCCTATCTATTGGATTTACCTGTTACTGACCGTGTTCCTTTTACTGGTTTGGAGGGTGAGCCAAAACCACATGAGATAGTTGCTTTGATTCATCTGGGGAAGTCTGAGGTGGAAGCCCATATGACTACCAAAGGAGGGATTAGAGGATTACCAGCTCAGTTCTTATTTGAGAAAGCTTGTTACTTTTCCAGGATGAAGAGTATGGTTGCTTTCGAGGCCATCTTTGCTTTACTTGCTTATGGATTATTCTTATTTCCTAATGTGGACAAGTTTGTCGACATTAACGCCATCAGGATTTTCATGATTGGAAACCTGGTTCCTACACTATTGGGTGATGCTTATTACTCTATTCATCTTCGGAGTTCCTATCATGGGGGAATGATTATCTGTTGCACGCCTCTGTTGTACCGGTGGTTCATCTCTCATATGCCTCAGTCTGATGCTTTTTGGGATGTCAAGAAGGAACCCCGTTGGGCTCCTAAGATCATGGAACTTACTCACTCAGATATTAATTGGTATCATCGAGCTTATCAGGATGTAGAGATTATTGACAGTTGTGGTAGTTTCCCTAATGTACCTCTTCTTGCACGGCGGCAGCTTGGTTATCCGATGAGGGATAAACCAAACAGTATTCATTTGAGTAGTTTCTTTCTGAAGGAAGGAGAAGACCATAGGGAAGTTAGGGAGCAGATTTCGAAGGCCTGGAGTCACATTCATAAGAAGAGTAGGAAGGATTTGGGACCTAGGGGTGTTGTTTCTTTGGAGCCATACCTTCAGTGGGTCTGATCAAGAGCCATTCAGTTGAAGATGTCGTATACTCGAGAGACACGCATGCCTGATCTATTTGTGAAGACTACTCCTCCCTTATTAGATGATCTAGAAGAGCTAAAACTTGCTTTGGTCAGGATGCAACAGGAAAGGGATGCTTGGAAGAATAAGTTCCGGACTTTAGAGAGTTCTTACAGAGCAGACCTAAAGGAGAAAGACGGTTTGATCGAGATCCTTGAGAGTCGAGCGGTAGATTCTATGGAGAGGCAAGGGGATTTATTTTCCCCTAAGCCTCAAACAGGTGTTGATTACTCATTTCCTAATTCAGATGATTGGAAGGAGGTTGCCATCAGACATGTGGAAGAAAACCAGAGGTTGAGGGCTCAGATTGTCAGGCTCACAGGGAAGTGCCAGAGTACAGATTGATCTCCATCAGTTCTTTTTCTCAGGATTTTAGATTTTATTTCCATCTTGTACTTGGGATCATTGAAACTTGTAATCCATTTTGAATTTATTATAATAAAAACTTTCAGTATTTCAAATGCGTTATTATTTTGATGTTTGCAATATGTCTATAAGCGTTAAATCCCTTGAAATATTAAATGATAAAGTAAAAAATAATCATATGCATTGCATATCCTGCATCATATTGCACATATTTCTTGCATTTATTACGCATATCCAGGTGCCTTACCCAGCTTCTTTACTTTGTTCAGCAAGCTTACTCATCACTACAACACTCAGGCTAACTTCAAAAAAAAGATGGACAACTTGGAATAGGAGAATCGCGAGCTACGCGAAGAATTTTCTGCTTTGAAGGCTGGCTTGGAAAACTTGACTACTCTAATGGAAGCTCTGGTGGTTGCTCAGAATCAGCCACCGAGTGTTCAACTTCAACCAACAAGGGCAAATTCTGAAGTTCTTACTGTTCCTGTATCCGCTACTTCGGTTGTTGTTCAAAACTGTATGCCTTGGGGCTATCCGTGGGGAATGCCAGAGAATTTTGCACCTGAAGGTTTCAATTTGGGCCCCCAAGATTCTCTAGTGGTTCAAACTGTTGTTACTCTAGCACCTCATGTGGTACATACTGTTCCCGTTGCACCTCCTTCGGTGAATTTGGTTCCGTTTGTTAATGAAGATGTGTGTCGTCCTTTCCCTCCGCCGAGTGAAGACTTGGTTCTTTATGACTGAATGGATGATTTCCAAGAGCAGTTTGATAGAATGCAAAGAGAGATGAAGGCTCTTAGGGGAAAAGGGCTATTTGGGTAGAATGTGAATGAGCTGTGTTTGGTCCCGAATGTTAAAGTGCCTGCTAAGTTGAAGGTCTCGGAGTTTGAGAAGTACAAGGGCAACACTTGCCCTCGTGCTCACTTGGTGATGTACGTGAGGAGAATGTCTACCCACACCGATGATCAGCGTCTGCTGATTTACTTTTTTTAGGATAGTCTGACTGGAGCAGCGTTGAAATGGTATATGAGCAAGGAAATCAGAAATTCAGGGGGAATTCGTTAGCCTATGCAAAATTTGCTAACTAGTTTTAAACAATTCAGCCCAGAAACACATTCCCATTCATTTGAAAAAAATCATATTAAAGTTATGATACAGCGGGGAATCATACATTGTAGATCCGTGGATAAACCAAAAATGTACCTATACTAAACTAGTTCAACTCGATTGAGCCAAAAAAAATAGAGCGGAGTTTGTTTTACTCAAGCTAACCTGGATCAAAAAAACAATCACCCAGTTCAAATTCAACTTACAACTATAGTGGTGAACTAACCCTGTTAAACTCAACTTCTAATGGTTTCGCAAATCTTCAATTCTTGTGACTTTATTCAGAAGACGGTTGGCCTGCAAAAAAAGTGAGAAGAAATTAAATCAGGAAGTTAAACTCAGAAAACGAAATAAAAATCAGAAGTTGTAAGGTAGAAGGCATCAAGTTATAAGAGAAGGGAATAACATAATTGAAAAAGGTGATAACTAACAATAAGAGACTCCTAACCGTAAAAACGGTCTTCCAACTAACTTCCTAACTGAAGCCTAACAGAAATCATAACAAATTTGGAAAGGGGGGAAGTCATATAAAAGAATGTTAACAGAATTATCGGAGGAGTGGATTATGGATCACGGTTCATAGAAAATCACAAAAATACTCACCTCTGAGATTCTATCTTCGAGGCTTGAATTCTCATCTTCATCTTCAAACTTCCATTCTCTTTTTCATCTGAAGCCTTGATTCTCTCTTTCATCTGGAATCTTCACACTCTTCTTCATCTTCATATAGTGAAAAACTAGAAAGAAAGCTTCTCTATACTCCCTCTGAATTCAATGTAGCATTGTCATCCTCCACGTTCAATCATCTTCAGGCTTATCTAACAACCTTCAACCGTTCTTATCATCATTGTGTCTTCATCAAGATTATGCACCGTATAACATTGCAACTGCATCAATTCTACACCATATCATCAACGAGCAACAATTTTGTTTCATCGAATCGTTATTGATAAAGAGTAGAATACAGAATCTGGGGAAGAGGTTATCATCACCTGGATCTCGCAACTAACTCTGGATTTATTTGACTGTCGTCGTTGTTGAAGGTCTGTCGGAGCTATTACGGTAGGTAGGTCGTTCTCTTCTTCATACACTATTCTTTATACTATGGTATCATTTACACGCCGTCGAATGAGAGCCATATGTTTATGACTCAATCTCGCACATCGTATCAGATTGATTTTGGTTGATGTTTAGTTACGTTTTGTAGTTTCTGTTATATTAAGGTTTAAAAAAAGACGAAGGCAGTGGCAGTGGTGTTAATACGATGTGCCGTCTTAATGGAGATTCATGATGGATTTTGATCAGAGAAGGAGGTGTGTGCGGACATTTGAAGAGAATAAATGAGACACGGTAGTGATTAGAGGAGTTTGAATTGTCATTGCGGTGAGAACGAACGAAGAGGTAAGTTTGGATTCATGTTGGAGCAACGGCGAATAGGGAAGATCGTCGCGACATTGTTATGTTGAGGGAATAAAAAAGAAGAGCGGCGGAGAACAAAGAGAATTGGGATTGAAGAGGCGGAGCAGTATTGTGTGTACCCTAGGTTACATAGCAAAATGCAACTGTTTGGGGTCGTTTTCATTTTTTTTTTGGTTCAGCAATAGTACCTTAGATAATGGATGAGATTATTGGAAATTGTTTGGGTTATTGGATCAAAGACTCGGACCAAACGTTAAGCCCAATGAATTTATTTGGAGCCTGAAGTTAAATTCAAAATTAGGCATATTCTGGATCTGTATTTGCTGGGCCTAGCGTTTGATTATCAATCCAGCATGCCACTTCTGAATCTAGTTGAACACCCCTGGGTCTTTCTAATTCTTCATTCTTTTAAATTTTGTTTTTTTTTAGTTTAGTTTAATTTTCTTTCTTTTTTTTCTTATATAATAAATAAAATACATATGATAAAAACAATAAAAATGTACATCTCAGGAAAACTTATTATTTTTAGGTAATAAACTACAAAAAATAATAAAATTTGTTAGATTTCTCATTTGATTTTTAGGAAATTAATTCCTAATTTTTTTGATTACCTGAGACTTGTGATTCACTTTTGCATGTTGAGTTGAGTCTTATGCAGGTTCATTGTTGGATGTTCGGATGTGTTTGGATTCCGATTGTGATTTATTTTCACATCAATAAAGCTTTGACACCTATTCCGAATATTCGATCTCTGACTGTTTGTTTGTCCAATCTCCTTTTACCCTCGAGTCGCGAAAGGCAAACTTGCCAATCTAACTCTTCAGGTTCAAGAAGATTGAACAGGGGCAACTGTTGTACCCCAAAATTTACCCTCCCATTTCATCAATATTTTCTCACCACAAGACCCTTGGAGCTCAAGATCAAGTTAGGGTTTGCTCTGCTCAAGACTTCTCCTTGCACTGTTGACCCAAATTAGGGTTTGAGTTTGCACAAAGATGTTTTGACCTAAAATGCCCAAAATGACTCTCATGCTTCATGTTGGACTCACAAGTTTATCCATACCAAGTTTCAAGCCTTGATTCCAATCTTTGCCCAGTCAATTGGACAGTTGACCTAGAAATCACCTGTATTGGGGAAAAAGTCAACTGTGGTCAATTGACAGTCAAACCTCATGATTTTTGACCCACATCAACATATTGAACTCATATGAACCATTTGGTCAAGTTTGGATCACAAATCCACAAGAAATTTGATCAGATCACCAAAAGGGCAAAATGGTCATTTTTAGGGTTTTGACTGCACAAAGGCAATTTTTGACTGTTTGACCTAGCCAATGGCAAACCAAGCTCACATATGGACTCAAGGACCCAATGGCATTGTCTTGACATGTTCAACAAGTTCAAAAGATCCCAAATGCACAAGATTGACAGATGAATTTTCCAGTCAACTGAGCCAAATTTGATTGTATACTGAAAAGTCAAACTTTGACTTTTTGGTCAAAATAAAATGTCGAGATTCATTTTTCATCAAGACATGTCAAATTATGAAACTTGTTCATCAAGAAATCAAAAATCACAAATTAGGGTTTGAAATGAAGAAATTTCATAACTTAGAATTTTTCTAAGTTATGAAAATTCCTATTTTTTTCCTAACTTTGTCCCATCTTTTCATCAAGATAAATTTGGATTCAAACAAAACTCAAAACATGAAAGTTATAGTACATTGCAAAATATACAACTTTGATTCACAAAGTTTCCTCAAAATAAGCTTGTAGCTCAAGTTATGATTTTTGGAACAAGGGTGCAAAACATTCTTAACTTAGAAAAATTTTGACCTATTTTAGGCAGGATTTTTTCCTAACTTCATGGCCACTTTTCACATGCTTCCACTTAGAATCTCAATTTTCATTACAAATATGGATTGTAGTACACATTCCAAGCTTTCCAAATTGTCAAAGAACTTCTCAAACACCCTTGTGGTTAGGGAGAATCGAATTTGTGAAGATGGGCAAAAGTCACTTTGTTCATAAGCCATGTACATGTTCATAACTTGTGCATTTTTGAAATCAGCATGTGCAAGCTACATTACAGGCCTCTAATATCATTTACACTCAAAAATTAAATGCCAATCCATTGTGTTCTAGCATTATTTTTCTCATTTGGTCATTACATGAAGAATCAAGCCATATTTGGAAAAAGTGACTTATCTATTCTTGTAAAGTATGGCTTTATGTCAAAACATGAATCCAAGAAGTACAATGCAAATCTCTGAGGCACAAGTTATTGAACTAATCCCACTGATCAAGACTAACTTTGCATCATGTTTAGGGGGCATGCATAAGCTTGTAAACCAACTTGGCATTTTTAACTTAAGATAGAAGCAACTTTGCAAACACAACAACAACTCACATTTTTGTCAACACAAGCCTAAGAAAACATTGTGAACATTTTCCAAACATCAAACCAGACCTAAAATACGAACCAACCAAGTTTCAAACATTCTCATTCATCAAAACACAGTTTTGTGGCAAAACAGGGCACCTGCTGCAGATTGAGGTCCACAACTCAATCCTTTCGTGCGCCTTGGCCAAAACCAGTTCAAACACACTCCCTACCACCTATACAAACTATCCCAAGAATTGGACACGAACTGTAACATCCCTAACATCATTTTCCATTTTCACTTTTCTCTCTTGCAGGTTGACTTTTGTAGCTTGATTCAGCAAGATTCAAAGCAAGTTAAGCATAGAGGAAGCATCCCTGGACCTCAAGCAAGCTGTACAAGTCCTCACATTGCACTGAAAGTACCTCCATTGTCATACACGAATCAAGCTGAACAGGTAAGTTTTTGAACTTCTATCTCTCTATCCAGGCATAGTTAGGTTTAAGTTTGTGAAGAAAACATGTTCTAATCATAGCCCTGAAGCCATCCATATAGTTACTTTTCATTTATATTATGTGTGCTAAGAGTATTTTGAATCTGAACATCTGAAAAAAACTAGGTCAGGAATTGGGGGAGAAGAAATTCTCTCTCATTTCTGAGAGTTAGATTAATTTTTTTATATGTTTAGAATCGTGGCTTCAAGCTCTACAGGTTTCATGTTTTAAGTTTTTGTTAAAAATCAAGGAATCAGAAGTTAGCAGGGACAAGGCAAAACGCGCGCATTTTTGTGTTTGAAGGTGCTAGAGGTTGAAGACAACCACCTTTGGGCTGGGCCTGGTCTTTTTTCTGTTTGCACCCCATTTTTCCACATACACCCCCTTGGCCCATTGTGCTTTATTTTTATCATTTTTTATTTTTTCTTTTTATTTCTGACTTGTTATTTTTTGCCAAAATATAAAAAATATTAAAAACATTTTTTCAACCATTTTTGCATTTTATTTGAATTTTATTTGTTTTATTTGAGTTTATACATATAAATAACATATATATCCTTTTATTTAAAATACTAAAAAATACAAAATACATTTTATTTTCTGATTTTATTTTATTTTATCTCTTGAAAACATTTCCTAAAAAATATACTTTTTTTTGTAAATAATAAATATTTTATTTTTTGTACATATTTAATATATTTAGTAAATAATATAAATACTTATATATTTATTAGAATATTTAGGAGAAAAATACAAAAATAATACATTTTTATTTTTATTAATATTTAACTTAAAAAATCACTTTTTTACAATATACTTCCTTTTTATTTATTTTTTGTACATAATTAATAAATATTGCATATAATAAATAATAAATACTTCTTACTTAGAAAATTAGGGTTTTGCCCTAAAATGTAAAAATATCCAAAATTATTCATTTTTATTTTTGTTTATTTGTCACATGAAAAATACCTTTTTACATACATATGAAAATCATTTTTGCATCTAGCATATTTATTTTATTTTATTTAATTATTGTGCAATTAAATAATTTGAATATTCAATTTGGATGTAATAGTTTAGATTTAATTTTTCATGCTAAATATCCCCCATTTGAACATTTGTACCCCCCGTCCCATAATTGTGTTGTAATAGTTTAGGACTTTAAATTTCGCACTTTAAAAGCTTTCTAAATATGCCATGATAGACTTAGGGTTTTGTATGCAAAAATCAACCCAACAAATAGCTTGACCTAATTCAAAGATAACAAAGCATGAAAATGGACAACACCAATCACACTTGCACCCCTAGGGTTACTCCACTTGTTGCCTTCAATAATGGGCCATGTTGCATGTTGAGTGTCTTTGGCAAAACAAAACAAATTCAAATGATCATAGTCCCTCGATGACGCTTTCGAAAGTTGCCTAAAAATGATCTAGTCCCTTAAAGGAAAAATTGCCCAAATACACTTGGCACTATTGCAATCATGGTCTAAACGCTGACCCGCGCCTGTCCCGTTCACATCCTAACACAAGATTGTCCACCAAATACAATGGTGGAACAAAATTGTTAAAAGGGTTAAAACATAGCAAAGATCTTTGAGTAAATTTAGGAGTAGACAACTCTTGGTTACTTGCCAACTTGCAAAACAAAAACACTTGCCTATCTTTTCAAAATCACCTTCCACAACACTTTCAAAACAACTTTCAAAATATTGAAAACTTTTTCAAAAGATAAGTACACCTTTGTATACATCCCAACATGGATCATTACAAAGGTTGCCACAACAAATGGCCTCTTTTCAAAACATTTTCAAACCCACACACAAAGCACCATTTCAAACAATTGAAAGCACCATTTAAAACAATTGAAAATCAAGGCAAGTTGATCTAAGCAAGTAACTAAGAGCCCATGGATAACCATGGATAGAAAGGGTGCTAATACCTTCCCTTTCTATAATCTACTCCCCGAACCCAAGAAAACATCTCAAAGGTTTTGCTATGCTTTTTAACCTTTCCTTAGGATAAAATAAAAAGTCGGTGGCGACTCTTGCTCAACCAAAACATTTGCGAAAATGAACGCAAAACCTCAAGTCAGTTCTCCTACCGTATCACAGAACTGGCGACTCTGATGGGGAAAACTTTAAAGTGGAGTAACCTTAGGGCCTAGATCACCCTCTTGCATGACTAATTGTTTGCTTTGATTGCTTTATATCTTGGCTCTCTTGTTTGAGTTTGCAATCCTACACCTGGATTTAGGGAAACATTCATAGATAGCAATACGTTGTGGAAACTGTGCGGGGTATACCGACACGGTTGAAGCAATAGCTATATTAGTGCGACATATTTGTGAGTATCGGTAACCCTTGAGTTCAATCAAGGAGAGTACGGGGCCGCTGAGTGATGTCACTAAGCACTAATGACCTAGAACCTTACTTGACCATCTTGGCCTTTTATTAGGGGTAGTGAGATGACCGGCTTTGGTGCAGTCTGAAGTTGGTAGATACTCAATACTACACTCATTGAGGGTTGTTTTCTTGGAATATTTTGGTTGCTAGTTAAGTGGCTAAACCAAAACAATGAACATGGAAAACAATCCAATGCTATTGAGCTCCTTAGAACCCGGTTACTATTTATAGGACAGGTTTTTAAGCCAACTACACTCAAGAGGGTACTTACCTATGAAACCTCATGCAAGCCTGAAACTAGGGTTTTGTGTGAATTGCTTGTACATATGGTTGTGCATACATCATGAACATCATAAAGCATCATATGCATTCACTAACCATTTCAAGGGTTTGGATCTTCATCTTTGTTCTTGTTTTGTAGGTCATGGAAATTCTTCGCAGGAAAACAATCCAAGTCAACCTTGTGAGAATCCCTCCTCAACTCAAGGAGCTCACATCCAGAATTCCGGAAAGCTCTCCCTTCAGTGAAAGACATGGTAGACTGCTCAGCCTAGTCAACACCAACATTGAAGAGGACATGGTAAAGGTGTTGTTCCAGTTCTTTGACCCCCTTCACCACTGTTTCACTTTCCCCGACTATCAATTGGTGCCCACTTTGGAGGAATTTTCTCAACTCCTGAGAATTCCTATTCTTAATCAACTACCCCACAACGGTACGGAAAAAGAACCAAAGCCTGAAGATGTTGCTCAAGCACTACACTTGCAACCATCTGACATCAAGGGGCATTGGGAAACTAGAAGCGGTGTCAAAGGCTTCCTGGAAAAATTCTTGTTTGAGAAGGCACAAGAGTGTTGGAATTCATTGGACCTACAAGACTTTGAAGAAATTGTGGCACTCCTCATTTATGGGTTGGTCCTGTTCCCAAATCCTGACCAGCTTGTGGATGTCAACGCCGTCAAAATCTTCTTATCCAGAAATCCAATACCAACATTGCTTGGGGGCATTCTTCACTCATTTTACACACGAAAAATGAGAAAGAGGGGTGTTCTCATGTGTTGTACTCCTCTCCTTGCAAGGTGGTTTATTTCGCACCTTCCACAATCTGTTTTGAAGAATGACCAAGGCTTAAGGTGGTCACAACGGTTGATGACCCTCACTCACTCTGATGTACATTGGTGTTCTCGGTCCAGAGAAAATGTCATCATCGTTGATTGTTGTGGAGAGTTCCCTAATGTCCCATTACTTGGCATTAGGGGAGGCATTACCTACAACCCTTGTCTAGCTTTGAGACAATTTGGATATGCACGGAGGGATGGCTCTCACGACATGTTGATTCCTGACCTAGTTTTTTACTTCGAAAATGATGCGCAAGGACTTCGCCAAAGATTCATCAGAGCTTGGAGGATGCCTAACAAGGTAGACAGCAAGACACTGGGGCACAAGAACTCCATCCCTCTTGAGCCTTATCTCAAGTGGGTACGAACCCGAGCCCAGAGTCTAATGATGCCTTACCCTCATGTTCTCCCTGTGATTAAAGAGCCCGTTAAGGAAGGAGAGGTTCCCTACACCATCCTATATCCTGACATGCTTACATCGTGGGAGGAGATGCAGAAGAGTTGGATCCAACTCAAGGAGGAACGAAATACTTTTGAAGCCAGCTTCTACGCCAGTGAGAAGAAGGTTTTGGAGCTTACCCGCCGACTCCATGAGGAAGAGACCCTCAACACCTACATCGCACCAAAGAGGATGCGCAACGTCTTTTTACCTTGAGAAGTTTTTTGTAATATTTGGCCCATGGGGCATTTATGTACTGACAAATTTCTTCTTATTAATATGACGTGCGTTCTTTTTGTTTGCAACAATTTTGAATTTTCTAAATCCTTGAATGCATTGCATACATAAACATATCATTCATCATGCACATAAGCAGGTCTCCGCACCAGGTTTCCTTATCTTTCTGCTGTTTATTTCAGTAAGATGGATCTCGAACAGACGGTCAAGGACTTGCAGTCTCAGAACTCACAGTTTCAACATCTCCTGATGACCTTGGCTAAGGGTCAGGAGGATCTGAAAGCCCTGCTGGGGAACAAAGAGCAAGTGAAAAAGAAGAAGAAAAGAATCAGGGTGGCTACCTTGGGAAGAAGGTTTGAAGGTGAAGCTAGAAGAGTTCTTGAATTTCCCCCTACATCTGAAGAGGGAACCAGTAAAGGGAATGCGGCTGTGGTACCTTCTGAATCCGAAGCTGAAGAAAGAGAGGCTGAAGAAGACGAAGACTACTCTGAGCAACAATACCCGCCCGCTGATGATAAGTACAAAGGCTTGGAAGACAGGTTGGCAGCTATGGAGCTGCAGAGAGTTCCCGGCTTAGATTTCGAAGATTTGGGATTAGTTGCTGGAATTGTGATCCCCCTGAAGTTCAAAGTGCCAGTTTTTGCAAGGTATGACGGGCTATCCTGCCCGAAGATGCATCTCAGATCATATGTAAGGAAGATCCAGCCTTACACTGCAGACAATAACTTGTGGATCCATTTCTTTCAGGATAGCCTTTCAGGGGCTCAATTCGAGTGGTTCTATCAGCTGGATGGAGCCAGTATCCGAAACTGGGAGGACTTGGCTACCGCATTTTATAAACAGTATCAGTACAATTCTGACCTCGCTCCCACGCGTACCCAACTCCAGGGTATGTCGTTGGGGACAGGTGAAGGATTCAAGGAGTATGCGCAAAAGTGGAGAGACTTGGCTGGCAGGGTGCAGCCACCGCTGACTGACCGTGAACTTGTTGACATGTTCCTGGGGACCCTGTCTGGTCCGTTCTTCAACCATCTGATTGGAAATTCTTCTGCTGGGTTTACAGATTTGATCTTGACTGGTGAGAGGATAGAAGCTGGTATCAAGTCGGGGAAGATACAGAAAGGTGCCTCCGTAAGTACTGAAAAGAAGCCCTTCAAGAAGGAAGCCAGTGCTGTTTATGGTCCCAGAAGACAAATTAAACTGGAACGCCGCCAAGCTGTCAACGCGGTGGTAATTTCAAAGCCTACTGCTGCTCCTCATCAGTATAACCAACCAAGGGGTGAGAGGCCTAAAAGGCAGTACACTCGGCTCAGTATGACCTTGTCTCAGATATTGCCGCAACTTCTGTCAACCAATCTGGTAACTGTCAAAGAAGCTCTGAAGGTAGTGAACACAGTCTCTCCGAAGTACAACCCCAACGCCCGTTGCGCTTACCACTCTGATAGCCCGGGGCATACTACGGACGATTGATGGGCTCTGAGGAATAAGGTTCAAGACCTTATTGATGCTAAAGAAATACAGTTTGAGGCGCCCGA
Organism: Vicia faba; assembly: GCA_948472305.1. Taxonomy (NCBI): domain Eukaryota; kingdom Viridiplantae; phylum Streptophyta; class Magnoliopsida; order Fabales; family Fabaceae; genus Vicia; species Vicia faba. The sequence continues at coordinate 1,295,651,739 of OX451740.1, forward strand.
AAGGCCCAATGTTGTGACTGCTCCCATGCCCCAGCATGGAGTGAATGCTGTGGAAGAAGACCGGTATGTAGCCTCCGTGGAAGAGATTGTTACTCCTTTATTGACTGTCAAGAGGAACCTGTTGCTATCCGGTTTATTTCCGGGTTGTGGTAAAAGTTGCCTTCTATGTGTTGTTTCACCTGTTGGTTGTCCTTTGCTGAAATCATGTATCCAAAGCCTGATGGATAGCAAAGAGATCTTGTTCGAGAAGATTGTTGTTCCTGCTGTCCCTACTGAAGAAGTGTCCATTGTCACTATTTTCAACAAACCTCCTAAGGCTCCTTCAAAGAAGCTTGTCCAAATCATGTCCACTCAGAAGATTGCTCCTATCATCATCACTGTTCCGGGGCCCCTCCCCTATACATCCGACAAAGCTGTCCTGTGGCACTATGGGGCAGATGTTTATGTGCTTGGAGTTAAACAAGAGTTTGATACTAGTACCGGCGTCAGTAACATCACCGGGCCTGCCAAAATTACTCGCAGTGGTAGGCTGTTCTCACTAGATATTGCGCCACCAGTTATTCAGAAACCTCTTATCATCACACCTGCAAGTGTGCCTGTTCCCCTTCCTAATCAAGTTCCTGTTTCTACCCCTGCTGCCGAGTCATCTGACGCTCAGGGCAAAGGGATTGCTATTGATTTGCCTGCCCTGACGGAGGCACCAAAGACAACCACTATTGAAGCTTCCCAGCAAGAGATGGAAGAGATTCTCAAGATCATTAAGAAGAGTGATTTCAATGTAGTTGAGCAGTTGGGGCACACCCCATCAAAGATTTCTATGCTATCACTGTTGTTGTGTTCAGAGGTCCATGCCAAGGCCCTGATCTCCTTCCTGAAGACGGCCCATGTGCCACAAGAAACATCTGCTGATCAATTTACCGATTGTGTGGCCAACTTGACTGCTGATAATGGTTTGGGCTTCTCTGACGCCGATCTGACCGCCAAAGGAAAGAACCATAATAACGCCCTGCATGTCTCCATTGAATGCAGGGGCACTACTCTTGCCCATGTGTTAGTAGACACCGGTTCTTCATTGAACGTATTACCCAAGAAGGCCCTAGACAGGTTGGATTGTGAGGGTTTGGAGCTCAAGCCTAGTAACATTGTTGTCCGGGCCTTTGACGGTTCGAAAAGGATGGTACATGGGGAAGTTGACATTCCAATCAGGGCTGGTTCTCAAGTTTTTGATTCTACTTTCTATGTGATGGATATCCGACCATCCTATTCTTGTTTGCTTGGTCGTCCATGGATCCACAAGGCTGGAGCTGTGATCTCCACACTACATCAGAAGCTGAAGTACCCAGTTAGAGGGAAGATTGTTACAGTGCAGGGGGAGGAAGAGTATATGGTCAGCCACCTCAACTCGTTCTGGTACATAGAGATGGATGGGGAATTCATTGAGACTCCATTCCAGCACTTTGAAGAGGTGCCTCAGACACTGGCATCAGCTGAAACGGTGATTGAAGACCCTCCTTTGAAGATGGCTTCCTTAAAGGATGCCCGTGCTGTGATTGAGAAGGGTGAGTGTGCAAACTGGGGCCGACTTCCTGACTTTACTCCAAAGACTGACAAGTTTGGTTTGGGTTTCACTGCAGAAGCTCAGAGGGTTGTTCGTAAGGCAAGGATTGGAAAACCTCTTGTGTTCATCACCAACCCGGGAGTAAATGCTATTGAAGACGACGTGGAGGAATCTGAATTCGATAGCTGGATCTACCCAACAACCGACGATGGACCAAGCAACTGGACTGCCAAAGACTTCACACCTATTACTTTTGTCACTCAGTAATGAACTCTTTTGTTTTCAATTTGTAACAAACAATATGTTGAAACTTTTATGGCTCGATGTCCTAACCGGGGCACCGTGGCTTCATTTGTGAGGGCTTTTGTGTGTCATTTTCATATATCATCAATAAAAACATTGGACGTTTGTTGCATTTCAAAATCTTGCGCTCCTTCTCTTTCTTTATTATATATTGCAAAACAGCTATATTTACACACACTCACTTATACAGGTCCCAATCCACTCTGGATCTCACTGGTAACGACTCTGCTATCGCCAGTTATGACTTCGAAAATCCGATCAACTTAGCCGAAGACGAAGGTGAAGATGATTGCGAAGTGCCTGGTGAACTTGCAAGACTGCTACTCCAGGAAGAGAGGACCATTCAGCCACATGAAGAGCCAGTGGAAACGGTAAATCTGGGTACTGAGACAGACAAAAAGGAAGTCAAGATTGGTGCCAATCTAGAGCTCAGTGTGAAACAACGGTTGATTCAGATGCTGCATGACTATGTGGAAATCTTTGCCTGGTCTTACGAAGACATGCCTGGGTTGGATACCGACATTGTGGTTCATCACCTGCCTACCAAGGAAGATTGCCCTCCGGTAAAACAGAAAGCCCGATGTATGCGTCCAGAGATGTCCGAGAAAATCAAAGCTGAGGTTATGAAACAATTTGATGTCGGGTTTCTAGCAGTGACTTCTTACCCTCATTGGGTTGCCAACGTGGTTCCAGTGCCGAAAAAGGATGGTAAGGTCCGAATGTGTGTTGATTACAAGGATTTGAACAGGGCCAGCCCTAAGGATGATTTCCCTCTGCCTCATATCGACGTTCTGGTTGACAACACTGCTCAGCATAAAGTTTTCTCCTTCATGGACGGCTTCTCCGGTTATAATCAGATCAAGATGGCTCCTGAAGACATGGAGAAGACCACTTTTGTTACTCAGTGGGGCACCTTTTGCTACAAGGTCATGCCTTTTGGGTTGAAAAATGTTGGGGCAACCTACCAACGTGCCATGGTTGCCTTATTTCATGACATGATCCACCACGAGATAGAAGTGTACGTCGACGATATGATTGCAAGGTCCCAAACTGAGGAGGAACACCTTGACCATCTACGGAAGTTGTTTGACCGTCTGAAGTTGTACAAGCTGAGGTTGAACCCGAACAAGTGCACCTTTGGGGTGAGATCTGGAAAATTGCTAGGCTTCATCGTAAGCGACAAAGGCATTCAAGTGGACCCTGCCAAAGTGAAAGCCATACAAGAGATGCCAACTCCCAAGACAGAGAAAGAAGTTAGAGGCTTTCTAGGACTGTTGTACCCCAAAATTTGCCCTCCCATATTCTTCAAAGTTTTGACAAGCATCATCTCAATTTGCTCAAAGTCTACTCCAGGGCTACACAGTCAACCATCCTCCTAAGCCAGTCAAATTAGGGTTTTGGTTCCTTCAAGGAAGTTGAGGTTTTCAAGGGCTCAATCAAGTCCCATATGCTCATATACATTGTCAAGCACCTACATGTCAAGTTTCAAGGCTCACAAGGTCAAGTTGCACAGTCAAAAACCCTAATTGCCTCACAATCAATTGTAGGGGCAAAATGGTCATTTGGCAGTCAAAAGTCAAAAATTTTGGTAAACATCTTATTTTGAAGCCAAAATCATCATTTGGTCAAATCTTGACCATGATTTCACAAGAATGGCTCAAAAATCATCAAGATGCAAAAGTTTCTATTTTTGGACAGTTGAAAAGTCAACTGTAACTTGACCAAGGCATAACTTTTTCATGGTTCATCATAAAAATCCCATCCAATGCTCATTTTGAAGTGGATGACATTTCCTACAACTCATCTTCACATTCCAAGTCCAAGAAATGCTCTCACAAAAAGTTATCAATTTCAACATTATAGGTCATTTTCAAAAGTCAACAAAAAGGCCTTTTAAGTCAAAGACCATAACTTAAGATTGGTAAATCAAAATGACATGGGACCAAAGGCATTGGTTAGAGGACTTCAAGACCTTTCCAAAATATCCAAGAACATGTTCATATGATCAAAATTGAGCAAGATATGCATTGGAGAAGTTAGGAAATTTTTGTGAAATGGCAAAAGTCAACTATCCTTGAAACTTCAATTTTTGACAAAAGGGCCCACTTTTTCCACTTGATTCATCCTTGTCATGCCATCCACGTGTCCCATAATTAAATTCAAGATTAAACATTTATTTTTTCTATTTTTATTTAATTTTATTGATTTAATTCATTTTAAATCGATAAAATTCAAATAAAAATCAAAAAAATTAATTAAGTGATATCTTGTGGTTTGAATGACCTTGATGCATCATAATACACATGCCAAATTCGTGCCAAGCTGAATTAAACATGAAAATTCAAATTTTGAACAAAAATGGCAAGTTTCTTTGATGGTGGTTATGGAGAAATCTCAAAACATAATTGCATTGGTTTAAGGCTCCTAATGTCACTTGATTGCATTGGTACACATATGTGCAAATGTTCCAGACCAAAGACACGACCTAGAGATACCTAAAACGGCATAACCAAATTCAAAAATTGGAAGAAAAAACCAAAAACTGTTTTCAACCTTCCAGTGAAATTCAAGCATTTCTCTTGATCCAAACACGTTCCCAACAGCCCCAGGAACCTATTGCCATCAAGAACAAGCCTTAGCACTCAAGGAAACGGCCAAACAGAACCACGGTTTGAACAAACTTTTCCATAATCGAAATTCAATTTTTGCGCATCATTAACACATTTTGATTACTGCTTTGCATTTCTAACATTGTTATGAAGCTTTTGATATAATCTAATTTGATTATGGTGCCTTAAAATGAAAGTTGCCATTGTTAAGTTCTAGGGTTTCAGAGTTTTTGAATTGGGGTTTTGTGCATACTATAAAATCAGAACCTCCAAGACCCATGGTTGAAACCAGCGTGATGAGACGAAGACATTGGACACCTCGCGCCCTTTTTATATAGCTCAGGGGCCTAATCGCTATTTTGGACGTTGGCATTTTGTGGGGGTTTAAAACCCCCGTTATTTGTTTGTTTTTTTTTGTTTCAGGAACGAAGAAGATGATTACGTGGAATGATGGGAATGGGTCATTCAAACATGACGCGCCTTTTTTTGTGTTTCCAGACTATACCTTTGTTTTTGAATAATATATTTAGTGGTCATTATATTAACAAATCACTCAAGTGGCTCATTGGAGAGGGACGTGGCTTGCAATCGTTGGGACCTGGGTTCGATTCCCAGGTCCCCGATATAATTGTTCATATTTTTTCTAACATATTCCAATGCAGTGTTCCAGCAAAAGTCCACCATACATCTCCAACAATCAGCGTGCCAAGTGTCTCAAGCGCCAATCCAGTGGCCAAAGCATGAAGACCATGGTGCTCAGGAGTCAACACAGGCGCAGGCAATTCCAAAAGTTAGCAAAGGGCTTGATCACTATTGGGCCCAGATTGCTTCATTTAACCCCCTTTTTTGGTTCTTCCCTTTTTTTCTTCTTGTTTTATATTTCTATTTTGTTTGTTTATTAATTAATTTTTCTAATTATCACTAAATTAACATAACTAATTTTTTTCATAAAAATCAAAAAAAGAACTAATATTATTATTATTATTAATTTCATGTTATTTTTGTAAATAAATACTAATAAATTGAATTAGTTTTAATTAGGCAACTTTAACCTTTTTCTTAATAACTAAAATAAAATTTAGAATTAGGTTTTTATTAACTTTTAACTTTAATTCCTTTTATTTCATAAAAAACATAAAAAACACAAAAATATTTTCTTAATTAACTAATTAATTAGTCATTATTTTTAATTTCATTTAATCACAAAAAGGGACAAAAAATTCAATTCTTTTCTTAAAAGGGTCAAAACCCTTAGGACATTCCCGATTAAATTTTAACTCTCGCACGCATTTATTTATTTTGATTATTTATGTAACTGTCTCCAGATATGTAATAGTTAAATAGGGATTTTTACCGCTTTATTTAATTTCTCGTACTTATCTACCAAAACGGGTTTTTGTCTTTGGCGATGTATAGACCCGCGCCTTGTAATAGTTAGAATTTACATTTCTGCAATTTACTTTCTGCACCCCTAACTGTTAAATGCATGAAAGAATGTATGTAAATAAAATTAATCTGTAGCTCACAAATAACATGTACAAAGACAATTAACTGAAAAACAACACACAAAGCACATGCCACTTCTAGGGTACGCCTCACTGGTTGCCTCGAAACGTGGTCATCAAATATAGGGTGTCTTAGAGGTCGCCCTTCTGTCTAAGATCCAGTTGCCTCGAAACGGTTGCCTCGGATACAAAGGATCTAGGACATCAGGTTTACTTCTAAGGTGTCCTACTATTGCTAGGGTGACCACACTGTCCCGATAATCGAATTAACCCGAATACCTCCAACGATGGTGCTACCTACCCCTCAATGGTGGGATGGCACTATCCAAAGGACTCTTACACAGCTTAATTCCTTAGAGTAGGTAGACTTCTCTTAAGTACTTGCTCTTTTCAAAACAAACAAAAACAACTTTTCGCACCTACACTTTCAAAATTTTTCAAACAAATTTTTCATACACTCTTGAGGACAGATACAAGAGTTACTTAGAAATTTTTCAAACAAAACTTTTCCAAAACCCACTCACATTTGAAAAGCAAACAATTTTGAAAACATAAGAGCAAGTACCTAAGAGCCCATGGATAACCATGGATAAAAAGGGTGCTAACACCTTCCCTTTCTATAAATCTACCTCCCGAACCGAGAAACATTCTCGAATAAGGAATTTTGTTGTGCTTTTGTCCTTTCCATGTTGGAGAACATAAAAGATGGTGGCGACTCTTGCTTACTGCGACATTTCGCGAAACCAGCTTAAGAACAGTCAGTTCTATTTCCACCGATCACAAGGACGTTTGAACTACATTGCCTGATTCATCTCGCATCTAACTGCTACCTATGAACCAATCTCTAAGCTGCTGAAGAAAGATCAAGTAGTACGTTGGAATGATGAATGTCAGGCCGCTTTCGAAAATATCAAAGAGTATCTCCAAGAACCACCCATTCTTATGCCACCGGTTGAAGGGAGACCTCTAATCCTATACTTGACAGTACTTGACAACTCAATGGGGTGTGTGTTGGGGCAGCATGATGAGTCTGGCCGAAAAGAACACGCCATTTATTACCTTAGCAAAAAGTTTACCGACTGTGAGACTCGATACTCACTGCTCGAGATAACTTGTTGCGCTTTGGTATGGGCTGCTCGCCGGCTGAGACAGTATATGTTGACTCACACTACTCTGTTGATTTCAAAAATGGATCCAATCAAGTACATATTCGAAAAGCCTGCCTTGTCCGGAAGAATAGCATGATGGCAGATGATCTTGACAGAATATGACATCCAGTACACGACTCAGAAAGCAATCAAGGGAAGTGTATTGGCAGACCATTTGGCATACCAAGCAGTGGACGACTACCAATCTATGAACTTTGAATTTCTGGACGAGGATATCATGGTAGTGACTGATTGTGAAGTACCTGGACCGGATGAAGGACCTGAGGAAGGATCCCGATGGTCTATGCACTTTGACGGAGCCTCAAACGCTTTGGGTAATGGTATCGGCGCTGTGATCATATCCCCTAAAGGCACTGATACTCCACTCACCGCCCGGTTATGTTTCAACTGCACCAACAACATGGTGGAGTATGAGGCATGTATCATGGGTCTTCAAGCTGCAATCGACTTAAGGATCAAGTTTCTGAGTGTCTTCGGAGATTCCGCTCTCGTGATCAATCAGATCAAAGGCGAGTGGGATACGAAACACCCGAATCTTATACCTTACAAGGAATATGTGCTGACATTGCTTCCCCACTTCGAGGAGATAACTTTTGAACACTTCCCAAGAGAGGAGAATCAGTTAGCGGACGCACTAGCTACGATGTCTTCTATGTTCAAAGTCAAATGGGACAACGAGGCGCCCCGGATCATTATTTGGAAATTGGATGAACCTGCACATTGCTGCGATCTCGAAACCGAAGAGGTAACAGAAAAACCCTGGTATCATGAGGTGAAGAGGTACTTGGAAGCTCAATAATACCCCGAGGGTGCATCTGTTAATGACAAAAAGTTTCTGAGAAGATTCGCGGCAAAATTCTTCCTCAGCAATGGCTTTCTCTACAAGCGAAACCATGATTCAACCTTACTACGTTGTGTGGATAAGACTGAAGCAGAAAAGATCATGGCAGAGCTACATGAAGGTACCTTCGGAACACATTCCAGTGGACATACCATGGCAAAGAAAATCCTTCGGGCAGGATATTTTTGGTCCACAATGGAAGCTGACTGTTATCAGCATTCTCGGACGTGTCACAAATGCCAGATCTATGCTGATAAGGTGCACATTCCTCCGGTACCTCTGAACGTCTTGACAGCACCTTGGCCTTTTGCAATGTGGGGCATTGATATGATCGGTGAGATCCGACCTACGGCATCCAACGGGCATCGCTTCATCCTAGTAGCGATTGATTACTTCACAAAGTGGGTTGAAGCAGCTTCCTACCCTACGGTAACCAAGAATGTTTGGCATGGTTCATTCGGCACAACCTGATCTGTCGATACGGTGTACCTGAGAGGATCATTACGGATAATGGTACCAATATTAACAACAAGATGATCACTGAGCTCTGCGAGCAATTCAAGATACAGCACCACAACTCTTCTCCCTACCGGCCGAAGATGAATGGGGCTGTAGAAGCAGCGAATAAGAATATCAAGAAAATTGTGCTAAAGATGACAGTGACCTACAAGGATTGGCACGAGATGTTACCTTTGCACTTCATGGGTACCGTACCTCAGCGCGGACATCAACAGGGGCAACTCCCTTTTCCTTGGTCTATGGCATGGAGGCAGTCTTGCCTATTGAAGTCCAGATACCCTCTCTCCGGATAATGAAGGATGCAGGTTTGAGCGAAGATGACTGGATCCAGACTCGGCTTGATCAATTAAACCTAATTGACGAAAAGAGACTCACTGCTATTTGCCATGATCAGACGTACCAAAAACGGATGATCAAGGCATTTAACAAGAAGGTCAGACGACAAGAGTATCAAGTCGGAGACCTGGTAATCAAACGCATCATTCTTCCTCAAGGTGACCCCAGGGGAAAATGGACCCCTACATACAAAGGGCCATTTGTGGTTAAACATATCTTCTCAGGAGGAGCTATGATTCTAACCACCATGGACGGTGACGACCTTCCTCACCCCGCCAATGCAGACATAGTAAAAAGATACTACGCATGAACTAAAGACCCGCTAGGTTGACACACCTAGGCAAAAATAAGGGCTTCCCGGCGAACCAAAAGGGTTCGGGAAAAAATAAGGGATGAAAATGAAAAAATCTATACACCCGGCAAGTCGAAAACCTGAAAAGGCGGCTTGGGCAAAAATGGGTATCCCGGTGGACTGAAAACCCGAAAGGGCGGTCCAGGCAAAAGTTAGGGATAAAGCGTAATACTATGTCTCATTGGATCACCTTGCATCCAGAATTCGGCATCAATCAATCAGCTTCATCTTCAACTAAGCAGCAAAGTGATGAGACGCTTGAATACATAAAGGCGATAGCAGAGTTGGAACCCAGTGGGATTATTTTCACATAGCTGTTTTGTTTCCTTTTCACAAAATTGTATAAACTCTATTTTGCTCGGCGGTGTTCTCTTACTAGGACGTCAGCCTCTTGTACAAAAACGCCTATTTTTCAGGAAAATTCAAAATCAATACAAGTTCAATTTTTCAGACAAATTACCCATCGTTTTTTCTTTTTTCTGTTTTGTTTTGCGAAGAACGCCCAATGTTCATTTTTGATATATGCATTTGACATTAATTGCTAATCATGAATAGTTGCATGCGAAACAAAGGACTGATTACAGGTGACATCAGAAACAGGGGAATTTAGAATTGTCTAAGCGATCTAGTTGCTCTGTCCACTGAGGCACCAAGGTAAGTTCAGCTGAAGAATGAAACCAGGTTACCTCAACTCCCCGCAGAGTAAAACCAAGATTCAGCAATACTCTCCTCAAGAAGATTTGGTCCCTCATCAGCCCTGAAAAGGCACAGTTTCCCCTAGCAAGTCGGCGATACTCTCCCCAAGCAGAGTTAGTCTATTGTCAGCCTTAAGGAAGTTGGGTATCCCCGGAAGATCTAAACATTCCCCAGCAGAGTATAGGCATTCCTCAATAAGCATCCCCGACAGTCTTAATATAAGATTATTCCCCGGCAGAATACCAACACCCCAGTACAGTCTGAAAAGTTTCCCCAGGAAAGTTGAATCAATCTCCCCAGTAGATTCTGAAGCTTATCCCCAGTAGATTCTGGAAGCTTATCCCCTGTAGCGAACGAACGCATCTCCCCGACTTTATTTAAAGGTTATTTCCCCACTAGGGTATAACTGGGTTATCCTCAGCTAATTACCACGGAAAGTTCGTCCTCGGCGAAGTTCTTCCTATCCCCAACGGAGTTCATCAAATTCCCCAACATAGCTTATCAGTGGAATCCCCAGCGGAGCTCTCGTCAAAACCTCCGCGAAGTATCTCTTCCCACAGAGTAATCTCTCCAACAAGTTTATTCCCCAACAGAGTCATCTTCTCCTACCGGTTTATTCTTACAACCATCATCCCCAGCGGAAACGAAAAACTCCACTCTTCAAACATCAGCCCAGGATTCCACAAATTCCCGGTAGTCGTCAAGGATTTATTTTCCTAGACGAAAATATACTCATAGGCATTTCACATTTCATACATCCTGTTTACAACACTATCTCATTTTGAGCATCATGCCATCATGCATTTCATACATCATGATATTGCATACAACTGATGTTTTGCCTTTTCAGGAAAAGGTCAATCCAAAGATGATTACTATCAACTATCGCAATTCCAGATTCGATACCTGTATCTAGCCAGGGCATATCTGTGAGTGATTGATTGCAGATTCGATACCTGTATCTAGCCAGGGCATATATGCATGAAGAGTTTAAAGATCAACCCCTGTAACAGACCAGGAAATTATCTTTCATTCTCAGGTCAGAGTTTTACACCTGTATCCAGCCAGGAAAGCTATCTCTACCAACCTTTTGCAATTCCAAATTTGATACCTGTATCCAGCCAGGGCATATCTGTGAGCGACAAATTCCAGATTTGATACCTATATTCAGCCAGGGCATATCTGTAGACGACAAATTCCAGATTCGACACCTATATCCAGCCAGGGCATATCTGTAGACGACAAATTCCATATTCGAAACCTGTATCCAGCTAGGGCATATCTGTAGACGACAAATTCCAGATTCGACACCTGTATCCAGCCAGGGCATATCTGTAGACGACCAATTCCGGATTCGATTCCTGTATCTAGCCAGGGCACATCTATGAGCAAATAATTGTAGATTCAATACCTGTACCTAGCTAGGGCATATCTGCATGAAGAGACTGAAGATCAACACCTGTAGCAAGCCAGGAAACCATCTTTCTTTCTCAAATACGCAAGTTCTCGCTAAGGAATCTCTTACGCGATCAACACTTCCAAATGGCATCTATAAGCCCATTCCCGACAAGGTTCTGTCACGTCTCCAGATGGCATCTATAAGCCTATCCTCCTATCCACCATCTCTCCAAATGGCATCTATAAGCCCATTCCCGCCATCAAATTGCTGATACTCCAGCATGCGAGTGCAAATTTCAGGGCACTCTAGTGTCGAATCTCCTTTTACCCTCGAGTCGCGAAAGGCAAACTTGCCAATCTAACTCTTCAGGTTCAAGAAGATTGAACAGGGGAAACTGTTGTACCCCAAAATTTGCCCTCCCATTTCATCAATATTTTCTCACCACAAGACCCTTGGAGCTCAAGATCAAGTTAGGGTTTGCTCTGCTCAAGACTTCTCCTTGCACTGTTGACCCAAATTAGGGTTTGAGTTTGCACAAAGATGTTTTGACCTAAAATGCCCAAAATGACTCTCATGCTTCATGTTGGACTCACAAGTTTATCCATACCAAGTTTCAAGCCTTGATTCCAATCTTTGCCCAGTCAATTGGACAGTTGACCTATAAATCACCTGTATTGGGGAAAAAGTAAACTGTGGTCAATTGACAGTCAAACCTCATGATTTTTGACCCACATCAACATATTGAACTCATATGAACCATTTGGTCAAGTTTGGATCACAAATCCACAAGAAATTTGATCAGATCACCAAAAGGGCAAAATGGTCATTTTTAGGGTTTTGACTGCACAAAGGCAATTTTTGACTGTTTGACCTAGCCAATGGCAAACCAAGCTCACATATGGACTCAAGGACACAATTTCATTGTCTTGACATGTTCAACAAGTTCAAAAGATCCCAAATGCACAAGATTGACAGATGAATTTTCCAGTCAACTGAGCCAAATTTGACTGTATACTGAAAAGTCAAACTTTGACTTTTTGGTCAAAATAAAATGTCGAGATTCATTTTTCATCAAGACATGTCAAATTATGAAACTTGTTCATCAAGAAATCAAAAATCACAAATTAGGGTTTGAAATGAAGAAATTTCATAACTTAGAATTTTTCTAAGTTATGAAAATTCCTATTTTTTTCCTAACTTTGTCCCATCTTTTCATCAAGATACATTTGGATTCAAACAAAACTCAAAACATGAAAGTTATAGTACATTTCAAAATATACAACTTTGATTCACAAAGTTTCCTCAAAATAAGCTTGTAGCTCAAGTTATGATTTTTGGAACAAGGGTGCAAAACATTCTTAACTTAGAAACATTTTGACCTATTTTAGGCAGGATTTTTTCCTAACTTCATGGCCACTTTTCACATGCTTCCACTTAGAATCTCAATTTGCATTACAAATATGGATTGTAGTACACATTCCAAGCTTTCCAAATTGTCCAAGAACTTCTCAAACACCCTTGTGGTTAGGGAGAATCGAATTTGTGAAGATGGGCAAAAGTCACTTTGTTCATAAGCCATGTACATGTTCATAACTTGTGCATTTTTGAAATCAGCATGTGCAAGCTACATTACAGGCCTCTAATCTCATTTACACTCAAAAATTAAATGCCAATCCATTGTGTTCTAGCATTATTTTGCTCATTTGGTCATTACATGAAGAATCAAGCCATATTTGGAAAAAGTGACTTATATATTCTTGTAAAGTATGGCTTTATGTCAAAACATGAATCCAAGAAGTACAATGCAAATCTCTGAGGCACAAGTTATTGAACTAATCCCACTGATCAAGACTAACTTTGCAGCATGTTTAGGGGGCCTGCATAAGCTTGTAAACCAACTTGGCATTTTTAACTTAAGATAGAAGCAACTTTGCAAACACAACAACAACTCACATTTTTGTCAACACAAGCCTAAGAAAACATTGTGAACATTTTCCAAACATCAAACCAGACCTAAAACACGAACCAACCAAGTTTCAAACCTTCTCATTCATCAAAACACAGTTTTGTGGCAAAACAGGGCACCTGCTGCAGATTGAGGTTCACAACTCAATCCTTTCGTGCGCCTTGGCCAAAACCAGTTCAAACACACTCCCTACCACCTATACAAACTATCCCAAGCATTGGACACGAACTGTAACATCCCTAACATCATTTTCCATTTTCACTTTTCTCTCTTGCAGGTTGACTTCTGTAGCTTGATTCAGCAAGATTCAAAGCAAGCTAAGCATAGAGGAAGCATCCCTGGACCTCAAGCAAGCTGTACAAGTCCTCACATTGCACTGAAAGTACCTCCATTGTCATACACGAATCAAGCTGAACAGGTAAGTTTTTGAACTTCTATCTCTCTATCCAGGCATAGTTAGGTTTAAGTTTGTGAAGAAAACATGTTCTAATCATAGCCCTGAAGCCATCCATATAGTTACTTTTCATTTATATTATGTGTGCTAAGAGTATTTTGAATCTGAACATCTGAAAAAAACTAGGTCAGGAATTGGGGGAGAAGAAATTCTCTCTCATTTCTGAGAGTTAGATTAATTTTTTTATATGTTTAGAATCGTGGCTTCAAGCTCTACAGGTTTCATGTTTTAAGTTTTTGTTAAAAATCAAGGAATCAGAAGTTAGCAGGGACAAGGCAAAACGCGCGCATTTTTGTGTTTGAAGGTGCTGGAGGTTGAAGACAACCACCTTTGGGCTGGGCCTGGTCTTTTTTCTGTTTGCACCCCATTTTTCCACATACACCCCCTTGGCCCATTGTGCTTTATTTTTATCATTTTTGATTTTTTTCTTTTTATTTCTGACTTGTTATTTTTTGCCAAAATATAAAAAATATTAAAAACATTTTTTCAACCATTTTTGCCTTTTATTTGAATTTTATTTTTTTTATTTGAGTTTATACATATAAATAACATATATATATCCTTTTATTTAAAATACTAAAAAATACAAAATACATTTTATTTTCTGATTTTATTTTATTTTATCTCTTGAAAACATTTCCAAAAAAATATACTTTTTTTTGTAAATAATAAATATTTTATTTTTTGTACATATTTAATATATTTAGTAAATAATATAAATACTTATATATTTATTAGAATATTTAGGAGAAAAATACAAAAATAATACATTTTTATTTTTATTAATATTTAACTTAAAAAATCACTTTTTTAAATATACTTCCTTTTTATTTATTTTTTGTACATAATTAATAAATATTGCATATAATAAATAATAAATACTTCTTACTTAGAAAATTAGGGTTTTACCCTAAAATGTAAAAATATCCAAAATTATTCATTTTTATTTTTGTTTATTTGTCACATGAAAAATACCTTTTTACATACATATGAAAATCATTTTTGCATCTTGCATATTTATTTTATTTTATTTAATTATTGTGCAATTAAATAATTTGAATATTCAATTTGGATGTAATAGTTTAGATTTAATTTTTCTTGCTAAATATCCCCCATTTGAACATTTGTACCCCCCATCCCATAATTGTGTTATAATAGTTTAGGACTTTAAATTTCGCACTTTAAAAGCTTTCTAAATATGCCATGATAGACTTAGGGTTTTGTATGCAAAAATCAACCAAACAAATAGCTTGACCTAATTCAAAGATAACAAAGCATGAAAATGGACAACACCAATCACACTTGCACCCCTAGGGTTACTCCACTTGTTGCCTTCAATAATGGGCCATGTTGCATGTTGAGTGTCTTTGGCAAAACAAAACAAATTCAAATGATCATAGTCCCTCGATGACGCTTTCGAAAGTTGCCTAAAAATGATCTAGTCCCTTAAAGGAAAAATTGCCCAAAGACACTTGGCACTATTGCAATCATGGTCTAAACGATGACCCGCGCCTGTCCCGTTCACATCCTAACACAAGATTGTCCACCAAATACAATGGTGGAACAAAATTGTTAAAAGGGTTAAAACATAGCAAAGATCTTTGAGTAAATTTAGGAGTAGACAACTCTTGGTTACTTGCCAACTTGCAAAACAAAAACACTTGCCTATCTTTTCAAAATCACCTACCACAACACTTTCAAAACAACTTTCAAAACATTGAAAACTTTTTCAAAAGATAAGTACACATTTGTATACATCCCAACATGGATCATTACAAAGGTTGCCACAACAAATGGCCTCTTTTCAAAACATTTTCAAACCCACACACAAAGCACCATTTCAAACAATTGAAAGCACCATTTCAAACAATTGAAAATCAAGGCAAGTTAATCTAAGCAAGTAACTAAGAGCCCATGGATAACCATGGATAGAAAGGGTGCTAATACCTTCCCTTTCTATAATCTACTCCCCGAACCCAAGAAAACATCTCAAAGGTTTTGCTGTGCTTTTTAACCTTTCCCTAGGATAAAATAAAAAGTCGGTGGCGACTCTTGCTCAACCAAAACATTTGCGAAAACGAACGCAAAACCTCAAGTCAGTTCTCCCACCGTATCACAAAACTGGCGACTCTGCTGGGGAAAACTTTAAAGTGGAGTAACCTTAGGGCCTAGATCACCCTCTTGCATGACTAATTGTTTGCTTTGATTGCTTTATATCTTGGCTCTCTTGTTTGGGTTTGCAATCCTACACCCGGATTTAGGGAAACATTCATAGATAGCAATACGTTGTGGAAACTGTGTGGGGTATACCGACACGGTTGAAGCAATAGCTATATTAGTGCGACATATTTGTGAGTACCGGTAACCCTTGAGTTCAATCAAGGAGAGTACGGGGCCGCTGAGTGATGTCACTAAGCACTAATGACCTAGAACCTTACTTGACCATCATGGCCTTTTATTAGGGGTAGTGAGATGACCGGCTTTGGTGCAGTCCGAAGTTGGTAGATACTCGATACTACACTCATTAAGGGTTGTTTTCTTGGAATATTTTGGTCGCTAGTTAAGTGGCTAAACTAAAACAATGAACATGGAAAACAATCCAATGATATTGAGCTCCTTAGAACCCGGTTACTATTTATAGGACAGGTTTTTAAGCCAACTACACTCAAGAGGGTACTTACCTATGAAACCTCATGCAAGCCTGAAACTAGGGTTTTGTGTGAATTGCTTGTACATATGGTTGTGCATACATCATGAACATCATAAAGCATCATATGCATTCACTAACCATTTCAAGGGTTTGGATCTTCATCTTTGTTCTTGTTTTGTAGGTCATGGAAATTCTTCGCAGGAAAACAATCCAAGTCAACCTTGTGAGAATCCCTCCTCAACTCAAAGAGCTCACATCCAGAATTCCGGAAAGCTCTCCCTTCAGTGAAAGACATGGTAGACTGCTCAGCCTAGTCAACACCAACAATGAAGAGGACATGGTAAAGGTGTTGTTCCAGTTCTTTAACCCCCTTCACCACTGTTTCACTTTCCCCGACTATCAATTGGTGCCCACTTTGGAGGAATTTTCTCAACTCTTGAGAATTCCTATTCTTAATCAACTACCCCACAACGGTACGGAAAAAGAACCAAATCCTGAAGATGTTGCTCAAGCACTACACTTGCAACCATCTGACATCAAGGGGCATTGGGAAACTAGAAGCGGTGTCAAAGGCTTCCTGGAAAAATTCTTGTTTGAGAAGGCACAAGAGTGTTGGAATTCATTGGACCTACAAGCCTTTGAAGAAATTGTGGCACTCCTCATTTATGGGTTGGTCCTGTTCCCAAATCCTGACCAGCTTGTGGATGTCAACGCCGTCAAAATCTTCTTATCCAGAAATCTAATACCAACATTGCTTGGGGACATTCTTCACTCATTTTACACACGAACAATGAGAAAGAGGGATGTTCTCATGTGTTGTACTCCTCTCCTTGCAAGGTGGTTTATTTCGCACCTTCCACAATCTGTTTTGAAGAATGACCAAGGCTTAAGGTGGTCACAACGGTTGATGACCCTCACTCACTCTGATGTACATTGGTGTTCTCGGTCCAGAGAAAATATCATCATCGTCGATCATTGTGGAGAGTTCCCTAATGTCCCATTACTTGGCATTAGGGGAGGCATTACCTACAACCCTTGTCTATCTTTGAGACAATTTGGATATGCACGGAGGGATGGCCCTCACGACATGTTGATTCCTGACCTAGTTTTCGACTTCGACAATGATGCGCAAGGACTTCGCCAAAGATTCATCAGAGCTTGGAGGATGCCTAACAAGGTAGACAGCAAGACACTGGGGCACAAGAACTCCATCCCTCTTGAGCCTTATCTCAAGTGGGTACGAACCCGAGCCCAGAGTCTAATGATGCCTTACCCTCATGTTCACCCTGTGATTAAAGATCCCGTTAAGGAAGGAGAGGTTCCCTACACCATCATATATCCTGACATGCTTACATCGTGGGAGGAGATGCAGAAGAGTTGGATCCAACTCAAGGAGGAACGGAATACTTTTGAAGCCAGCTTCTACGCCAGTGAGAAGAAGGTTTTGGAGCTTACCCACCGACTCCATGAGGAAGAGACCCTCAACACCTACATCGCACCAAAGAGGATGCGCAACGTCTTTTTACCTTGAGAAGTTTTTTGTAATATTTGGCCCATGGGGCATTTATGTACTGACAAATTTCTTCTTATTAATATGACGTGCGTTATTTTTGTTTGCAACAATTTTGAATTTTCTAAGTCCTTGAATGCATTGCATACATAAACATATCATTCATCATGCACATAAGCAGGTCTCCACACCAGGTTTCCTTATCTTTCTGCTGTTTATTTCAATAAGATGGATCTCGAACAGACGGTCAAGGACTTGCAGTCTCAGAACTCACAGTTTCAACGTCTCCTGATGACCTTGGCTAAGGGTCAGGAGGATCTGAAAGCCCTGCTGGGGAACAAAGAGCAAGTGAAAAAGAAGAAGAAAAGAATCGGGGTGGCTACCTTGGGAAGAAGGTTTGAAGGTGAAGCCAGAAGAGTTCTTGAATTTCCCCCTACATCTGAAGAGGGAACCAGTAAAGGGAATGCGGTTGCGGTACCTTCCGAATCCGAAGCTGAAGAAGGAGAGGCTGAAGAAGACGAAGACTACTCTGAGCAACAATACCCGCCCGCTGATGATAAGTACAAAGGCTTGGAAGACAGGTTGGCAGCTATGGAGCTGCAGAGAGTTCTCGGCTTAGATTTCGAAGATTTGGGATTAGTTGCTGGAATTGTGATCCCCCTGAAGTTCAAAGTGCCAGTTTTTGCAAGGTATGACGGGCTATCCTGCCCGAAGATGCATCTCAGATCATATGTAAGGAAGATCCAACCTTACACTGCAGACAAGAATTGTGATCCCCCATTTGAACATTTGTACCCCCCATCCCATAATTGTGTTGTAGTAGTTTAGGACTTTAAATTTCGCACTTTAAAAGCTTTCTAAATATGCCATGATAGACTTAGGGTTTTGTATGCAAAAATCAACCAAACAAATAGCTTGACCTAATTCAAAGATAACAAAGCATGAAAATGGACAACACCAATCACACTTGCACCCCTAGGGTTACTCCACTTGTTGCCTTCAATAATGGGCCATGTTGCATGTTGAGTGTCTTTGGCAAAACAAAACAAATTCAAATTATCATAGTCCCTCGATGACACTTTCGAAAGTTGCCTAAAAATGATCTAGTCCCTTAAAGGAAAAATTGCCCAAAGACACTTGGCACTATTGCAATCATGGTCTAAACGATGACCCGCGCCTGTCCCGTTCACATCCTAACACAAGATTGTCCACCAAATACAATGGTGGAACAAAATTGTTAAAAGGGTTAAAACATATCAAAGATCTTTGAGTAAATTTAGGAGTAGACAACTCTTGGTTACTTGCCAACTTGCAAAACAAAAACACTTGCCTATCTTTTCAAAATCACCTTCCACAACACTTTCAAAACATTGAAAACTTTTTCAAAAGATAAGTACACATTTGTATACATCCCAACATGGATCATTACAAAGGTTGCCACAACAAATGGCCTCTTTTCAAAACATTTTCAAACCCACACACAAAGCATCATTTCAAACAATTGAAAGCACCATTTCAAACAATTTAAAATCAAGGCAAGTTGATCTAAGCAAGTAACTAAGAGCCCATGGATAAACATGGATAGAAAGGGTTCTAATACCTTCCCTTTCGATAATCTACTCCCCGAACCCAAGAAAACATCTCAAAGGTTTTGCTGTGCTTTTTAACCTTTCCTTAGGATAAAATAAAAAGTCAGTGGCGACTCTTGCTAAACCAAAACATTTGCGAAAACGAACGCAAAACCTCAAGTCAGTTCTCCCACCGTATCACACATGCTAACTTAGATATGATCCCCCATTGTATGATAACATTAGGTTAGATATAGGTTAGTCTCCCTTACATGTTTTCTTCCCATTTTGCATAATTGCATTTAAAACTAAAACTTCTTTTTTTCTTTGCAAAGGTATAAAAAATGCTAAGTATATAAAAATTCTTTTCATGGTAAAAAATACCAACCAATCCATTTCTTTTCGCCATTCGGCTTTTCTCTTCTAAGAGCATGTTAGCTCCTTTCCACTACAGGTCGTAAGTATCCAAAGGTCGAGCAGCGGTGGAATGATCAAATGCAACATTGTTCATTTAAAAAATACAATCAAACAAAATATATGAGCCGAACTACAGCGCTCTGATTCCTTAAAAGGGATACGTATGCATCTGGTCACGGGGCTCAGCCGAGCGAAATTTCTAAATATTTCCTTCTTTTCCCCATGTTTTCTTTGCATGCATTCTCTCTTAGTTTATAACTCTTAAGCATTAGATTGAACACACCCTTTGATTAGAATAAAGAGAGTGGATCCCGTAGAGTACTATGGACGCGTAGGGTGCTAATACCTTCCACTCGAGTAATCAACTCCCTTAACCAATCTCTTGGTCGCAAGATCTTGATTTCCCATTTAGGTTTTTCTTCGATGATTTTCCTTTCCCTTATATGGGATAAATAAATACTCGGTGGCGACTTCATTGATTATACACCCTGATATGGCGGACATTCTGATTAAGATGGCTCCTGAGGACATGGAAAAAACAAAATTTATCACAACCTGGGGAACATTCTGTTACAGAGTGATGCCTTTCGGGTTGAAGAACGCTGGTGCAACGTACCAGAGGGCTATGACAACCCTATTCCATGATCTGATGCATAAGGAAATCGAAGTATATGTTGATGATATGATCGCTAAATCTCATACCGATGAGGGACATATGGAAGATTTGTTGAAGTTATTTCAGTGTTTGAGGAAGTACCGCCTATGTTTGAATCTGAATAAATGTACCTTTGGTGTTCATTCTGGAAAGTTGCTAGGTTTCATTGTCAGCCAAAAAGGAATTGAAGTTGATCATGATAAAGTCAGGGTAATTCAAGAAATGCTTGCTCCAAGGACTGAAAAACAAGTTAGAGGTTTCCTCGGGCATCTGAATTATACTTCCAGGTTCATCTCCCATATGACTGCAACGTGTGAGCCCATATTCAAGGTTTTGAAGAAAGACTAAGGGTGTTTATGGACCGATGATTTCCATAGGGAATTTGAAAGCATTAAAGAGTATTTGGTTGAACCTCCTATCTTGCTCCCTCCCGTTGAAAGAAAACTATTGATTATGTACCTGACAGTGTTGGATAATTCTATGGATTGTATTTTGGGACAGCAAGATGAAACGGGAAGAAAAGAATACGCCATTTACTATCTCAGTAAAAAGTTCACTGATTGCGAGTCACGATACACTCTACTTGAAAAGACATGTTGTGCTTTGGCTTGGGCAGCGAAGCGTCTGTGTCAGTATATGTTGAATCACACTACTTGGTTGATATCAAAAATGGATCCAATTAAGTACATCTTTGAAAAGCCTGCTCTTACCGGAAGAATCGCTCGCTAGCAGATGTTGTTGTCTGAATACGATATTGAATATGGTACTCAGAAGGCTATTAAAGGCAGTGTGTTGGAAGAATACCTTGCTCACCAACCGGTTGAAGATTATCAGTCTGTCAAATATGACTTCCCCGACGAAGATGTGATGTTTTTGAAAGTAAAAGATTGTGATGAACCTTTTCCTGAGGAAGGTCCTGATCCAGGGTCCCGATGGGGTATGGTGTTTGACAGAGATGTGAATGCTTACAGAAAAGGAATTGGTGTTGTGATTATCACTCCTCATGGGTATCATATCCCTTTCACTGCAAGGTTGACCTTTGATTGTACCAATAATATGGCGGAGTATGAAGCATGCGTCATCGGTCTCGAAGCGGCTATGGATCACAGAATCAAAATCCTTGATGTCTATGGTGATTCAGCTTTGGTAATAAACCAGATTAAAGGAGAATGGGATACTCGTCACCCTGTCTTGATCCTTTACAAAGACTATGATAGAAGATTATTACCCTTCTTTAACAAAGTTGAATTCCATCATATTCCTAGAGAGGAAAATAAAATGGCGGATGCTTTGGCAACTTTGGCGTCAATGTATCAGGTGAATACTTGGAATGATGTGCCTCGTATCACAGTGCGACATCTGGATAGACCAGCCCATGTATTTGCAATAGAGGAAACATCAGCAAAAAGCCTTGGTATCTCGATATCAAGCATTTTCTCCGAACTCAAGAATACCCGTTGGGTGCATCAAATAAAGACAGGAAGACCCTGAGAAGGTTGGCAGGTAGCTTTTTCCTTAATGAAGATGTGCTATACAAGTGAAATCATGACATGGTCTTGCTCAGATGCGTGGATAGACACGAAGAAGACATGTTAGTGCATGAGATCCATGAAGGTTCCTTTGGTACTCATGCCAATGGACATTCGATGGCAAAGAAGATGCTTAGGGCAGGTTACTATTGAATGGCAATGGAATCTGACTGTTACAAATTTGCGAAGAAGTGCCACAAGTGTCAGATTTATGCTGACGAGATTCATGTGCCTCCGACACTTCTCAATGTTATTTCATTCCCGTGGCCCTTCTCTATGTGGGGTATTGACATGATTGGAATGATTGAACCTAAGGCGTCGAATGGACATCATTTTATCTTGGTAGATATTGACTATTTCACCAAGTAGGTGGAAGCAGCTTCATATGCCAATGTTACTAAGCAGGTGGTAGTACGCTTCATCAAGCATAATCTTATTTGTTGATACGATGTTCCGCCTTAATGGCGATTCATGATGGCTTTTGATCGGAGAAGGAGGTGTGCGTCGCTGTTTGAAGAGAATAAATGAGACACAATGGTGATTAGAGGAGTTTGAATGGTCATTGCGGTGAGAACGGACGAAGAGGTAAGGTTGGATTCACGTTGAAGCGATGACAAACAGGGAAGATCGCCGCGACATCGTTATGTTGAGGGAAGAAAAAAGAAGAGTGGCAGAGAACAAAGAGAATTGGGATTGAAGAGGTAGAGCAGTATTGTGTGTACCCTAGGATACATAGCAAAACGCAAATGTTTGGGGTCGTTTTCATTTTTTTTCGGTTCAACAATAGTACCTTAGATAATGGATGAGATTATTGGAAATTGTTTGGGTTATTGGATCAAAGACTCGGACCAAACGTTAAGCCCAATGAATTTTTTTGGAGCCTGAAGTTAAATTAAAAAATAAGCTTATTTTGGATCTGTATTTGTTGGGCCTAGCGTTTGATTATCAATCCAACATGCCACTTCTGAATCTAGTTGAACACCCCCTGGGTCTTTCTAATTCATCATTCTTTTAAATTTTGTTTTTTTTAGTTTAGTTTAATTTTTTTTCTTATATAATAAATAAAATACATATGATAAAAACAATAAAAATGTACATCTTAGGAAAACTTATTATTTTTAGGTAATAAACTACAAAAAATAATAAAATTTGTTAGATTTCTCATTTTATTTTTAGGAAATTAATTCCTAATTTTTTTGATTACCTGAGACTTGTGATTCACTTTTGCATGTTGAATTGAGTCTTATGCAGGTTCATTGTTGGATATGCGGATGTGTTTGGATTCCGATTGTGATTTATTTTCACATCGATAAAGTTTCGACACCTATTCCGAATATTCGATCTCTGACTGTTTGTTTGTTAATGCCAGCTCGTGTGAAGTATCTCGGGTTTCTTTATTTTGGTTGCGATTTTTGCGGGAATTATCGTTCGTTTGGTATTATTCTGCTTCCAAGTTATATTTTCGCATTTTATTGCTTTCTAGATATCATGAGAAGTAGGAAATAAAGAGCGTGCGCTCGAAGTCGCCGTTTAAAGACCTGTAGCAGGCATTCCGCACTTCATACCTTATACATGTTGTGCTTGTGTTTGTTTCCTTTCTTGTTGATCGATGAGTCACTCAATTTAGAAATTGATATCACGACTTTGCTCTCAGTGCATGCTCCCTATAGGAATTTATCGATTTCTTTTATTTCTTGTTGATCGATGAGTCACTTAGTTTAGAAATTGAGATCACGACTTCGCTCTCATTGTATGTTCCCTATAGGATAGTTTGTTAGACTTTCTTTGGCATGCTAACTTAGATAGGATCCCTCATTGTATGATAACATTAGGTTAGAGATAGGTTAGTCTCCCTTAGATGTTTTCTTCCCATTTTTCATAATTGCATTTAAAACTAAAACTTCTTTTTTTCTTGGCAATGTATAAAAATGCTAAGCCTATAAAAATTCATTTCATGGTAAAAAATACCAACCAATCCATTTCTTTTCGCCATTCGTCTTTTCTCTTCTAAGAGCATGTTAGCTCCTTTCCACTACAGGTCGTAAGTCCCCAAAGGGGGAGCAGCGGTGGAATGATCAAATGCAACATTGTTCATTTAAAAAATACAAACAAACAAAATATATGAGCCGAACTACGACGCTCTGATTCCATAAAAGGGATACGTAGGCATCTGGTCACGGGGCTCAGCCGAGCGAAATTTGTAAATATTTCCTTCTTTTCCCCGTGTTTTCTTTGCATGCATTCCTACTTAGTTTATAACTCTTAAGGATTAGATTGAATACACCCTTTGATTAGAATAACGAGAGTGGATCCCGTAGAGTACTATGGACGCGTGGGGTGCTAATACCTTCCCCTCGTGTAATCGACTCCCTTACCCAATCTCTCAGTCGCAAGACCTTGATTTCCCCTTTAGGTTTTTCTTCGATGATTTTCCTTTCCCTTATATGGGATAAATAAATACTCGGTGGAGACTTCATTGATTTTACCGCTACACATGTCAAAACTCATTTTTCCACAAACATCTCTCCAGCTGAACCATTGGTAGAAGAAGATTACCACCTCCTTGGCCTCCATACCAAACCAGGGCTTATCGACAAAAAGCAGTGGATAAAATCGAGAAAACTCAGGCTGCATTCAAAGAGGATCTCGACCAAGTAAAGGGCGACGTAAGTTCAATGAAAGGAGATTTGAGTCAAGTTCTTCTGGCTTTGAAGAACATTATTGACAGGCAAGACCAAATTCCCAGGGTAGCTTTCGAGGATGTAGCCCAAACTATTGGTGCATCAAGCAGTCACCAATTAAGGAAAGAGTCAGAGGCAGGACTCCAGAAGTCCTTCATGGCCCAATAAGAAGCTGAAACTGAAGGGTTTGTCCCATTGTCTCCGAAAGGAGGGGCATCTTGTACCCTACAGATTCAGACTAATGATGCAGACAATTACTTGGACATGCAATACGGAGACCATGACCCAGAGGATGCCAACCAAGTGCCCTCAAAGACAAATGGTACTCATGTTGTTGATAATCCATTAGTGATGAATCAGTACAAATCCCTGGAGGAAAGATTAAAAGTTGTGGAGGGTTTTGATGCTTTCGAAGTAGACGCTCTCGAAATGGGCCTAGTTCCAGATGTGGTGATTCCACCAAAGTTCAAAGTGCTTGACTTTTAAAAATATGAGGGGATTACTTTCCCAATAAATCATCTTCGCATGTATTGCAGGAAGATGCATGCCCATGCCCATGATCAGAAGCTGATGATTCACTATTTTCAAGATAGCCTGAGTGGGGCATCTTCAGACTGGTATATGCAATTAGAGCGAACGCATATTCGAACTTGGGAAGATCTTGCTAATGCTTTCCTGAAGCATTACAAATATAACCTGGACATGGCGCCTACCCGCATGCAACTCCATAATTTTTCCCAGAAGAAAGAAGAGTCTTTCAAAGAGTATGCTCAGAGATAGAGGGAATTGGCATCATGTGTGTAACCACCACTGTTAGAGAAGGAGTTAGTAGACACGTTCATGGGAACCTTGCACGGGATGTATTATGAGATGATGGTTGGAAGTATCTCTTCGGGGTTCTCAGACCTAGTAATCATCAGAGAAAGAATAGAGATTAGGGTAAAAAGTGGGAAGATATCAGGGGGATCATCAAATGCTCCCTACAATTCAAAACAGTCTGCTTCAAACTTCACCAAAGGAAAAGAGGGAGAAATTAATGCTGCAACATCACAACCCAGGGTACAACAACCATTAGTGATCCCACTAGGGAAGCAACAAGGCATAAGGCCACCCAGGAAATTTGATCCACTCCCTATGCCACCTAGCCAGTTATTGCAACAACTAGTTAAGGAATTCTTAGTGGAGCTCAAGCCTCTATCTCCTCCAGTCGGGCCACTCCCACGAAGATACGATGCCAATGTCAGATGCGAGTATCATGCTAATTCTCCTGGACATACCATATAACATTGTTGGCCTTTCAAACACAAGGTGTGGGATTTGTTGGATTCTCGAGACATCACTTTCGAGAAGCATAACATCACATCAGACCCTACGTTGTCGCACGATGGGCTGACAATAAACGCAATTGAAGTAGTCACTGACTCTGGGGAAAGCAAACAAGCAAAGACCCCGATAAACTTGCTGAAAGAATATCAGTTGGGATATGGACTCCCGCTAGAACACAATAAAGCTCTCGAAAGAGCTCTACAAAGGCTAAGGGACCAGGGGATAGTCCAGTTCGGACAAGACCCTGAAGAAAAACATAAAGCTACTCTGAAGTGCGAAGCACATTTTCCTCCGATCCAAGAGACTTTTATCAATAATTGAGTAGTTCATGCCAGACATGGGGCAAAAATATTCATCGAAGCCAACACCAAAGAGGCAACTGAAGTCATCCAAGAATGCGCTCCAGGAGAAAAAACTCAAAAGATGGACGACCATGGAGATTCCTGAGATCTTTTTCTTTCCTAATTAAGTTTTCTTGTTTTAGAAAGAACCTATGTCAAGCCCGAGACATAGAGGTTACTTGTAAGGGTTCCCCATTTCGTTTCAAACAATATCTGCGATTAATAAAAGTTATATTTTGTTTTCAATTAAGATCCCTATCCATCTCTTGCAATTATATCTTAAATTTAAAAATGGCAATACTTTCTCTACACATGCATTTTCAAATGTTCATATACTAAATCGGCACCAAATCATGATAAAGGTGCCAATTCATGCCCAAAACCACCGATAATGCTACTGTTGCGATCCGATATAATTTCGATGCTCCTATCAACCAAGCTAAAGAGGAAGATGATAAAGATCTTGAACTCTCTAAGAAAACAGAGAGGGAGATATAAAACGAAAAGCTAACAATACGCAACCATATCAAGAGGCCATTAGGACCATTAATTTGAACACAGGGGAAACTAAGCTAAGAGGCAATGTTAGAGCGGAGCCCTAAAGAAGCCGGATCCGGTTATTGTGCATATCTACAGAAGCAGGCCAAGGCCAAATACAGACAATGCTGTAAAAATAAGCAACTACGGAATACCAAGATTTGACGAAGAACTCGAGCCAGGGGCACGTTGGGTATCCGCGTTCGACGAGGATTCAAATGCACTAGGGCACAATATAGGGGCAGTATTGACTTCTCTAAAGAATGCTCACAAGCCATATACCAAGTCAATGGTGAACATGATACTAAACATCCAAAACTAGTTCCGTATCGGGATCATGTTTTGAAAACCGACTGCGGAATTTGCAAAAAAATCATTTTCAGTCACGTCCCATGAAAAGGAAATCAAATGACAGACGCCATGTCAAATATATCGTCTATATTCAAAGTAACTTGGTCAAACCATGAATCGTGTATCACAAATAGATACTTCGAAGAGTCCGCACATTGCCTTGAAAAATAACAATATAACGAGCCTTGGGTTTACGATATCAAGAAGTACCTGGAAAAACAAAACATCCAGAAAATGCCTCTAGCATCGACAAGTAAGCTCTACGAAAATTAGCCTCGAAATTATTTCTGAATAACAATATACTGCACGAGGCGGACCATGACATGGTCTAGTGCTCCAGAAGATTCTTCTACCTCACCTCAACTCACGTGGCAAATGGACCCCCAATTACCAAGGTCCGTACATAGTCAAAACAGCATCCTCTGGTGGTAATCTTGTCTTCGCAACAATGGATGGGGAAGAACTACCGCACCCGGCAAATTCAGACGCAGTCAAAAATACTACGTATAAGAAGCTTGCTAAGCTCGAACCTTAAACAGACGACTTAGGAAAAAAGGAGCGTCCCGGTGGATCGAAAACCCTAAAGGACGATCCAGGCAAAAAATTAGGGGCATATAAACAAAAAAATTATCCCGGTGGATTGAAAACCCGAAAGGGAAATCCAGGAAAAAATTAGGGATCATTCAAAAAGAAATAAAGAACAAAAAGACTGCGATCTAAGAACTGCGACTACGAACCACGAAGGGAGAGATAGATCTAAATCACATAAATCAGAAGCAAAGGAGATAAGATCATTAAAAGGATATTGGGGAGCAGTAGCAGCAATTATCACTTTTCATTGCCATTTACAACTTCAAAATTGTATTAATTACCTCTTTCTAGGAATTGCATCTTGTACTCTCGCCTATTCAGAGGCATATCAATAAAACATTAGCTTTCTTTGAATTTTTCAAATTGTGTTTTTTCTTTTCTCAGACTTGTTTACAAAATACTACGATCATTACTTGTGAATATTGTCTTGAAATCATTCCGGGGAATTAACAAAATAAAAGCATTTGACAAAACATCGAAAAAACATTTTTGGTTAGAAAAATATCGAAAGAAAATCCACGTCTACGTCCATGCACATGACAATGCCTACTCCTACGTCTACAATACAAAAATCTATACACATTTCTACGCCTATATCTACGCCTACGTCCATACACATGTCTGCACCTATGCTTGCACTTAACGATACAAAGTCTATACATATATCTACGCGTCCCTACGCGAAGTCTACGTCCATATACATGTCAGTGCCTATGCCTACGCTTGCAACACAAAGTCTACGTCTGCACATGCGTCCACGCACATGTGTACTCCTACCAATTCTATACATACGTCTATGTCTGCGCCTACTACGTACGAATCTACATATGTCCATGCTTACGCCTGCGCCTACAACATACGAATCTACATACGTCTACGCTTACGCCTGTGCTTATAACACAAAGGCCACACATATGCCGATACATACGTCTGCGCCTGCGCTTACAACATACAAATCTACGCATAGGCCATAATTTACGCCTACGTCTATGTCTATGCCCGCAATACAAAACCAATGCTCAAATTTTGCTAACATTTCCCACCGTGTTCAAGTTCAACAATGCTACGGCAACGCAAGATACAACGCCAGGAATTGGCAACTCCAAGCCAGTGGTTTAAAGGAGAGAACGCCAGAAACCGTCTTCATAATATTTCAAGGCATATACGCATCTTACACATATTTCACACATGCATTTTTCATATCTAAAGCATATATACCCTATACATTTCAATATTCAATACACTAAAGGTTCCATATCAATGCCAAACATCATACATTTCGCATACATACAACATTCAATATGCATGCATACACATATATAACATAATAAACAAGAAGTCTCACCCTCGATTTAACTATATATGGATCGACCAACACAATACTTCTCCTACAATTCAACCTGTCGCCTCAGTCTTCATGCCGTGACACATTCAGCCCATCACCTAGGTCTCCAGTAGTGATGAGTTCCTTATAAGTCCCATTACATTGCCTCTAAGCCGCAATGTATTCTCAAAACTCAGTATGTTGCCTCTAAGCCGCAACATATCCTCAAAACCCACTATGTTGCCTCTAAGCCGCAACACATCCTCAAAACGCATTATGTTGCCTCTAAGCCACAACATATTCTCAAAATCAACACATTGCCTCTAAGCCGCAATGTATTATCCAAACTCAACACATTGCCTCTAAGCTGTAATGTATTATCCAAACTCAACACATTGCCTCTAAGCCACAATGTATTATTCGAACTCAACACATTGCCTTTAAGCCGCAATGTATTATCAGAACTCAACACATTTCCTCTAAGCCGAAATGTATTATCCAAACTCAACACAGTGCCTCTAAGCCGCAATGTATTATCCAAACTCAACACATTGCTTCGAAGCCGCAATGTATTATCCAAACTCAACACATTGCTTCTAAGCCGCAATGTATTATCCAAACTCAACACAATTCTTCTAAGCCGCAATGTATTATCCGAACTCATTACATTGCCTCTAAGCCGTAATGTACTCGCAAAGCCTAGACCATCGCGTCAGACTTCAGGCAGTGGTGTTTGAAAATCGAATTTAGCTTATCGCCTCATACTTCACGCGGCGATTTGCGAACTTAACCCATTTCCTCAGACTTCATACAGCAATGTGTTTCTTATTTTGCGACACAAATCATTGCCTCAAACTTCATGCAGCAATGTGTCTCTTTTTCCACAATACAGATTATCGCCTCAAACTTCATGCAGCGATGTTCGAAACAACAAATTTAGCTTATCACATCAGACTTCCCGCAGTGATTTGCAAACCAAACCACCGCCTCAGACTTCATGCAGCGATGTCCGAAAACCAAACCTAGACCATTTCCTCAGACTTCATGCAACAATGTGTTTCTTTACATAGATTATCGCCTCAGACTTCACGGAGCGATTTGCGAACCTAACCCATTGCCCCGGACTTCATGCAGCAATGTGTTCCAAACTCCAGTCCATTGCCTCAGACTTCATGCAGAAATGCGTTTCTTTATTCCAAACTCCTAACCCATTGCCTCAGAGTTCATGCAGCAATGTGTTTCTTCATTTCACAAAATCCAGCTTATCGCATCAGACTTCACGCAGCGATTTGCAAACCAAACTCATTGCCTCAGACTTCATGAAGCAATGTATATTTCTTTACTCCGTAACACAAACCATCGCCTCAAACTTCATGCAGCGATGCCCGAGAACCAAATCCAGCTTATCGTCTCAGACTTCACGTAGCAATTCGCAAACCTAACCCATTGCCTCAGACTTCATGTAGCGTTGTGTTTCTTCAATCCATAAAATCCAGCATATCGCCTCGGACTTCATGCAGCGATGTCCGAAAACCAAATCTAGCTTATCGTCTCAGACTTTACGCAGTGATTTGCAAGCCTAACCCATTGCCTCAGTCTTCATGCAACAATGTGTTTCTTTACTCCGTAACACAAACCATCGCCTCAGACTTCATGCAGCGATGCTCGAAAAATACAAAATTTAGCTTATCGCCTAAGACGTCACATGGTGATTCGCGAAGATAACCCATGGCCTCAGTCTCCAAGAAACCATGCATCATCAGTTGTTGTTTTATTCATCCGCCAAATGGGTGAATAAGCAAAACCAAGCCAAGACATACAAGATTGTTCCCCCAAGTTCTAAATCATCATCCTTATTCAAATCCTGGTAAAGTGATACATCATTATCTTTGCTTATTCTCTTCAAAACTCTTGAGGGTACGCTATATCAGCGTAACCCTATCTAGCCAACTCTTGGGGGTATGCTATATCAACGTAACCCTATCTAGCCAACTCTTGGGGGTATTCTATATTAATGTAACCCTATCTAGATAACCCTTGGTCAAATCTTGGGGTCTTCCATTTTTTAATAAATCTCTGATTCAAATGAACAAAGACCTACGCATTCTCGCGCCATTCAATCAAAGAGTTATTAAATAGGGGCAGCTGTCATACCTTAAATTTGCCCACCTTAGTGTTACCGTCAAATTTATTTTCGAACTTGAGAGTTACACAGTATAAAAATCCTTTGATTTAAATTATATTAATATTCTGAGGTTTTTCTATAAAAGTTCACTTTCAAGTCTGTTTGAAAATATAATAATAATTATTTGTATTTTTAAAATAGAAAATATAATAATTATTTGTATTTTTAAATAGAAAATAATCGTTCGTCTTCATATACTTTTAATTGACTTTTTAACTTTGAATGAGTAACATAGCATAGTTGGTAAGGAAGAAAGACTGGCAAGCATGAGGTCGCAAGTTCGAATCTCTCATGGTGCACTTTTTAACATTTTTTATATTTCTTTGTTTATTGTTATTAATTTTATTTCCGTTTATAAAAATTATTAAAAAAATAATTTTTTAAATATTTAAATATTAAATTTCGTATTTTTAATTAATGAATTTTTAAAAAAAAAGTTATTTTTATTTTTTTCACTTTTTATTCTAAAAATAACCAAAAAAATCTAAAATACAAAAAGATTTAAAAGTATTTTGTTATCTTTTGTATTTTTGGTAGTAATATTTATTTTAGGAGAGAATCAATGTAATTGGTTACAATAATTATAAATCCAACAATTTGATTTTTTTTTTGGGTTTTAATTATTTGGATTGATGATTTATTTTATTATATTTTTGTTAATTTCATTTCAATTTCAAATTACATTCAAATCTTCCCAAAAATCATGTTTTTTATTATTTAAATATTATTTTTATTTTTCTATTTTAGGTAATTTTTAATAATAATAATAATAAATTTATTTTATGCATTTTTCATCAAAAAGTGTCTAAAAATTCACTAAAAAATCAAATTTAAAAACTAAAGTAAATTCAATCTCAGTAAAACAATATCAATATCAATCAAATCCAAATCGCTACAAATCTCAATCTCTATTACAATGAATTGGCAACAGAATCCAAGCTCTATTACAGTACAAAAATTTAATTCTTCTGCAAAATAAAATCTTCAATTAAAATATTACAGAATCAATCTCCATTACAAAACAAATCTAGCAACAGAATCAATTACAATACCAGTATAAATCTCAATCAATACTATATCAATTACAATATTTTCTCAATCAATTAGAAATCTCTAAAATTAATTCTAACATCAAATTTAATCCCTAATCTATGCTAATTCTCACAAGTCCTAAATTCCTATCCCTATATATATTGGCAGAAGAAAAAAACAGGGGAGGATACGGAGAAGACGAAAAAGAAAAGAACGGAGAAGGGCTTGCGTGGAGAACACCGAAGAGCAAATAACCTTGTTGTTAGTTGAAGATCCGAGAGAAGGACAATTGGGGTTTCATTATCTGAAACCACAATCTCCATTGATCCGCCGCCGCACCACCTTCAAGCTCCACCGCAACCTGCAAAAGCGAAGAAGAGCAGGAATCAATACTAAATCCAGAACATTCAAAGGCAGAGAGCAAGCGAAATCACGAAAGGGTGACTGGACTTAGCGTTTTTATTTGGTTGATTTGTTGTTATTTTTGGGATTTAGGGGGTTTTAGGGGTCGAATTCGTGTTGGGGTTTTGGTAGAGTGCCGCCGGTGGTGGTTTGGGAATTAGGGTTAAAGTGAGAGAGAGTGAAAGGGTTTGTGTACGAGAGAGAGGAAGATGAATAAGTGGAGTTTTCTGTAACAACAAAACAATGTAAATGAATAAAAACTAAATGTAATCCGTTTCAATTCCATGCGCGCTGGCTCACAATAATTATCATACTCCCTCGTTATCTTCCGCGTGATCGTGATCGGACGGCCGTAGGCCAAGACCTACCTTATTTTCCATACACCCTTGCCCACGTAATCCAGCCTCCTAAAGACACCTCCCTGATTTGCTTGTTAGTTCAAAATCGCACCCCCCAGGTTTAACTTAATTAAATCATTTTTTTCAATTATCACTTATTTCATATTTTTTATAATTATTATATTTTAATATTTTATTATTATTATATATTATTATAATTACTTAATTTCTTATTATTATTTATAACTTATTATTATTATAAATTTTATTTTTCACTTATTATTATTTCTCCTTTTATATTATTTTCTATTTTTTTTACAATTATTATATTTTTTATATTTTAATATTTTTATTATTATATATTATTATTATTATAATTATTCAATTTCTTATCATTATTATTTATAATTATTATTATTATTATTAATTTTAATTATTATATGTATACATTATTATTTATATACTAACAAATATATTATTTTTATTCAAAAATTGCATACATTATTTTACTATATTATTTGCATTAAATATTTTTTTAATCATGCATTAATCAAGATATTTTTACAGTTAATACAATTAAAAAACACACAACAAACAACAAATTATCTTTTCGCAATCAACTAATCTAATCAACTGTTTTTGCAAAAGGGTTTCAAACAGATTTTGACTTACTATGCATTTAATCAAAATCTCTGCAATCACTGCTCCCGACCAAAATGCGAGGTGATTCAAAATACATTTGCGACCTCTAAAAACACCAACCTCATACGAACTACGAATTGGAACTCTGATTCCTCGTAAGAGGATAAGGATACGTGGACATTCAATCAAAAATCGTGGCGATTCTCCTACTAAAAATTAAGGCACTTTCCCCTATTAAAGCTTGAAACCCTGTTTACCCCTAACCTAAACTTAAAACCTAATATCTTGTGAATAAGGTAGATGAAATTATAGTTTTCCGTTAGATTCTCTTCCCTAGGATAAAAATTAATAGTGGCAGCTCTGATCAGCGACACAATCCTCATGTATTTCCATCAACAACAATCTCTATAACTTTACACAAATCTCAAGCGTCTTACACCCACGGTTCCACCTTGCATCCGTCAATGTCATTCACTCCAGAATCGGTTTGAATCTCTGAATCTGATCCAATCGCGCATCTGTACCAACCTGTTGGAAATCTTGGAATGATGACAACTTGGATTGGGAATTGGAATGATTCATTGACATTAAATGGGCAATAAATGAGCACATGAATGAACTAGTTTGTGAGTGAATTTGAAAGGATTCATTTAAGTCCCACATTGGAGGGAACACAACTTCTAGTAGTGCATAAATACTCCAACTTGGACACTTGGGTTGGGCCCCAAGGGGCACCCCAATTTTGTTAAGGAGTGAGGACACACCACTAAGTCATCTAGACACACACGCGCGCGCGCCGCCGCCGCCGTCCGTTCGTCCGACCGGCCGGCTCGGCTCGGCTCGGTTCGGTTCGGTTCGGTCTAGATGAATTAATTTTTTGAACCGGATTTTGGTGAAAATTAATTATTAATGATTATTAATAATTAATTAATTCGGTGGAATTAATTAGCATTAATTAATTAAAAATAGTGGAAATTAATTAATATTTAATATTAATTAATTACGGAATTAGTGACGTGTCAATTACTTGCCTTCCAAGAGTCAAAACGCATGACTGTCTGACCAAGCAATAACAGTTACTTTTGACTGGGCCAATTCAACCCTCTCCCACGTTCTTCCTACTTCTTCGAACCGTTTTGTTGAATTAGTGATTATTTCATTTGCAAATAACTCCAGTATTCACAATCTCGTTTTTCACTCTTCTCTCTCTCTATTCTGCTTCATCTCAATTTTTTTCTACTCTGTTTTTTCGACTGCTTCTTTGCAGATACTACGAGTGGTTTCTACACCATCAGAAGGTGTTATTCATAGAACGCTTTATCACAGTGCAAGTGATAATCGTATTTTATTCGAACGGGCTGTTTTATCCTGGAGACGTCGCCTACTATCGACTGCCTTGCACTTTGTTGGCATCCGGCGAAACGTCTTAAAGAAAGCGTACCGATCCGCGACTCGACCCGATAAATTTCTCAGTGGCTATTCTTTTTTTTTTCAATAATCCGTGAACAACAATTTTAAGACGTTTGCCTTAACTGCCATGGCTACTGAGGAAATTATCGGTAATAATGCGGTCGCTGCTGTCACTGACAAACCGTTTAAGTTTGAGGGTTCTCATTTCAAATGTTGGCAAGCTAAGATGAGATTTTTCTTGACTATCAAGAAGGTTGCCCACGTTCTGACTGAGGATATCCCTGTTGTTCCTTCTGGACCAACCGAACAAACTGATGCTGCAACCATTGTAACTTCTGACAAAGCTCCCAGCTCTGCTGAAGCACAAGCTGCTGCAAAAGCCAAAGCCGCAGCAGATGATTTACAGCTTCGAAAAGAAATTGCCATATGGCAAGAGAATGACTACCTATGCAAAAATCACATCCTGAACGGTCTTGCTGATGACCTGTACGATTACTACAGTAATTACAACACTGCTAAAGAAGTGTGGGAAGCCTTGCAGAAGAAATATGATACCGAAGAAGCAGGTGCAAAGAAATATGCTGTCAGCCGCTACTTGAATTACAAGATGGTGGATGAAAAGTCTGTGGAAACTCAAAGCCACGAAATTCAGAAAATTGCTCATGAAATCATAACTGAAGGTATGCCTCTGAATGAACAATTTCAAATTGCTGTTATTATTGACAAACTGCCCCCTGCTTGGAAAGATTTCAAAAATATGCTTCGCCATAAAACCAAAGAGTTTTCCATCGAAAGTTTGATTACTCGCCTCCGAATTGAAGAGGAAGCTCGAAGACAAGATCAGAAAGATGAAGTCTTAGTTGTTTCGAACAACAAAAAGAAATTCGGTGCGGTTCTGAAGCCTACGGGCAAACCATTAAAGAATCAGAACCGCAATGCTATGAACCGAATTAAGAATGGGAATCCCTCTAGGGCCCCAAATGCTCCAATTGCTAGGCAGCAACCACCACCACAGAGAAATGATGCTCCGGTTTTCACTTGCTACAATTGTGGGAAACCGGGTCACATGGCAAAAAGGTGTAAGAGCAGGCCTAAACCTGTTGTTGGCTCAAATGCTCAGGTTAACCTGACTGATGAGCAATTCATTGCTATGATCACTGAAGTCAACATGGTTGGTGGAAGTGATGGTTGGTGGATAGACACTGGCGCCTCTCGTCATGTCTGCTACGATCGTGCTATGTTCAAAACATACATGAATGCTGAAGATAAGAAAGTGTTGTTGGGAGATGCTCACACCACTAAGGTTGTTGGAATTGGGGATGTTGAGCTGAAATTCACCTCAGGAAAGACTTTGATCTTGAAGGACGTCATGCACGTTCCTGAAATTAGGAAGAATCTTGTTTCTGGTTTTCTTTTAAATAAGGCAGGGTTTAGTCAAACTTTAGGGGCAGAT
This sequence comes from Vicia faba, assembly GCA_948472305.1. Classification (NCBI taxonomy): domain Eukaryota; kingdom Viridiplantae; phylum Streptophyta; class Magnoliopsida; order Fabales; family Fabaceae; genus Vicia; species Vicia faba. The sequence goes on from OX451740.1 coordinate 1,295,688,388, forward strand.
TTGTACACCATCACTAAGAATGGTATTTTTGTTGGGAAAGGGTACGCCACTGATGGCATGTTTAAGTTGAATGTTGATTTTAATAAGATTTCTCCTTCTGTTTACTCTTTGTGTGATTTTAATATTTGGCATACTAGACTTTGTCACGTTAATAAGCGAATTATGCATAATGCAAGCAACTTGGGCCTAATCCCTAAATTAAGTATTAATGATACAAATAAATGTGAATATTGTAGTCAAGCAAAAATAATCAAGACTTCGCATAAATCAATTAATAAGGAATCTGATCCCCTAGATCTTATACATTCTGATATATGCGAATTAGATGGAAGTTTAACTAGAAACAATAAACGTTATTTTATCACTTTTATTGATGATTATTCAGATTATACTTATGTATACTTAATGAAGAATAAAAGTGAAGCGCTTGAAATGTTTAAGATATATGTAACTGAAATTGAGAATCAACTTAGTAAGAAGATTAAGAGACTTCGTAGTGATAGGGGGACTGAATATGATTCTGGTTTATTTAATGACTTTTATAAAGAACATGGAATTGTACATGAAACGACTGCTCCATATTCTCCTGAAATGAATGGTAAAGCAGAAAGAAAGAATAGGACTCTTACCGAACTTGTTGTTGCAATTATGATAAATTCTGGTGCTGCTCCTCACTGGTGGGGGGAAATTTTATTGACTGTTTGCTACGTCCTGAATAGAATCCCCAAGTCAAAAAGTAAGATCTCACCATATGAGATATTAAAGAAAAGACAACCAAACTTGTCTTATTTGAGAACTTGGGGCTGCCTGGCTTATGTCAGAATTCCGGATCCGAAACGAGTTAAACTCGCTAGTAGAGCATATGAATGTGTATTCATTGGGTATGCAGCAAACAGTAAGGCATATAGGTTCTATGACCTAAATGCAAAAGTAATCATAGAATCAAATGATGTTGAATTCTATGAAGACAAATTTCCTTTCAAACTGAGAAATAGTGGGGGCACCCAATCGAGTCACATTCCTGTGATAAGAAGTACAGAAAACAACAACGAAGTAGAAACAAAACTTCGGAGAAGTAAAAGAGTAAGAGTCGCTAAAGACTATGGGCCTGATTATGCGGCTTATAATATAGAAGAAGATCCAATAAATCTTCAAGCAGCATTGTCATCTCTAGATGCAGATTTATGGCAAGAAGCTATAAATGATGAGATAGAATCCCTGGATTCTAACAAGACATGGCACTTAGTAGACTTGCCTCCTGGTTGCAAACCGATCGGTTGTAAATGGGTTCTGAAAAAGAAACTAAAACCTGATGGAACTATTGATAAATACAAGGCTCGCCTTGTAGCTAAGGGTTTTAGACAAAGAGAAAATATAGATTTCTTCGACACTTTCTCTCCAGTCACTAGAATCACATCCATTAGGGTACTTATTTCAATTGCTGCTATTTATAACTTAATAGTACACCAAATGGATGTTAAAACAGCTTTTTTAAATGGTGACTTAGAGGAAGAAATCTATATGGAACAACCAGAAGGGTTTGTGATCCATGGACAAGAAAACAAGGTTTGTAAGTTAGACAAGTCTCTATATGGACTAAAACAAGCCCCTAAGCAATGGCATGAAAAATTTGATAACTTAATGATATCAAATGGATATAAAGTGAATGAAAGTGACAAATGCGTTTATTACAAATCTGAGAATCGCATTTGCACTATCATATGTCTTTATGTAGATGATCTACTTATATTTGGATCAAACATTCAGACTATTAATGATGTGAAATCTTTGTTGTGCAACAACTTTGATATGAAAGACCTGGGAGAAGCAAATTTAATCCTCGGTATCAAGATCACTAGATCCAAACAAGGAATTTCTTTGGATCAATCACACTATGTGGAAAAGATCTTAAAGAAATATAATTACTTTGATTGTGAACCTGCTAGCACTCCATACGATCCAAGCATGAAACTGTTTAAGAACACTGGTGAAAGTGTTAAACAGACAGAATATGCAAGTATCATTGGAAGTCTTAGATATGCTACTGACTGTACTAGACCTGACATTGCATATGTCGTGGGATTGTTGTGCAGGTTTACTAGTAGACCAAGTAATGAACATTGGCAAGCTATTGAGCGAGTCATGAGATATCTCAAAAAGACTGTGAACCTCGGTTTACATTATCAGAGATTTCCTACTGTACTTGAAGGATACAGTGATGCTGATTGGAATACTTTGTCAGATGATTCCAAAGCTACTAGTGGCTATATATTTAGTATAGCCGGAGGAGCTGTATCTTGGAAATCAAAGAAACAGACCATTCTGGCTCAGTCCACAATGGAGTCTGAAATGATAGCACTAGCCACAGCTAGTGAAGAAGCAAGTTGGTTAAGATGCTTGCTAGCTGAGATTCCCGTATGGGAAAAACCTATGCCAGCTGTGTTGATCCACTGCGATAGTACCGCGGCTATTGCAAAAATTGAGAACCGTTATTATAATGGTAAAAGACGTCAAATAAGAAGAAAGCACAGCACCATTAGAGACTGTATCTCTAAAGGAGCTGTAAGAGTGGATCATGTACGCACTGATGAAAACTTAGCAGATCCTTTGACGAAAGGATTAGCTAGAGAGAAAGTCTATAACACATCATATAAGATGGGACTAATGCCTATATGAATATGAGTTGCTCACAATGGTAACCCGACCTAAATGACTGGAGATCCCAAGAAATAGGTTCAATGGGTAATAACAAGTTGTGAGTGATATGAGATGATCATGCAAGAGAAGCATGATTCCTGAAGTAATAAGAGGTTGAGATAATAGAAACTCTTAATGAGATCTATACTCTGTATGAGGGAGTACCTAGACTACAGGAGTACTCTTGATAGACTCACCTTGGTGATTGTGGAACTTGGGTCGGTTCCCATGGAATTGCGAGGCAAAATTCCTAGAGCCTTCACTAAACCGGGATACACGTGCAGGGCCATTAAAGCACGGGCTATTAGAATACACCTTAAAGAAAAGGTTGTGTGCGGGTCTGATGTCTGAGATAGAGTTCAAGACAATTGTGTCACTCTTGTTGAATCAGAATCCTACTTGCTACGCAAAGGTTCAAGTCATAGACACCTTTGCTTATGCACAACCTTAGAAACGTCTGACGTTACCTCTAAAATCACCTTTTAAATTCAAGTGGGGGATTGTTGGAAATCTTGGAATGATGACAACTTGGATTGGGAATTGGAATGATTCATTGACATTAAATGGGCAATAAATGAGCACATGAATGAACTAGTTTGTGAGTGAATTTGAAAGGATTCATTTAAGTCCCACATTGGAGGGAACACAACTTCTAGTAGTGCATAAATACTCCAACTTGGACACTTGGGTTGGGCCCCAAGGGGCACCCCAATTTTGTTAAGGAGTGAGGACACACCACTAAGTCATCTAGACACACACGCGCGCGCGCCGCCGCCGCCGTCCGTCCGTCCGACCGGCCGGCTCGGCTCGGCTCGGTTCGGTTCGGTTCGGTCTAGATGAATTAATTTTTTGAACCGGATTTTGGTGAAAATTAATTATTAATGATTATTAATAATTAATTAATTCGGTGGAATTAATTAGCATTAATTAATTAAAAATAGTGGAAATTAATTAATATTTAATATTAATTAATTACGGAATTAGTGACGTGTCAATTACTTGCCTTCCAAGAGTCAAAACGCATGACTGTCTGACCAAGCAATAACAGTTACTTTTGACTGGGCCAATTCAACCCTCTCCCACGTTCTTCCTACTTCTTCGAACCGTTTTGTTGAATTAGTGATTATTTCATTTGCAAATAACTCCAGTATTCACAATCTCGTTTTTCACTCTTCTCTCTCTCTATTCTGCTTCATCTCAATTTTTTTCTACTCTGTTTTTTCGACTGCTTCTTTGCAGATACTACGAGTGGTTTCTACACCATCAGAAGGTGTTATTCATAGAACGCTTTATCACAGTGCAAGTGATAATCGTATTTTATTCGAACGGGCTGTTTTATCCTGGAGACGTCGCCTACTATCGACTGCCTTGCACTTTGTTGGCATCCGGCGAAACGTCTTAAAGAAAGCGTACCGATCCGCGACTCGACCCGATAAATTTCTCAGTGGCTATTCTTTTTTTTTTTCAATAATCCGTGAACAACAACCAATCGCCCGGAATCAACGCACAGACCGCCGGGAAGCCTCTGTTGCCGCCGGTACAAACACCAATGTTGGTCGTGCTCTGATCAACATCACAGTCACCACCCGCCCACATCTATTGCAGATCGCCGACGAGCCTCCCTCCGTCTAGAAGTCCACATGTCGCCCAACCCCCTTTCGTTGATGACCTCTGCACGCACAGCTACCTCAGGTATCCATTACTTTGTTATTTCCAATTTCTGTGTGGCTTAGGATATTTGTTGGAAGATGTTGTAAATAAAAATATTTTGAAAGAATGAAGAGGATGAGAAACGTGAGGAATGCAGAATGAGAGAAAGTAAACGCTTCAGTTTCATTTGTATTCGGTTCCTTCTATCTTTCCTTTTGTTAATAATTTTTATTTATTTATTTATTTTTATTTTAAACAAATACCAATTGTATGATTTTTATTTGTTTTGAAAATTGGTCATCAATTTTAGGAAAGCAGCACCTCCCTCTTACTGCTCCTTACATTTTATTTATTATTATTCTTTTGTTTATCCGTTTATTTAATTTGGTTCCGGACTTTCTAATCTCATTAGTTGCATATCAATCTATAATTTTGTTAATTTTTTTGGTATAGATATCTTAATTAGATTTAACTCTTTTAGCTTAAGTTATAATTCAAATACATAGTTTATTACGTTGTAATTAATTTTAATTACTCATATTATTTATTTAGACTAATTAATTTGAAATAGTTAATTCATGAAATACTTCATCTGCAAACAACACGTGGTCAATATCTGGTCACGTGATGAAGAGACTATATCAGATTCTCCCGCTCTATGTCTTAATACAGTTAACCAACATTAAATCATATCTTTTAAACATGTATTAAAAAAACATTTTTCACTATAGATTAATTTAATATTTTGCATCAAAATATTAAAATCCGCGATTCACCGAATTGCTACATCCGCAAGCGACACGTGCCCAACATCTGACCACGTGATGAGGAGGCTATATCAGACTCCTTTTCTCTACGTATAAAAAAGTACTCCGACAAGCATCCAAATTATTTTTCGTATTAAATTAATTCGAACAATTAATTTACGAAAAGGAATATGAATATATTTAAATTAGTTGCGTGCTTGGTCTAACAAATTCCACTATTCACACTCTTAACTCACGTATGCGGGAAATTCAAAATATATTTCGCAATCTATAAAAAACACAAACAACCCCGTGAACTACGAAATGAGACTCTGATTCCTCCTATGAGGATACGTAGGCATACGATCGAAAATCGTGGCGAGTCTCGCTAACTAAAAAAATAAATCCTATTTTCTTAAAAAAGTGTTTCAAAACTTAGTATCCTTGTGAACAAGGTAGATAAGGGGTGCCTAACACCTTCCCCTCATCTAGAACAAAGTCCAAATCTAGAATCTCTAAACTTTAGGGTTATTCGTTTATATTCCCTTCCTTTAGGATAAAAATTATGGGTGGCGGCTCTATAAAAAAACCAGTTGTAACATATGGCGCGATGTGCATGATATGAACATTAGTGAATAAACCACAGGATCATTTATTTAAATCAAATTTTAAAAAAAACAAGTGGCGCCTTGTCATTGGTTGAGAGATGACACGTTGGTCATCTTCAACATCCAGCCACACGAATGGCAAGTCTCTCAAACTGTAAAATCAGAAGCTCAGATCTATGCCATTTGTTTCGTCTCATCAAGACGAAAAAAACTGTACCCTCGCGAAAAATTTATATAAGTAGTAGCTCATTCGATTTGAAGAAAACCAGAAGAAAAAAGTTGATTTGGGATTTGAAAATTCATGATCAAAACTCAATTCCAGTTGAAAACAAATGTTGCGACTAGTATTAGAATGATGAGAGCTTCATTGTGGTAACAAATTTTGAGAGAATTGATGAAGGAATCTCCCTATTGAAGTTCAATTTAAGAGCTTTAAAACTTGACTTGACTAGCATGATTTAGGATGCTTTAGGGCTTGGTTCTTCTCATGTTAGCTTCAGTGAAGTTCAAGGATGAAGAGTTGACAAAGAAAATGGATTGAGAAAGGCTGTAAAACCAAATTCGAAGTTGCAGAAATATGGGTTAAGGAAAGAGTTGGGCAGGGTGATTCTGGTTATCTAAGTTTGAGAAAATGAGTGAGATATAACCCTCTATTTATAGGGAATCAAATGAAATGCTCAAGCATGTGGAATGATGAAGTTTCGAGGGAAATTGTGTGAAGTTGCAAGCATGAAAAGTGTGACTTCTATTTTGCTCAAAACTCAACAAAAACTTGCGTTTCAAGGTGCTAATCATTTTTGGAAGATTGCTAAACATGATTAGAAGTAAAAACGCATAGAAATTTAGTGATTATAAGTTGAGTTGTGCATTTCAAATTCTGACTTGGAGGCAAAATTCAATTTCAAGGTACCAACTTTGAATCAATGGCATTCATAGCTCAAGGGGTCTTAGGGCATGATTCTTGAAGCAATTGAAAGATAAGGTTACAATATTTAAAATGTGAAAATAATTAAATTAAATTAAATGGATGCTTGAGCTAAAAGTTGTGATGAGTTAAATTTGAGAAAAAGATGCTGACTTTTTGTAGTTAGAAAATTTCCAAGTTTTTCTTCAAAAATGATCTATAATGTCTTGCATCAAAACATGACCTTCCACTCAAAATTTGCTTTTGACCAAAAAAGATGGCATGAAGTAGATATCTTAAATGACATTTTTAGATTTGAACCACATAAAAATATAAGAATGTAGAAAGTTATGACTTTGTGAAGTTGGTGAAAATTCATGAGATGACATATAATCTCTTGCGTCTTTGGGGCATCTTCCATCCATTTTCAAGCTTTGAACATAAAAGAAGAGTTCAATTTCATATCCTTAAGATCATTATAGAAAAATAATGGGCTCAAAAAGATAAAAATTGACCAAGTTATGATCTTTTGAAGTCACATAATGGAATTTGATGGCCTATCTAGAGGACTTGTAATCTTTCTTCTTCATTAGGCATCTTCCACATGAAATATTCTTGAAACTTTTGAAGTGATGGTTGATAACCCTTTAAATAGAAGCATGAATTTGGAATTACCCAAAAATCTCAAAATACGGGCAAGGTATAGCCCTTAGAAGTTCAAAACCCTAGCTCCTAGAGTACCAAAATGCCTTGGGAACCCCTTTCAATTTTGACAAACTTTCTTGAACAAATACTTTTTCCATGTAAATATAAGTTTTTGTGGATTATAATAAGAACCCATAACAATAAAAACCACCTCCAAATATGATAATTGAGAGAGTTATGCACTTGTGATCAAGAAATCAAGAACTTGTCCAATTAGGTCAAACTTCTTCAATCAGCTCTTGCATCTTTTGATTTTATTTGACAAATTGAGGCATGATGAATAATAGTAGACCTTGTCATGATATCACTTCAACTTATCTTCAATGATGAAGCTTGTATCTCAATGAAGCTTTATTGAAGAAGACATGGAAATAAACTCATGAACCTATAGATCAACCTGATGAAATGTGTTCTGCTTTCACCTATAGCATCAACACTTAGAGCAAACATTCATTGCATTTGTTAGTTAAAAGTTAATCAATAAAAAACATATATGGTCATAATATACAAATCAAAGTGCTTGGTGATTCCTCATTAGCAATCCTAAAGATAGGGAGAAGAACCAAACCCTAGTGTGATCTTGTTGTGAATGAGTTGATATGAGATGATATAGGAATCTTAGGGGCAAAAATTTGGGTACAACAACAGGTTTGCAAACCAAATCCACCAAAATGGATGAATGATGTTGATGATATTTGAAACCCTAGTTTCTTCTGATACATCCCCCTCCTTCTTCATCTTATCCCTTTCTTGTTTTTACTTGTGCTACATGTTTTTGGAGAATAATCTACCTATCATTTCTCTAGCATGTTTGGAACATAGATTTATATTGACCGATATCAAAATAGGTGTGACTTCTACATAAGTCCACTTACGATTGCTTAACATAATACTAAATTTGTCCCGATTCGAAAAATGATCATTTGTGGCCCGAACCTATGTTTGCAAGCCTAGGTATGTTTAATTTGAAATCTTTGATAGAATAACTTTTAAGTTCATTGTTAGGAGGTTTGATTCTATCAATCCTCTAATGAAATTCATGAATTTTGGTCTAAATTAATCATTTGAACATCGTTGATCATATGTGGTTTCTTTGAGCACTTGGAATGAATGATATACTTGACAAAAAGCAAATGAGCCTTGTTGTTGAGAATATTTGATTTTATCAATCTTCTAATGAGTTTTCAAATGCAAGCTTCAAGATGGCCATTCAACTAACCCTCTAACTTCTAATTCACTAACAATTAACTTTACTTTATGCCTTTATTTTACGCCTTTACTTTTACTTACCATTTACTTTAGCATTTACATTCCATGCCTTTTTTTCTTTTGCTCACTTGAGCATTTATCTTTATGTCATTTTTCTTTGCTTCTCTTGAGCTTTCTTTTCTTTTAAAGGCACTTAATAATCAATTTGAACATTAAAAGCTTTAAGGTTACTTGGACTATCTGGTTACTATCCTTGGCATTGTGGAGTTGTGGATCTCTCGGACTTGTAATTAGAACCCTTGATACTTGGGGACCTTGTTACTTTGTTGTTATTTTGTCTGAATTTCTTGGGGTTTACTCCAAGACATTGATTTATTTTCTTTGTGTGCAGGTTATTCTGTTTATATGCTATGTCTGTGATTGAGAATTCCTCTGTATACAATCGTTACTCTTTCCAATTTTTGTGAAGACTTAATTCATCTAAAGTTTGGTATTTCTCAGAGGTTTATTACTTTTTCTTGCTTGGTTTTAATCCAAAGGATGAGAATTATATATTAACTTGTTCATGTCAAGTGTTGGCCCATTGTCGGTTCGATCGTTCTTTTCCTTAGCTTTTACCTTATGCTTTAGGATAGTCCCTTCATCTCATGCTATCTTCTTTAATTTCAAAAATATTCCCCCTCTTTTTCAAAAATCTTCTTGTTTTCTAACTTGAATCACTTTCATATTAAACTTGGACTTAGGTCCATTCATTTTCAAAAATATTTTATTAATTAAACATTAATAAATTTAATCATACTTTGACATTTTTCTCAAGACTAAAAGTCAATTAAACTCATTCAAACCATTTTTCCACTTTGGCTTTTTTATTTTAAACTTTTTTTCAAAATATTAGACTCTTGTAAATTCTTGTAGTGATGCAAGCTATTATACTTTTAAGATATGTAGTGAAGAGAGATATTTTCCACTTGGGTGTTGAGTGAGGCTTTGTTGACTTTAAAATCCAAACCATATCCTCCACTTTGAGATGATGTAAATTCTCATTTCTCATAATTGTGGGTAGTAAGTATGTCTTTCACTCGGATATGAAGATGATGTCTCTTCTCTTAAAATTAACCAACACACCTGTATTTTTAAAATTTTGAGGTGAACTACGAGTACCCTGATCCCCTATTGCACAGAAGGTGGTACGTATGCACTAAAGGTTCACAACCACGGCGGGTGCAAAAATTGTAAAAAATACTTCTTTTCTTATCTTCACCATCTTATTTTGAATACACCTTTTATAGCCAAAATACACAGATTTTTAAAGAAGTTCTTGCAGAGTACCGTAGATGTTTAGGGTTCTTATACCTTACCTTTGCATAACCAACCCCTACCTAGATTCTCTTCCCCTCTTTTTTGGGTTTATTCTCTCTTTTCCCATTTTCCTTTGGAAACAATAAAGCGCGGTGGTGCTTTTTATTTGATTTATGCGAGTTAAGTCAATCCAATGACTCAGTCTCAACATTTCTACCGCTACATAAAGGTAACACCAAAAAATTACAATAGTGGAAGCATGTACTTCTTTATCTTATACGTTGAATCAATGACGAGTATAGTGAAAAATGGGTTAAACAACTTTATGAAATTAGGATGAGTACAAAATATATCTAGAATGGTTACTTTATCCTCGCTGACTTGGTACCTAGATGCATAATTGTTATCATATAGAAGTTTCAATAGTTGATGCATTTCAATTTTATCCCTCTTAACACCTTGTTTTTAATGACACGAATATTGTATACTTGCTTGATATTTGAGATATTTTTTAGTCTTTTACTTTTCAAAGTTGCAAGTATGTTTTTAGGCTGCACCATATTCAATGTCATGTCAGAAACAATCTCCATCTCTTCCGATATAAGGCGACATGCAATGGGATGACCACCTAACTTGTCACACATGTCAAGGTTATGTAAACCAAAAATTACATTATTTCTTCATTTATTATTTTCTAAAAGATAACCATGCAACTTAAAGGGACACTCACATTTTCTCGAACTGGTGTCATTTTGTTTCAACTTCTAGAGAGGAGTTATATACTTTGTAATTCTTCCGCATCTTAATGTCACAGATACAAGTCTTTTATCTGAACCATTATAAGACCTTCTAATTATAACACCAAGTCCCATTTGGATGCTTCCGTGCGAATCCATTAGAGCATATGATCACGAACCTCAATTTCTTGTCCATTTGTAAATTAATTGTCAACATCTACCTCATTGACATCAACACGTTAGGCATCCATAGACACAATAGGTTTGGTGAAAAAACTCATGGTGCACCATATCTAAGAAAAACAATAACATAAAATAGTAAAAAAAAAAAACATATGTTGAAATGAACACTGAACAATTTCGAAAATACACTTCCGTATTAACTCACCTAGAATCTAGAAGTGCATTTCTGGTCTCGACGTAAATTTTTCAGCTCAAAAACAAGATTCTTGTGAGGAATGAAATACATGAACTTTATATTAAATTCCAACTTCTTTTGGTCCTTTTGATGTGATAAAATACTGAAAAATAAACTTTTTAAGTGCAAAACTTGAATGAGAATGGAATTATGTTTTTTAAGAGTTTCGAAGGAAAATGTGTGTTTGATCATGAAGAAGAAGAACATGCATGGCGTTGTTTTATTAAATTTGCTTCTTCATATTTTCGGAAATACATTTTCAGAATTGTGACTAACTGTTAGCTGGCTATTTCGAATAAGGAAGAAACCACTATCAAAATAATATTTCGAATAAAGTACCTAAGGAGATTAATACCAATATTGGATATTGGTGGGAGATATGGAGTCATTATGTTGAAGGATTATTCAATTTCCAGCAGATTTTGATTTGGACTTGTTTTAGTGTTCGAATTATAAAAGAGCTCCTTTATGTAAGGGTGCCAGAAGTTGGAAACGGTCCAGGTAGTTGGGTTATTTCGAAAGCGACGAAGAAACAAGATGCTTCGATTGGTACAGATTTCGCAAGATGCTTCGATTGGTACAGATTTCGAATTTCAAATAAAGAGCGTCATTCTAGAAGACGCGTGGAAGTCAGCAAGCATAGGAAGCCTGCATGCTTCGAACGTGGCGTGGTTTTAGAATAGGGCCGTTAGGGTCAAGACACTATAAATAGGTGTTCTTATGTTAGTTTTTAGAGATTTTCACTTTTATGTACTAAAAGATCTCAAAATACTCAAACTTCTGTGAATTAAGGAAAACGAGTCAGAAGATACAATGTACGTCTTGAACATCATTACTTTTTTACAATTTCAATACAAGTCTTGTTATATTTAGTTCGCCATTACAGCATTTCTGTCCTTAAATCCTTCGATTTCCTTGCATTCCTTTGTTTTACTTGCCTTTAAACACAGTCATTTCGTTAGAAACTTTACAGCATTTCTGTCCTTTAAATCCTTCGATTTCCTTGCATTGCATTTCTTTGTTTTACTTGCCTTTAAACACAGTCTAATTCGAACTTCCCTTTAAATCCTTCGATTTCCTTACATTTCTTTATTTTACTTGCCTTTAAACACAGTTTAATTCGAACTGCCCTTTAAATCCTTCGATTTCCTTGCATTGCATTCCTTTGTTTTACTTGCCTTTAAATACAGTCACTTCATTAGAAACTTTACTTTTACTTTACCCTTTTAGTCAAACACTTACCTTTACATTCAAGCCCAAGTCTAATTCGAAGCCTTTCCTGCCTACATTTAGTTAGTTTATTCCTATAGACCATTTTAGAAATCTTTCCTAAGAATCTCGTATTCGAAACTCAACATACAGTATAAGTCTATCAATATAATAGATATGAACATGGAAATAAGTTATGACACATGTGTTCTAGGATCAATCTAGTCGATCCTGCAAGTAACCAATAATAATTAGTAAATTGGAAGACTAGCGGTTGTTTACTAGAAATCACTGTAAACAAATTGGCACACCTGGTGGGACAATGCCATAACAAAAAGTTTTATCAAACAAACATATTAGAGAAGTTTTAGGATTTTCTGAGTGTGGAGCGCGTTTCAGTACATGAACCTTCGAAGCGACAAAATAAAGAATAATAATCCACATATACCCAGAAAACAACGTACCAAAATAATGGTTAATACAACCAACCAAGATGGGGTACAGAATCCCCCACAGGGGGCTGCAACAATCGTTTCAAGTTCGATTGATGCCTCCAATGCCATTCTTGTTGGCAGTTCGAATACGATCCCAGTAAGTACATTAGACATGCCATCAAACGTGTCTTCAGTGCAAACTGCGCCACACATAGGGAATCAACAGTATTCGACCCCCTCTAGGCCTCCAGGTTTTGAACCTTTGAGACCCAGAAATCCTCAGTATGGGATGCCAACTTCGTTTATGGCAGCGTTACATAATACAACAACTTCGTCCCCACTCCAAGGATCTGGTTCAGGAATGAACCATTTGGGTACAAATTTCCAGAATATAGGAAACTTTGCCCAAATGCCTACTCTTACAACTAATAGTCAGGCAGCGCTTAGGCAACAGATGGATGATAGCAATCATGATATGGTAGGCATCCTAGCCCGCGAAATGAATGCTATTTTCAATCCCCTAATCTAGAATATAAATAGAACAAACCAAGAAAATGCAGCCCAGATGGCCAGAATAGCAGATTTCTTTGGTGCCCCTAATACGCCTGCAAGGCATAGGCAAAACCCAGTGGTAATTCGAAATGAGAACCCATAATCGAACAAATTCGACCCCCTGTACAAGTGGTCGAAGAAAGAAATATAGGGGTGAGATTAAGAGATCAGGGAATTCAGGAAGTTCAGAATGAACAGCCTAGACCTATACTGATGGTGAATAGGGACCAAAATGCAGACGAAATTGTTCATAGAATTAGGAATGACAATTTAGTGGCAGAAAATAACCTCACCACCATGATTGAAAGAATAATGGCCCAAAATGGTTTAAATTCAGGATTTAGGAGGCCAAACTACACATCTCCTATTATAGATTATATTATGCAAACAAAATTACCCAGGGGCGTTAAAGTTCCTAAATTCATGAAATTTGCTGGAGATACAAGTGAATCAACAGTGGAACATATAGCAAGATATTTAACAGAAGCAGGAGATATAGCAAATAATGAAAATCTTAGGATAAAATACTTCCCAAGTTCTTTGACAAAGAACGCATTCACTTGGTTCACCACCTTGCCCCCGGGATCTGTAGACACCTGGCCTTATTTAGAAAGGCTTTTCCATGAACAATTTTATATGGGTCAATCTAAAATCAGTCTCAAGGAACTAGCAAGCATTAAGAGAAAATTCACGGAACCAATAGATGAATATTTAAATAGATTCCGTTTATTAAAATCCAGATGCTTCACAGTGGTCCCTGAACATGAATTGGTCGAAATGGCTGCTGGGGGCCTAGATTATTCCATTCGAAAGAAATTGGATACACAGTATCTTAGAGATATGGCCCAACTAGCAGACAGAGTGCGTCAGGTCGAAAGATTAAAAGTTGAAAAAGCTAGGGCTAGTAAAAATCATAAGAAAGAGAGACTAGCCTACATAGAGGCTGAAGAGGAAAACATAGATGATTCTCAAGACCCTTATGATTTCGATCAGTTCGAAATAGATCTTGCAGAACTAAAAGAGGCACCCTCTTATGCTTGCAAAGTTCTACTTCCTTCCAATGGAAAGGATTCTCTCGAAAGTGAAAGGAATGATAAATTCCCCAAGAAAATCTATACTTTCGATATAACTAAATGTGATGAGATATTTGATCTACTTGTTAAAGATGGCCAGTTAATAGTTCCTCCTAACCTTAAGGTTCCTCCGTTGGAACAAAGAAAAAAGAGGGGCTTTTGTAAATATCACAACTTTTTAGGCCATAAAACCTCACAATGTTTTCTTTTCATGGATCTGATACAGAATGCAATCAAAGATGGCAGGCTGAAGTTCTCAGACAAGGGAAAGAATCCAATGAAAGTTGATACTGATCCATTGCTGATGGCGGAGACTAACTATGCTGAACCTCTAGACATCAATGTAGTGGAAATTGCTGAGGGGAAAGTTGAGTCGAAGGAGGAATTCGAAGAGGATGGGGACTTCATCCTAATCAAAAACGAAAAAGAGGCTACTGATGGCCTCCCATTGATCAAAAACGAAACAGAAGCTACTGATGGCCTCCCAAAGGTGCTCAAAGCAAAGATATTAAGTGACATAAAATTAGCCGAGGCCACTGAAGGTCTTAAGATGAAATTTGAAGAAGTCAAAATTTTTGATGACCAAATGCTGGGAGTAAATATGGTGGACTTCGAACAACCTAACGCTGAAATGGAAGAAGTGGAACGCTGTTTATAGAGGGAAAGAGAACAGAGAAGATAGAACTTACCTAGAAAGGATGCAGGTTTGCGTGAATACCTCTTCCACTGTCATAAGAAAAATCAGGAAAAGTTGCTATGCCCAAGGTGCAGTATCATCTGCAACCCCAGAATTGCTGCTGAATTTGAAAGGGCCCAGCGTGAACGAACAGGAGTCAACTGGCGGCAAGACAACCAACTATACAAAGTCTATCCAAAAGCTGATGAAAGTCTGCTCGAATTCCTAGTTCGTTGCCACAAGATTGGAACAGAATGCTTGATATGTCCCAGATGTGCAGCAGTGTATGATAAGGAAATGGCTGAAGCATTCGAGAGAATTCCATTTGCGTCAGGCTGGGGGAACCAAGGCGGAATGCCTTCGAATCTTGTTAGCACAGCCAGAAGTATGCCAAGGAGGCCAGATAGCCCTTATCCCGGGGGAGCAAAGAGAGTTTCCTTTAAACTACCTGCAGAAATCCCCACTGATAGATGGCTGCAAGTGAATGCTGATAAGGGAAAAGGGAAGTGGCACAACTTCGATCGAGGAGGCAGGACTACAATGGCTTACAGGAGGCAATTCAATTCAAACAGGAGGGAAGAAATAAGATTGGAAAATTATAAAGGCAGAAACCCAATGTCTCGCTCTCAGTGGTGCAGACACCAGAGAAACCAAAAAGCTGCAAGGGATTCGAAACCTACAGGAATAGGAGAATCCAGTACCAATAACCCAACATCACTGAACCAGACTGGGGGCAAACCCCAGTGTCCAGGAAACTTTTTTCTCCACAGAAGGACACTAAAGAAAATAGGACCCAGAAGGAAGTTGCGAACGAAGAGGACTTGATGACTGATGCCTTCGAATCTGAGGGGGAATCCTTCTTCAATGCAAACTGCAATGTAGTTTCGGTGCTGCCTTGTAAGTACAATCAGGAAACTGAGGTTTATGCTGATGAGGAAACTGATGAGGACGAAATGGCCAGACATAGGCCAGTATGCTATTATGTGATGAACAATGGAGCGGTCGAAGAGCAGAACGCTTTCTTCGAGAAGCCAGACGAAGGAATGAAAAACCATCTCAAACCCTTATTCATCAGGGCAAAGGTGGAACAATATGGTGTGAACAAGGTTCTGGTAGATGGTGGAGCTGCTGTCAATCTGATGCCCCAATTCATGCTGAAGAGAATAGGAATACAGGATTCGGATGTTAGACCTCACAACATGGTGCTTTCGAATTATGAAGGGAAGGTTGGCCAGACTTTGGGAGTAATACAAGTTAACCTGACAGTTGGTTCCCTCACAAGGCCAACAATGTTTATGGTCATTGCTGCAAAAGCAAATTACAATCTGTTGCTTGGCAGGGAATGGATCCATGGAGTTGGAGTTGTACCTTCTTCAATGCATAAAAGGCTGGTGTTGTGGAGAGATGATGGGATTGTTGAAAATACAGAAGCAGACCAAAGCTACTATATGGCAGAAATCAACAATGTGGACAAGAGGAATTTCGACAGAAATATGGCCAACATAGGGCCATGTCACCCACCTGAGGAATATTTCGAGCCAAATGAGAACGCTTATTATTCCCTAACCTTGCGTCCCAATGGATTCCAATGGGATAGGGAAATCTTGTGGAATGGGTAGGTGACTGAGAAAGATGAAGAGACTTCGACGATACGGCCAACTGGCTGGGAAAGCGAAGGTTATTATGACTGAATCGAATTACTACCAAAAGATTTTGGCCTATTTGGCTGAGAACAAACGAAGAACGGCTCTCGAAGCCGAGATACAAAACATGGCTGTCGAAGCCATAGACAAAAAAGAAATAGCAAATCCTGAAGGAAACCATTCATCCTCACCATGTGATGGACAAACTTCTGAACTGATGGATCAAAGACTAGATGCCATTTATGATCAAGAGCCCTTGGGGTTCGAAAAGGATCCAGAGTCATCAAGCGCTAAGATGCTGGCCCAAGATCCTTTGGAGGAAGTTGACATTGGGGATGGTGTTGAAAAAAGGATTACATACATCAGTGCGAAGCTTAGTCCCAATTTAAAAGGCAAAGTGGTTAAAATGCTCAAACTAAATAGAGATTGCTTCGCCTGGGACTATGATGAAATGCCTGGTTTAAAGAGGGAACTGGTAGAACATAGGCTTCCAATCAAGGATGGCAAGAAGCCCATCAAGCAGATGCCTAGACGATTCACTCCAGAAATCCTCTCAAAAATAAAGGCAGAGGTGGAACGGCTCCTTCGATGCAAATTTATCAGGACTACAAGGTACGTAGAATGGCTTGCTAACATTGTACCTGTTATTAAGAAAAATGGCTCTTTACGAATTTGCATAGATTTTAGGGATTTAAACACTGCCACCCCAAAAGATGAATATTCCATGCCTATAGCAGAAATGCTGATTGATTCTGCTGCGGGTTTCGAATACCTGAGTATGTTAGATGGATACTCTGAGTATAATCAGATTTTTATTGCTGAGGATGATGTTCCCAAAACTGCATTCAGATGTCCAGGCGCCTTAGGCACTTATGAATGGGTAGTTATGCCCTTTGGACTAAAAAATGTTGGGGCAACATATCAGAGGGCAATGAACACTATTTTTCATGATTTCATTGAGTCATTTATGCAGATTTATATAGATGACATAGTAGTCAAATCTGTTTCTGATGAGGATCATTTGACTCACCTTTGCCAGTCATTCGAAAGAATGAGAAAACATGGCTTAAAAATGAATCCTCTTAAATGTGCTTTCTTTGTTCAGGCTGGGGATTTCCTAGGCTTTGTGGTCCACAAGAAAGGGATCGAAATTAACTTGAACAAGACGAAGGCTATTATGGAGACGAAACCTCCTTCAACAAAGAAAGAGTTGCAATCTCTATTGGGTAAAATTAACTTTTTAAGGAGATTCATATCTAGTTTGAGTGGGCGAACTCAAGCTTTCTCTCCACTCCTCCGTCTCAACCAAGGGAATTTTGAATGGACTGCGCAGCATCAGGAGGCATTCGAGAAAATCAAAGCTTATTTGATGCATCCTCCTATACTTGCACCCCCTTCGAAAGATAAACCAATGAGGTTGTACATCTCTGCCTCAAATGTAACTATAGGTAGTATGTTGGCCCAAGAAAATGATGATGGCGTCGAAAGAGCCATCTATTATCTTAGTAGGGTCCTAAATAAAGCATAGGCTAAGTATAGTAGCATTGAAAAACTATGCCTCTGTCTGTATTTCTCTTGTACAAAACTTAAATATTATATTAAACCAGTTGATGTTTATGTTTCATCTCACTTTGATGTTATTAAACATATGCTTTCAAAACCAATCATGCACAACAGGATTGGAAAATGGGCCTTAGCGCTCACTGAGTACAATTTGACCTTCAAGCCTTTAAAAGCTATGAAAGGACAAGTAGTTTCAGATTTCATAGTGGATCACTTTGTGAGTGAGGACTTCGCGTTAGATTATGTTGAGATCCAGCCTTGGAAATTATCCTTCGATGGGTCAACACATAAATATGGAAGTGGTGTTGGAGTCCTTATAATTTCTCCTGAGGGAATCCCAACGAAATTCAAGTACAAGTTAGAAGGCCCTCCTTGTTCGAACAACGAAGCTGAGTATGAAGCATTAATTGCTGGACTTGAAGCTTTGTTAGAATTTAGGGCAACCAGAGTCGAAATTAGGGGAGACTCAGAGCTGGTCATTAAACAGATAACTAAAGAATACAAATGTATCAAGGAAAACTTGATCATGTACTTCGTTATTGCTAATAGATTACTCAAAAAATTTGAATATATGGATATAAAACATATTCCTAGAATTGATAATCAGGAGGCAAATAACTTGGCTCAAATAGCTTCAGGATATAAGACATCTAGAGAAAAACTCCAATATCTCATAGAAACAAGAGGCAGAATATTGGCTACCAAATTATCACCATTAGACTTGGAAACTTCGAAACTAGGTTATGCAGATCAGAAAGAATTCGAAGTTCTAAATATTGATACTTTGGCAGATACAGATTGGAGAAGTCCCATAGTAAATTACCTGAAAGAACCTTCAGTAAGTACAGAGAAAAAGATCAAATATAGGGCATTGTCTTACGTCCTAATAGGAAATGAACTTTTTAAGAAAACCCCAGAAGGTATATTAATCAAGTGTTTAGGAGAAAATGAAGCATATTTAGCAGTATCCAATGTGCACAGTGAGGCATGTGGGGCACATCAAGCAGGTCACAAAATGAAATGGTTGTTGTTTCGATATGGAATGTATTGGCCCACTATGCTCAAAGACTGCATAGAATTTGCTAAAGGTTGAAAACAATGCCAAGTTCATGCAGGTATTCAACATGCTCCTGCAAGTGAGTTACATTCAATTGTTAAGCCTTGGCCTTTTAGAGGATGGGCATTAGATCTAATTGGTGAAATTCGACCAGCATCATCCAAAGGACAGAAATATATCCTTGTGGGTATAGATTATTTTACAAAATGGGTCAAAGCAATTCCTCTAGTGAACGTTGATCAAGAGGTCATTATGGAATTTATCCAGAGGCAAATAATTTACAGATTCGGAATATCAGAAAGTATTACAACAGATCAAGGTTCAGTTTTCACAGGGCAAAAAATGCAAGAGTTTGCAAAAGAAATGGGATTTAAATTACTCACGTCAACTCCTTACTATGCTCAAGCTAATGGACAAGTAGAAGCAGCCAATAAAGTCATAATAGGTTTGATAAAGAAACATGTAGGGCGAAAGCCAAGAAATTGGCACAAAACTTTAGACCAAAGCTTTGTGGGCATGTCGGATATCTCCTAAAGAAGCAACAAATACTACTCCGTTTCGACTTACCTTTGGACATGATGCAGTGTTGCCAGTCGAAATACACTTACAATCAGTAAGAATCCAAAGACAAAATGAAATACCAACTGATCAATATTGGGAAATGATGATGAATGAATTAGTGGACGTGGATGAAGATAGGCTACATGCTTTAGAAGTTATGAGAAGACAGAAAGAAAGAGTAGCCAGAGCATACAACAAAAGAGTTAAAAGTAAGTTGTTCTCAACCAATGACCTGGTATGGAAGGTTATATTACCTATGGATAAAAAGAACAGATTATTAGGTAAATGGTCACCCCATTGGGAGGGTCCCTTTCGAGTATTGAAAATATTTTCGAATAATGCTTACGAAATAGAAGAATTAGCAGAAGATAGAAGAATCTTGAGGGTAAATGGGAAATACTTAAAAAGGTATAAACCATGCTTGGAAGAGGTTAGAATCACTGCAGGATAATAAAAAGTATTTCTTTATATCTGTCGAAATAGCCTGGATGAGTCAAAAAACAAGTATTTCTTTATATCTGTCGAAATACATGTTCTTGGGGGGGGGGGGGGGGGGGCAATTTGTTAGCTGGCTATTTCGAATAAGGAAGAAAACACTATCAAAATAATATTTCGAATAAAGTACCTAAGGAGATTAATACCAATATTGGATATTGGTGGGAGATATGGAGTCATTATGTTGAAGGATTATTCAATTTCCAGCAGATTTCGATTTGGACTTGTTTTAGTGTTCGAATTATAAAAGAGCTCCTTTATGTCAGGGTGCCAGAAGTTGGAAACGGTCCAGGTAATTGGGTTATTTCGAAAGCGACGAAGAAACTAGATGCTTCGATTGGTACAGATTTCGCAAGATGCTTCGATTGGTACAGATTTCGAATTTCAAATAAAGAGCGCCATTCTAGAAGACGCGTGGAAGTCAGCAAGCATAGGAAGCCTGCATGCTTCGAATGTGGCGTGGTTTTAGAATAGGGCCGTTAGGGTCAAGACACTATAAATAGGTGTTCTTATATTAGTTTTTAGAGATGTTCACTTTTATGTACTAAAAGATCTCAAAATACTCAAACTTCCGTGAATTAAGGAAAACGAGTCAGAAGATACAATGTACGTCTTGAACATCATTACTTTTTTACAATTTCAATACAAGTCTTGTTATATTTAGTTCGCCATTACAACATTTTTGTCCTTAAATCCTTCGATTTCCTTGCATTCCTTTGTTTTACTTGCCTTTAAACACAGTCATTTCGTTAGAAACTTTACAGCATTTCTGTCCTTTAAATCCTTCGATTTCCTTGCATTGCATTTCTTTATTTTACTTGCCTTTAAACACAGTCTAATTCAAACTGCCCTTTAAATCCTTCGATTTCCTTGCATTTCTTTGTTTTACTTGCCTTTAAACACAGTTTAATTCGAACTGCCCTTTAAATCCTTCGATTTCCTTGCATTGCATTCCTTTGTTTTACTTGCCTTTAAATACAGTCACTTCGTTAGAAACTTTACTTTTACTTTTCCCTTTTAGTCAAACACTTACCTTTACATTCAAGCCCAAGTCTAATTCGAAGCCTTTCCTGCCTACATTTAGTTAGTTTATTCCTATAGACCATTTTAGAAATCTTTCCTAAGAATCTCGTATTCGAAACTCAACATACAGTATAAGTCTATCAATATAATAAATATGAACATGGAAATAAGTTTTGACACATGTGTTCTAGGATCAATCTAGTCGATCCTGCAAGTAACCAATAATAATTAGTAAATTGAAAGACTAGCGGTTGTTTACTAGAAATCACTGTAAACACTAACATGTAAAGGTGGAAATTTTTAAATTCCTGCTTCACAAATTAGGAAGTATACATATGAATTTGTCACTAGTTACTAAATTAGGAAATATTTCATGTGGTGGGTCCGAAGACGCATTTCTGAGATAAATTTTTGGGAAACTATGGGGTGAAACTCACTTAGGACTATGGGTGGCAAACGAACATGTCCGCCCCGTTTAGGCCCGCCCCACAAAAGCCTGCAAAAAAACAGGGCGGGGCAGACATAGTTGAGGATGAGGACCTAAAACCTAGGCCCACCCCGCAAATAAAAAGTAGTGTGGGGCGGGAAAAGCCCGCGGGCACTGCACCTTTTAGGCCTAAAAATGCAAAAAATTTATGCTAATAATCATGCCCGCAAAAGCCCGGGAAGAAAACGGAGCAGAGAGGGGCGATCACATTAGAGGGTGAAGGTCTAAATTCTTGACCCGTCCCGCACTAAAGTGCGGGTAAAACGGACATGCCCAACGAGCCGGACCCATTTTACCACCCCTACTTAAGACGTATTTTGATGTGAAAATGATGCATCTAAAAATACACTTTTAAATTCTGAAGGATATTTTCGGAATTCCTTAAAATACTTTTCCATCACTTATGGTGGGATGAGCAATTCCCTTTTTTGTCACTTTTCTAATATCTCATAATACATTCTAAAACTCAAAATATCCTTCAAATTGTAGAATTCACTGTGTGTTTTTTGAACGTTCAAATTTTAAAATATAAAACATGCATATAATTCACGAATCTTCTCCTTTTCTCACCTCACTCTACATTTCGTTTATAATCCTTAAATGAAATATGTATATTGTCTCGTTTTGTCATAAAATTTTCCTATAACCATCATATATCAAACTATTTAATAACAAGTTAGAACACATTGGTTCTATTCTATGATTTTATGCTTGTGTTTTTTTATTCTTCTATGCAACCGACATCATTCAGATTATAAACATCAAGAATGCACCACAATGCATTTCTTCAAATTCAAAAATATGAACAAGTACCATGACATGCATTTGAATTCTATAATCAAAAGTTTATCAGAATGCATGTTGATTGGTCAATTTTATTTATTTATTGGTGTCAAATTTGATGATTAGAACTCGGAATAGAGGTAATAGAAACTTAGTCATTTTCTTAGCTAGACATAAGCTTAAGTGTAAGTTTCAAGCAAACCGAGTTGAATTGGTTGAGCTATATCCTCAAGAACCTAAGATGCATGAGAATGAAGTGGAGGTTATTGGACTTAAGACTTCACACACAGAAAAGGGAGGGTAATTTGTGTGGTTTGGAAAAATATGATTTTGAAAACTTTTCCTAAGATATATATCAGAGTTTAAAAAAGTTTTTCTAAGACTTAGAAGCAAAATATAAATATATATCAAAATAAAGTGTAAAAATAAAAGAGTTAAGGAAAGAAGAAGAACACCAAGAGTTATAGAGGTTCATCCCTAAATAAAAGACTTACTCTTCTCCTAAAGAATTGATCTTGAGAGTTTCCATTTTATGCTTGAGAGCTTTTAGTAGGTAAATGTCACAAACCCCCTTGTACAAGGAAATCATAGTTGTCCTACAGTCAAGATATTACAAGATGGAAGATATGATCGTTCGCGTCTTATCCATTGAAATTGATGAGACTAAAATGGTCAAGCTTCCTTCACAATTGTAGATTAAAGCGATTAGTCTTCTTTCCACAAAGTGGTCCTTGTAGCAGCTAGTCTCCAAGTTTCAAAATAATAATTGAGCTCAAATTGGGTTAACGTGATAACCAATAACCTCTTGAGATTTTAATAGGTTGATCTTCTAACCTATAGTTTTAAACAGACTAACCATGAACCAATTATATGTTCATCAATATTGATGATCTAAAAACTTTAAACAAACAAGGCTTACTAAGAGCCTAGGGGAAGTTCATCAATATTGACAATCTTTAACCGAAAATAAATATAGGATTTGATCATACAATCCCCAACAAAAGCTTTTAACATGTTTAGATTCTAGCAACATATTTTATCCCAAAATCGATTGTGTTCATCCAAAATGCATAAACAACATTCTTGGAGAACTTATACAATGCTGCCCATCCAAAATTATAAGAACACCTCACTCACAAAAGATATTTCCTCACAAAAGCATCTGGCTATAAGAAATAGTGAGATAAAGTGAAAATAAAAAACTTAGAGAGAGAGAGAGAGTGTGAGTGTCAATACACAAATCATTTTCTGAATGAAATGAAATGAGGAATAAGACCTCTATTTATAGGTTTGAAATTCCCCAAAAGAGACAATAGCATTCAAGCCAAAATGATCATTTTTAATCGATTAAGCCAATCAATTAACTCATTTAAATATAACGGTTATGAGTTTCAAAATAGGAAATAAGTGATTTTTGTGCGTTCCAACTATCTTGTTCATCAAGAGACTTGTTGTGAATCTTGTTTTAAATTACGACAAAATTCAATATCAATTTGTGAGGCAAAGAATAGTAGTGAAACAACCGACCGAATAATCATCGAGAGAAAATCAATGAAGTCGTCATCGAACGTTTTTATCCCACCGGAAAGGAAAGGTAAACATCGAGTAAACCTGAGAAGGGTTAAATCACGATCAAACGACCGAGAGATACAGGTAAGGGAGTCGATTACACGAGGTGAAGGTATTATCACCCTTCGCATTTGTGGTACTCCATGAGATCCATTCTTGTTGTTCTAATCAAAGAGTGTGTTCAAATTCTAAAACTTACGAGCTAAGAGAAAAAATGCAAAAAGGGAACACATGTAAAATTAACACGAGGAAAAAAAGGTATATTTACAAAGTTTTGCTCACCTGGGACCCACGACCAAATGCCTACGTATCCCTTTTAAGGAATCAGAGCGTCGTAGTTCGACTCAAAAGTTTTCATTTGTTTTGTATTTTTTTAACAATATTAATTTTGCTTCCTACCGCAGCTCGACCTGTGGAGACTCACGCGTTGACATATGAATGAATTAACATGTTCTACCTGAAAAGGTATTTTCAAAAAAAAAGTGTCTGAAGGCTGATAATGCTACATTTGAGCTCTAGTAAGTAGACATAATGCCACCCGACCTTTGAGGGTTTAAGTGTCGTATTGCACAAAGTAGAATTAACACATCCTTTGAGAGTTTCGAATAAAATCCCGAAGGCGAAAAGAGTTTTCATTGGTTGATGTTTTTTACCTTGAAAAAAGATTTGAGAGACATTAAATGTTTTATGAATTTTCCAAAGAAAAAGAGTTTAGTCTTAAGGATGAAGAAGTAAAATAAATCATCTAAGAGAAACTATCTAGCTCTACCCTTAATGTTATCATACAATGATTGATCCTATAGTTGAGTTTTCAAGGGAAATCTTTATCTATGTTAGCATGCATGGATCACGATCCTAATGTATAACTTGCATCAGGAATGAAACAAGTGTATCCTAAGGCAACATACAAAGGGTACAACCTAATGAAAAGCATAACCAAAAGGTGAAAACAAACAAAGTCGAGCCAAATCCAAAACAAAATTGAGTGCGATCTAATAGCAAACAATAGATTCCAATGGATCTCAAAGTGGGAGTAAGGAACTCTTTCTACTTGATTTGCTTGAGCACTGACATCGAGTAATAACTCGAAGCGTCAACATTTTATGAAATGTGAGCTAACATCTTCGAAACAAATGACAAAGTGTGGGGGAGGTTTTCAGTCCCTTTTCCACTTTATTTGACTCAATTGACAAGAATAGGCATGGTTCAAAGCATCAACGTATAACGCGAGCCAGGAACGACATATAATAGAATGCGTGGGGGCCGATTACGGGTCCTATGCTCCACTTATTGACTCGATAGCAAGAACAAAGTAAAAGGGGAGGGGAAATTCCTTCTTTGGGACTTTAGCGAAATTTCCTCTTTTGAGGTATTTAAACAAACAACACGAAATCGCCCCTTTTGAGGTCTTTCGCACATGAGCAAATATAGACAGTACCTCATCGAGGACTTTAATAGAATAAACATCGCTTCACTTGAGAACTTTAAATAGATTTCCCATCTAAAGTAGGGACTCCCAGTCATGCATCTCTATTCCTACTTCTCATAGAAAGAAAAGTTGTAAATGATGCGGGAAAATAAACCAGAACTAGTATAATACCAAACGAACAAGAGTTCGTAGCAAGCAAAAGCAGAAAAAATCCGGAAAACTTCAAGCAAGATAGTATCAACAAACAAAACGGTCAGAGATCGTGTGATCGACATATGCACCAAAGTATCAACAATGTGAAAATAACTCACATGTGATGTGCATCGGACGCATCCGAATAACAAACAATATACATGCATAAAAATTCACATCCAGAAAAAGCACAAGTAGTGTATATATCTCATAGAATGAGAATCAAAATAAATCGCGTCGGAAGCGAACTCAAATCCATAAAAGAGAGTGGAATACAAATTCTTTTCAATCAAATAATCAAGAATTAAACAATTGAAAGCTCTCTTGAAATGCCTTGCACATGTCAACAAACATGTTAGAAATAACAAGGAAACAAAATCGAAATTAAGTATTCGCATGACAAGTTAAATCAATACTAAAATGTGAAGAAAAGTAATCCAAAGAAGTATTGGGACATCAATATCAAAAATCATGCAGCAACTTATTAACACATGCAACTATGCAAAAGTCAGAATAAAATCGATCCAAAACGGTACCGGTAACTCTCAAATGTACCAGCTCAAATAAGCACCAACCGTGAATTAAATCACCATGTAAGCACCACTTACCATTTCCGAACAACATTACCGTCAATACATGAATCGTGCAATATCGATCCAAAATCGACAAAACATGACATAAATATCGTCCAAGTACCAAAACAAGCTTCCTTGAGTATTAACCATCAATGAAATAGGGCCTTATACTCAACTTATCGAAACTGGGCAGCATTGCGTCGCATCACAAAATCAACCAAAAAATTGTTTCGGAAATGATAAAATTCAACACCAACGGTTTATAAACGCACAATTATGCATGAATAAGCATCAAACAACTTTTGAAAAGTGATTTACAAGGCGTTTGTATTTTCCGGCCAGCAACGTACACATGAACCAGAATCGGACAAAAATGAGTTTAAAACTCATAAATGGATACAAGAAAATATTCACCGGTTCATGTATCGTCGCTTAGAAATTACAAATGCTTTGTAACAATTAAATCCGCATATTCCAAGCTGCAAATAACACAATTCAAGTGTTAATGCAATTTATCGGATTTGAAGTTTTTTTAATGTCAAAAAATTGAATTCATCAACAAATCGATTCGGAAACTGCATTAACTCATGAAAACACAATTAAACCTCATCAAAATTCCATAATCAAAATTTATATCCAAAATCGGTATTTAACAATTATCATCAATTTACCGATTAAATTCAAGATCTATATTAATTGAAACATTATTCAACCAATTACACATCTCAACATTATTGAAATTCAAGATTCAAGTTTAATTCAAAAATTTCAACTAATCAAGAATCAATTCTATTCAACCATCAATTCACTTCAACATAAACAATTGAATTAAGCAAGATTAATGAAAATTTAACGAAATTGATACGGAGAACTTGAATCGGAGAGGAAATCCGTGAGCAATCTTGTAATAAGAGAAGTGGAGATATCACTAGAAAACATGATCGGACGGAGGGAGAAGCTCCTTGCAGAAAACGCACAGAGGAGACAGAGGAAGAATCAGCGGAGTCGTGCGGCCGGGAGAAGATGAAGGGAGGAATCGTCAGATGGTTGTGACAGAGTTGGAGAGACCAGTGGTGATGGTCGGTGAGGCGGCGGTGCATGGAGGAGCTTGCGGAAGAGGGAGATGCTTCGCAGTTGTGCAAGGTGAGAGGAAGAGATGAAGTTCTTTAAATTTTTGTGAATTTGTTCTTGAAGAGATTCCTTGAGAAAGTTGAGAGAATTGAGAGAAAAATGATGTTTGATCTTTGAGATTTGGAATAATGAATGTGTTTTTGTTTGAAATTTGAATTTAAAAAATATATAGTCTTGGCTCAAAACTTGTATTTTCGGCTTATTTCGTGCACAATGCGAGATCGAACCCCAAGCTCATGACATATGATGCAAAATCCTGACACGTGACTTGAAGCAAAGATGTTGATAACAAAATTTGTGACACGGCACCGAAAGAATCGTTTTGTTACGATAAAAAACGAGCAAGTTACGACACCCTGAGCAGCGAGAAATCAGTGTAAAAATTCACAGTGCATATTTTTAGAGCTTATTTTGTGTACGACGTGCGAACAAACCACAAGCTCATGACTTTCGGTGCAGAATATCGATGCGAACCCTGAAGCAAAGTCATCGGCAAAGAAATTTGTGACGTCGTGCCGAAAGAATCACCCCGATATGATAAAAATTGAGAGAATTGTGATTTTTCAAATGGCGAGAAACAGTGGACTTATTTTGCCGCATTGAAAACTTCAGCTTATTTTCATGCGCACTTAAAGAAGCAAGCCACAAACCGAAGCCTTCGAAACACAATCCGAACTCTGGATCTGAAGAAAAGTTGTAGCTGATAAAATTTGTGATCTCACACTTCGAGAATCGTCCTGAACCGGTAAAAATTAAGAAAGTTACGAATTTTTCAATATCAAGAAACGATACGGTTGAAAACTGTTTTAGAGTGACATTTTCTCCGATAATTCTCACTTTCTGAGATCTTCTGCAAATAATTAACTTCTGACCCGAACATATGAATCAAAGATAAAATCAAGACGAATTTTTCTCCCAAAGAACCATCCAAAAAATTCAACCGGGCAAAAGTTATAAATTTTTGAACATCGGAAAAACAACGGTTCAGCATACTATTTTTACGGTATTTCCACTGTACATCTTCAAAGTACTCGCACATTTGAAGATCTTCCTTAATGAATTGGCTTCCGAGCTGAACACATAAGTTGAAGGAAATAATAAGATGGTTATAATGCTCCAAGAACCACTCAAAGATGATTTACCGGTCAAAAGTTACAAATTTTTAAGCATCCGAAAACCAGTGAACCAGCAAATCCACTGTATAACACATTTCAAATATTTTGTGCTTTTGACAATCTTCCTCATAAAATTAGCCCTCGACCTAAACAAATGAAATGGAGAATATCTCAAGATGATTCTATAGACTGAAGAATTATTCCCAAACCATTTTCTGATCTCAAGTTGTGAATTTCAGAGCTAGAAATGCATAATATTGAATTTATATCTGCATTATCTCAAATCGATTGAAACGCTTGAACTTCTGCACAATTCAGAGCGTGTTGGAACGTATGAGAGATTGATATGATGATGACTTGATTAGTCTCTAATTGGATATCTTGGGATACGTGCGGCGTGCATTAAAAATCTGAAAACACTGATTTCTGCTTCACAGTGCTGCTTAACGGAACAGTCAAATTTCGTAACTCTTTCTTGCAGCGAAAACCATTGATTCCATGAGTATAGAGACAATGGCATGTATGTATGTATATGATGGTGAAGTATAAGCCAATTAGAGTTAAAATGAAGAGGGTGAATTTTAGAGTGCAATAAGTAGCAACCAAAATAAATGGTCTACAACAATAATAACTCGTATACAAATAATATAGCAGAATAAGGAGAGAAAAAGACGAAGGATTATTTACACAATTCGATCAAAAATCTACTCTGGGGGAGAGAGCAACTCTCCAATTCACTATACACAGAATGTTGTTACAATAGATTGTAGAGGAGTTACAAGAAAATAGCCTTCGCCTTCAGGTTCCCAAGAACAACCCTATTTTCTACTCAAGTGGAACAACCATATTTTCTACCCAAGTGTTTCTCAACCTCTTCAACCTTCAATATATGAATAACTCAAACCCAAGGTGTAAACAAGTGTTTCTCAATTCCCAATTCCCTTAGGTAACTCCAACTAAGGTTTCCCTTGAGAATAGCCAAAACCTTATGATATACCTTTAAACTCTTGCTCTCCCTTGTTGTTGTAAGCTCTAAGATTGTCACACCTGCAAACATATAAGAGATACATATTTATAATAGCAAATACCCAACAACTAGATCCCAAAATTATAATCCAATCACACATGGATCCATGGACCGAACCGAAAGGCCTGAATTATGCAAAACGAGAAATTATCGAAAAAGTCTGAAAAACCCGAAATCACTATTCGCAGTCCGTATGATTTACTGTTCACTTTCTGTACGACCGTACGATTTTACTATTCATCGGCTGTATGATTTTTCTCGATTTCTGATTTTTCACCTTTTGACTGACTTTCTGAAACTTCTGATTTTTGCAGTATATGCAATCTCCAAAATATGTATTCTTTCTCTTCATCAACAAAGGTTTTAAGGCATATTACAACAAGAGTGATAATCTAATAGATTAACACTATGTTCTAATTGATTAGATTTAGTCAAACAATATTTTATGGATTTTTTTGAATGTTCACATCCTTTTCTATGCAACATCTATATTCTTCTCAAGGCTTATTTTTTTCAAAAACATTTTTATAAAAAGGTTTTAAGTGTGTGTGTGTGTGTGTGTGTGTGTGTGTGTGTGTGTGTGTGTGTGTGTGTGTGTGTGTGTGTGTGTGTGTGTATGCGCGTGCGCTTATAAACATATACTTCTATAAAGAGAGAACTTTTTCTTTTACAAAAGTTTCACTCACTTACTAAATTAGGAGATTAACTCCTCTAAGCCTTGTCTGATAGATTCTTTTGTAATCTGTTTTGAGGTTTTACAATTTTTTTTGATGTAATCTGTTTATTTGCCTTTGTCTGAAACTTTGTTGATTTTTATCAAACCTCATGGCTTGCATCTTTAACTGTTTAAGTACATTGAATTTTTCTGAAACTTTGTTGATCCTTATCAAACCTCATGGCTTGCATCTTTAACCGTTTAAGTACATTTATTGACTTTCTTAATATTTACATCTTTATTATGTTGAATGTCATGGATTGCATCTCTAATCGTTTTAAGTACATTGGTTGAATTTCTTAATGGTTGCATCTTTATTATGTTGAAAGTCATTTTACAGTTGTCATCATGTTGTATATTTATCATGCCGAATATCTATTATGTTTCTCATAGTTGCCATTATCAAAAGAAACCCTATTACATGCAAAACAAGGTTCCACAGAGGTACCTAATATTCTAGATGAGGTTTTCTCAAAGGCTTGTGCGACACAATGATATTATTCTTTTACATGGATCACATCCTAAGAATATTCAGGAGAGAGTGAGAGATGTGTAATATGTATCCATGAAAAAAATACAATTTATTTTTCATTCTTGTTTTATATTGATTTGACTTAATTTTATTTTCTCAGTTCAATAATGGGTCATTGAAATGTATAAATAACGAGAAGCAAATCATTAATATGACTACTTCAAAAATATCATGATTCATTCATTCCATCTGAGATAGTTTACTAGCTAACCTTACCGCCACAAACTTTAACATGGTTGGCCATGGCATGCTGCCAATGTTTTTAGAGAAGTAGCACAAGGAAACAATAAACTTTGTCTTCTAGTTGGGGAGATGATAGTGACAACAATTAACATGTCTTTCCTTTTGCATCAGTTTATCCATAAATATCTCCTTGACCATATTACAATTATCAAAATTGGAGTGGTGACTGTGATGGTTGAGTTGATCGGAGTAGATCTAAAGGACGCAGAGAGTGAAATTAAAAAGACCAATGAAGGTCACACACATTTATCACCAAATTTAGTTCAATTATCACACGTAATAATTAAGTTAACATACAAATAAATAAAATAAAATAATTTTTTTTAAAACTAGGATGTTACAAGCATCATCGACGGTGTTGTTGTGTTCAAAATCCGACATAACGTGCGAGAGGAAGAAACTCAAATAGAGAACAGATGTGCGGAAGAGCATAGATTGTGTTTGATTGCGTGCATAACATTGTTGTGTGTTCGTCATCAGCGTCACGATGAGAGGATGTTGCGGCAGCGCTGTAGACAAAAGTGGTGGCGGCGGCACAGGAAGAAGATAGTTGGCGTTGTTTGGTTATCCATCTAATTATGAAACAACATAATTATAGAGAAATCATTATAATAAATATTCTGTAACTATAACAAATATTGTATTGGTTCATAACATAACCACATTTTACTACAAAGGAGAATCATCCCCCATCAGTTAGAATTAAATTCAATATTACACTTCTTATTAGAAGGACTAGATGGATCAAATGAATCGTCGTCTCAATCCACACAACACAATAAAGGTGATCATTATTGGATAATGACGTCTATCAATTAATGATGATGGACGTATTCAGTTGACCAACATTCAACTTCAAAACGACAATGATGTTATAATCACAATTTTGATATTTGACCAAATCGTACACATAAAACAATCGAATTAGATGTTATCTTGGTCAAATATGTTCGTACTATTTATTTAAGTTGAACCGTCTCGAGACATATGATAAAGATGTATTATTGAGTTTGACAAAAAAATTCTTATATATGATCTTAAATATATTTGTCTTAGCTTAGAATCAAACCAAAGACACTATAGTTATATGATAATATGTAATGCCACTAGGCCAGTTCACCATTATTGATTTAATTTGCATCCAATTTCCTTATTAAGTCACGCACATGGAATTATAGCATGTTAAGAATATTTGCATCCAATTCAAATATTGTTGTTTTCCTTTTTACTATAATCCATTATAGTCGGTACTCCCTCCAATCATTGCAGATGTATTGATCAATGCATCGTAGCTAGGCATCATAATAGGACGGATTAGAGATCCCTCTAATTTGATTTTGAATTTTTAAACAATATTTTTTTCTAAAATTTAAATGAAAATGGAGAATTAAGAAGAAATTAGTCCCAAATAAATTCGAGTTTTGTTTAGATATTCTCATTTCGTCACCATCTATTTAATAAAAATAATTTTTTTAATAAAAATATTTATTTTTTTCAAAATAAAATTATATTATAAATAATAAAATAAAACAATCTCAAAAAAATTTATATATACAATTCAAATATTTTAAATAATAAATATAAATCAAATTATTAAAACATTAATATATATTTAATATTCTAAATTATCAAAAATAAAAAATAATATATATAATAAGATAAACAGTATGAAACATATTTAAAATAAATATTATTGTCTCTATTACCCGATTCATCTCTATATTTTATAATCGAAAAAAAATTAAATCTAAATTTAAACTCAATAAAATAGATTTTTCTCCCTCAACTTTAAAATGGATTCGGATAAATACCCTCCAATTTTGTTGTGATGTCTAATCATAGCCTTTAGTTTATTTTACTTAAAAAACAAGTAAAAATGCAAGGTGGAGAGAGATAGAGAATAGAGATAAGTGTTTTTTCAAATAAATTTTGTTATAAAGAAATTAATTGGTAGAAACGAAACAAAACTAATCATAGCCTTTAGTGAAGATTATGGAAATTAAATGAAAGGCAATCTAATCTACTGAGCAAGCAGAAAGTGGATTTTATAAAAAGTGTTTTTAGATGAAACATCAAATCACAAAGTAAAACTAAGTTCATTGCATTGTATTTTGGATGAAAAGAGGTTCCTTCAGGTGAGGCACAAATTCATCCTGCAGTCACTGTCTCTCTGTTAGATACTGACAAGATTAAGACTTCATTGGTCCCTCACTCACTCAAATAGAAACTACTACTACTTATAATTCAATGTGTATAATCTTTTTATATCTTAAACTATTTTCTCTCCCCGCAAAAACAAATATTTAAATTGTAAGTATATTTAAATTGATGTTGAAACTTTTGCATGTAAAATTATTCAATTGTAATACATAGCAAAATGAGTATTAACTGTTTCTAATCAAACTGAATATGTATAAATAAATGAAAAGTAAAAAAAGACATGAAAACAAGAACAATTCATTAAAAAAATTTAATTTATAATCAATTATATAAACAATTATATTCTTGTAATTTATTTAAATAATTAAATCATTTTTTTAAGGAAAGTAAGTTGTTATAATATTTTTTCAATTCTAGCTATTCTATTTTTTATTGTTTCAATTTCTTTTATTATTCTTTATCTTTTCACCTTTCTACCCCTCTTATTATTATTATTATTATTATTATTATTATTATTATTATTATTATTATTATTATTATTATTATTATTATTATTATTATTATTATTATTATTAGGGTTATTATTATTATTATTATTATTATTATTATTATTATTATTATTATTATTATTATTATTATTATTATTATTATTGAAGAGTTATGAATTTTTGAAGATAAAACAATTTTAAATAAAAAATAAAAAAGAAATAATATGCGAAAAAACCTGAGACGTCATATCTGCAGTCATTAATTAAGCTAGTAGATCTGAAGGCCTTAACACGCGCGTCCATGGTGGTTCTCAGTCAAAGCAAACACATGGGAGTATGAAAAGTCCAGCCACTGAAATTAAAACATTTGGCGGACCTTCATTGGTTGTGGATGACACGTAAGTCATCTTCAACCTCGAGCTTCACAAATTTTCAGAAATTTAGAGAAAATTCATGTTTCAAAGAAGTAACCATTGCTCATGGGATTGGTATCATTGGAAGCGTCTGAGTGAGACGATCTCAACCATATTCTCTCGAAAAAATTATTTTAACCATAACTTACTCGATTTGGAAAAAACATTAGATAGTTTCAAACACAAAATTCAAAAACAAACATAGTTAAGGATCAAACAACATAAATTAACAATGCAATGAGCATTAGTGAACATCAAAGATCATCACAATAGTTTGAGTTGAGAGATTTGAAGCCTCTAACTACCTGAACAAAGTATGCTCAAAACCTTCTAAAACTTGACTTGAGGATCTCACTATGGTGTACGATTTGGTTTGCTTTTGATCTTGTTAGCTTCATTGAATTTCAAGAAAGCTCAATGAACAAGAATTTTGGCTGGTGGAAGGGTGTGGATTAAAAATGAAGCTTACAAATTCAGAGTTCAGATGGGATTTGAACAAGGTTTAATTGGATATCAAAATATTGAGAAATGATGTAAATGAGGTCTCAATTTATAGTTGAAGATGATGCAATGCTCAAACGTGTGAAACAAATAAAAAATGAGTGAAATCGTATGAAGGTCGAAAGCATGGAATGTGTGACTTGCAAACCATCAAAACTTACCCCTCTCTCGTGTTTTGTGTGCTAAACAACTTCTGGAAGGTTGCTAAACATGTTTAGAAGCAAAAACGCATGCTAATTTGGCTTGCAATTGGAGTTTAAAGTGATTTGAAAATCTGATCATGGCAAGAAACTTTAGGTTCAAGCAATCATCTTCAAACTCATGGGACATCTTACGTAAGAGACTTTATGATCTCATTCTTTTTGTGATTGAAAGGCCTTCCCACAAGCTTTACAACGTGCAAAGAAAGCTTCCATTTGGAAACTTGAGCCAACAGTTATGGCATTGCAAAGTTGGCTGAAAATAAGCACTTTTAATTTAGTCAAATTTCAAGTCATGAAGGGCTGAAAATGAACTATCATGTTCCTTTCAATTCAATGACCTTCAAAGCATTTTTAGATCTTGCTCCTTGAATCAAACTTGTAGAAAACATCCTCAAGATTATGTTAGAAAAATAATGGACTTAAAATGATGAAAATTGATCAAGTTATGATCCTTGAAAGTCAGCAAAAAACACTTTGAAACTTGTAAAAGTTTCATCAAGGCCACAAATGAGCTATAATGTATTCAAACTTATGATGATCCTCCAAGCATAATTGACTCTTGTCATGTAAAGAGAAGTTGTTGGGGATGATGAGAAGAGTCCAAAGCATAAATAACCACTTAAAAATGTTGAAAATTGTGATATTTATGCACTTGTGGCCATAGAATCAAGAACTTGCCAAATTAGGTCAAACAACTTGAATCAACTTTGAATATTTTGAATTTTGATTGTCATATAAGGTATAATGAAGCACACAGGGCCTTGAAATGATGTTATCTTGAATAAAACTTAATTATGAGGCTCATAGCTTGATGAAAATTGTTGAAGAAGGCATGGAAATAAACACATGAACCTATAAAGTTTCTTGATGAATCAAACCATAAAACCTTGAGATAAAATTTATCATATGAAATTGAGAGATGCTAAAGCCATATAAATTTGAGGATAGAAGCATATATTTGAAGTTTTAACCTTTGAGATTTAATGAATAATCAATTCATTGAGGGTTGATTCTCAAAACCCTAGCTTAGGAGGTGGGATAAATGCACTTGGCTCAACACCTACAATGTATAAGATACAAAAAGGAAACAAAACATCTTTTTTGGATTTTGGGTTAGAGATTAGTGGAACATAAGACATGCATAAAAAATGTACAAGATTCACAATATGATGCTTGGCGATCCCTCAAAGGCAAACTTAAATGAGAGAGAGAGAGAGAGAGAGAGAGAGGTGAGAGGCAACCCAAGGGTGTGATCTTGATGTATTGTAAAAAATGAAAAATGACGAGGGATCTTAGGGGTAAAAATTAGGGTATAACAGATTTCCCACAAACCAAACCCTATTTTTACCCAAGTATTTCCCAATCTGTCCAACTCTTGATGAATTAATCACACAAGTCTAAGGTGTTTATAAGTATTACCTAAATTACAATAACTCCAAGAAATTTCAACCATTGCCTCTCTAAGATTAATGAGGATTCCTAACCCTTCTATCTGTCTTCCGTTGATAAAGTTCTGAAGGTTGTGAAGAAAAGAATGAAATAAACCCCTATTTATAGTCGTTTAAATCAAACAAGTCTTTAAAGGACCCAAAACATAACTCAATAATTTTTAAAATAATATAAATATCTTATAATATTGTTTGTATTAAT
The DNA here is from genome assembly GCA_948472305.1 of Vicia faba. Taxonomy (NCBI): domain Eukaryota; kingdom Viridiplantae; phylum Streptophyta; class Magnoliopsida; order Fabales; family Fabaceae; genus Vicia; species Vicia faba. The sequence goes on from OX451740.1 coordinate 1,295,724,860, forward strand.
TTGGAACATTATAAATATCTTATAATATCTTTTATATTAAAAAATAAAATTATAAATGTTTTATGATATCTTTTATATTAATTTAAAATATTATAAATATCTTACAAAATCTTTTATATTATTCTAGAGTATCTCTAGATTAGTATAAAATATTCTAACATTAATGAGCAGATCCATGGGCCGAATGGACCAAACCAGATACCCGCGAACCTCCTGGACCATACTACTTCTCAACTTTCTAATTTCTGTCAATCTCGAAACATGTTTTCTTTATCTTCATCACTAAAAGGTTTTAAGGCACACTTATACAATATCCACCTTAAATTGAAACCATGGTGATGTCACTTTATCCATCAACCACCTTGTTGCTCTCTACCATTTTGAATCACTATTCAACAACATTGTTCAAGTTCAAGACACACTTGAACCTTGATCTTGCCACTTGCATTCATTTGCTTCTGATCACCTTTTTCTTCTAAGGTAATCTAACCATCCCACATGTATGGTTCTTCAACAATCTTTTACTCTCCTTGATTTTGAATGTCTCCCCAAAGGTCCCTATTTTTAAGTTTTTCAATCCTTCATTCACATTCAAAACATAACACGCAAGGTCGACATGATTGTCCCTTTGAGATGGTACAATCTCCTTCTTTACCATATCACGAGTCAAATCATAATTAGAGACCTCTATAATATTTCCCACATTACTACTAATATTTATAGAAGGAAATTCCATCTCAAACTGAGTCTTGTCCACCATAGTTTCTAAAAGCGTTATTCCTAGTTCTTTACTCTTCTTCCCCTTATAGGACTCGCTAAGAGTAATACATCTCCCATTGATGAACTTTAATCATCTAGGTTTAACTCCTAATAACTTATAAACCTTCATTGGTCTTGGATAGCCAATGAATACACAATCCACAACTTTACCATTAAGTTGATTATGATTGATTTGATCAATAATCAAAGTTTTGGCAATCATCAACTAAGTGTAGTTTTTAGATTTCCTACTACAAACTATCATAGGTGTTTGGAAGTTTATTCTTGTAAATGAACACTTGTCGACCAGGTAAGCTTCTTTGTCACCATCCTTACCCAAGAAAATCAATGAAAACCCATCTTTAAAATGCATATTAATCCACTGTCTTTTGCAAAACTCATTAAAGTTCTCTTAAACAACATCCAAGCATCCCTCATGCCTTGAACTCAAATTATATACATTTTTATTCTCATAAAAGTCTTCACTAGATGATTATGAATTAAAAACAACATTATAACCTTCTAAATTATATAAACCACGTATTTTAGAACCTTTAGCTATGATCACTTCACCATGCAAAATCTTCAACACCCCATGTTGAACTCTAGTGCAATATCTTAGATCATCAAACATGCTTATGAATAACAAATTTCTCCCGAGTTTTGGAATATACCTCACGTTATGAAGAAGTAACTCATGATCATCAAACATTTTAAGTCTGACCATACCAATACCATAAACATTGCAAGTCTTATTGTCACCAAGAAGAACTAATCCACCTTGTTCCAACTTCAAAGTCTCAAAGTATTATTTTCTTGGAAACATGTGATAATAGAAAACTGAGAACATGACCCTCTCCATTCTCCAAACTCGATGCAACTAATTCTTCAATACTCTTATGGTTATCCTTATTCGGAGGAATTGTAATATGAACAAAATCATCATTGTCCCTCCTCTCGGGATAATCCCTCAAGAAGTGATCTGATTTTTGACAAGTAAAGAATTTTAATTTTGATTTGGACATCCCTATATGCTCACTTCCTCCTCTTGATACACTTAATCCTCCACCACTGTTGTCCGTCTTCAAATCTTTCACCTTTAAAAATTATTTGGATCTCACAGCCGTCTGGACTTCATCCAAAGTAATAGTACCTTCCTTAACATTAAGAAGGGCATACTTAAGGTTCTCAAAGGATATGGATAATGGGATCTACAAGACTAGATAATTGTCCTCATCTTTAATATTCTCAAGATCATCAATAAGCTTGTGAAATTTTATCAACTGATCCACTATGGATTTATGTGGATCTATGTGCTTTCGGGCACTATCAAAGTGATTCAAATTAGTAGAGTTTGTTGATATCAAAGTTGTAATAAAGTGTTTGGTTTTGATGATGACAACACTTGATATCCAATGATATATTTTAAATTCATTATCTCTTAAAGATAGCTCAAGTGGTCTAAGATTCTCTCAAAACCAAGATAATTATCAAGATATTCATTTTAATATTCTCTTGTTCAGATGCCTAGAAGACTTACATATAACATCAAGTAGTCTCTTTTAACTCAACTCTTTCATCCATGATATTCAAGTTAAGACTTATGTTTCAAGATTCTCCAATGTTTGGTCTCTCAACTCTGTGATAATGGTAATCAACTTGAAAACATCTCAAGCCTCATCAAGCTATAAGATTCAGTGTTCTTATAAAATGATGATTCTAAAACTTGAAGCTTCAGACTTATGAATGAGAGGAAATATAAATGCTCGTCTGGTCATGTATGTATGAGTGCGAGAGTCTTGTAAAGGTATAAAGGTATATCTGGAATTGCTAAGGAAAAACTGCATACACACACACTAAAAACCTTTGAGGAGCCTATCTTAATTTGTTAAAACCACCTAAAAATGTTTTAAAGGCTTGGGTAATTGATTAAGGAACTGTATGATCAAGTAGAAGCACTTCTTATAAATAAGAATCAGTTAGCCCTAGTGCTATAATCAATTAGTTCAATTTATAATGCTTATAATCAATTGGAGTAGTCTCTTAATGGTTGACAATGACTAGAAATTAAAACATTCCATTTTTGGGCTTGATAATTGGTTAGCATAATCTATTAAGGTGCTTAATTAGCATGTGGATCGTTTCCTAATTTGAACCACATTTTTACTATAAATAAAAAGGCTCGTGTACCATTTCAAACAACTCATAAAATAATCTTTGAACACAGTTTCTCACTCTCCCATCTTTTTCAATAAATCTCTCGTTTTATCACTTGGATTTTGGCTTAGTGCTCAGAGAGTGCTCTTATGCTTAATCAGGATCTTCGTTCTGAGTGAAGGGAATATTTGTAATTTACCCAAGAGTGTTTTATCTCTTAAGTAAAGTATCTTCTATAAGAAGTTATTTGGTTGCAAGCTAAACCATTAAAATCTTTTGTTTGGTTTGGGAATTTTCTTAGGAAGTATTCATCTTATTTGTGAGTTTCTCCTGCTGCAAAAGCACTCATTTGGTTCGTGAAGATCAACCAGCAAAATCTCCACAAATAATCCTAAGCATATCCCATGTAAAAGCTATGTTAGATTCTGAGATTAGCTAGTGTAAAGTATTGTACAAGGTTTTTGAGCTAAGCTTGTATAAAATCTCTATTAGATTTTAAGATCAACCCGTATAAAATCTCAGGGAAAGGTTTAAAGATTATCCCTAAAATCTCCCACAATATTTGTAAGCTCAAATCGGTGTAAAAGTTCTATTTGGTTAGGTGGTTAGCCTACATAAAATCCTATCTAGGTTTAGAGTTCAACCCGTACAAAATCTCTATTTGATTCGGAGGAAAGCTAGTCAAAACTCTATTATTGGTTGAAAGTTAACCATTGAAAAACTTCCATCCTTGTAAAAGTAGGTTCATGAGCACCTCCTATTAAAATACCTCGAGATAGTGGAAACTCTTAAGAACAAATCTTGGGTAGAGGTTAGGTCACCTTCATTTAGGCCAAACCTCTATAATTTTCTGGTGTATTACTCTTTCCCTTATCTCTTTTGCTTTTCAGTTATTTTCTTTCCTTTGGTTTTCATCAATTTCTTTATTCTGCTGCTTATTTCTTTGTTTATATTACAAATGATTTTAAACTATGATTTTCTCAAAAAAATGTTTTTAATCAAAGATTTTGGAACCTCCACAATTCACCCACCTCTTATGTTTGGATTTACTTGTCCAACAATTTATTCTCTATCATTCGAAAATAGTATAGTTATTGTTTAAGTCACAGTAAGTTTTTCCCACATCGAAGTTGTGGTCTTCTCCTTGGAAACTTTCCTTAAAACGTTATCCCTAAGGCATAAGATAGTGTCACATTTGGCCTTATCCACCATCTTGATCTTATATGCTTGTGTTATGGGTGTTGGCAACAATGCATCATCCTTCAATGTTTCAATATACTTATTATAGTTAAGAATTAATGCATGTCCAATTTCTATAACCCACAATCATTGTCTCCGAAAAACTTATTAATCCCTCATTTATCTATGTTGCTCACTTGTAAAACAATACCCCTGTGTCCCACGGGCACCAATTGTTGTGAAAAACTGGTAGAATAACAAAATTCAATTAAGAAGAATTATTCAGAGTTCAAACAAACCAATAAATTTTATTTGTGAGGAAAAAGAACAATGACAACTAAAATAAATGGCCAAAACAACACAATAACCTGTCAAAACTGATAGCAAAACCACCATATTCCAGAAGAGAAGATAAATGACAATAATGCAATAAATTATTTACCTAGTTCGATCAAACGGTCTACTTTGAAAGAGAAAGAAACTCTCTGATTCCCTACACTTCCAAAAGTTATTACACGATATTACAAATTAGTTACAAGAAAAATCCTTTGGATTTCCCACAAACCAAACCCTATTTCTACCCAAATGTCTCTCTGTCTCTCCAACTATCATAATATATGACTCACATAAGCCCAAGGTGTTAAGAAGTATTTCCTAATCCCCTTATATACTTCCAAAGGTTCCCCAAATTCTAAGGACTCCAAAGAATTTCAACCTTTGCTTCTCTAAGATTATCTAGGATTCATAACTCTTTTCTCTCCCTTCAAATGATAAAGTTTTAAAGATTGTGAAGACAAGAATGATGCTGTGATACGGTGGGAGAACTGACTGTGGTTTTGCGTTCGTATTCGCACTTGTGCGGTTGAGCAAGAGTCGCCACCGACTTTTTATTTTATCCTAAAGGAAAGGTTAAAAAAGCACAGCAAAAACCTTTTGAGATTTTTCGTGGGTTCGGGGGGTAGATTATGAAAAGGGAAGGTATTAGCACCCTTTTCATACATGGTTATCCATGGGCTCTTAGTTACTTGGTTTTTAGATCACTTGCCTTGATTTTCGATTGTTTGAAAAAAATGGTGTGTATGTGAGTGTTTTTGAAAATGTTTTGGAAGAAGATGCCTGGTCTTAGGCTAACCTTGTAACAATTCTTTACTCGAATATTTTACAAAGGCGTGTATCTTTTCGAAAAGATGTTTCAAATGTTTTTTGAGAGTTTGTTTGAAAGTGTTGTGGATTGTGGTTTTTGAAAAGAGGGCAAGTGTTTTTGCAAGTTGATCTCAAGTAACTAAGAGTTTTGTCTACCCTATTGTACTCAAAGGTTTGTGTTATGTTTTCAACCCCTTTTAACAATTTTGTTCCACCATTGAAATTGGTGGACAATCTTGCGTTTAGGAAGCTTATTCGGGACGGGCGCGGGTCATCGTATGGACCATGAATGCAATGGTGCCAAGTGTCTTTGGCAATTTGCTTTAAAGGGACTATGATCATTCCGTTTAGGCAACATTCGAAAGCGTCATCGAGGGACTTATGATCATTTGAATTTGTTTTGCCAAAGATACTCGACGTGCAAGCATGGCCCATTTTGGAAGGCAACATGTAGGATTACCCTAGGGGGTGCAAGTGTGATTGTGTATTGATTTCATGCATTTGTCTTGTATTAGGTTATCTAGCGTTTGATTTTATGTACATGCAAACCCTAGGTCTAACCATGGTATAATTGAAAGCGGTAAATTGCGAAAATGTAAAATCTACGCTATTACAAAGTAAGTATCCGGGAGTGGGGGTACAATATTCACAAATGGGGATGAGACTTATAGTATCCAATAAGTTACAACCAAATCGAATTTGCGATCAAATGTAAATAATGTATATCAATGCATAAGATAAACAAGTGTGTATAGGAGCAATGTATTGTGTATTTGTATTGTGTAAGTATGAGATGTATTGTGTAAGTATGCGATTATTTACAGGTGCGACAATATGAAATTAAATGTATTGTTAGGTACTTGTTTTGATTTAAAGAAAAATTAAATGTCTATTTAATTTAATTAATGATCTTGCATTTTTTAATATGTACAAGAGAAAATGTTTTAATTGAATGTTTTAAGTTCTAATTAAATATAAAAATGATGTTTTAAGAAAAGAAAATATTTCAAAGTTTTAATTATGTATACAAAAAGTATTTTTTCATTTTTATTATGTACAAAAATATTTTAATTTAAAAGAAAGGGAAAAAAGTTTTCAATTTTAATTACATGGTGTAAAAAAAAGTATTTTTATTATTTGTGTACAAAATTTCTTAAGCAAGGAAAATGTATTTGTTTTAAAAAGAATTTATATACAAAGTACGTTTTAAATAAAAATCAAGGATTAAATTAGAAAAGTGTATTTTTCATTTGTTTGTACAAAAGATATCTTAATTAAAAAAAAGAAGGTATTTTCAATCATTATTACATGGTATAATAAAAAAAAAATGGTTCTATTTGTATGTACAAAATAATTTAATTAAATGTATTAGAGTTATGTATATATAGAAATGTGTTTTTAAATATTTTTGTATTAAAGTACTATTGCCATACTTTGTATTTTTATTTAATTATGTTTGTATAAAAATAATATTGTTAGTGTAATAATAGAATGCAATTAGTATTAAAAAAAAGAAAGGTTAATTAATATAAGATGTTAAAAGACGTTTTGAAAAGAATGGGCTTGGGCATTCAGAATGGGCAAGGCCCACGTTTGGGCAAAGGTTTTTCGTTAGGGTTTCGTTGATTTGTTTTCAGTAGAGAATCGCTTAGGGTTAGTGCAACGCGCCGCTCATTCACTTTCCTTCATCCTCTTCGTCCTTTGGCCATGGCTACTGAACAACGTCTCTTCGCCTGAGCCGCCACGCTACCACCATCTCCTCTTCCTCTTTGGTCCAACGAGGCTGTAAGGTGACATCTCTTTTTCAACGTATTTTAGGTTTTTAATAATCTGTCTTGCATGTTTAATTTGATTTCGATTAAGATTAAGCTCGTTAATGATTCTGACCATTCGTGTCCTTTTTGTTCGAGGTGTGAAGAGAAGGAATAAGAAAGAATTACCTTCGTTGGAGGAGATGATTAGGAAGCGTTTTGGAGGGCTCGATGGCGGAGAGGACGCGATTGTGAAGCTAGCTTGCTCTTTGGTATTTCTGTACTACCCCTTTTTTAGGCTTTATGATGATCTGAACTGAAAGCTCTGGTTTGCGTATTCTTTCTTCTTCTTCTTCTCTCGCTATGACTTTGTATGCTTATGTGGTTGCCTCTTGATTGTTGAGCTTGATAGTTTTACGCCCAATGATGTGTTTACTGAGGCTTGCCTGTGTATCTTCTTTGCCTTCTTGTGTTGCCTATTGCTTTTCCTCTTCTTCTGACTTGTGTTGCCTTGACACCTCCGTATGCTTGCCTTGAATGATTTGCCTTTGGATTGTTGAGCTTGCCCAATGATGTTTTCTACTGAGGGCTCGTGGGGTCTGATTTTGAATGCTTCTTTTCCTCTTCTCTTACAGTTGCCTTGAATATTGCCCTATGATGATGTATTCTGAGGGCTTAGAGTTGGTTGTTTCGATTTACCAAGAACAAAACCCTTTTTTGAGGGCTTGAGGGTCACAGGCCTTGGCCTTTTTTAGAGCTCAGGTTTGGATATCTCTAGGCTTTATTTTGGGTTGTTCAGGCAGGTATTGGCCTATGCAGGTTATCTGGTTTTTAGGGCATATGCTGGTTTTGAATGGTTTGATGCAATAGGAAAGGTTTTAGATTCTGATAGGGTTTATGCAGTTGGTTTCAGATTTGGCCTTGAACAAGTTTTTGATGTTTAGGCCAAGATTTTGGTGATGCTTAGGTAGGCTGTGGCAATGCAGACAATAAGTTTTTTTAACTCTTTGCAGGTTTAGGCTGATGCAGGTTATGCTTGTAGGCCTGAGCTTTGTGTTTGAATGGTACAGGTTTTTTGGTGATGGCCTTTGACAGGTTAGGCCTGAGGTTTGAACTGGTTTATTAGAGGCTTGACTAATGCAGGTTTCACTGGTTTTTTGGAGGCTTTGGTAAGGCTGGAACAGGTTATGGGATTTCAGATTGGTGGTTTGGTTTTGGTTTGACAGTAGGGTCGTTTAGTGCTTCATGTTTTATGGTTTTTCAGTGGGCAAGCTTGCTTCAGGCAAGGTTGTTCTTAAGGCTTGGACTTAATGCTGTTTTTTAGCAGATGGAAGGTTTATGCTCATGCAGGTTCTTGCTTGACAGGGGTTATGCTGGTTCTCTTTATCCATTGTGCTCATCTTTTGTTTTATATGTTTTCTTTCTATCTATGCCTGCCTAAAGCCTAAAAACCTGCTCCTTATCTCTTCTTTTTCTCTCTCTCCGTACAGTTAAATATTTAACTATGTTTTATACTGTACTTTTAGTTCTTAAAGGGTCACTTCATTTGGGAAATGATGAAAATGAGTTGCTTGCATATCATGCTTTCCTCTGCATATTTGATCTCTTCTTGACAGCTTTTGTAGACTTTGTACTTTTTGAACTTTCCATATCTTTGCCAAATCTTCTTTTGACAGTTTGGGTACCTTTGGCATTTTTGACAGTAAGTTTGACACTTTTGGATTTTCAGTTTGGTTTGAACTTGCTTCTGAACTATGCAGTTTGACATTTTGAACTTATGCATTTTTGACACTTTGCATTTTTTCTCAACTTTGCATAAAATTCTTCCCTCTTTGTGAACCGGGAGAAATCCCGTGATTTGCAGAGAGGGTTAACTGATCCCAATCAGTGGCCCTTAATGATGAATTTCTTCTGTCGTTTATTATTTTATCTGCTTTTTGACTTTTCTCTTTTCTTTTGCAGACGAAAAATGGAGCACCGGAGCGCGGGATAGTGGATGAAGATTTGAAGATTAGAAAAATAATTAGGATAGTTTTTATTTAGCTTTAAATAAATGTAATATTATTTTTGTCAACATTTTGTAAACAAAAACAATTATACAAATGTCTTAAAGATAAATAAAAAAAAAGCCCTTTTATTTAATTAATTCTTCTCTTCTTTAATTGTTTACTTATTATTTATAGTTCTTTAAACTAAACTAAATTGAAAATAAATTCCAACTCATTTAATCTTTAGAATAATAAATAATTAACTAAACAATAATTCTTCGTTGATCAAAATAAATGAACTTGGCGCATCCATTATCTAAAGCGACGCACAGTCAAATGCAATAACTGATCAGATGCATTCCTTTCTTACTGATTTCTTACTAAGCACTATAAATCCAATACTGCATATTTCTTTGGACCGGCTCAAACAAACCAACGTGAATTCAAACCAACTGTCTCTTTTGTTGATTAAATCAAAACAATGTGAATACAAACCGAATCTCGGAATAACTTGCAAAGTGCTGTGGAATTTAAATTCTTCTGAGAACGTGCCCACAAAAACCCTAATTCCTGATTAAATGCCAAAGAGCATTCGCCTGATCAAAATTGAGCCAGAATCAACCAAAACCCTAAGCCAACTGTGTGAAACAAATCCAGAGCCCTGAAAGATCAATAAAAACCCTAATTGCGTCTGACTGACGAGAAAAGTCTGTTTGACCGATTCTTGAGCCAGTTTGAAAAATCAGGAAATGCCTGAAGCTGAGATTTCTTGTGGAAACATGCGAGGGCAAATTTTGGGGTACAACAGTTGACCCTGTTCAATCTTCTTGGACCTGAAGAGTTAGATTGGCAAGTTTGCCTTTCGCGACTTGACGGTAAAAGAAGATTGGACACTAAAGTGCCCAGAAAATTTGCACTCGGCGATGTGATGGTAGAGGTGAATGGGCTTACAGATGCCATTTGGTGATGGGCTTAAAGATGCCATCTGGTGCGATATAATCTTGCCGGGGAATGGGCTTAGAGATGCCATCTGATAATGGGCTTAAAGATGCCATCTGGTGACTGCTGGTAGGAGGATGGGCTTATAGATGCCATCTGGACATGCTGAACTGTATGTCAATGGTGAGTGGACAAGTATTAGAAGGGCATCCATGTTTCGGAACATCTCTGAATTGGGAGGTCCGAATAAGCAATAGGTTGTCATCCATGTCTGGAGAATCCGTAAATTATTTTCAGGAGTTGAGATTGAATAAGCAATAGAGCAACGTCCGTTGTTGGGAAGCGTCCGTAAACTGTTTTCAAAAGTTGAGAAGAGTCTGAACAAGTTGGTAAATTAACATCCGTTGTTGGGAAGAATCCGTAAACTATTTTCAGAAGTCTTGAAGAGGAACCGGTGTAGGGTTTCCTGATAATGCGTCTGAACGGATCTGGAATAAGTGTCAGAATGTCTCCGTGTCCGGGTCACATATGAACTATTTCTGGATGAATCTCGGGAGGTGATCTTTGTCTGTCGACTGATCTTACCTGAAAAAGTAAAGGGTTAGTTGTATGCAATGTCATGACGCATGATGCAATGTATGTGACATCAATGTTTATGACATGAATGTGATGAATGCGCATGCAAGCTGATGAGCTATCTTGCTGAGGATAAATGAATCTGAAATGGCCGAAGATAAAAGCATCTTGACCGCTACCGGGAAAATAAATCCTTGGCCACTGCTGGGGGAAGAGAATTCCTGATGATCTCTACTGGGGAGTTCCAAACTAGTAGACTCATGCTGGGGAAGTAAGATTTAGAATCTTCAGCTCGGTGGGAAGTAACTCTGGCGACTTCACTGGGGAACTCAAGATTTGCCCTCCCAAAACTCTGTGGGGAGAAGGTTCAATGGTCTGGCTCCGCTGGGGATTGATAATTTGAAGTTTTAGCTTTGTTGGGGATAATGAAGCTTGACTCTGAGTGGAGTTAGCTTGAGAAGAATCTGAACAAGTGATAGGTTAACATCCGTTACTTGGAGAACCCGTGAACTGTCTTCAGAAATCTTGAGATTGAATAAGCAATAGAGCAGCATCCGTTGTTGGGAAGCGTCCGTAAACTGTTTTCAAGAATTGCACCTGAACATGTTGGTAGATTGACATCCGTTGTTGGGAAGAATCCATAAACTGTTTTCAGAAGTCTTGAGAAGAATCTGAACAAGTGATAGGTTAACATCCGTTACTTGGAGAACCCGTGAACTATTTTCAGAAATCTTGAAGTTGAATCAGCAATAGAGCCGCGTCCGTTGTTGGGAAGCGTCCGTAAACTAATTTCAAAGGTTGCATCTGAACAAGTGATAGATTGACATCCGTTGTTGGGAAGAATCCATAGACTGTTTTCAGAAGTCTTGAAGAAGAATCTGAACAAGTGATAGGTTAACATCCGTTTACTTGGAGAACCCGTGAACAGTTTCCAGAAATCTTGAAGTTGAATCAGCAATAGAGCCGCGTCCGTTGTTGGGAAGCGTCCGTAAACTAATTTCAAAGGTTGCATCTGAACAAGTTGATAGATTAACATCCGTTGTTGGGAAGAATCCATAAACTATTTTCAGAAGTCTTGAAGAAGAATCTGAACAAGTGATAGGTTAACATCCGTTACTTGGAGAACCCGTGAACTGTTTTCAGAAATCTTGAAGTTGAATCAGCAATAGAGCCGCGTCCGTTGTTGGGAAGCGTCCGTAAACTAATTTCAAAGGTTGCATCTGAACAAGTGATAGATTGACATCCGTTGTTGGGAAGAATCCATAGACTGTTTTCAGAAGTCTTGAAGAAGAATCTGAACAAGTGATAGGTTAACATCCGTTTACTTGGAGAACCCGTGAACTGTTTTCAGAAATCTTGAAGTTGAATCAGCAATAGAGCCGCGTCCGTTGTTGGGAAGCGTCCGTAAACTAATTTCAAAGGTTGCATCTGAACAAGTTGATAGATTAACATCCGTTGTTGGGAAGAATCCATAAACTATTTTCAGAAGTCTTGAAGAAGAATCTGAACAAGTGATAGGTTAACATCCGTTACTTGGAGAACCCGTGACCTGTTTTCAGAAATCTTGAAGTTGAATCAGCAATAGAGCCGCGTCCGTTGTTGGGAAGCGTCCGTAAACTAATTTCAAAGGTTGCATCTGAACAAGTGATAGATTGACATCCGTTGTTGGGAAGAATCCATAGACTGTTTTCAGAAGTCTTGAAGAAGAATCTGAACAAGTGATAGGTTAACATCCGTTTACTTGGAGAACCCGTGAACTGTTTTCAGAAATCTTGAAGTTGAATCAGCAATAGAGCCGCGTCCGTTGTTGGGAAGCGTCCGTAAACTAATTTCAAAGGTTGCATCTGAACAAGTTGATAGATTAACATCCGTTGTTGGGAAGAATCCATAAACTATTTTCAGAAGTCTTGAAGAAGAATCTGAACAAGTGATAGGTTAGCATCCGTTTACTTGGAGAACCCGTGACCTGTTTTCAGAAATCTTGAAGAGGAACCGGTGTAGGGCTTCCTGAAGATGAGCTTGTGTAAGACTGCATCGGGTTTTTGAACACTTTTGACATTCGAATGCCCCAAGTGGTGATGTAGATAATTTCCTGGCTTATTACAGGTGTTGATCTAGAATTCTTCAAACGTGCCCTGGCTGGATACAGGAGTCGAGTATGGAAATAGTCGTCAACAGATATGCCCTGGCTGGATACAGGAATCGAATCTTCAAACTCTTCAGACGTGCCCTGGCTAGATACAGGAATCGAGTCTGGAAATGTAATAGTTGATTTGTTGAACACTTTTGACATTCGAATGCCCCAAGTGGTGGTGAAAGAATCTTGAATCAGACTACTCTGCATATTGAGAGATTTCTTGAAATCTTGACTGGACTGCCCCAGGTTAACTGAACTTTGAAAGATCTGTTGGACCTTGACTGGACTGCCCCATGTTAATTGGATTGTGACATGTCATGCCCCTTGTTGATGGGAGATTTGTAAAGGAAGTGTCGTCCCTTTGAAGTGATTTTGCTCACTGAGAGAGTTTTCGTTCTTCCGAACATTCGCTGTATGAATTTCTTCGCTGTCAAACAAAAAGCCAAATGTAGACAGTGATATTCAAATAATGCAAAGTTTATGTTTGTCTCGAAGTTTTGAAAAATGCGTTTTTTAGCAGAAAACCTTTTTTATAAGACAGATCAACACAAGATTTAGAGCAAGGCCTTACAGGAGTCAGGGTACCTTTTGTAACAGTATGCTTTCGAACTAACCCATGCTTCAATTAGGACTTTTGAAGGGTTGTAACGTGGCCTGGTTCACGGTTTAAGAAACAAAGGATAAAGGCTCAAAGTATATTTGTACCCACCCGCTCTTCGTGATGTCCTTCAACCCTAAGCTCAGTTAATTGCGCGTCGCATTCTGTTTTGAGTTTGGAACGACTTTTGGGCGATGGTTCACTAGTTGAATTTGGGGAGACAGTCATCATCTCCTTTTTCTTTTTTAACATTTTTCGTGTTGTTGAGGATTTTGTAATGACCTCACTATTTTGATTTTGATTTGTTATCCCTGACTTTTGCCTGACTGTTCCCATTTTCGAGATTACTGTCAGCGGGATGCCCCAGCTTTCTTAAGCCTCCTTTATAGGTTTTGGCTTGGCGGGATTTTGTCTTTTGAGAGATTGACTGTTTATGTGATAGGGAACCACCCTTGTCTTTTGATTCCAACGGAATGCTTTCTTTCTTTTTGACATCGTTCGTTGTATTAAGAACTGAGAGTTTGCGACTTCAATGCGCATTTTCTTTTGAATTAACTGAGATACTACCCTGCCCCAGGTTTATATCAAAGGTTTTGATTGTTTAGAACAGAAAACTCCTACTTCTTTGGCTCGAAGGGGTTGACTAGGGATTAACTTCCTTATAACTCCAGTGTTTGGGGATTGAAAGAAATGCCTGTACATCATCAGCAAGGTCCGTTCAAAAGCATACTGTATAAGATCATGGCATTGTTTCGTCATCCTCCCTCTAAAGGCTTTACAGCTTTTTATCAAGAGTCAAATATCATAAAGAAAAGCATAAGAGTAGTGAAACGAATGGATGAATTCAAGACAAACATATGCAATGCATTAATGAAAACAGAGTTTAACATCAACAGATAATTGTTTGACAGCAAAAGGAATTACAACTTTGAAAATTCAAAAAGAAGCGAAAGTCTTTC